>CM038676.1:205908850-207108850 GCA_021605205.1 Aegilops longissima
GGAGTCTCAACTCAGCGTGACTCTCGAGTTGATGTTCTTCACAACCTCTTCAACCGCTTCAAAAGACTCGACAACGAAAATGTTCAACAAACCTTCGATCGCCTCACTGACATCTCAAATGAGCTTCAAGCACTTGGCGCCACTGACATCACCGACCATGAGGTGGTGAAGAAATTGTTGAGATCCCTTGATTCCTCATTTGATACTATGGCACTGATGATACAAGAGCGTCTTGACTACAAGTCACTTGATCCAAATTGATATCCTCGAGAGGCTAAATACTCATGAGTTCCACTTTTTCAAAAGAGAGATCTCTATGGTTCTAGCTATGGAAAACACGTGCCCAAGGCCAAGGCTGTGTGCGAATCTGAGTGTGAAGACTCGTAGTAGCCTTGGTGATCCTCAAGAATTAGGCCAGAGCTAGCACTCGCTCGTGAAGAAATTCGAAGTTCTCAAGACGTGGTCACTTTGGAAAATCCTCAAGAAGCGGTGATTCCTCATCCAAAGGACTATAAGAGAAGACTTTGTCACAAATGCAAGAAACCTGGTCACTACATCCAAGATTGTCCTCGATGGGAAAAGGAATTAAAGAAGAAGAAACACAAGGATTACAGTTATGATGACGCGAAGAAGAAGAAGAAATCATCGAAATCTTCATCATCAAAATCCTCAAAGCCTTCTTCTCACAAGAAGAGCAGCTCCAAAAAGGCTCGGGCATTCATTGGCAAGGAAATGGACTCTGAAGCTGAATCTGAGGAACATGAGGAAGAGGAGGCATCAGAAGAATCTAAGTTTGGTGTGGCGAGCCTAGCTCGCCATCGCTTTCGTCAAGCAAGTCCATCTTCAACTCAAGAAAATGACCTCACCAACAAAGCTGATGAAGATAGTGATGACTACGCCCCACCTATTGCTTCATGGCAAAGGGTGCCAAGGTACTCAAATATACCTCCTCTGAATCTAGTGAAAATGAATCGATGAAGATCTAAAGCCCGATTACTCAAAACTTACTAAGATTGTCTGTAAAACAACAAAGGGCTTTTGAAAAGGTTCAAAACATGCTAGATAAGAGTGATGATATGTTAGGTGAAGAAATGGATCACACTAAAGCCCTGACTGAAAATCTTCAGAGACATCAGTCTAGGTTTGACAGCCTTCAAGGTCATCATAATACTCTCTTATCTGATCATGAGAAACTTTCTTATGAATTTCTTCAAAGAAAGAAAGATCTTGAGAAGCTAAGAGTGAATTATGAAGATCTTCAGAAGGAGCGCGATTCATTAGTTGCTCAACAAATCAGCGCTTCTCAGGAAGAATTTGTTCCTCCATGCTTAAAGTGCATTGAACGAGAATATGCTAATTCTTCACCTGAATGTTCAAATGCTTCAACTGTTACAAATTCTTCACCTGCCTTTGCTATCACTAATTCCTCATCTGAGGACATTGCTAGCATCACTGACGATGCAGGGCTGAAGGAATTGTATATGACAGGCATGTACATAAGCCTCAAAGGGCATCAGACTCTTTGTAATGTGCTTAAAAAGCAGATCCTCAACATGAACCCTAGGAAAGAGGGTATTGCCTTTGAGAGGAAACTCAATGCTGATGGAACATATTGGAAGCGTGAGAAGTATTCCCAAACCTCATGGGTTGCTGCAAAGGGACCTCCAGTTGATCCATCTAACTTATCTGGCTTTACATGCGAATCTCCTCATTCTTTTGATGAGTCATTTGACTCCAACTATAAACTGTTCAAAAATCAGAATGGTGTAGTATTTGCTAGATATGTTGGCACTAACTACAGGAACGGTTCCCCTATGAAGAAAATCTGGGTTCCCAAGAAGTGCCTTGAAAGTCTTCAGGTGAATGTCCTCATGACACCACCTGTGAAGAATAGGAACCCCAGATCAAATTCTTGATATGGACCAAATTCTTCATATGGATCCAAGTCCTCATACGGACCAAATTCCTCACATGGATCAAAGTCCTCATATGATTATCATCGTGCTAATAACTCTGTTTCGCAGGGTAGAGCTAAGGGCTATGAATATATGCTTACCCTAACCCCTCTTATGTGAAACGAAATGGATTGGCCTCTATGCCACCATTCTCATATGGTGCTCGCAGAGTGATGAACTCTTTGCCACCCCTTGAGATGTGGGTGGTGAAGAAAAGAACTAACTTCTTCGCAGGGTCAGGTCTCGACGCTTTCAACGTCTCAAGAATTTCTTTGGGGCCCGACAAAAATGCTCGAAAGGACGCAGCTAATCATGATGAAATGAACTTTCATTTCACACATCCTCATACCGCTTATCTGTTATCTCGATCGATGAAAGTCATCTCGATGAACTTGATATCATATTCTTCACCGATGAAGTATATGAGATCGTAAGTTGTACTAATTCATCCGCAGGATGATCAACCCAAAGCCACCGAGTGGGTTCTCGATAGTGGATGTACAAATCACATGACCGGTGACAAGAATCTATTGATGGATGCTCCTTATCACCGTCACATCTGAAGCATATCATCTTTCCGACAAAGGCAAAAGTCGTAGTGGGTCTTGGTAAGGTTGCGATCTCTAAGGACATACACATGGACAAAGTCATGCTTGTTGAGTCCTTAGGATACAACCTCATGTCAGTCTCAATGCTTTGTGATCTTGATATGGTTGTTATCTTTGGCAAGTATCGTTGTGTTGTGATTATGGAAGCTGGCAGTTCCAAAGTCTTCGAAGGCTTTAGGAGAGGAGACTTGTATATTGTTGACTTCTCTACAGGACCACAACCAGCCGTGTGTCTACTTGCAAAAGCTTCAGAAGGCTGGCTATGGCATCGGCGACTTGGTCACGCAGGCATGAGGAATTTGAACACGCTTGCAAAGAAGAAGCATGTCATTGGCATTGAGAATGTCAAATTCCTCAAGGATCACTTGTGTGGAGCTTGTGAAGCTGGAAAAATGACCAAGGCCAAGCATCCAACGAAGACTATCATGACCACTACTCGTCCCTTTGAATTGCTTCACATGGACCTCTTTGGTCCTAATCATTACTCAGCTGTCACTAATGACGCATCTCTATATGGCTTTGTTATTGTTGATGATTACTCTCGTTACACATGGGTACACATTGTTACTTACAAAATCAAGTGCGGAAGTCTTCAAACGATTTTCCTCGAGGGCTTCAACTAACTTTGGTGTGAAGATCAGACACATCAGGAGTGACAATGGAACTGAGTTCAAGAATTCCGGTCTTGATGCCTATCTTGATGAACTTGGTATTACTCATGAGTTATCTGCTCCCTATACTCCTCAACAGAATGGCGTCGTGGAGCGCAAGAACAGAACTCTCGTTGAGATGGCTCGCACTATGCTTGATGAATACAAAACGCCTAGTCGTTTTTGGATTGATGCAATTGATACTGCGTGCCACATCATCAACAGAGTATATCTTCACAAATTCTTCAAGAAGACTGCCTATGAACTCCTCACTGACAAGAAACCAATTGTAAGTTATTTCAAAGTCTTCGGTGCTAAATGCTGTATTAGAGATCCTCATCACAATTCTAAATTTGCACCGAAAGCACATGAAGGTTTTATGCTTGGTTACGGAAAGGACTCGCACACCTACAGAGTCTTCAACATCGCTCTTCACAAGATTGTTGACATCAGATGTGCGGTTCGATGAAACTAATGGCTCGCAAAGAGAGCACCTACCTTCTGTGTTAGATGAACCAGCACCGAGGAATCAATCAAGTTCAAGGCAACCGAGGATGTCATTCCCATCAAGAATCAGCTGAAGAATTCATTCTCAGACGCGAAGAACGCCGGTGATGCACTGAAGATAATGTCAAGACAATGGTGCCGAGGAAAATGATCAAATTCCTCGACGACAACCAGCTCATCCTCGCGTTGCAAAAGAAGTACAAGTTGACAAGATCATCAATGACATTGAAGCGTCAGGTCCTCTCACAGGCTCAAAAGCTTCACATTTATCTAACTTTTGTGGGCACTTTGCTTTTGTCTCTATCACAGAGCCCACTAAGGTAGATGAAGAATTTCTGGAGCCTGAGTGGATTCAGGCCATGCAAGAAGAATTACATCAGTTCGAGCTCAACAATGTCTGGGAACTGGTCAAACGTCCAGATCCTCGCAAACATAATATCATTGGCACAAAGTGGATCTACCGCAACAAGCAAGATGAAAATGGCCTTGTGGTGAGGAATAAGGCACGACTTGTAGCTCAAGGCTACACAAAGTTGAAGGAATTGATTTCGATGAAACTTTTGCACCTGTTGCTAGACTTGAGTCTATTCGCATATTACTCGCCTATGCTAACCATCACAATATCACTTTATATCAAATGGATGTGAAAAGTGCATTCCTCAATGGTAAGCTTGAGGAAGAAGTATATGTTGCTCAACCCCCAGGTTTTGAAGATCCAAAGAATCCCGACAAAGTCTTGAGACTCAACAAGGCTCTCTATGGTCTCAAACAAGCCCTACCAAGTGGTATGATACATTGAAGGAATTCTTCGTGAAGAATGGCTTCACACCCGGTTCACTCGACCCTACTCTCTTTACTAAATCATATGATGGTGAACTGTTTGTGTGCCAAATATATGTTGATGATATTATCTTTGGCTGTACTGACCAACGTTATAGTGATGAATTTGCCTATATGATGAGTGAAGAATATCAAATGTCTATGATGGGAGAGTTGAAATTCTTCTTAGGTCTTCAAATTAAATCAACAACACAATGGCATATTCATATCTCGGAGAAATACCTCAAAGATGTCCTCAAGAAATTCGCATGCAAGATTGCAAAGGCGTCAAAATTCCTATGCCCACAAATGGCCATCTATGCAATCGATGATAATGGTATTGACTTGATTACAAGGTCTACCGCCCATGATTGGTTCTCTATTGTACTTATGTGCATCTAGGCCAGATATAATGCTTAGTGTTTGCATGTGTGCCCGATTTCAAGCTACACCAAGGAATCACACCATAAGGCTGTGAAGCATATTCTTCGATATCTAGCACGCACACCAACACTAGGATTATGGTACCCCAAGGGCTCTACTTTTGATCTCATTGATATTCGACTCGACTATCTTTGGTGATCGTGTGGATCGCAAGTCAACATCTGGTACTTGTCATTTCCTCGGACGATCTTTGGTGCGTTGGTCCTCAAGAAACAGAATCTGCGATCACCGCTCATCGCGGAAGCTGAATACATTGCTGCTGGCTCTTGTTGTGCTCAATTGCTGTGGATGAAGCAAACTCTCAAGGACTATGGCATCAACATGAAGAATGTGCCTCTCATCGTGACAATGAGAGTGCCATCAAGATTGCTCACAACCCAGTTCAGCACTCAAGACAAAGCACATTCAAATTCGCCATCATTTTCTTCGTGATCATGTGTTGAAGGCGACATCTCCATCGAGCATGTGAAGACTCAAGAATAGCTAGCCGATATCTTCACTAAGCCCTTGGATGAGAAGAGATTTAGCAAGTTTGTGTGAGCTAAATATCTTAGAATCTTCGAACGTTCTTTGAAAAGGACACACATCCTAACACTTATGCAAAATTGATGACTTAGATGTGCAACACATGAAGAAACGTTTTCTTCAATCAATGAAGAATAACACTCTAATGTGAAGAAATTAATGAAGAATTTGATTCTCGTAACCCTCGACAATTGTACGCGGTGTCTGAAATCATCATTCATATACGGTGGGTCACGCCACCACCAAAGTTGAAAATCTTCAATTTGAGTTTTTCCTCAGTTTTGAAATTCTTCTGTTTTTCAAATTCTTCAACCTTGCAAAGTCTTCACTATTTCCGTCGTTTTTCTTCATTGGCAATACATATATATATATATATATATGGGTTTATGTCCTGTACAGCATTCACTTATGGCTATTTCTTCAAGTCGCTTTTTCTGCTAAGTGAATGTGATCGGACCCTTCCCCCTCTATGCTATACTCAACCCAATCTATTCACAAATTCTTCATGTGCGTTCTATTTGAAACTCGCTCAAAATCTTCACCGTGTCCTTGTCACCAAGAAATTGCGAACTAAACTTTAAAACTGATCTTATCCAAACTTTCGGTTTTGCCGCTCAAACCGCTCCGCATCCCACGATGCATATTTTACTCACCCACGATCGACACGATCTCCACTACACAAGACGTGGGTGACACATGTCGTGAGAAGGAGAATGGTCAGGCACGCTCGTCCCTAAATCTTCTGCTAACAGTTTTCACCGCTCTATAAATACCCTCTCTCCATCCTCACTTCTTTTACTCCGCTCGACCTCTCTCTCCCGCTCGAGCTCCTCAAACCCTAGCGCCGCCGCTACTCCATCGTCGCCGGTGAGGAAGAGCTTCGCTGCCTCGACCTTGTCGCCGACGTACTCACGCCGACTGCAGAAATCCTCACTCCGCCGCCGCCATAGCTGTCTTTCTCCGCCGAGTTAGGGCGTGGAAGATCTGAACAGACGAGCTTCTCATCTACAAGACCCAGTTCGTCGTGTTCTTCATTTAGGGTAATTAAAAGTTACTTTTGCTGCCCTCGTTGATCCAAATTTTACACTATAAAATCTTCAAAGTTGTTTTATTCTTCAAATCCTCACACACAAACACCTCACTAGTTATATGCTCTTGATTCGTTTCTCTAAGCAATCATTTTTCTTCAAGATTCCTCAATTGTGTGGATCCTCGATCTGTACAACTCGAAACTAAGACAAAGAACGCTTAGTGGAATTCTTCAAGGCTCATCCGTCAAAATCCTCAAAACTTGTTCTTTTGAAAAACCTTACGAGAACGATATGACCTCTCCAAATTCCTCGCAACTATACTCTATTCACGGTACTCATGTCCGCTGCTGAATCACTAGGTTCTCATCAACTTAACTCATTTGCAGCGCTCCTCAAGAAAAGTTGCATACTTCTTCAGATAATTCGCTTGTTCAAATTCCTCACCAAGAATATGGCGAAGGAAAGAAGCCACCGAAAGGAAGAAAGAGGCCGAGGTCATGACGCGTTTGAAATCCTCGAGGAAATATATGCTGATTATTGCACACTGATGAAGCCGAGTTCGCAAAGAGAACAAAAATCAGCGCAAGGTGCGATCCAAAGGATTGAACGGAGATGGGCACGGGAATGGAGGGAGTACATATATGTAACTCCAAAGTACATGAAGAAATTCACACTCAATCCTCCATGCCCAAGAGCTCCATTGGCACCTGGTCAAGAAGTCGACCCCACCAAAGATCAAGCGTGGTGAGGACTTTCTCAAGAATGGGCAAGCACCAAGCCAAGTTGGCAAGACAAGCCAATGAGGCAAAGTGAGGAAATTCAATGAGGACTCACATCGCTGCTGCCCCCGAGGCCTCTGTCAAGCCAAGAAAATCTATGGCAAAGAAGCCTGCACACAAGCCAAGTGCTTCACCAATAGTGCCCTCACGGCCAAGTTCCTTAGCAGTGCCCTCACGGCCAATTCCTCATGATGCTCCTGCTCCTCCAAAATCCTCAGCTCCTCCCAAGTCCTCGGCAGTTCGACCAAGTCCTCAAGACTGTGCATCCGCCACGTGCCAAAGGACTGCAGCTTCTCCATTGCCTCTGGTGTCTCAAAGAAGTTCCTCACCTGCACCAAAGTCTTCATCTAGCCCGACTCTGCTGAAGACTAAGGCCACAGCAGGATGAGGTCCTCGGCCAAGTCCCAAGAAGAAACAGGTCGCCTTCCAAGAGCCACCTGAAGATGATGAGGCTGATGATGATGAACTTGCGGAAATCATCAGAGATCGCCAAGAGAGGGCCGCTAGAGCCAAAGGCACATCTGTGCCACTGTTGTTGGATCCGAGGAAAATCCTCGATTATATTGATCTCTGGCACAAGGAGCCAAACACCCCTATGTCTGACTTTCATCTGACTCCTGGACAAAGTCATATGCTGACCCATTTCATCACTGAAGAGAAATGGAAGTTTGAAAAGGCAAGAGAGATCAAGAAAGCTCAATACAGAAAGGAGAAGTTTCTGAAGAAAAACGTTGTCAGAATGACACCTGAGGAACTTCTCAAGGTCCAGACTGAAATTCAAGACTCAGCAAAAAGTTTGATGCTTATTATGCTGATTGACAAGGAGCCAAGGTCAGATTCGTCAACCTGACGAAGAAATTCACCAATGTTGCTGCCCTAACGCAACATGAAATTCCTCAGCCGGAGCCTCACTCAGCCGATCGAAGAACATGCCAAGACCACTGATGAAGTTCAGCTGCTGAAGAAAATGCAGTTGTGTCCGATGATCCCATTCCACCACCGAAGAAATTGCGGTGGCATCCACTAGTGGTGCGCTCAAGAAATCGAACAAGACAGGCAAGCTGCATCGCCATGCGCGAGAAAATCATCCAGATTCCTCGGCTCCTCCCGCGCCAACACCAACTCCAATTCTTCCATCGCCTCTCGATGTGAAGAAGACCAAGGCTGCAGAACGAGCTGCTGTGAAGAAACGGAAAGCATCACCTGCGCCAAATTCTTGACTGCGAAGAAAATGAAGCCAATGACCAGCTCCTTTGAAAATCCTATTGATGCTGTTCCAATTTCTCAATTCCATCAAAGGACCTTGTTCCTTTTGATCAAGATTATGTGATCCCAAGGATCGATGAAGAAAATCATTCGCTGCTTCGTCGAGCAGATTGATGAAGAAATTGAAGTGGAAGCAATCCTTCAACCCCAATCATTTCTCGCCTATGCCCCAGTTCACAGCTGAAGAGGCGGTGTTGAGGAACTTGAAGAAGATGTGGATATTGGAAGCACAACGCCGTGATGAACGATGACTTTAGGGAAAGTCAGATCCAAATTCTCCACTCTTCACCCCAATCCAACAGATACCTCGGTCCCCGCTCCAACTGCTCAAATGGGCTCAAGAAACTCATCCCACTTCATCTCGCCCATGAAGAGATTCCAGCCACTAGCGCCGATGAACCTCTTCTTGCCGATCCTCGATCGCACTGTTGAGGAACAAGAAATTCCTCACCAAGAACCCGAGATTGCGATTCCCGAGGTCGTGATGCAACTCATCGACACTCCACCGCCAAAGCCAAAGGATCCCTTCTCAACAAAGCAAAAGTTCAAGGCTGAAGACTTCTTGGCGAGCACGTATTCTTCATCGATTATAATCCATATGATTCGCTCGCATAAGGAAGAGGCGTTTCGGACTGCCAGTCAAGCCAATTTCTATTCCTCGGTGCTCTTCAACAAAGAAAAAGTCTTCGATCATGCTCATATTCCTCATGTGGACATGGAGTCTCTGCCAGCTTCGAGCCAGTCCTCGGTGTTCTTCACGACGCAGACTTCGAATTTCTGACCGATATCTGTGGATCGAATGAAGAACTCATTCTTCAATTCTATGCAACGCTGCACATCACGGAGACGCCAAGACGTGAACTCATGGGTGTTAGACTCGATGTCTGAAAATACTCACTACAAGGCACCAAAGAACTGAATTGCTTCGTGCTCTACCACTCGTCCTCCACTTGATGGTGCTCGTTGTATCTACAACGAACCGTAATCTTTCAAATCACTATATGCAAGTGCCGATGAAGCCTTTGAAGCCAAGGCAGGCCCTAAGAACCAAATTCCTCGTCAAGGAATTATTGTATGTGCCTCGGACTGTCTATCGGATTCTCGACGAAGACAATGAGTCCTATCAAAGGCCACGACTCAAATGATGAAGAAGTCGTTGGCATCATGAAGAATATGCTTTTCAATATCATTCATGGCGTTCCCGTCAACTTCCATGATTTCTTCATGAGGACTCGCAAACATTGCTATGTCACCAATTGAGCTGAAGCCTTATGCGCCTTGGATTATGAGATTCATCAGGTCAAGGTCTTCACTCAATTACAAAGTCGATACTCAACCACTGCAGCTACTTGCCCTCGATTGAAGTCCTCAAACGGACATTTACCTCACCGATGACAAGGGCAAGGCTCTGCTGTGATCGATGAAGGCATTCGTCCATTGGATGGACAGTTTCGCAAAGCAGCATCCTACTCCACCAATGATGACTCGCCACACATGACTCGCCGCAAATACCTCACCAAGCAAAGTCCTCAAGCTCATCAGACCTGTGGTGATGATGATCGTGAGTTACTCCTCGGTCTTCATCGGAAGGTTGATCGCAATCATAAATGGGTCAAGCGTCAGTTTGGTTCAATTCTTCACAACATGACCTCTACACACAATGCCGTGAAGAAAAACCACTACTACCTCCATGAAACCTTCAAACGCACATGGGCTGTTCTTTCAAATGTCTAAAGTGCGGAAGAACTGACGACAATGGGACTCAAGGAAGAATTTGACTGGTCTGCACCTCCTCCGAAGAAATACAAGAAGTTCAAAGTTCCTTCCTTGGTGTCCAGCTCCTATTCTTCATCGCGCGACACTGATGAAAATGAAGACTTGGACGACACCGCTGCAGGTCCTACTACAACAACCGACCCTAACAACTGGCGCTCCTTCTTCAACTTGAAATTCTTGAGGCGTTAGTCCTCGGTTTGATCCTTTTGGTCATTCGATGACAAAGGGGAGAAATTTGAGTTAGTCTTCAAGCCGGTCTATTATATGGGAATTTTTTAAGTTACAACTCTCGTTCTTCTGAAACTTTTATTGGATCGAGTTGTAATCTTAAACCCGATGGTGCTTTGATACTTTTGATGCATCGTGCTCTTGCACTATGTTCTGACACTGAGCTCTGATTCTCTTGAGCTCTGATACTCTTGATGCGCTTATTCGTATGTTTGTTCCTCATTAATGTTATCGCACGCATGCTGAATTACATCAAGCACCATATTTCATCATGCATTTCAAATTCTTCATACTATATGTCAAATCGCGTATGAATTACAAGATATAGGGGGAGATCTCCATGATTCAACTCTTCAACTGTGCACTGCCTCAAAATCAAATTCCTCACTATGCACATCTTCAGGGGGAGTTCTTCTATATCTTGCAATCAAATTCCTCAATATCAGTATTTACACTTCATATGTTTATCCTCGTTGAAAACTTAACCTATATTGTCATCAATCACCAAAAGGGGAGATTGTAAGTGCATCTAGTGCCCTTAGTGATTTTGGTGTATTGAAGACTTATAGGTTAAGGAACTAATGCGTTTGTGAGTACACAGGTCTATAAGTCTATGAGGAGTTTGATATTTACAGAGAAAGTCGACCCTAAAATAAAGTTCTTCGATCAAGACTTTGATATCTCAAGACTTTCTCAAGACTTTGAAAGTGAAGAAATTGGTGTGACCTTGAAGACTTAGTATTCATTTGAGGAACATGAAGCGTGAAGACTTTTGTTTTGTAGTTTCGTTTTCTCTTTCTTGAGTCATAGGAAACACCGTCATCGTTAAAGGGGTCGAGGAAATACTAAGGAAAGATTTCCATGTGATGCTCAACTCAAAATCCTACACCTACCAATCCCTTCGAGTGAAGCCTTTGGAAATCTCATACAGTTCAGTCAATTTCTTCAATGACAGAGACGAAGTTCTTCTGGTCGCAGAGGAATTTTGTTCTGACTGAGGAGTTAGGAATTCGCCAGTGCGGATTGCCTACAAAGTGAGGAACATGATAGCCCTGAGGAATTTGAGATTCAAATTTCCGACCGTTGCTGTGCTGCGCGCCAGCTGTCCCAAAATATCTTATCCACCTAACGGTTATATCATTGAAGGGCATTTATGTCTTATCATGTCGGGCTACTCCCTAGGCTATAAATAGCCGCCCCTACAACCACTAGCTGGTTGGCTGCTCCGAGAGAACTTGACACTTGTCATTTGAGAGCAACCCATCCTCCGAGGACTTTGAGCGAAAATCATCGAGTGAGGAAAACCCAAAACCAAACCCCCTACAAACCCAAAGTGATTGAGCATCATCAAGAGATTGATCCTCGTGGATCCGACGCTTGTTACCTTTGAAGAGTGTGCTTCTTCCAGACGGTTAGGCGCCATGGTCTAGAGCATCCAAGAGGAATTGTGGATCGCCGAGTGACCAAGTCTGTGAAGGTTTGGAAGTCGCTCAAGACTTACCACGAGTGATTGGATGAGGTCTGTGACCTTAGTTCAAGGAGAATACGGTGAGGACTTGGTGTCCTGAGCTGCGTGCTCGGCGATCGGTTGTCCGGACTGTGTGTCCTTGAGTTTAAATACTCAGCCGCTCAACCAGACGCATAACCGAGACAGCAGAATGGAACTGGTCTACCAAATCATTGTCTTCACCAACCTAACTGGTTCTATTTCCTCAACCCTTTCATTTCCTCATTATCGTGTTGAGTGTTTGTTCATATCTGTGTTTGAAGACTTTGACTGAAGACTTTCTCAATTTCCTCAGTTCAATTTCTTAAGTCTGTTTGTCTTCATTTTGTGCTATCCTGTGTTTACGCTTTCTGTACTCTTTGTTTGTCTTCATTTCATCATGATGACCATGCCCGCATTCTCTTATGCTTACTTCTGAGTACTTATTCCGCTGCAAGTAGTTCTTCGCTAAGGAATTTCCTCACCGGCAAATTCCTCAGTGAAGAATTCACAAAAATCGCCTATTCACGCCCCCCCCTCTAGTCGATATAACGCACTTTCAGATATAAGCTTCCTTGCGCCTGAAGTAGAGCTCCAACCGACGTTCGAGGAGGGCACAACCGACGTTCTGGCGCGCCCTGGTGTCTTGTGGGCTGTGTGGACCTCCATTTGCGGTGATTCCAACTCCCAAAAAGCACATATATTCCAAAATAATTCTCCATAAAATTTTATTGCATTTGGACTTCATTTGATATGGATTTTCTGCGATACAAAAAACATGCAAAAAATAGGAACTGGCACTAGGCACTGGATCAATAGGTTAGTCCAATAAATCACATAAAAATTTGCCAATAATATGTGAAAGTGGTATAATATTGGCATGAAACAATCAAAAATTATAGAAATGACGGAGAGGTATCAGCTTCCCCAAGCTCAATTCTTGCTCGTCCTCGAGCAGGTAAATGATAAAAAAAATTTTTGATGTGGAATGCTACCTAGCATAAACTTGATCGTATGTCGAGTCATGGCATGAATATTAAGACATAAGTGATTCAAAGCAATAGTCTATAATTGGACATAGCGACATCAATACTCAGGCATCCCAACAAAAAAATATGTCTTTCAAAATATCAACGCTAAAGAAAGCTATCCCTACAAAATCATATAGTCTTGTCATGCTCTGTCTTCTTAACACAAAGTATTTATCATGTACAACCCCGATGACAAGCCGAGAAATTGGTTCATACTTTTTAACGCGCTTCAGCTTTTTCAAACCTCACGCAATACATGAGCGCGAGCCATGGATATAGCACTACGGGTGGAATAGAGTATGATGATATGGGTAAATATAAAGAAGACAAACAAGTAAGAAAGTCTCACATCGACACGGCTAACCAACGGGCTATGGAGATACCCATTAATTGATATCAGCCTGAGGAGTAGGGATTGCCATGCAAAAAATGCACTAAAAGCTATAAGTGTATGAAAGCTCAATATGAAAACTAAGTGGGTGTGCATCTAATCCTATAATGAAAAATTCCCACTAGTAAATGAAAGTGACAACATAGGAGACTCTCCATATAAAAAACATGGTGCTACTTTGAAGCACAAGTTTGGTAAATGATACTAACAATGCCCCTTCTCTCTTTATTTATTTTTTCTTTTTTTCTTTTTTCCTATTTTTCTTTTTTCTTCTTTTTCTTATTCTCTCATTGTCCGGAGTCTCATCCCGACTTCTGGGGGAATCATAGTCTCCATCATCCTTTCCTCACTGGGGCACTGCTCTAAAAATGAATAATGATGATCATCACACTTCTATTTACTTACAACTCAAACAACAACAACAACAACAATAAAGCCTTTAGTCCCAAACAAGTTGGGGTAGGCTAGAGGTGAAACCCATAAGATCTCGCAACCAACTCATGGCTCTGGCACATGGATAGCAAGCTTCCACGCACCCGTGTCCATAGCTAGCTCTTTGGTGATACTCCAATCCTTCAGGTCTCTCTTAATGGACGCCTCCCATGTCAAATTCGGTCTACCCCGCCCTCTCTTGACATTCTCCACACGCTTTAGCCGTCTGCTATGCACTGGCGCTTCTAGAGGCCTGCGCTGAATATGCCCAAACCATCTCAGACGATGTTGGACAAGCTTCTCTTCAATTGGTGCTACCCCAACTCTATCTCGTATATCATCATTCCGGACTCGACCCTTCCTCGTGTGGCCACACATCCATCTCAACATACGCATCTCCGCCACACCTAACTGTGCGCCTTTTAGTCGGCCAACACTCAGCGCCATACAACATTGATACCTATGACAAATAAATAAAAATTACAACTCGATACCTATGACAAAGTATGACTCTATATGAATGCCTCTGGCAATGTACCAGAATGTGCAATGATCTAGCATAACATGTATGAAAAATTAAGAACAATGGCTGAGCCACAACTACTATGTCAGCTATATGATCATGCAAAGCAATATGACAATGAATGCTCAAGTCATCAAACGGAAGCGGTGGAAGTTGCACGACAATATATCTCGGAATGGCCATGGAAAAGCCATAATAGGTAGGTATGGTGGCTGTTTTGAGGAAGATAAAATAAGGATTATGTGTGATAGAGTGTATCATATCACGGGGTTTGGATGCACCTGCGAAGTTTGCACCACGTCTCGATGTGAGAAATGGCAATGCACGGTACCATAGAGGCTAGCAAATTGCGGAAAGGTAAGAGTGTGTATAATCCATGGACTCACATTAGTCATAAAGAACTCATATACTTATTGCAAAATTTTATTAGCCCTTGAAGCAAAGTACTACTACGCATGCCCCTAGGTGGATAGATTGGTAGGAAAAGACCATCGCTCATCCCCGACCGCCACTCATAAGGAATATAATCAATAATAAATCATGCTCCAACTTCATAGCATAACGAGAGAATATACGTGCATGCTTCGGGAATCACAAACCTTAACACCAATATTATTACTAAACACAACCATTTACTAGTACCTCCCACATATTCCATCTCTATATCGCAAAACTATTGCAAGGAATCAAATATATCATATTCAATGATCCATAAGTTTTATGTAGGATTTTATGACTAACCATGCAATTGACCAATTCCTCTTAACTCTCTAAATAGATATAAGTGAGGCATGAGAGATTAATTATTTCTACAAAATACCATGCTCTAACAAATATAAGTGAAGCAAATGAGCATTCTACAAACAATGGTTTTCTATGTGAAGAGAAACAGGCAATCCAAACTTCAAATGATATAAGTGAAGCACATGAAGCATTCTATAAAGCCATACTCAAAAGATATAGGTGAAGTGCAATGAACATTTTATAAATAAACCATGGAATATCTCATACATCATGGTGCATAAAAGAAAAGTGGAAACTAAATGCAAAAGACGCTCCAAGATTTGCACATATCGCATGAACGAAACGAATCTGAAAACACACCGATACTTGTTGAAGAAAGATGGGATGCCTTCCGGGGCATCCCCAAGCTTAGACGCTTGAGTCTACTTGAATATTTACTTGGGGTGCCTTGGGCATCCCAAAGCTTGAGATCTTGCCTCTCCTCCTTCTCCTCACATCGAGACCTCCTCGATCTTTGAACAGTTCATCCACACAAAACTTAACCGAACTTTTAGTGGCGGGGTTAGTGAACATGGCAATGAAATCCCATCATGTACTGCTGTAACATTATTGTATAATTATAAACAAACATTAACCACTGTATGCTATCACAATTCTATGGCCCCAAGTCAAGGAGGCTTCAACAAGAATTCAAAGATATGCAAATAATGAAGCTATAACAACAATCTGTGAAAACAGGACAATCTGTAAAGATTCGAACATCCACCATACTTTTGTAACTCTAAAAGTTATGAAAAAATTAGGAACAATAAACATTTTGTATAGAAAGATAGTACAAAAGGTTTCAGAACCGTTCAACATTCCAGTAAAAAATGTAAAATCGCGCACTACAGCCAAAGTTTCTGTTTTGCACCGCACAAACCAACAAGCAATTTAAACATCCTAAAGGCAAACCTTGGCACATTATTTTTATAATACAATGGAATTGTACAAGGGGATAGTAATTTTTGTTGAGAAGTTTCTGTTATTCAAGATTCACAAAGTTTCCATGGGCATGAACAAAGTTCAAGGCTAGCTCCCGCTTCCATGGTGCTCGTCTATCTCACTTTCACTTTCCTTTTTGAAAAGTTTTGGGTTCCCCTCTATATTTTTTTGTTTTTATACTTTATAAAAGCACTCAACAGAAATAAATGACTCTCTAAAACTTCTGGGTTGTCCCCCTGGCAGCGCTTTCTTTAAACCATTAAGCTAGGCATAAACTGCTCAAGTAATGGATCCACCCGGATCCCAAGGTATATCAAAGCCAATTTTAATTAGCAATGATTTGGCATTTAGTAGTGAGCACAAAGCAACATATATCAAGCAATCACAAAGTATAACTCTCTTCCTATGCATCGGCATGTAATACAAGAACAATTCATGCACATCAAGTAAAGGCCAATACATAGTATAAGCAATTTCTTGCAATTCTATCGTGTTAGAAACATAGAGAGGCGGAGATGTAGTTCCTCTCTCATAATAATTGCAAGTAGGAGCAGCAAGCACATGCATATCATATTCATCAAAATCATCATGTGTAACGGTAAAAGGCAACCCATCAATGTAATCCTTAATAAGTGCAAACTTCTCCGATATAGTGTAGTTGGGAGAATTCAAAAATATAATAGGACTATCATGTGTGGGTGCAATAGCAACAATTTCATTATTAACATAAGGAACTATAGCAAGTTCATCTCCATAAGCATAATTCATATTGGCATCATGGCCACAAGCATATCAAGCATCAAGTTCATCAAAAAGGGATATTTCAAACGAATCAACGGGATCATAACAATTATCATAGCATTCATCCTTCGGTAAGAATGAAGGGGCATTAAATAATGTATGAGTTGAAGAGTCACTCTCATTAGAAGGTGGGCATGGGTAGCTAATCCGCTCTTCCTCCTTTTGATCTTCGCTCTCCTCATCATATTTTTCATCCAATGAGCTCACAGTTTCATCAAGTCCTTCTTCCATAGACTCCTACAAAATATTAGTCTCTTCTTGGACAGCGGAGACTTTCTCAATAAATTCGTCAATATCGGAATTGTATTTATAATTATCATAGCAATATTTAAGGATAGCAAAATTTTCAGGTATATAAACTGAATCATCAAAATCTTCAAACTTTTCAAACAATGATTCAATTTCATAAGCTCCCTTAAAAGCAACAAATTATTCTAGTTCCACATCATAGTAATCATATATACCATTAGCATAAGAAGCCAAGATTTCATATTCATTAAATTTGCATGAAGAGGGAAGATGTGGAGCATTCATCCTAGAGAAACAAATATAATCATATCTCAAGCATAAATTCCAAGCATACCAATGCAACATATGAATTTGATCCCATAAAAGTTTCACTTTTTGTGTCAAGCAATAATCCCTAAAGTATTCACGTTGATCCAACGTTACTCTCATTATCAAGTTGAATGGGGTTTTCTCAGGATTATCATAGTCATAATATTTTTCACATAACAAGCATCGAGGGTTTTAGGAGGTTCCCCATCTCCATGAGTACCAAGTACCACTAGTTTTTTTGGGTGTTTTGGGTTCCATATCCATAACTAAAGATAGAGAACAACTTAGAATAGGAAATAAAAACTACTTAGTGATAAAGCAAACAAGCACACATGAGAATATTCACCCCAAGCTATTGCTCCCCGGCAATGGTGCTAGAAAAAGGTCTTGATAACCCACAAGTATGGGGCATCGTTTGTAGCCTTCTTCGATAAATAAGAGTGTTGAACACAATGAGGAGCTAAAGGTAGAACAAATATTCCCTCAAGTTCTATCGACCGCCGATACAACTCTACGCACACTTGACGTCTGCTTTACCGGAAACAAGTATGAAGCTAGTTTGTAGGAGTGATGCTAGAACTACTTTGCAAGAATAAAACTAGAAGTACTTTGCAAGATAATAAAAGTTAGGTGTTTATAAAAAGGGTTTGTGTCAACAAGAAAGTTATTTGTCCCTAGGCAATCGATAACAAGTACCGGTAATCATTCTTGTAATTTTATATGAGGGAGAGGCATGAGCTAACATACTTTCTTTACCTGGATCATATGCACTTATGATTGGACCCCTAGCAAGCATCCGCAACTACTAAAGATCATTAAGGTCGTGAAACCCAACCATAGCATTAAGTATCAAGTCCTCTTTACTCCCATATGTCATACCCCACTTACTCGGGTTTAAGCTTTTGTCACTCTCGCAACCCGCCATAAGCGAACCATGAAAATATTGCATCACCCCACAATGGGGGCCCCTCACGTTTGCGCGAGAACAGAGGGCATTGTAGGACAACACCATAAATAAAATATACAATCATACCAACCAAGATCACGACTAACCCACAGGACAAAATAGATCTACTCAAACATCATAGGATAGCCAAATATCATTGGGAAATAATATATGGAGTTGAGCACCATGTTTAAGTAGAGATTACAACGGGGGGACGAGGTGTTACACCTCTTCATAGAGGGGAAGAAAGTTGGTGTTGACGGTAGAAAGATTGTTTATGTAGATCGCCGTCACGATCCTTGCCCCGGCGGCACTCCGGCGCCACCGGGAGAGAGGGGGAGAGAGCCCCCCTCCTTCTTCTTCTTCCATGGCCTCCCCCTTGATGGGAGGAGGGATCCTCCTCTAGTCCATACTCTCCATGGCGGCGGAGGGGCAGGAGCCCCTCTGAGATTGGATCTCCCCATCTGTTCTCTTTTGTTCCGCGTTCCCCAAATCTGGCCGAAAACTGTTTCTTATATTCTGGGAGATCCGTAATTCCGATTGCGCTAAGATTTTAACACGATTTTTTTCCGAATATAAGCTTTGTTGGGGATACACCCCGCTGTCTAACCCGCCGGATGTATGACCCGGCTGGAGCTTGGTGACTCACTGTCGGATTTCGGGTTTTGGCAGACCCTCTAGGTTCGAACTCTGGGGTGCACGCGGAGATCTCACCCCCTACCTACCTGCACCTCGCCGCCTCGCTAGGATCTAAACTACCAAAAGAACAACACAAGAGACACAAGGTTTATACTGGTTTGGGCCACCATTGTGGTGTAACACCCTACTCCAGTGTGTGGTGTGGTGGATTGCCTCTTGGGCTGATGATGAACAATACAAGGAAGAACAGCCTCGCGAGGGTCTGTTCTTGGCCGGTGCGATGAACTCTAGGGGAGTTCAGTCGCTCCCTCTCTCTCTCGATTCCAGATGCCTCTAGCTCTGTGGGTGGCTAGTCCTATATATAGGCAGAGGCCCTGGGCCTCTTCCCAAATATTGAGCGGGAAGGGCGCCAACAATTGGCCATTTTGAAGGGGAACATCTAGTAAACTTATCCTGACTAAAGTTGGTCCTCGTCTGTCAAAGGCTCTGATGATGACGCCGGCTTGGGCTCCACGATGAATTCCTTCCTACCGTTGCAACGGTCTTGGTCTTGTTTCACCGAAACGGATGCCTTTGCTTGATACTCTCGCCTGCGCTTGCCCCCTTTGCACCAAAGAGGAAATGAGGACACTGCGTGGGCTGGCGCCCGCCATGCGCCCTTGGTCGTCATGGCTTGCGTCATGGGCACCTGGTGAGGTACCCCGCCTTGATCTCTCCGCCTCCTCGCTAGCCAGCCTGACGAGGCCGTGCCTGAGGAAGTTTCCTGTCGTCCGCCCGCGAGGCTTGGCCCCTCGCGAGGGTCTTGAGCTTGTGCTGATGAAGATGGGCCGTCTTTGGGCCTCCTTGAGCCACGCCGCAGGCCGCAGCGAGCAAGTCTGGTACCCCATTCCCGGAGCGCCGACAGTAGCCCCGGGCCCAAGGCGCCTGGACTTGGCTGGCGAGAGAAGCGAAGGGCAAGTCTGGCGCCACACGGCCCTAACAGCCTGCGGCCTTGGGCGCCGTGCGGCGGTTGATTGGACGTGGGCGTCCCTGCTTCCCCATGACGCCTCGGCGACTGCATGAATTGACAAGTCCCTGCATGCAAAGCGGGTCATGATTACCTGTGATCGTGGAGGCCGTCGGTTGGCCTTCCCCGACTATAAGTACGGAACGGCGCGTGCCCTTCCAGTCCATCCCTTCTTGATCCTCCTTCTTCTCCATCCTTGCTCCACTTCGCGGCAATGGCTCTGATCCGCCGGTTCTCCGCGGAAGAGAAGGGAAAGGCTCCCCGAGAGGGTCCCGACCCGCTTCCGCCGAAGAAACGGCTAGCCCTGTGCCGTCGAGATGAGGGCGCCCAGCAGGATGTGTCGAGGCCTTGGTGCGAGCGGCCGGCGCCGGGGTTCCCGCTGCCCTTGTACGCCCACATTGAGGGCCCTGAAGGAGTTGACGTAGAGCGCCAAGGACGATGCCGCCGTCGGCATCGGCGGGTCACGGCGGTGCGCGTTGTCCCTCCCAGAGTCCATGCGAGGGCTCCTCCCGAGAGTTTGTGCTCACGCCGCCATGACTCCTCGATGATTGGATCCGCCTTCCTCCTCCTCGCCTTCGTGATGCCGCAGGGGATATCTAGAAACTCTTGCAGCACGCCGGCTGCAGCACCCTCGCGATCAAGCGGAGGTCGCGGTCGTCGCTCGGGCAAGGTCTTCATGACTCGAGGCTGGGGCGAGATCGCCAGTCTGCAGGGCGAGGAGTGCCTCGCGATCCACTCGGAGTACGACGACTTCCATGATGCTCTTCAAGGTCTTCGACGGAAGGGCGCTTGGCTGGAGTGCTGCCACGAGAGAGGTGGTCGGGGCCCCGCCGCTGGCGAGGGCAGGCTCGCCGATCGCTTCCTCAGCAGCTCCTCGGCGGCGGAGGCGTCGAGGGTCAGTGACTCCGCCGAGCTCTTGGCGACTCGGAGGCGGCGGCGGCAGCTCGAGCCCCGAGCCTACACCGCTCTCGGAGCAGGGCGGGCTCGTCAGGCCGTCGCCGCCTCTGATCTGGATGAGGTCGGCGCCGGTGCCTGACGACCCACTATTGATGATGGCGTCTCTCGCGGAGGCACGTGTAGTTAGCGTTCTTTAGGATCTGCTCCCTTTGTTCCCTGCGAGGAATCGAAAAGTGCGGCCCGTGGGGGCTTGTAAGGTGCCTGTGGTTTCGTTTGTTAATATGATCCTTGCCGTGAAGTAGTGCGAGATGCTCATTCCGTCTTAGCTTAGTTGTTCCTTTCGAACCTCACGAGGGCTCGGTGCTCTGCACCGACAGGTCCCGGTCCCAAGGCAGGCTTCAGCCGTCGCTGGTATGCCAGGTCGCGATGCCGTGGTCAAGGCCAGGAGGTGGCGGCCGGGGTCCAAAGAAGAGCCCCTGAGTCGCGATGCTCAGGAGGTCCCCTTTAGCGCTCAAGCAGCCATCGTTCGGTGAGAAAGGAGCGCGACGTTGCTAACACGGGATTGCATTAGGTGCGAGGTCGGTGCTGCGATAGCCAGTGTTTCCGGAGGGTGACTTATCTCGGGGGTCAGGAACCGCTTCCTAGTGCGACGTTAGGTCCGCGCATCGGCAGGCAAGGGGTTGCCTGGCGAGGTCCCTGCGTGCCTCTTCCTTCTCACCTTTGCTCCCCTTTCTGCTCTACGTCCTCGGGTCCCGGCCCTCGAGCGGGTCTCAGCCGTCGCTGGTATGCCAGGTCGCGATGCCGTGGACAAGGCCAGAGGGCGAGGGCTGGAGAGCCAGTAGGAGCCCGTGAGTCGCGATGCTCAGGTACCCCCCCTTTAACGTGCAAGCGGTTCGTGCGGACGAGAGTGAAGAAGACGCCGTGAGGGCCTCGCTTGGCGCTTCTCCTTGAAGGGATCCTGCAGGCTCGCCATAAAAAGAACAAGAGTCCGCTATGACAAGCGACGGTCGGCCGTTGGTTGCTTTGGAGAGGTGACGAGGCACTGAAGGCCTGACGAGGTGGCGCTGTGCGGGGCTGCCGCGGCCAGAGCTCAGCCATTCAGGTTTGTCGGTGTTGCAGGGACGGACCCGTGCGCAAGCGTCGTGCCGTTGGGGAGCAGCTCCATCAGTTGGTGTCAGTTGAGCAGACAACTAGGTCAAGCACGTTAATCACGAAGGAGCAAGTTCATTTAGATAGGTGCAGGGAAGGCAGATGTCGCTGGGTGCGCCCGGCGACACAGGGATGATACAGCCGAGGCGCCCCAACAAAGTAAGCTAGGAACATGAAGTAAAGGGATACATGCGCGAGGACGGACCCACGCGGCACAGGAATGATGCAGCCACAGGGAGGCGCTCCCAGTGGAAATGAAACTTGAAGGATGTCACACGATAGCGTTGAAGGCGAAGGATGCTGAAGTAGCGGACGTCGTGGGCTGCGGAAGCCGATCTTCATGAGCCCCAGGCCCGGAGGCCTCGGGAGGCTCGGGCTGAGTGGCTCCTCGTGGACCATCTCCATTTCCGCCAGGACTGCAGAACGCCTGGCCTCTTGAGCCTCCAGGATGCTCCCCATGAGGCGCTGGCACATGGCAGCCGCCTTCGGCACGCCGTAGGGCACGCGAACATAGCTGTGGGGTGGACCTTCGCAGCGCCCCACGCATGAGGGCCAGAAGCGCTCCTGAGAGGCGGCTCGGTTGAGCCCTGGTATGTCGATGCAGACGTGCAGCCCACCATCCTCGCTGGATGGGGAGCTCACGGCGGAGCGGCGGCTGCCACTCATGACTCTTGACTCCTGCAGCTCCTGAATGATCTGGCTGACGAACTCCTGAGGGTTTGGCCCTCCTTGCCTTGCCCCTTCCTGAGGGAAACGTGCTTTGAAACACGCCTCCAAGTGGTGCCCAAGCGCCTCCCTCGTGACTTTAGCAAGGTCGGTGGCCCTCCAGGAGAGAGCCCCCGAGCCTTGCTTGGGGAGGGCGCCGGGCGCGCCTTCCTATGAGACATAAGGACGTGCCCCCTGAGCAGGCGCGGACCCTGAGGGGCCTGCCTCCTGAGGGGTCGGTCCTGGCAATGTCTTCTTCTTCTTTGGAGCAGTCTCGGGGAGCCTCCCGCTCCTGCGATCTGGGTCTTCAAGTGACGCAGCTTGAAAAGCTCGCCCCAGGGAGCACACTGCGTCTCTCTCTTCGCAAGGCACCGTGATGACTCCACCGCTTCCTAGCATCTTGAGGACGTTGTAGCCGTGATGAGTCACGGCCATGAACTTGGCCAGAGCTGGGTACCCGAGGATGGCATTGTATGGCAGGCGAATGTTGGCGACATCGAAGTCGATGAGCTCGGTGCAGTAGTTGTCGCACGCCCCGAAGGTTACGGGGAGGCGGACCTGCCCAATTGGGACCGTGGAGCCATCAGTGACTCTGGAGAAAGGCTTGGTTGGCTGAAGCTGATTGTAAGGCACTTGGAGATTGTTGAATGTCTCTAAGGACAGGACATTGAGCCCTGCTCCGCCATCGATGAGGGTTCTGGTGACTTGACTTGCACGTTGTTGATGATTGGGGAACAAAGCATCGGGAGGACTCCGGCTGTGGCCGCGCACTTGAGCTGATCTGCTGAGCTGAACGTGATGGCGCACGCTGACCACCTGAGAGGGCGCGTGGCCTCGAGCTTGGGGAGGACTGCATTCACTTCGCGGACGAACTGCTTGAAGATGCGTTGAGAGGTTGGGGCTTGAGCTCCGCCCAGGATGCAAGCGATCGCGCGTGGCTCCTGGAAGCCCCCAGCCCCCTCGTCCTGATGATGGTCCTCATTTATCCTTGGCTGTGGCGGCAGAGGAGGGACGCATGCGTTTCCTTGCGGGCGATCCTCGCGAGGCTGATCCCTCCAGCCTCCCTCGCGAGGCTGATCCTGCCAGCGATCCTCGCGAGGTCGGTCACGCCACCCTTGACGAGGGCCACGGTCTTCCCAGCGTCCTGCGTTTCTTCCTCCTCCTCGACCGTAGCCTCGATCGTTGCGATCGGGGCATCGACCGATTCTCCCTTCTCGCACGGCTCGGAGCTCTTGACATTCGTTGGTGTTGTGGGTGTGGAGGTTGTGGTACACACAGTACCGGCTTCCCTTGGAAGACTCGGGCTGATCTCTGCCTCGCTTGGTATGCGGTTCTGCGCATGAGCACGGCAGCCCCTTGCGCTTCACGCCCTTGGCCTTGGACTTCTTCTCTTACGGGTCTGCGGTGGCAGCTCGAGGAGGAAAGGCGTCCTTCCTCAGCCCTAAGCGCGCGGTCGCCAAGTTGAACAGCTCCAAGGATGTACACGGATCTTCATGCATCGCCAGCTCCTCCTTAATCTTGACGTCACGCACACCGTCGGAGAAGGCTGAGATGATAGCCTCCTCGGTCACCTTAGGAATCTTGAGGCGTGCGTCGTTGAAGCGCTAGATGTACTTCTGCAGGGTCTCCCCTGGCTGCTGCTTGATCTGGCGCATGTCGCCACGGCAGGAGGCAGTCCACGAAGTACCTTGAAGTTGGCAATGAAGCGGGTGCGCATCTCGTCCTAGGAGGAGATCGTGCCGGGAGCGAGGTTCAGGAGCCAGGCGCGGGCCCCGTCCTTGAGTGCCATGGGAAACTAGTTCGCCATGACCTTCTCGTCCCCGTTGGCGGCTTCGATGCCCAGCACGTAGAGCTAAAGGAACTCCGCAGGGTCGGCCGTCTTTGTCGTGGCGAGGAGGTAGGTCAGCTTGAACTTTCCGGACCCACTGTGACGCTGCGGCTTCGGTGGTGAAAGCGAGGCAGCCTGCTGTGTGCTTGCAGAGGCCTTTGGTGATGAAGAGCCTGGTCTTGCGGGTCCCCATGCGCTGCGCTGGGAGCAGCAGCTTGGGGTCTTAGCGTCTTTGCAGCGAGGCCTTGGTCGTGAAGAGCGGTGCGAGGAGCACTCAGGCAGCTTCTTGAGGCGGCGACCTCTTGACAGCTCTGCTCTTGCTCTTGCGCTGGCGCCGGACGGAATAGAGTTCCGCCCGGGCCCCGCGCCTTGGGGCCAAAGCGCCTTCTTGCGGGGAGGCGGCTGGCGCCCTGCAGCTTCATCGCCAGCGCGAGGGCGGCGTGGTGCAGCGAGAAGGATGGCGTGGGGAGCCCCTGCTGCGCGGAGCGAGCTCGGCGGCGGCGGTCGAGCCACTCTTCGTGAGGCGTCGTCGACATGGCGGTAGCGAGGAGCTCATTTGCGCGATAAGCGCAGCTCGAGCCTCCATGGTAGCTGGAGGCCTTGAGACGAAGAACCAGTGGGGAGAGTGAAGGAGTAGCGGTGCGGCCGTCTCGCCCTCGCAGACGGATCTTTGGACGATGCTTGCTTCGTTCCCGCCGGGCCGTGGCGGCGTTGACGGCGGACGCACGGGAACGGCGGGCGCCGCCGACGGAAGCCGTCTGGCGACGCTGGTAGCGAGCGGCTCGGCGCTCAGCGCGAGCCCGACGAGCATTTGACATGGATGCGATGGGTGGCGAAGAATAGGGCGGCGGAAGGCGAATTCTTTCGCACCCCTACCTAGCGCACCAAATGTCGGATTTCGGGTTCCGGCAGACCCTCTAGGTTCGAACTCTGGGGTGCACGCGGAGATCTCTCGCCCCCTACCTACCTGCACCTCGCCGCCTCGCTAGGATCTAAACTACCAAAAGAACAACACAAGAGACACAAGGTTTATACTGGTTCGGGCCACCATTGTGGTGTAACACCCTACTCAAGTGCGATGATGATGAACAATACAAGGAAGAACAGCCTCGCGAGGGTCTATTCTTGGACGGTGCGATGAACTGCTAGGGGAGTTCAGTCGCTCCCACTCTCTCTCTCTCTCGATTCCAGATGCCTCTAGCTCTGTGGGTGGCTAGTCCTATATATAGGCAGCGGCCCTGGGCCTCTTCCCAAATATTGGCGGGAAGGCGCCAACAATTAGCCATTTGAAGGGAACATCTAATGCAGTTTCTGACTAGAGTTGGTCCTCGCTTTGTCAAAGGCTCGATGGTGGCCTTGGCTTGGGCTCCACGATGACTTCCTTCCTGCCGTTCGCGGCGGTCTTGGTCTTGTTGCACCAAAGCGGATGCCTTTGCTTGATGCTCTCGCTGCGCTTGCCCCTTTGCACCAAAGAGGAAATGAGGACATCATGCGGGCTGGCGCCCGCCTGGCGCCCTTGGTCGTCATGGCTTGCGTCATGGGCACCTCGTGAGGTACCCGCCTTGATCTCTCCGCCTCCTCGCGAGCCAGCTGGACGAGGCCGTGCACGAGGAAGTTTCTGTCGTCCGCCCATGAGGCTTGGCCCCTCGCGAGGTCTTGAGCTTCTTGCTGATGAAGATGGGCCTCTTTGGGCACACCCTTGAAACCACGCCCGCAGGCCACAGGGTGGCAAGTCAGGTACCCCGTTCCCGAGAATGCCGGCGATCCTGGCGACCTGCTCGGACCTCACGGTTTACTGGCAACCCGCCCGAGCGTTGTGATTTACTGGTGACCTGGTGGGCGGGCCAGACGGGCGACAAAACCCAAGGTCCAGAAGGCCGGCTCATGTTATGGTGGGCCGGCTTAAGAGGAAAGGCGTGAGGGATATTTCCCTTACAAGGAATTAAGACACGGACTTGTATCCGACTTGTATTAGAAGAGAGACTAGTCCTAATCCTATTGGGACTCCACATGTAACCCGCCCCTCCAACTTATATAAGGAGGGGCAGGGCACCCCAAGAGGGGGGACAAAATAATCTTGAAGGCTAGACACAACTAGAGGAGAGCCGGTCGCGACTCCCTCATGAGCATAATGAGACCTAGCCACAAACAACATGTAGGGTTATTACCGGATGATGTTTCCCGGGGCCCGAAGATGTTCAAACCCTTGTCATGTGTGTTAATCCGCCTCCGTCTCTCATCCCGATCAACCCCTCTCAAGCTAACACATAGATGCGTTGGCCTCACGACTAAGTCCTGACACTAAGGACATCTGCCGTGACAAATCCATGGTAGTTGGCGCCCACCGTGGGGCCTCCGCACGATGGTGTTGAGTTTGTGGAGGGATTTCTCTCAGGGATCAAGAAGTTCGCGATCAATCGGATTGAAAGTTCAATTAGTTTGATCCTCATCAGGAACAGTGGAAAACCGCCGCACCAATGCCCGCAGGCACATCAACAACGTGGCATCGGGCGCACAGTTGAAGATTGGAGTTGTACAGCAGTACACGCCACTGCGTCTAGACGATCTGGCAAAACCGATTTGAAGACAAGACTGACATTGGTTTTTTTTCTATTACGAGTTCTTCACCCGCCGCCAGCGAAACTGTTATGAACCCTATCCTCTATTTTCTTTTTGATCAGAAGGAGCTAAGCCAAGTCAAAGGACCGTACGTACTGCAAGGATTGGAATCAAATTCAAAGTAAAGGATTGAAGGTCCTATCAGCGAAACAGTCTATGAACTGGGATGGGGTTGTATCACAGACTCGGCCTTTGTCGTTGAGCCGCCGCTACCTCCATGAGCCGCCTGTTTTCGCCGACTCGAATCCGCGTTTCTTGTTCTAAATAAGACGCCTGTTGCCGCTGCAAGACGAGCGCCTGCGGTCCCAGCCTTGAGTCGCCCCTGCCGGGGCAGGCCTCGAGCCACCACCTCCACTTGCAAGTCGGCCTGCCTACCTCATCTTTGATCCACTGCCATTGCCCCTACAGCTAGGCCAAGCCGCCTCACTGCTCCAAGTCAGCCCTGCCTTGCTAGCCTTCGCCTTTTGCCTCTATAGCCTTGAGCAGCTGCTGCTCACATCCCAATCAGCACCGGTCTGTTTCTCTTAAATTGGAAGTACTAGTACTAATGCAAAGGCCCCAATTCGACCAAGAGCTGAGCACTCCACGCAAGGATTCAAACTCCAAAAAACAAAGGAATTATTTAGATGGCACAGATATCGAGGAGCTGATCTGCCTGGTCTAATGCGTTGGTCTTTGCCTGATATGCTAAGTTGCCATTGTTGCTCCATGTACAACCGTCCAAGTCTAATGCAATTAAAGCAACTAGAAAAAGAGAGATCAAGCATCAGTCAAAATAATCAAGTCAAACTATAGCAATGGCAGGGTGTACACGGAATTAAAAGGAGCGTCACGTGCGGTACTACTACTCCACCGCGGCCTCGCCATGCCTCAAGTTGGTTTCCGTCGGAGCTGGCTGGATCGCCATTGCAAGTTACCTCCGCGCCGGCCGGTGTTGACCCGCCGGGCCAAGGCTAGTTTTCACCACTGTTATGGCCTATGTTGCCATGAAACTCGCTGACGCACCCGCCGCGTTTTACCTCAAACCACTACTCTGCCTTGGCCGTCCTCAAGTATGCCCGCGGCTCACACGAGAGGCCGGTCTCTACGCCTCGCCGTTGCCGCAGTCGGTGGCTGCGTCTCTCTCTCCATCCGGCAGTTCCAGCATGTTTCACGCTTCCCCTGCTCACGTTGAGCCGGCCTCCGGCTTTGCCTGCTCCCCAACAACCACTGCGCACACAGAAGAGAAGTAGTCAGGTGCCCGTGTGAAGAGCTGACAAAAACCAATGTGGGTTGGTCAAACATCCAGATGGATTGTGCAAAGAACACAAATGATCAATGTACTATGGCAATGATTGTGAGCCGCCGCGGTCTCCGTTTCAACTGCGATTTTTGCGCCAAGTTGCTCCTACAACCGCCTTACCTCCGCCAGCGCAGCGCCTGCAAGACGCTGCCTCGGCCTTGTTCGGAGCCGTTGGCTTTGCTCCGCTTCACTAAAATACTCTCACCCTCGCCGCTTCATTTGCTGCAAGCCGCCTTGTCTCTGTCAGAGAGGGCCTAAATTCCATTCAAATTAATAGAGATTATCTGCAGATGTCATATATGAATCATCTATCGTCCGGACAAATCAGGTCAATTGTTCACTACAAGAGTGATGGTCGTGTCATGGATATATATCTCGTGCCACCATTATCATGCGCGAGCATCTGACCATGCCATAAGGCTCAACGAATATATGTGCAAGTCGCCGTCCTTACGGCCCAATTTACATCAACATGACGTGGTTGATTCGCCCGTCCGCGCGGTTTACCGCACCTGTGATTGCCTCGCCCATCCGCGCTGGCTTACAATGTCGCGGCCGGTTCATCTGTCTGCTCCCACGGTCGACTCGGCTGTGATTGATTTTAGCTTCACTGTGGTGATCATCAACTCCGCGGACAAATTGTCTACTGCAAAAGTGACTGTCATATCACAGAGGCTTATTGAATAACTCATACCGGAAGTGTGCAGTGAGTGTTGTGAATGTCGGCGTCCTGGGAACGGGGGTCCCCAGACTTGCCTGCCTGCGGCCCACGGCGTGGCTCCACCAGCGGTCTTGTACGACCCATCTTCACCGGCAAACACTCAAGACCCTCGCGAGGGGCCAAGTCTCGTGAGGCGGACGATGCAGGACCTCCTCGGGGGCGGCCTCACCAGGCTGGCTTGCGAGGGGCGGAGAGATCAAGGCAAGGGGTACCTCGCGAGGTCCCGTGGCGTGCTCATGACGACCCGGGGCGGTGGGCGCCAACGCCTTGCATGTCCTTGTTTCCTCTTTGGTGCTAAAGAGGCAAGCGCAGGCGAGGAGTCCCGAGTATTAGGCAAAGGTTTCCATATCGGTGCAATAAGACCAAGACCAGCAGGACGGCAGGACGGAGGTCACCTTGGAGCCCAAGATGACGTCACCACCAGAGCCTTTGGCAGGCGAAGACCACCTTTAGTCAGGATAACTTGTACTAGTTGTCTCCCTTTGAATTTGGCCATTGTGGCATCCCTTCCCGCTCAATATTTGGGGAGAGGACCAGGGCCTCTATAAATAGGGCTAGCCACCACAGTAGCGGGGGACCTTGAACTCATCCGGATCGGACGGATCATTCAGATCACCCTCAACCACACAAGCTCACCAAACACAAGAGCACCTCTCCTCAGGAGGTTGTCCTTCCCTTGTAACTGTTCATCCTTAGCCCAAGAGGCAACCTACCACACCACACTGGAGTAGGGTATTACACCACAACGGTGGCCCGAACCAGTATAAACTCTTGTGTCTCTCGTTCTTTGGGTTCGTCGAGCTAGGACTTGTGATCGTTGCAAGAGCGAGCTAAGGAGAGAGAGATCTTCGTGCGCACCCCAGTGTTCGAACCTCAAGGGTTTGTCGGAACCCGAAATCCGACATTTGGCGCGCCAGGTAGGGGTACACCGAAGCTTTCCTTCCGCCAGTCCGCATCCCATCGCTTCGTCGCATCCATGGCGGACGCTCATCGAGCCCGCGCTGAGCGCCGGGCTGCCCTCGCTGCCCGCGTCGCTCAGACAACTCCTGTCGGCGGGTATCCCCGTCGTTCCCCATCGCCTGCCGCCAACGCCGCCACCGGCCCGGCAACAAACGAGCAGCAAGTGTCCTCGCTGCACCCTTTGGTGTGGCAGCACAGCCGCACCGCCACCCCGTCGCTGACTCCGGCCGGCTCGTCGTCCCACGCACGTCGCGCACCTACAGACGCGCAGGCCGCGCTGCTCATGGCACACGAGCTCCTGCGCTACCGCCCAGTCGATGACCTCTATGAGGACTGGCTGGACCGCATCGCCGAGCTTTTCAGCACCGCTGGGGGCTCCCCCACGCCCTCCCTCTCGCCGCCTCGCCCTCCGCTAGCTCTGCACCTAGACGTGGCTCACGGAGCGCTTCCACCACCTCTGCACCAAGACGGTGCTCTGGCGCCAAGGCGCGCGCCCCAATGCGACCCATCACGCCGGGCACCCGCGCGAGAAGAAGGAAGCTGCCAAGAAGTTCCCCGGCCGCAAGAGAATGCTCCCGCGCTCCCAGCGCCACCGTGATAAGACCGTGTGCCGCCTGCTGTGGCGGCGCACGGGCATCAAGGGCAGTGTCGGTGTCAAAACCGGCGGATCTCGGGTAGGGGGTTCCGAACTATGCGTCTAGGCGGATGGTAACAGGAGACAAGGGACACGATGTTTTTACCAGTGCAGGCCCTCTCGATGGAGGTAAAACCCTACTCTGCTTGATTAATATTGATGATATGGGTAGTACACGAGTAGATCTACCACGAGATCGAGAGGCTAAACCCTAGAAGCTAGCCTATGGTATGATTGTTATTCGTCCCACGGACTAAAACCCTCGGTTTATATAGACACCGGAGAGGGCTAGGGTTACACAGGCGGTTACAATGGGAGGAGATCTACATATCCGTATCGCCAAGCTTGCCTTCCACGCCAAGGAAAGTCCCATCCGGACACGGGACGAAGTCTTCAATCTTGTATCTTCATAGTCCAGGAGTCCGGCCAAAGGTTATAGTTCGGCTATCCGGACATCCCCCTAATCCGGGACTCCCTCTGTAGCCCCCGAACCAGGCTTCAATGACGATGAGTCCGGCCCGCAGATTGTCTTCAACATTGCAAGGCGGGTTCCTCTCCAAATTCTGTGTACCTGTTGAATAGTGTTCGGCTTCTCGTGAATATTGCGCTCCTTGGCTTCCACGCCCAATAATGGCCATCTTCCACGTGTCAAACGAATGCGAAAAGCCAGGGTACCTTTACATTTACCCCCCTAGCTGCGCAAATGAGCCGCCTATAAAAGAGACGAGGATTCAGATCCGAATCACACCATCTTCCCTTCGCGAGCGTTCATCGGAGCGCATCTGACAGAAATCCATTCCATCATGGCCAGTCGACGCAGCTCCTCCTCTCGCCCTCCCAGCCATCAGCCTGGAGATTGGGAGAGATGTTCCATCCCACACAGCGAGTTAGTGACGCTCCAAACCAAGGGATTTCTTCCCCCAGCCTTCATGGTCCCGGTTCGAGCGGACTCGCCACCTATAATGGTGGAAAGCAAGCGGAGGCGCGCCCCCAATCCCTCAAAGGAGGCGGGTATGCCTTGTCCCTTATCGATAAGAGGTTGGATTTCCAATTCATCCGTTTCTCCGGGGCTCCTGGAGTTCTCGGTCTCGGTTGCACAACCTTCGCCTGCCTCCATTTTGCATATTGCGGGCTTCGTAGCCCTTTCCGAGCTGTTTTTGGGCATCGAGGCTCATTTCGCGCTGTGGAAGAAGCTGTTCTGCCTTGTGCCCCGTTCTCAAGAGGGGTCAATATATCAAGTGGGCGGAGCCGAAGTATGGCGCGTCGCCGGGACCAGATATCTATCCGGAACCCCAAGGAAGGCGTCTGAAGACTGGCCTTCAGAATGGTTTTATATAGAAGACGTCCCCGTGCCGGATCCTGTTCGGATCGGCCTCCCCGAGTTCAATAACGCTCCTTTGAAGAAGCGCCTAAGCTGGCGTCCACGGAGCCCTCAGAGGGAAAATGAAAAGGACGTCCTTTACCTGATGGGCCGGATAAGGTTGTTAGCTCATTCCGGACTGACCATGATCGGGGTCATGGCCACATGCATTATGCGAGGGGTGCAGCCGCTTCAGTATAGAGGCCACCCCATGTGGGATTTCAACGAGGAGGATGATGCCACCCGCTGCGGCCGTAAGGGGCCGGGATCGGTTGCCGCTCCGACGGAAGCCCTGTCCGCATTGTACAAGGGAGAAGAGGTGGAGTTCCTCCGCGTCAATCCACAGCGCGGATTTTCTATGTACAATCCTCCAAGCTGGGTAAGCGGACACTTCTTTTTGCCCATCCGTTCCATATTCCCATATTTAAATACCTTATCTTGTGATTTCGACGTAGGAATTGCGCCGGGCCGTAAAGGATATAAACAACCCTCCTCCACAACCCGAGGATCCCGAACGGTCCCTCGATCCGGCCTCCCAAGAGGATCCGGACATATCCATGGAGCTGATCGATGGGGTATTTCACCTGGCGAGCATCGACAATGCCTTGAGTAGCCATTCGGCCGATTACCCAGAATACTTCCAGCCTCATAGGTAACTGAGACCGAAGTCCAAATACTTTGAAAATGATCCATCCGTGCTTATTTTTGATCACCGTATATCAATGGTGTTTTGCAGGGGAGCCCTTGAGGCGGAAGGCTGAGCTCGGTGGCTAGCCAACAAAGGCGATAAGGCCCAGCAGGCTGAAAAGAAGTGCGGTCCGAATTGAGGACGCGGCATAGCGGTATGGCGTGCCATTTTATTCCCAGGTTTTATTCCTGGAAGGAATACTAACGCTCGTGCTCTTCTTCAGGAAAAAGAGCGCCCGCCGGACTATATCCGGAGAGGTTGCCAATCGAGCCTCCACCAGCCAGGCTCCAAAGCCTGGTCCAGAAGCGGAGGCAAACACAAGGCGTGCGTCGGACGCTCCTCCGACAGAGGATGCCGACAGACTGTCTGCCACCAATTCCGAGGTGGAGAGTGCTATGAATCACAGGCGTCGCCGGATAGTTCTTCGTGACGCATGTTTCTCGCAAGAGGCATTGGATGCCTTCAACTCGGGAGATGCGCACCTCCGTGCCGCTCAAAATGGTCTAGCTAGAGCCACAGAGCAGTATGTGAAAGACATACGGGTGAGAAAGTTTCATGGTTATATATGCCAGTAGCCCCCGAGACTTGAAACAGTTAGAATAACCGATTTAAGGATCATTTGTCATGCAAGATCTTACAGAAAATAATACCCAACTATCCCAGGAGCTGGAAGAGTGCAAAGCCCAACTTGAGGCCGCACTAGCCGCTGCAGGGGAGGCCATGGAGACCCCCTCTGGTAATATACGCTTTGAAAGATAAGTATGTTGTGAAGTGCGGTGTGTGTGTAAATCTGACAATATCATTGCAGATGGCGCCGGAGTAGATCCGGATAAGCAACAACTCTTGCGCCGGTTAAAGGCCGGTGAGAGCGTGCTTACAAGGGTGAGGCAGGAGAAGAATAATCTCCAAGATGCCAACACCCAGCTGGGCAAGGAACTAAAGGATGTTCGTGCCCAGCTGCCGGACTCCGTGAAGGAGAATCGGCGGCTTCGACGCGGCATTTTAGCAAGTGCTTGAGCGAACTTTGAAAAGAGTTGGCAAGGAAGTCGACTAATGAGTTATATGCGTAGGTATGCTCACAGGTCATCTCAGAGAAATGCCAGTTCTCTGGTGACCTTCTTCGAGCTCTTACAACTGCACGAGCGATTTGGCGGTGATGAAAAGTGTCGCCCAGGCCTTGTGGCCATCATCTCCCTGCCGAAGGCCTTGGAGAGCTTGCGAGAGAGGCTTAAGGGGCTTGGCGGCGCTTCCGATTATGGAAGATATCGGCCTGCCGTCAAAGGCGTCGGGGAGGCACTGGGCATGGTGAAGGCAGCGGTACGAAGGCTGACCCAAACCACATGGCGAGGTCGGACCTGTGGGGCCCGATGGGAAGGAGATCCCTGTGAGCTTAGTGTACGGCCAAGTAGAATTGGCCGCAAAGTATTCCCAATAGGACTGTAAACTAGACATCCTATTAGATGGTATTGAGGAGGAATACACTCAGTCACATTGCCTAAGTAATTTAAGATGACATGTAAAAATGCCTTCTAGCCGGATTGTAGATCGTTTGTCATGGTGGACCTTTTCGCTTCAACCTCGGGACCTTATAGTCTGGAGTGTGTCCGAATACCCTCGCGGTTATGTAAGAACCGGGGCATGCGTGGAGACCAGGCGTAGGGGTCATTAGTGCTTGAACAGACAAGTGCCCAACTAGTTATGTTATATTACATGGTTAGTAAGAAACATCTTCCGGGGAGCATAGTTCCGTTAGGGGTTCCTTTCCACGGGAGGCATGCCCTAAAGTGCATGTCGGGACTGCGAAAAAAAAGCGAGAAAAGCATCAGGGGCAGATAAATAAATAAGTGAGAAATCATCTTTAGTTCACCGACCGAATATTCCCTTAAGAACGCTAGCTTTCGGCTTCACCCGGTCGAGGTACATCCGGTGACCGGCGATAACAATCATAGAGGTGCTCCCTTTACCGCCTAGCCGAACAATCGGGAACGTAGGGGTAAGCAAAGGAGCCAGGCAACCCAGATTGGCCAAAACTTAAGTCATATCGATGCATATAATGGCGAATAAAAGGTACATGCAGAAGTGTGACACATGTGTTGGGCATGAAGCCCGTATAAATAAGCTTCTCTTAAAGAAGCCCCCGGGTATAATGAGCGCGGACAGCACGTCAAGTGTGTGCGAACAATGCGCGAACGAGCCTTTAAAGGTTATAAGAGAAAAGGAGGGAGAAGGAAAGAAATATAAGACAACTAATGTGTAAAAAATAGACAGAGGAAGGAGACGAACTCAGAATCCGGTGCTAGGCGTAGAATCTTCGGAGACGGGCTGCGTTCCATGGGTTCGGCTCGAGTCGATTATCGATGCATCTCGCAGATGGTGCGCTCCACGGTCGGGACTTGGTCAATAATAAAGGGACCTTCCGTTTGGGCTTGAGTTTGTCCTTTTTCTTGTCCGTGAGCGTAGAACTAACTTCGCCAACATTGTAAGTTTTGGCCCGTACTTCTGTGCTTTGATATCTTCGAGCCTGCTGTTGATAGAATGCGGAACATGCTTTTGCCATGTCACGCTCCTCCTACAAGGCGTCCAAACTGTCCTGCCGATCGAGCTCAGCTTCTCTTTCTTCATACATTCGCACGCGAGGTGAGTCATGAATTATGTCGCAGGGCAGAACTGCCTCTGCGCCGTATACCATAAAGAATGGTGTGAATCCGGTGGTGTGATTCGGCGTGGTCCGCAGCCCCAGTCTGGTCGAGCTCCTCTACCCAGTGCGTGTTAGATTCCTTAAGGGACCGCACTAATCTGGGTTTGATGCCGCTCATGATTAGACCATTTGCTCGCTCGACTTGACCGTTAGTTTGAGGGTGATAGGCTGAAGCATAGTCGAGCTTGATGCCCATGTTTTGCACGAGTTTGACCTCGTCGGCCGTGAAGTTCGTGCCGTTATCGGTGATGATCTTTGTGGGGGCGCCGTAGCGATGTACGACCCCGATATGAAGTCTATCACGGTCCGGATTGGCCGTCTTAACGAGCTTGGCCTCTATCCATTTGGTGAATTTATCCACCATGACCAGTAGGTATTTTTGCTTGTGGGTTCCTCCTTTAAGGGGTCCAACCATGTCAAGCCCCGGACGCGAAGGGCGGTGATGGTATAGTTTGGAGGCGGTGGGTGGCATGTGGCTTTGATTAGCAAAGAGCTAGCAACCGACGCATCGTTGGACTAAGTCCTGAGCATCTGCCCGGGCCGTCGGCCAATAAAATCCTGTACGGAAGGCCTTGCTTACAAGGGCCCGGGCTGCGGCGTGGTGCCTGCCGAGTCCGGCGTGAATTTCAGCCAGAAGATTCCGCCCTTCCTTTTCGGAGATACACCTTTGAAGGACTCCGGTGGTGCTTTTCTTATAAAGCTCTCCCTCATGGACTTTATAGGCTTTAGATCGCCGCACTATGCAGCATGCCTCGTTTTGGTCCTCGAGGAGTTCCTGCCTGGTTAGGTAGGCTAGGAATGGTTCCGTCCACGGGGCAATGACTGCCATTATTACGTGGGCTGAAGATGTTACTTCGTTGGCGAGCCTCAATTGTGTCGAATGTTGATTGTCGAGGCGGTGCGGTTGGGTCGAGCTGTTATTTCGGACTCCCCTTCCCAAAATACGGATGGCTTGAACAGCCTTTCTAAGAAGCTATTGGGGGGCGACATCGCACTTTGCGCCATGTCGTGCCAAGGCGTCTGCTGCTGATTGTTTTCCGAGCTATATGGTGAAATTGAGCCCTTGAACCGAGCTGACATTTTAGGGCGGCGTTGCGATAAGCTGCCATTTTCGGATCTTTGGCATCAAAGTCTCCATTTATTTGGGATATCGCGAGGTTCGAATCCCCGCGCACCTCTAGGCATTGACTGCCCATGGATATTGCCATCCGGAGACCATGTAGAAGGGCCTCATATTCGGCTGCGTTGTTGGAGTCCGTATACATTATCTGGAGTATGTATTGAACTGTATCTGCTGTTGGGGACGTCAGAATGACGCCAGCCCCCTGGCCAGCCAACATTTTGGAGCCGTCGAAGTGCATGATCCAGTTGGAATATGTGCCGTACTCTTTAGGGAGTTCGGCTTCAGTCCATTCGGCGATGAAATTGGCCAAAACTTGCGACTTAATAGCTCGCCGTGGCTTATAGGTTATGTTGAACGGGAGGAGCTCAATGACCCATTTGGCAATCCAGCCCGTCGCATCGCGGTTGTTTATAATGTCGCTAAGAGGTACTTCGGAGGCTACTGTTATTGAACACTCTTGAAAGTAGTGTCGCAGCTTCCGGGATGCCATAAACACCGCGTGCGCTATCTTTTGATAATGCGGATACCGTGACTTGCATGTAGTGAGGACAGTGGACACGTAGTAAACTGGTTTTTGAAGGGGGAACTTGTGTCCGTCCGTTTCTCATTCAACAACGAGCACCGCGCTTACAACTTGATGAGTTGCCGCGATGTATAATAGCATTGGTTCGCCCATGTTGGTAGCGGACAGGACAGGTTTGTTGCCAATATGGCTTTTATTTCTTGAGTCCGGCCGTGGCGACATCAAATCCACTCGAAGTGTTAGGTGCGCCGAGGAGGCGATAAAGGGTAATGCCTTTTCTCCCAAGCGGGAGATAAAGCGTCTTAAGCCGCCACGCATCCGGTCAGTTTTGTATTTGTTTGAGGTCCTATGGGATATCAATTGTGTGAGCTTCGGATCTTGGCTGGGTTTGCTTCAATTCCTCTACGGATACAATGAAGCCCAAGAGCTTTCCGGTGATGCGCGAAAACGCATTTTTCGGGTTAAGCTTGATGTCATATGTTTAGAGATTATCAAATGTGAGCCTCAAGTCGTCTACTAGAGTTTCGACATGCTTGGTTTTGACGATCACATCATCTACGTATGCCTCCACTGTTTTGCCGATCTGGTTTGCCAGACATGTTTGAATCATGCGCTGATATGTTGCGCCGGCGTTTTTGAGCCCGAAGGGCATTGTGTTGAAGCATAATGGGCCGTATGGGGTGATAAATGCCGTTGCGGCTTGGTCAGGCTCTGCCATCTTAATTTGATGGTAGCCGGAGTATGCGTCGAGGAAACACAATGAGTCGTGTCCTGCGGTAGCGTCGATAATTTGATCAATGCGGGGGAGGGGGGAGGTATCCTTTGGGCAAGCCTTGTTGAGGTCCTTGAAATCTACGCATAGGCGCCAGGATTTGTCCTTCTTTGGTACCATCACCAGGTTTGCTAGCCAGTCCGGATGTTTTATATCTCTGATGAATCCGGCCTCCAATAGTTTGGCTAGCTCCTCTCCCATGGCTTGTCTCTTAGGTTCGGAGAAACGCCGAAGAGCCTGTTTGACTGGCTTGAATCCTTTTAGGATGTTTAGCCGTGCTCGGCCAGCCGGCGTGGGATTCCTGGCATGTCTGAAGAGTGCCAGGCAAAAATGTCCCAATTTTCACGTAGGAATTCTCGTAGTGCGGCGTCTACATCAGGGTTTAATTGTGCCCCGATGGAGGCCGTTTTTGTAGGGTCCATTGGATGGACTTGGAATTTGACTATTTCGTCCGCTGGTTTAAAGGAGGTGGACTTGGATCTTTATCGAGTATCACATCGTCCTGTTCACCGTGGAGCGCTTGTGCGATTAGTTCCTCGGCGCTAGGGCTTGGATAGTGCCTCAAGGGCGGTCGGCTATCTTATTTTCGGTGCGAGTGCTATATGCGGGTCACTAGCAAGAGTGATGATTCCGTTGGGCCGGGCATTTTGAGCTTTATGTACCCGTAATGGGGTATAGCTTGAAAAATTGTGAATGCCTCTCGCCCTAATAGGCGTGGTATCCACTGCTGAGCAGGGCCACTTGAGCGTGACCTCCTCGGACATGTAATTGTCCGGTGTGCCGAACACCACATCCAGTGTGATTTTTCTGTGCAGCATGCTTCCCGACCGGGTATTATTCCTCTAAAGGTTGTGCTGCTTCGCTCAATGCGGCTCCGGTCTATTTCCATTTTTCGAAGGGTTTCCTCATAAATGAGGTTCAATCCGCTGCCACCGTCCATGAGTACCATGGTAAGGCGAAATCCTTCCATTATTTGACCGAGGACCAATGCTGCTGGTGCTCGAGCTGTTCGGAATTTAGGTTCATCACTGGCATTAAAGGTAATAGCCGTGTCACTCCATGGGTTTATTGTTGCTACTTGGTAGACTTCGGCAAGGCTGCGGAGTGTTTGTTTTCGCATATTATTTGATGCGAAAGTCTCGAAGACTGTTAATACCGTACTGGTATCCCTGGGCTAGTGCTCTGTGGATCTTTGGGGTTAAAGCTCTTCGCCACTTTTGGCCACTGCGGAGTATCCAACATGCTCTAAGGCTATGAGTTGGTGTGGCGCCCTCATACTATGAATTTTCTGAGTCTGTTGAGCCATCCCTCGATCTGGTTCCATGCCCTATAGAGGTTTTGCTTTTGGTATTTAACACGGGGTCATGGCGATGATGCACCCTTTTATTTCAGACTGGGTTTGTATTCAAGGCCGGATTGTCCCAAAATCTTACTTCGGTTTTTCCAGGCGCTTTCCATCGCATAGTACTTTCGTACTATGGGCGCCAAGTCAGCAAAGCATGTAATTTCACGGCAACTTATGGCGTTGAGGATTCCGTTGTCCGTGCAATTATTGCAGAAGAATGAAATTGCGTCCTCCTCGCGGCAGTCCTTTATCCTGTTCATGACCCGGAGGAATCTGGCCCAGTAATGGTGTACTGTTTCTGCGGGCTCTTGCCGAATTTGGGATAGGTCGCTTATGTTTGGGTGGGCGGGTGGAATTAGATCTGGAACTTCGCCCAATTCAAGACTCAGGGGCCAAGGAGTTTCCGAACTCGGAAGCTTGGGTTCTTGGATGTTGTCCAATGAATCTAGCCCGCTGCCTGACTTTAGGTTCGGGGCTTGAGTGACGTCCTCCCCTCCGCGGGTATCCGGCTTGGAGGGAACGGGAATCCGGACATAACTAGTCCTTAAAATAGATGAAGATTTTCCGCATTGTTCCTCCACCACTGCAATGTGATGGGTGACCTTGGGAGAGTTAATCTCCCTCGGATCGGGTTTAGGCCCAATCTGATCGTAGTCTGTAGCGACTCCCAGGGCGGCGATGCGATCCAAGAGCTCGTTTAAATAAGAGAGCTCCATTGGATCTAACTGCTCGGTGAGTTCCGAGTTGACGTGGAGATTACTTTCGATGACCCGAGAAGTCATCGTCAGTGCGGCGGCCGAACAGGCGGTCATAAGAAAACCGCCTAGCCGGAGAGTTTGGCCGATAGCCAAAGCTCTTTTAGCAACAGTGCCGTCTTTAAAGACGGGATGAGGCATCCTTCCTGATGGCAACGGCACAGAGGAACTCTCAATGAAAGCACCAATGTCGGTGTCAAAACCGGCGGATCTCGGGTAGGGGGTCCCGAACTGTGCGTCTAGGCGGATGGTAACAGGAGACAAGGGACACGATGTTTTTACCCAGGTTCGAGCCCTCTCGATGGAAGTAAAACCCTACTCCTGCTTGATTAATATTGATGATATGGGTAGTACAAGATTAGATCTACCACGAGATCAGAGAGGCTAAACCCTAGAAGCTAGCCTATGGTATGATTGTTATTCGTCCTACGGACTAAAACCCTCCGGTTTATATAGACACCGGAGAGGGCTAGGGTTACACAGAGGCGGTTACAATGGGAGGAGATCTACATATCCGTATCGCCAAGCTTGCCTTCCACGCCAAGGAAAGTCCCATCCGGACACGGGACGAAGTCTTTAATCTTGTATCTTCATAGTCCAGGAGTCCGGCCAAAGGTTATAGTTCGGCTATCCGGACACCCCCTAATCCGGGACTCCCTCAGGCAGGCTCCACATCAGCAAAGGGCCCCGGTGGCCATGGCAGGCTGCTGCGCCTTCACTACTGAGCTGCTAGAGTCGCCTGGCCAGACAAGTTCAAGCCGGACCTGCCTCCTCGCTACGACGGCACCCCCGACCCCGCGGAGTTCTTGCAGCTCTACGAGTTGAGCATCGAGGAGGCCAACGGCGATGAAAAAGTCATGGCGAACTGGTTCCCATGGCTCTCAAGGATGGTGCTCTCTCGTGGCTCCTGAACCTGTCCCCGGGCTCGATCTTCTCCTGGGGTGAGATGCGTGACCGCATCGTCGCCAACTTCTAGGGCACTCGCGACCACCCTTCGGCCGCGGGTAACCTACGACGCATCAAGCAGCAGCCAGGAGAGACCGTGCAGAAGTACATCTAGCGCTTCAACAGCATTCGCCTCAAGATCCCGAAGGTGATCGACAAGGCCATTATTTCCGCATTTTCTGATGGCGTCCGTGACGTCAAGATGAAGGAGGTGGTTGATACGTCTCCAACGTATCTATAATTTTTGATTGCTCCATGCTACTTTATCTACTGTTTTAGGCAATATTGGGCTTTATTATCCACTTTTATATTATTTTTGGGACTAACCTATTAACGGAGGCCCAGCCCAGATTCTTGTTTTATGCCTATTTGGTGTTTGAGGAAAAGGAATATCGACGGAGTCAAACGGAACGAAATCAAGCTGGAGAAGTTATTTTGGAAGGAAACCCACGATGGACTTGGACCCCACGTCGGAAGATACGGGAGGTGCTCACGAGGGTGGGGGGGCGCCCACCCCCCTGGGCGTGCACCCTGCCTCGTGGGGCCCCCGTAGCTCCACCGACGTTCTCCTTTCACCCATACATACCGTCGTGCCCTAAAACTTCCTGAACAGAAGATAGATCGGGAGTTCGCGCCGCAAGCCTCGAGCCACCAAAACCAATCGGGACCCCTTTCCGGTACCCTGGGAGGGATCCATCTCCGTGGCCATCTTCATCATCCGGCGCTATCCACGGCGAGGAGGAGTAGTTCACCCTCGGGGCTGAGGGTATGTACCAGTAGCTATGTGTTTGATCTCTCTCTCTCTCTCTCTCTCTCTCTCTCTCTCTCGTGTTTCTCTCGTGTTCCATCTATGGCACGATCTTGATGTATCGAGCTTTGCTATTGTAGTTGGATCTTATGATGTTTCTCCCCTCTCTCTCTTGTGATGAATTGAGTTTCCCTTTGAAGTTATCTTATCGGATTGAGTCTTTATGAGAACACTTGATGTATGTCTTGCCATGATTATCTGTGGTGACAATGGGATATCATGTGCCACTTGATGTATGTTTTGGTGATCAACTTGCGGGTTTCGTGACACTGGGAACCTATGCATAGGGGTTGGCACACGTTCTTGACTCTCCGATAGAAACTTTGGGGCACTCTTTGAAGTACTTTTATGTTGGTTGGATGAATCTGAGAATTGTGTGATGCATATCGTATAATCATGCCCACGGATACTTGAGGTTACAATGGAGTATCTAGGTGACATTAGGGTTTTGGTTGATTTGTGTCTTAAGGTGTTATTCTAGTACGAACTCTTTTATAGATTGATCCGAAAGAATAACTTTGAGGTGGTTTCATACCCTACCATAATCTCTATGTTTGTTCTCCGCTATTAGTGGCTTCAGAGTGACTCTTTGTTGCATGTTGAGGGATTGTTATATGATCTATCTATGTTATTATTGTTGAGAGAACTTGCACTAGTGAAAGTATGAACCCTAGGCCTTGTTTCCTATCATTGCAATACCGTTTACGCTCACTTTTACCACTTGTTACCTTCCGGTTTTTATATTTTCAGATTACAAATACCTTTATCTACCATCCATATTGCACTTGTATCACCATCTCTTCGCCGAACTAGTGCACCTATACAATTTACCATTGTATTGGGTGTGTTGGGGACACAAGAGACTCTTTGTCATTTGGTTGCAGGGTTGCTTGAGAGAGACCATCTTCATCCTACGCCTCCTACGGATTGATAAACCTTAGGTCATCCACTTGAGGGAAATTTGCTACTGTCCTACAAACCTGTGCACTTGCAGGCCCAACATCGTCTACAAGAAGAAGGTTGTGTAGTAGACACCAAGCTCTTTTCTGGCGCCGTTGCTGGGGAGGCTAGGTAAGTGAAGGTATATCTTTAGATCTTGCAATCGAATCTTTTCGTTTCTTGTTTTAGCACTAGTCTAGTTTATAAAAGAAAATTACAAAAAAATGGAATTGAGTTTACCTCACACGCTTTACCTTTTTAATATCTTTCGTGAGTATGATGGAAAAGAAAATTGTGCCAAAGTGTTAGAAGAAGAAATCTATAAAATGTTTGGCACTAAATATGTGAATGATGAGCATGATTGCAATGTTGTTAGTATGAATTCCTTGAATATCCATGATGCTAATGATATGCAAAGCCACAAGCTTGGGGAAGCTATGTTTGATGAAGATGATATTTTTTGTCCCCCAAGCTTGGATGAGTAAATTTACTATGATGAAAGCATGCCTCCTATCTATGATGATTATTGTGATGACACATATGCTATAAATAATAATTATAACCATGAAACTTGTCATCTTTATCTTAATTTTCAATCACATGATAGTTATTTTGTTGAGTTTGCTCCCACTACTATTCCAAATGAGAAGAATTTTGCTTATGTGGAGAGTAATGAAATTTCTTGGCTAGTAGATCATGAAAAGAATGCTTTAGGTGCTGGTTATATTTTTTAATTCATTCATGATGCTACTGAAAATTATTATGAGGGAGGAACATATGCTTGTAGGAATTGCAATAATATCAAGTTTCCTCTCTATGTGCTTAAAGTTTTGAAGTTATGCTTGTTTTACCTTCCTATGCAAGTTGATTCTTGTTCCCATAAGTTGCTTGCTCACAAAGTCCCTATGCACAGGAAGTGGGTTAGACTTAAATGTGCTAGTCATATTCTTCATGATGCTCTCTTTATGTTTCAATTCCTATCTTTTATGTGAGCATCATTGAAATCATAATGCTTAGCTAGGGGCGTTAAACGATAGCGCTTGTTGGGAGGCAACCCAATTTTATTTTAGTTTCTTGCTTCTTGGTTCTTTTTAGTAATAAATAATACATCTAGATTCTGTTTGGATGTGGTTTTATGTTTTAATTAGTGTTTGTGCCAAGTAGAACCTTTGGGAAGACTTGGGTGAAGTCTTTATGATCATGCTATAAAAAACAGAAACTTTAGCGCTCACGAGATTAGCTAGAAATTTTTAATGGAGAGTGCTATTTAGTTGATTATTTTTGAAGATGATTACTAGAAAAATTCCTCAGGTCCACCAATTTATTTTAGAATTTTTGGAGTTCCATAAGTTTGCGTTAGTTGCAGATTACTACAGACTGTTCTGTTTTTGACAGATTCTGTTTTTCGTGTGTTGTTTGCTTATTTTGATGACTCTATGGCTAGTAAAATAGTTTATAAACCATATAGAAGTTGTAATACAGTAGGTTCAACACCAAAATAAATAAAGAATGAGTTCATTACAGTACCTTGAAGTGGTGTTTTGTTTTCTTTCGCTAACGGAGCTCACGAGTTTTCTGTTAAGTTTTGTGTTGTGAAGTTTTCAAGTTTTGGGTAAAGATTCGATGGACTATGGAATAAGGACTGGCAAGAGCCTAAGATTGGGGATTCCCAAGGCACCCCAAGGTAATATTCAAGGATAACCAAGATCCTAAGCTTGGGGATGCCCCAGAAGGCATCCCCTCTTTCGTCTTCGTTCATCGGTAACTTTACTTGGAGCTATATTTTTATTCACCACATGATATGTGGTTTGCTTGGAGAGTCATGTAATTTTGTTTTTTTTTTGTTTTCTGTTAGTTAGAATAGTGTTTTGCACCTTTAGTTTCAATAAAAAAAGTCAAGGATAGCCTTTGCCATGCTTATTTTGCAAGTATGCATGTTGCTGTTTGAAAACAGAAAGTTTACCGTTGTTGCAAAAATTATCTAGAAAAGTCAGAGAGTGGTATAATGTTGAATCTTTTTGAATATTGAGATCTGATAAATTTATTACAGTGGGAATTTTAGTTCATAATTTTTGGAGTTAGGGAAGTATGATGAATCTTGCATTCTTTACAGACTGTACTGTTTTGGCAGATTGCTGTTACGTTTGCATTGTTTGCATATGTTTGTTTGTTTAATGATTCTATTTGATGATAGGAGTATTAAATATGCAGAGGAATTTAGTATGCAATGTTGAATAATAATGTTAGTGATTTGCTACAGTAGGAAATGATAAGGTTTTGCATTGGTTTATACTAACCTATCTCACGAGTTCTTGTTGAGTTTGTTGTGAATGAAGCTTTTGGTAAAAAGAGAAACCATGATATGAGAGGAATTAAGGAGACACAAAAGTTCAAGCTTGGGTATGCCCAAGGCACCCCAAGATATTATTTCAAGAAGTCTCAAGCATCTAAGCTTGGGGATGCCCAGTAGGCATCCACCTTTCTTCTTCAACAACTATCGGTTAGTATCGGTTGAGCCTAAGTTTTGCTTCTTCACATGAGTTGTGCTATCCTTGCAATGTAGTTTTATTTAGCTTTGCTTGCTGTTTGAATAAAGTATCAAGATCTGAAATTATTAAATGGGAGAGTCTTCACATAGTTGCATAATTATTCGGCTACTCATTGATCTTCACTTATATCTTTTTGAGTAGTTTGTTGTTTGCTCTAGTGCTTCACTTATATCTTTTAGAGCACAATGGTGGTTTTATTTTGAAGAAATATATGAACTCTCATGCTTCACTTATATTATTTAGAGAGTCGTTAATAGCATGGTAATTTGCTTAATGTTAATATACTTGGTGTTCAAGATATGTGAAACTTTCTTTTGAGTGCGTTGAATACTAAGATAAGTTTGATGCTTGATAATTGTTTTGTGATATGGAGGTGATAATATCAAAGTCATGCTAGTTGAGTAGTTGTGAATTTGAGAAATTCTTGTGTTGAAGTTAGCAAATCCCGTAGCATGCATGTATTGTTAAAGTTGTGTAACAAATTTGAAACATGAAGTGTACCTGGCTTGTGCATCCTTATGAGTGGCGGTCGGGGACGAGCGATGGTCTTTTCCTACCAATCTATCCCCCTAGGAGCATGCGCGTAGTACTTGATTTTTGATGCTTCTAAATTTTTGCAATAAATATATGAGTTCTTTTGACTAATGTTGAGTCCATGGATTATACGCACTTTTACCTTTCCGCCTTTGCTAGCCTCTTCGGTACCGTGCATTGCCCTTTCTCACCTCGAGAGTTGGTGCAAACTTAGCGGTGCATCAAACCCGTGATATGATACACTCTTTCACACATAAACCTCCTATATCTTCCTCAAAACAGCCACCATACCTACCTATTATGGCATTTCCATAGCCATTCCGAGATATATTGCCATGCAACTTTCCACCGTTCCGTTCATCATCATCGAGACATACTTTACTTTTGTCATATTGCCATTGCATGATCATGTAGTTGACATCGTATTTGTGGCAAAGCTACCATGCATTATTTTTCATACATGTCACTCTTGATTCATTGCACCATCCCGGTACACCGCTGGAGGCATTCATATAGAGTCATATCTTGTTCTAGTTTCGAGTTGTAATCCTTATGTTGTAATCAATAGAAGTGTGATGATCATCATTCAATAGAGCATTGTCCCAAAAAAAGAAAAGAGAAAGGCCAAAGAAAAAAAAGAAGGCCCAAAAAAAAACAAAATAAAAATAAAAAAACAAAAAAGGGGGGCAATGCTACTATCCTTTTTTCCACACTTGTGCTTCAAAGTAGCACCATGTTCTTAATGTAGTGAGTCTCATATATTGTGCTTCAAAGTAGCACCTTGTTATTCATGTAGTGAGTCTCATATATTGTGCTTCAAAGTAGCACCATGTTTTTCATATAGTGAGTCTCATAAGTTGTCTTTTTCATACTAGTGGGAATTTTTCATTATAGAACTTGGCTTGTATATTCCTACGATGGGCTTCCTCAAATGCCCTAGGTCTTCATGAGCAAGCAAGTTGGATGCACACCCACTAGTTTTATTTTGTTGAGCATTCATAGCTCTAGTGCATCCGTTGCATGGCAGTCCCTACTCCTCATGTTGACATCAATTGATGGGCATCTCCATAGCCCGTTGATTAGCCTCGTCAATGTGAGACTTTCTCCTCTTTTGTCTTCTCCACACAATCCCCATCATCATATTCTATTCCACCCATAGTGTTATATCCATGGCTCACGCTCATGTATTGCGTGAAGGTTGAAAACGTTTGAGATTATTTAAGTATAAAAGATTGCTTGGCTTGTCATCGGGGGTATAGAAGTTGGGAACATCTTTGTGTGACGAAGATGAAGCATAGCCTAACTATATGATTTTGTAGGGATGAACTTCCTTTTGCCATGCTATTTTGAGAAGACATGATTACTTTGATTAGTATGCTTGAAGTATTATTATTTTTATGTCAATATGAACTTTTGTCTTGAATCTTTCGGATCTGAATATTCATATCACAATTAAGAAGATTTATATTGAAATTATGCCAAGTAGCACTCCGCATCAAAAAATCTTTTTTTATCATTTACCTACTCGAGGACGAGCATGAATTAAGCTTGGGCATGCTTGATACATCTCCAACGTATCTATAATTTTTGATTGCTCCATGCTACTTTATCTACTGTTTTAGGCAATATTGGGCTTTATTATCCACTTTTATATTATTTTTGGGACTAACCTATTAACCGGAGGCCCAGCCCAGATTTGATGTTTTATGCCTATTTCAGTGTTAAGAGGAAAAGGAATATCAGACGGAGTCAAAACGGAACGGAATCAACTGGAGAAGTTATTTTTGGAAGGAAACCCACGATGGACTTGGACCCCACGTCGGAAGATACGGGAGGTGCTCACGAGGTGGGGGCGCCCACCCCCCTGGGCGCGCCCCCTGCCTCGTGGGGCCCCCGTAGCTCCACCGACGTTCTCCTTTCACCCATATATACCGTCGTACCCTAAAAGTTCCAGAACAGAAGATAGATCGGGAGTTCCGCCGTGCAAGCCTCCAGAGCCACCAAAAACCAATCGGGACCCCTTTCTGGTACCCTGCCGGAGGGGGGATCCATCTCCTGTGGCCATCTTCATCATCCCAGCGCTATCCATGACGAGGAGGGAGTAGTTCACCCTCGGGGCTGAGGGTATGTACCAGTAGCTATGTGTTTGATCTCTCTCTCTCTCTCTCTCTCTCTCTCTCTCTCTCTCTCTCTCTCTCGTGTTCTCTCTCGTGTTCCATCTATGGCACGATCTTGATGTATCCCGAGCTTTGCTATTGTAGTTGGATCTTATGATGTTTCTCCCCCTCTACTCTCTTGTGATGAATTGAGTTTCCCCTTTGAAGTTATCTTATCGGATTGAGTCTTTATGAGAACACTTGATGTATGTCTTTCCGTGATTATCTATGGTGATAATGGGATATCATGTGCCACTTGATGTATGTTTTGGTGATCAACTTGCGGGTTTCGTGACACTGGGAACCTATGCATAGGGGTTGGCACACGTTCTTGACTCTCCGATAGAAACTTTGGGGCACTCTTTGAAGTACTTTTATGTTGGTTGGATGAATCTGAGATTGTGTGATGCATATCGTATAATCATGCCCACGGATACTTGAGGTGACAATGGAGTATCTAGGTGACATTAGGGTTTTGGTTGATTTGTGTCTTAAGGTGTTATTCTAGTACGAACTCTTTTATAGATTGATCCGAAAGAATAACTTTGAGGTGGTTTCGTACCCTACCATAATCTCTACGTTTGTTCTCCGCTATTAGTGGCTTCGGAGTGACTCTTTGTTGCATGTTGAGGGATTGTTATATGATCTATCCATGTTATTATTGTGGAGAGAACTTGCACTAGTGAAGGTATGAACCCTAGGCCTTGTTTCCTATCATTGCAATACCATTTATGCTCACTTTTACCACTTGTTACTTTGCTGTTTTTATATTTTCAGATTACAAATACCTTTATCTACCATCCATATTGCACTTGTATCACCATCTCTTCGCCGAACTAGTGCACCTATACAATTTACCATTGTATTGGGTGTGTTGGGGACACAAGAGACTCTTTGTCATTGGTTGCAGGGTTTCTTGAGAGAGACCATCTTCATCCTACGCCTCCTACGGATTGATAAACCTTAGGTCATCCACTTGAGGGAAATTTGCTACTGTCCTACAAACCTGTGCACTTGCAGGCCCAACAACGTCTACAAGAAGAAGGTTGTGTAGTAGACATCAGTGCTCGCCATCCATGAGGAGCTATGCATGGCTTTGGAGCTGTTCAACCTGGCGACCAAGTGCGCAAGAGCTGAGGAGGGGCGCCTTTCCCTCCTCGAGCTCCCAGCTACCGACCCAGAGGAGAAGAAAGCCAAGGCCAATGACGTGAAGCACAAGGTAGTAGCCGTGCTCGCGGCGGATCCGGATATGAAGCGCTGCAGGGACCATCCCGAGTTGTCCAAAAGCAGCCGACCGTTCTGCTCCTTCCACAATGTACACAACCACAACACCAACGACTATCAAGAGCTCAGGGCCATTCGAGATGGATGCTTCAGTCGACGCCCCGAGGAGGACGCTAGGACGATCGCAGCCCCTGCCAGGAGTGGCGTGACCGGCCTCGCAAGGACCGCTGGGAGGACCAGCCTCGTGAGGGCGCCTGGAGGGATCCACCTCGCGAGGACCGCCCTCAGGGCAATGCTGGTCTTCCTCCGCTGCCGCCACCGCCAAGAAGGAACGACGACCACCATCAGGACGAGGGGGCTGGCGGCTTCCAGGAACCGCGTGCTATCGCATGCATCTTGGGCGGAGCTCAGGCCCCAGCCTCTCAGTGTATCTTCAAGCAGTTTGCTTGCGAGGTGAACGTAGCCCTTCCCAGGCTTGAGGCCACGCGCCCGCTCAGGTGGTCCAAATGCGCCATCACCTTCAGCTCGACGGACCAGCTCAAGTGCACGGCCATTGCCGGCGCCCTCCCGATGCTCTGCTCACCCATCATCAGCAACGTACAAGTCACCAAGACCCTCATTAACGGTGGCGCAGGGCTTAACGTCCTATCCGTCGAGAAGTTTGACAACCTCCAAGTGCCATACGATCAGCTTCAGCCCACCAAGACCTTCTCAGGAGTGACTGACGGCTCCACCACTCCGATAAGGCAGGTCCGCCTCCCTGTCACCTTCGGACAGCGTGACAACTACCGCACCGAGCTCATCGACTTTGATGTTGCTCACATCCGTCTGCCGTACAGCGCCATTCTCGGGTATCTGGCCCTGGCCAAGTTCATGGCAGTGACCCACCACGGCTAGAACGTCCTCAAGATGCTAGGAAGCGGCGGGATCATCACAGTCCCCTGCGAAGAAAGAGATGCGGTGTGCTCCATCGAGCGCGCCTTCCAAGCCGCAGCAATCGAAGACGCCGACAACAATGGTGCGCAGTACCATCCTGAGGCCATCCCCAAGAAGAATAAGCAACTACTCCGCACAGGGCCTCAGGGGAGCGGCGCCTCTAGCAGTGCCACATGAGGATCGGCGCCCACGCCTGGGGCGCCTCCCTCCCTCGCATAGGAAGGCGCACCCGGCGCCCTCCTCGAGCAGGGCTTGGGGGCTCTCTTCTGGAGGGCCTCAGACCTAGCCAACATCACGAGGGAGGTGCTCGGGCACCACATGGAGGTGTGCTTTGCGGCACGTTTCCCTCAGGAGGACACCGGGCGTGGAGTGCCCGGCGCTCAGGAGTTCATCGCCAAGGCCACTCAGGAGCTGCAGGATCCAAGAGCCATGAGCGGCGACCACCGCCCACCTGGTGCAGCGCCCCATCCAGGCGAGGATGGCGGGCTGCGCGTCTGCGTCGACATCTCAGGGCTCAACAGGGACGCATCTCAGGAGCTCTTCTGGCATTCGCGCGTGGGACATTGCGAGGGCCCACCTCACAGCTATGTTTGCATGCCATTCGGCCCGCCGAGCATGGCGGCCGCCTTCCAGCGCAACCTGCAGAGCGTCCTAGCAGCTCAGGAGGCCAGGCATCACGCAGTCCTAGCGGAGATGGAGACGATCCTTGAGGAACCGCCTGGACCCCCAGAGCCTCCCGAGGCTTGGGGCCTCGATGGCTCATGAGGAACAACCCCTTCGCCACGCTTATTCAGCTACCCCAACATTCCTTCGACAACGGAACCAGGTGACATTTTCCAAGTTTATTTAGCTGGGAGTGCCCCCCGGGCTGCATCATTCCCAGGCCTCGTGGGCCTGTCCCTGCGTCATGTATCCTTTTATGTCTTTAACTTACTCTGCTGGGAGCGTCCCTCGGGCTGCATCATCCAAGGCCGCTCGGGTCCGTCCCAGTGGCATGTATCGTTCTCGCATTTAGCTAAGCTAGTTCGCTTTCCATGCATAATCTATGTATGGTTATCACCTTCTTGATTGTCACCCACCACGGGAGCTACCCATGCTGGCACGACGCTTGTGCTCGGGTCCGTCCCTGCAACGTCGACAAATCTGAGCGGTCGAGCTATGACTCGCGGCATGCCCCGCGCACGTCACCTCACCAGGCCCTCAATGCCTTCATCCTCTTGCAGAGCGACTAGTGGCAGGCCGGAAATCGTAGTGGCAATCTGAGTCCCTCCTTGCGCTTACCTGCAGGGACCTCCTGAGGATGACAACAGGCGGTACCACGTGCTCCCTATTCTCCCATGCGATTCGCTTGCGCGTTAAAAGGGGGGCTCCTGAGCATCGCGACTCAGGAGCTCTTACTGGCTCTCCAGCCCTCACCCCATGGCCTTGACCACGGCATCGCGACCTGGCATACCAGGGGCGGCTAAGCTCGCTCGAGGGCCGGGACCTGAGGACGTAGAGCACACAAAAGAGCGTGGAGAAGAGGGGGAGGCTTGCAAGTCGATGCGCAAGTCTGGTGCAACACGAGGAACTAGCTCTGGACTGCCAAGATAAGTTTCGCGCCCGGATCGACCAAGCGCTACGGCATAGAATTCTCACTTGTGCAGCCTTGTTACAATGACGTCGCCTCCCTTTCCTACCTCTCGGTGGTTTCTTGTGCGCTGAAGGGGACCTCTTGAGCATCGCGCCTCAGGAGCTCTTACTGGACCTCGGGCTGCTCACCTCCTGGCCTTGACCACAGCATCGCGACCTGGCATACCAGCGATGGCTGCAGCCTACCTGGGGACCGGGACCTGTCGGCGTAGAGCACCAAGCCGCCGCGGGGTTGGAAAGGGGAGACCGAGCCAAAATAGGACACACGCTCGCAAATTTTCATAATAAGGATAATATCCACAAAAGACATCACAGACCCTTTACACACCCCCGCGGGGTCCATCTCGATTCCTCGCAGGGAACAAAAGAAGGGAGTTTCTAGGAGCCCTATCTACACGCGCCAGCACGGCCAAAGCCATCATCAACAGTGGGCCATGGGAGGCCGGCGCCAACCCCATCCAGATCAGCGACGGCGGTGGACGGACGCCGCGGCCTTGCTCCGGGCCCGGTGAGAGCTCGGGGGCACGTAGCTGTCATCGCTCATCTCTGGAGTCTCGTAGGGCTCAGGAGAGTCACTGGACTCCCAAGCGCCGCAGCTACTGCTAGAAGAGATGCTGGCAAAGCCAGCGGCAGGCTCGGCGTTGGTCGCTGCGCCATCCCGACGACCCTCACCAGGGCAGCACTCCAAGCGGCGGCCTTCCACGTCGAAGATCTTGAAGAACATCGTGGAGGCGCCATCGTACTCAAAGTGGATGGCGAGGGCGCCTTCCGCACGGCAGACCCGAGGAACCTCGCCCCAGCCACGGGTCATGAATATCTTGCCTGGGGAGAAGGCTTCAACCTCCACTTCAGGCGCCGGGGCGTCGCAGTCGGCATGCTGCAACCAAAGCTCGAGGGGGCCCCTCGGCGGCATCTCGGCGGAGAAGAACTGCGGAAGATGAATCCAAGTGCGTGGAGGCAATACCGCCCACATCATGAGTTCAGGCAAGGAGTCCATGGCGTGGACTCCTGGGGCGACGGCGTGAGTCATCACGGCGCAGGCGGCGGTGCTCGCCGCCTCTCCCTCCGGAGCCCTCAACTTGGGCGTACAGAGGCAGCTGGTACCCGGGAGGAGGCTGCTCGCACCAAGGCCTCGACACCTCCGGCCTCAAGACTGCGTCGCGGTGGTGGGCCAGCCTCTTCTTCGGCGGAAGTGGCCCAGGCTCGTCGCGGGGGGTTTCCCTTCTTTGCGGTGGAGAACCTCCGAATTGGCGCCATGGGTGTTGCTGCTAGCAATGAAGCAAGGGAGAAGAAGCGAGCGGAGCAAGAAAGATGAGCGACAGGGGGCCCCTCCTCATTTATAGCGGGAGAAGGCTAACCGGCCGTCCCCACGATCACAGGTAATGATGATCTTTCTCTGCATGCAACATGGACTCGTCAAGTCGGGCAGTTGTCGAGGCAGCATGGGGAAGCGGAGACACCCACGTCCAATCAATCGCCACGCGTCAAGCGAGGCTGCAGGCTGTTGGGGCCCGCGCCGCTCCGCATTTGCCCCTTGGCTTCGCCTCGAAGCCAAGTCCGAGCGTGCCTTTGGCCCGGGGGCTACTGTCGGCGTCTTGGAAACGGGGGTCCCCAGACTTGCCTGTCTACGGCCCATGGCGTGGCTCCACCAGTGGACCTGTACGATCCATCTTCACCGACAAACACTCAAGACCCTCGCGAGGGGCCGAGCCTCGCGAGGCGGACGACGGAAGACCTCCTCGGGGGTGGCCTCACCAGGATGGCTCGCGAGGGGCGGAGAGATCAAGGCAAGGGGTACCTCGCGAGGTCCCGTGGCGAAGCTCATGACGGCCCAGGGCAGGCGGCGCCCGGACGTCAGTGTCCTTGTTTCCTCTTTGGTGCTAAACAGGCAAGCGCAGGCGAGGAGTCCCGAGGCATCAGGCAAAGGTTTCCATATCGGTGCAACAAGACCAAGACCAGCAGGACGACAGGACGGAGGTCACCTTGGAGCCCAAGACGGCGTCACCACCAGAGCCTTTGGCAAGAGAAGACCACCTTTAGTTAGGATAACTTGTACTAGTTGTCTCCCTTCAAATTTGGCCATTGTGGCATCCTAGCCACCACAGTAGTGGGGGACCCTGAACTCATCCGGATCAGAGGGATCATTCAGATCACCCTCAACCACACAAGCTCAGCAAACACAAGAGCACCTCTCCTCAGGAGGCTGTTTTTCTCTTGTAACTGTTCATCCCCAGCCCAAGAGGCAATCCACCACACCATACTGGAGTAGGGTATTACACCACATCGGTGGCCCGGACCAGTACAAACTCTTGTGTCTCTCGTTCTTTGGGTTCGTCGAGCTAGGCCTTGCGATCGTTGCAAGAGCGAGCTAAGGAGAGAGAGATCTTCATGTGCACCCCAGTGTTCGAACCTCAAGGGTTTGCCGGAACCCGAAATCCGACAGCGAAGATTGACAATTCGCTTCCAAACTCTGGTTTACATAAATTTCAGCGTTCCGCTGTTATACTATATGCTGGTTTATATCACGACCAAGTATGAAGAATCTCAAGCCAACTCCTCGAGTCATCTTGAGACTCGGGGGCTACAATGACATGACTCGGCAGAATTGGCCAGTTTCAGTGAATTCAAGAACTCCAGGTCATTGGAGGGAAAATAACCCGGTCTCGGAGGCTACCGTTTTATTGGTGAAAATTTAAAGGCCATCAGAAAATTTACTACTCAAATGAAGATTCCGGTTCAAAATCCGGCTCAAGAGAAATGTGTCTCTCACAAAGCTTTGAAGCTCTCAATATTCGGTTTAAAATTTCGGTTCAAAAAGAATTTCATCTCTCGCAAGTTCGAGTTCTTAGAAAAATTAAAGGTTGCCAAAGAGAACTTGCTGCCATGATCCGCGGTTCAAACATGGGTATCCTGCCTTATTGGCTTATCATATTATTGATCACAATAGCTATGAATACCCTCTTGATCCAGATATCAAGCCCATATTATAACTTCATAAGAGCATAGCTCTGATTACTTCGGTAATTCGGTTATCGAGCCAAGATTATCATTTCATAAGAGCAAAGCTCTGATTACTTCGGTAATTCGGCTATCAAGCCAATATTATCATTTCATAAGAGCACAACTCTGATTACTTCGGTAATTCGGCTATCAAGCCAATATTATCATTTCATAAGAGCACAGCTCTGATTACTTTGGTAATTCGGCTATCAAGCCAATATTATCATTTCATAAGAGGACAACTCTGATTACTTCGGTAATTCGGCTATCAAGCCAATATTATCATTTCAAAAGAGCACGGCTCTGATTACTTCGGTAATGCGGCTATCAAGCCAATATTATCATTTCATAAGGGCACAACTCTGGTTACTTCGGTAATCCGACTATCAAGCCAATATTATCATTTCATAAGAGCACAACTCTGGTTACTTCGGTAATCCGGCTACCAAGCCAATATTATCGCTTCATAAGAGCACAACTTTGGTTACTCCGGTAACCCGGGTATCAAGCCAATATTATAATTTCATAAGAGCATTGCTCTGATTACCTTGGTAATCCGGCTACCAAGCCAATATTATAACTTCCTATGAACATAGCTCTAACCTCCTTGGAGGCTTAAGGCCCGGGTTAAAGGGACCAAAGAGGGTATGTTGCACAACACAGCTCAAACATAGGTACCCAGCCTGGACGGTTCAAAATACATCCCTTGAGGGCTCCTTGATTCACAGAACATAGCTTTGATAACCCCTGCTTGGTTTGAAATGCCAGGTATATGATAAGCCGGCAATTTGAGCCAATTTTCCAGGTATATTTTGGATTGCGCTATTGAAATCATGCGCTTATTAATCATTGGATTATTGCCCTTGCTGGCTATGGCAATGTAAGCCAGCAGTATAAATCAATCCTACAGATATTGTCGGGTTATCCGGTTCCGGGTTATCAATATTGAGTTTATTGAGGCCATGAGCCGCCAAAGTGACATTTTCAAAAACTGGACATGATTATGATCCGCCATGGATGAGGTTATCAATTCCAAATTTTTTGCAAAGGTTATAATCCGCCGGGTTATATCCTGGAGGACAATGGATGCGCATTAAGTCGCTATTGGCCAAGAGCCGCCAGATTATATTATTGCAATATTTAATAGCCAACTTGGCTGGATTTTTATTATGATATTGAATGTTTGAGGTTTTCAAAGTCGCTTCAGCACAATGGCTATTATTTCTTTATCAATGGATACGATTTATTCTGCAATGGAAGGAATAGTCCCGAGGCGCTGCAGGCTTACGACTCGACACTTGGGGGCTACATTATTCAGATTGTATTACATCAAATATGCAAGTCCCATGTCATTGACAACATGCACCATGGCACTTCGGGGCTAATGCAAGGTCATTTTTTACTTGCCTTATTGAAGACACGACTCATCGCATTGTAATGAGCCAGCCCTTGGGGCCTACCAATTGCTCCTATCAAAAATTCAAAGTACACAAGCCTTAATTCATTATAATGAAGGATCCATTGCTTAGTTGGTAGAGCACAAGGCTCTTAACCTTGTGATCGTAGGTTCAAGCCCAACGATGGAGGCTACATCATATGATGTTATTTTTAATGAAGTATATATAAAAATTCCCAGCTCAGCATTGTCTTGCTGAGCCGGCCCTTGGGGGCTACACATTGTTGTTCAAGTCTACATGATCATATCTACAATTTTTTATGAGCATAAGGCAATTCCATGTCCCAGGTTGCTGCAAGCATGACAACCTAGCACCTGGGGGCTACATATGTGGAATCTTCAGTTTTGACTAGTGACTGAGATGAACAACCCAGATTTCTTCAATATTGCGACATTTATATTGAAGCAAGTCTTAAGCTGTTACTACGCTCCCTTCTTAAGCTTGGGGGCTACAGGTGATATGCATATAAGGGAGATACACTTTCAATCTTGGTGTTAGTAACAGTTATGACCCAGTGCTATCAATATTTACATGCCGGTAGTTTTGGCAATTATAACTCGCCAGCCTCTACATCCTCAAGCCGGCGGATCACCAGATGAATATCTTGAGTCCAATATGTTTATTAAGCCAGAGCTTTGGAAACTGACTCAAATGGATTATTTCTTATAATATTTCCCTACAAGAAACAAATGTCAGCAAATTGGTTATGAAGCTGGCCTATTGACCTGTATTTTTCAGAAGAAGTGCCCGGATTTTTTGAATTGACAATGTTTGAACATATCTACTAAAGGAAATTTCCTATGAGATCATGAACACGCATCTAGGAGGAAATGACAAGGACTTAAGGATGATCAGGTGCCGGTTCAGGTAAACTTTTAACCCGGAGCACAACCTGTCAAATTTGTTCTTGTGTTTATTTTGCAGCATAAGTTTACCATGGATAAATCCAAGCTAAACTGGGGGCTAATGTCGGGGATATACCCCGCGGTGTAACCCGCCGGATGTATGACCCGGCTGGAGCTTGGCGACTCACTGGTGACCCGGTTGGACCTGGCGGTTTACAGGAAACCCGCCCGAACATTGTGATTTACTGGTGACCCGATGGGCGGGTCAGACAAACGACAAAGCCCAAGGCCCAGAAGGCCGGCTCATGTTATGGTGGGCCGGCTTAAGAGGAAAGGCGTGAGGAATATTTCCCTTACAAGGAATCAAGACTCGGACTTGTATCCGGCTTGTATTAGAAGGTAGACTAGTCCTAATCCTATTGGGACTCCACATGTAACCTGCCCGTCCAACTTATATAAGGAGAGGTAGGGCACCCCAAGAGGGGGCACGAAATAATCTTGAAGGCTAGACACAACTTGAGGAGAGCCGGTTTATGCGGCGACTCCCTCATGAGCATAATGAGACCTAGCCACAAACAACATGTAGGGTTATTACCGGATGATGTTTCCCGGGGCCCGAAGCTGTCTAAACTATTGTCTTGTGTGTTAATCCGCCTCGTGTCTCTCATCCCGATCAACCCCTCTCAAGCTACCACATAGATGCATTGGCCTCCCGACTAAGTGCTGACACAAAGGACATCTGCAGTGACAAATCCACAACAAGCTTCCTTCCGCCCGAAGTAGAGCTCCAACAGACGATCGAGGAGGGCACAACCCACCACCATGCGCCAGGGGCCTCTGGCGCGCCCTGGTGTCTTGTGGGTTGTGTGGGCCTCCGTTTGCAGCGATTCCAACTCCCAAAAATCACATATATTCCGAAATAATTCTCCGTAAAATTTTATTGCATTTGGACTTTGTTTGATATGGATTTTCTGCAATACAAACAACATGCAAAAAACAGGAACTGGCGCTGGGCACTGGATCAATAGGTTATTCCAATAAATCATATAAAAAGTTGCCAAAAATATGTGAAAGTGGTATAATATTGGCATGAAACAATAAAAAATTATAGATACGACAGAGACGTATCAAGGAGCGAGAGTAGTTCAAGGAATAAGCATTAAAATTCCTTCTAGAAGAATGAGCATAGTGATTGTATCATGTATGCATATATTCATTCTATCGAATACTTTGCCCCTGCATGGTTAGACGAGTAGAAATAGGCATGTCATCAATAGTTTTCTTAGGCACCCAAATGGTTTTATTTGGTGAACCATTTCTGTTGTTCGGTCCAACATAGCGAGCAACGGTTTCACCATGCATGTTGATCTTTGAACAACTTATTGTTATCAAGGGAATCATCATCAGGATATTCAGGAATGGGTGATTTATATCCCGAAAGCAATGCAGGATCGAGCGTTTTTCTCTTTGCAGGAACCCACATAGTCTGAGGATATTGATGTGGTTACCAGTAAGTGCCATTGTAATTCAGTTTCCTTTCGAAACTAATCCCTTCCTTTCGGGGATTTTTGTGAGGAATAGATTTCTTCAGAACATCACAAAGGGTTTGATGTCCTTTGAGAGATTTGAACATTCCTGTCTGAAGAAGATCCTTCAACCTAGCATTTTGATCAGAAACATAACTATTTTCCTCGATTGAGGGGTTAGCACTCATAGATGATTCAACATTAGATTCAACATTGTTTCTTTCAAGAAATTTTAAACATGGTGGCTCTAACACTTCAGGTTTCTCCTTGAGTTGTTGGGTGAGAAGATAATTTTCTCTCAACAAGTCTTCACAAGCCACTCTCAGTGCCTCGAGTTCCTGTTTCCTTTTCAGGAAATCATAGGTCAATCTCTTGTGCTCTGCTAAGAGAAAATCATGACGAGTTGTGAGTTCATCGATTCGTGACTTGCGAGTAGCATACTCTTCTGTCAGCAACTGATTCTTTTCCATCTCCTCAACCAACAACCCTTCAGACTTCTAGAGGGTTTTCTCAATTTTATCAAGAGATTGTTTTGAATGTTGGCAATTTTGATAACTTATCACGGTCATGCTCATCACAAGAATATTGATCACTGGAGTGAACCTTGTGATGTTTGACGGGTACCTTTTCTTTCGAGGATTTAGCCATGAAGCAAGGCAGGAGTTTCATCATCTCTTGACGGGTTCTTGAAGAAATTTGTTGCCGGGGAAGAGGCACATGCTATGCTAGTCATGCCTGAGTCAAAATCTTCATCAGACTCATTTTTTTCTTCAGAAGCAGACGATTCTTCTTCTTCAGAATCCATCTCCTTGCTGATGCATGCCTTGGCCTTGCGATAGGTACTCTTGCAGTTGGAAGAGGACTTGGAAGGATTCTTTGAGGAAGATCTCGATGAAGATTTTGAGGTGGAGCTATCCTTCTTTTTGAAAAACTTCTTAGTTTTATTCTCATCATCGGTGTCGTAGTACTTGCTCTAGCCTTTGCTTCGATAGTTTCTTGAGTCATATCTCGCACTAGCACGGATTTCAGCTTCCCAGAGAGGGCAATCTGAAATGAAGAGTCCTGGATTTCTGCATTTGAAACATGTGTATTCTCCGGTAGGTTTTGAAGATTTTGAACCTCCAGAGTTGCTTGAACTTATTTCTGGAACTGACTCTTCTTATGAAACATTGGAATTGCTTTGTGATCAGTACGAGATCCTTGCTGAGTCGTTCTGGATCATTAGAATCTTCTTCGGCATTTCCATCGGAGGAGGAATCAGCCACGACCTTGAGAGCATGGTTTTTGTGTTGAGTTGAGCCATACAGATCTCTCTTTTCTTCTTCTTGCTCTTCATGACTGTTCAGTCTCTCCATAACATAAGCAGAGTTGAGGCTCTTGAAATCAGGGCGTTCACGAATCATCAGAACAAGCGTGTCAAATGAGATGTCAAGGGATCGAAGTAGTTTCTTGACAACTTCTTGGTTAGTGATGTCTTTGGCACCGAGTCCTTGAAGTTCATTTGCTATGTCATTGAGGCGATCAAAGGTTTGCTGACAACTTTCATTTCCAATGCGCTTGAAGCGATTAAACTTCACCCGAAGAGTATTAATTTGAGCTTCCTTTTGAGTTGACACTCCTTCATTGATCTTTTCGAGGACATCCCATAGTTCTTTTGCAGTCTCACACTGCCGGTACCGAAGGAATTGGGCTCGAACAAAAATGGCCACCAATTTCATCTTTGGCTTGAGCGTCTAGTGTATGAGCTTGTTTTCTTGATCGGTAGGTGCTTGAGGAATAAGAACTGTGAACCCAATGTGCATGGCATTCCACATGTCATCATCTATAGATCGAAGACGGATCTTCATCTTCTCCTTCTAGAAGGGATAATCCGTCCCATCGAATATGGGAATCTTGAGATGCGACTTGTAGTGCACTGAAGACATACTTAAACTCCAAAGTCGTTAGAGTAAAATGAGCAGAGTCAAGAAGTACCTTGCTCTAATACCAATTGTAGGAACGAAGTATGTCTACCAAAGGGGGGTGAATGGGAGTTTTAAATTTTCTTCGGAAAACTTAAATCTCTCAGAACCCAACGGAATAAACGACAAACAGACTAAGAAGAACTACAACATATGATCGAAGAGAAACTAAAGCATGCATCAAAGTAAAATACATGAATAAAATGCATCAAAGGTAAACTTGAGTAACATAGGTAACCGGTGGTGCTCGATGGCGACAAGGTATTTGTTCGACCAGTTCATCCTTCTGCACAAGGACTACGTCTGGTTGGAGGGGCTGTGACTTAACACGGAAGAAAAACTCTCTTCACCCTATTCTTCTCGACAATTAATTCGTCAACCGATGCCAATCACTCGTGGTAGATACTTGAAGGCGATCCCCAAAACTTTATAGACTTCTTCTTCGAGAACCACAATTACTCTTGGTCTTTGAAGAACTTGACACCTGACTGTCTAGAGAGTTTGCAGCTCTCAAGAGTGAACTTAGATTCTAGTTATGCTGAACCACTATCTAATTCTTTGGCTCTAGGGTTTTTCTCTCGGTGGATTTTAAACTCAAATCACTCAGGGAGGGGGTTGCTCAAAATCTTCTCAGAAATCAAACGGAGCAGCCGTCGCACAAGGCCAGCGTGGGGTGGCTATTTATAGCCACAACCTTCCCAAATGGGAAATGACCATTTTGGACACGAGGTCCAGCCAATGGCCAGCCGACACGTTCTCAACGTCGGATTTTGGAGCAACGGTAACATTACTTGAGAAACAAGTAGTGCTAACTCCTCGGTCTGAGGCAAATCTCTCGCAGCGGAGAAGATCACAGTCTCTTGCTGACATGTATTTGCTCAGAGCACAAAGAGATTTCTCTCTCAACTTTCATAGGTTTTGTCGGTGTTCTGGGAACCAGGGTACCCATACTTCCCTGCCTGCAGCCCACGGCGTGACTACATCGATGGCCTGGTATGACCCATCTGCAAGACCATCAAGACAAGACCCTCGCGAGGGGCCAAGCCTCGCGAGGTGGATGACACCAAGACCTCCGGAGGGAGCGGCCACCCCAGGCAGCCTCCTGAGGAGCGGAGATTTTTATGTAAGTGCCAAACCCCATGAGGTTGCGGTGACACAAGCCATGACGACCAAGGCCAGGCGGGCATCAGCGGGCGCAGAAGAGGCAGTTTCCTCTTTGGTGCTAAGGAGGCAAGCGTAGGCGTGGGTTCCCGAGGAATCTGGCAAAGGTTTCCATTCCTACGGAACAAGACCAAGACCGCCAGGACGACAGGAAGGATGCCATCGCCGAGCTCACCGCAGCGTCACGACCATAAGCTTTGCAGGCAAAGACCACCTTTCGTCAGGATAAGATGTACTACTTTCCCCCTTTCAAATTGGCCACTGTGGGATCCCTTTCCTCCTACGTTTTGGGGGAAGAGGACCAAGGCCACTATAAATATAGGCTAGCCACCACCGTAGGAAGGGAACTCATTCCCCCCACCGGAGCAGACCTCGCCAGGTTGTTCACCCCTTGCACTAGTTCATCCTCAGCCCCTCGTGAGGCCAATCAACCACAAAGCAGGAGTAGGGTCTTACACCGCAAGGTGGCCTGAACGTGGGTAAACTGTTCTGTCCACCTTCTTCCTTGTTCATCGAGCTAGGCCGTCGGGCGACAAGCTGGTTAGCTGGAGAGGTTGAGTTCTTCGCACACGCCCCAGAGTTCGTACCTTTCTTGGGTCTGTGAAACCCCGAATCTTACATTGGCGTGCCAGGTAGGGGCATGTCGAAGCCTCTCTTCCATCGTTCGCTCCACCGCCATTCCGTCGTTCCAACGGCCGACGCTTGCCGTGTCCGTGCTGAACGCCGGGCCGCTCGTGTCGCTCAGACGACACCCGAGGGCAACGACGCTCCTCGCCGCATTGCCTCCCCGGTGGCTAACGCCGCCACTGACCCCGCTGCTCGCGACAGTAGGATTCGTCGCTACCACCGTCCGTGCGGCGCGAGGGCCGCACCGCGACTCCATCACCCACTCCGCCCACGGTGTCGTCTTCTCACGCTCGTCGCGGGCCGGCAAACGCGCAGGTTGCGCTGCTCATGGCTCGTGAGCTTCTGTGCTATCGTCCGGCCAATGACCTCTATGATGACTGGCTCGGCTGCATCGCCGAGCTCGTCAACACCGCCGGTGAGGTCCCTGCACCGTCCATTTCATCTCATCCTCTGCCATCCCCGGCAGGAGACATGGACCCTGAGCCCAGGCGCAAGGCACCCAAACGCGACCCACCGTGCAGGGTGCAGACGCGCGATGAAGAAAGCTGCTAGGTGGTGCAGCGGCCCCATGGGGAAGCGCACGCACTTCCAGCGCCATCGCTCCAAGACCGTGTGCTGCCAGAGGTGGTAGCGCGCGAGCACCACGATCAAGCTCCTCCCATGTGACTGGCCCTGTGAGTGCTGCAGGCTGCCGTGCTTTCACCTCGGAGCTGTGCCGCGTCGTCCGGCCCGGCAAGTGCAAGCTGGATCTGCCTCCACACTACGACGGCACCCCTGACCCCACTGAGTTCCTCCAGCTCTACGAGATGAGCATTGAGGCGGCGAATGGCAACGACAAGGTCAAGGCGAACTGGTTCCCCATGGACCTCAAGGGTAGCGCGCGTTCTTGGCTCCTGAACCTTCTGGTGGGGTTGATCTCCTCTTGGGATGAGCTGCGCGAGTGCTTCATCGCCAACCTCTAGGGAACTCGCGACCGCGCTCCTGCAGCAGGCGACCTGCGGTGCATAAAGCAGCAGCCGGGCAAAACCTTGCACAAGTACATACAACGCTTCACGAACGTTTGCCTCAAGATCCCGAAGGTGTCAGACGAGGCCATCATGTTAGCATTCTCTAAGGGCGTCCGGGATGTCAGGATGAAGGAGGAGCTCGCCATACACGAGGAGTTGTGCTCGGCTCTGGAGATGTTCAACATGGCCGCCAGATGCGCGAGGGCAGAGGAAGGTCGCCTCTGCCTCCTGGAGCTTCTGGAGGTTGACCTTGAAGAAAAGAAGGGCAAAGCTAAGGAGGTAAGGCGCAAGGGCCGCGCTGTGCTCGTGGTTGAACTTGAGATGAAGCACAGCTGTGACCACGGCGAATCCTCCAGAGGTAGCCGCTTGTTCTATGTCTTCCACAATGTCCACAACCACAACACCAACGATTGCCAGGAACTCAGGGCAATCCGCGACGGGCGCCTTGGCCGCCGTCTTGAGCGTAATGACCGTGTCTACGATCACGGAGGAGGCCGCGGTGGAGGCCGCTGGGACAACCGCGACCCCCGCCAGGACTGGCATAATCAGGCTCGTGAGGACCGCTAGCAGGGCCAGCCTCGTGATGGCCCCTGGCGTGATCAACCTCGTGAGGACCGTCCTCGGGGCAATGCTGGCCTTCCTCAGCTGCCGCCGCCACCTAGGAGGAACGACGACAACCATCAAGATGATGGGGCTGGGGGCTTCCGAGAGCCTCATGCCATTGCTTGCATCCTAGGTGGCGCTTAGGCTCCCGCCTCTCATTGCATCTTCAAGAAGTTCGCTCATGAGGTGAATGTGGCCCTTCCCAAGCTTGAGGCATCGCATCCCCTCAGGTGGTCCAAGCACGCCATCACCTTCAACTCCATGGACCAGCTCAAGTGCTCAGCCGCCGCTGGCGCGCTCCCAATGCTCTACACGCCAACCATCGGCAACGTCCTCATCACCGAAACACTCATCGATGGTGGCGTGGGGCTCAAAGTTCTCTCCATCGAGACATTTGAGACGCTCCAAGTGCCCTCCGACCAGCTCCTACCCACCAATCGCTTCTCAGGAGTGACCGACGGCTCCACTCTTCCCCTGGGGCAGATAAGCCTCCCGGTCACCTTCGGCAAGCGCGACAACTACCACACCGAGCTCATCCACTTTGACGTCGCCCACATTCACCTCCCGTACAACACCATTCTCAGGTATCTGGCCCTCGCCAAGTTCATGGTAGCAATACATCACGGCTACAATGTTCTCAAGATGCCCGGAAGTGGCGTTATCATCACAGTCGCCTGCGACGAGAAGGATGCGGTGCGCTCCCTCGAGCGCGCCTACCAAGCTGCAGCGGTCAAGAACTCAGATGGTGAGTGTCTAACCCTGCCTCCTGAGGCCATCCCAAAGAAGAAGAAGAAGCTCCTCCCGTAGGGCCGTCAGGAGGCTAGGGCGCCCGACAATCGTTCCTCATGCCCCGCGCCCACTGCTGGGGCGGCCTTTCCCCTCGCATAGGAAGGCAGGCCCGACGCCCCTCTCAGGACGGGCTTGTGGGCTCTCGTCTGTAGGGCCTCTGACCTGACCAGCGTCATGAGGGAGGCGTTCGGGCACCACGTGGGGCGTGCTTTGACGCGTGCCTCCGTGAGCAAGGCGCCAGGCGCTCAGGAGTTCGTCACCAAGGCAACCGAGGAGCTTCAGGAGGCGCGAGCCATGCGTGGCGAGCGTCGCCCCGCACCATCCAGTGCAGTTGCTGTGCCTGACATGGGTGGCGAGCTGCGCGTCTGCGTCAACATCACATGCCTCTACAGGGCTGCTTCTCAGGAGCTCTTCTGGCCGTACCATATCAACCGGAGTGGGGGTTAGCCCTGTAGCTATGCCCGCATGCCATTCGGACTGCTGAACGTGGCTGCCTCGCACTAGCGCTACATGCAGGGTGTCCTGGCGGCTCACTAGACCAGGCACCACACGGTCTTGACGGAGGAGGTGTCGGACCCTCGCGAGCTTCCCGGACCTCCGGAGCCTTCCGTGACTCAGGAGTCGGTCGGCTCGTGAGGAGCGACCTCTGCAGCATGCGTCTTCAGCTACTCCAATGCTTCTACAATGACGGTGCCAGGTGACTTCTTGGTTTGTTCAGTTGAGGGCGCCCCTCAGGCTGCATCATCCTCAAGCTGTCAGGGCACGCCCCTGCAGCCTGTATCGTTTTGCGCATGTATCGGAACTGGGTTTTTCCCTTATGATTTTCCAAAATACCTCAACCTGCATGTCCGGTGCTTCGTCACTATGATGTTGTGCGCCCTCACAAACCTGTCCGGGCCCGCCTCATGATTAAGGACTGGCACGACGTATGTGCTCGGGTACGTCCCTCCAGCATCGCTAAACCCAAGTGGCCGAGCTCTGTCTCGCGGGCAGCTCCCGTGCACGACACCTCCTGTGGTCCTTGGTGCCTTGTTCTCGCATGAGCTAATCGCGAGTGGATGAGTCAGGGCGCGTGAACCGGTGCCTCGCCGCCGTAGGAGCAGAGCGCCGGTTGTCTTTCTTCGGGATTGTTGCATGAGAAGACTGGGCATGGTGTCTTTGCTCGGGTCCGTCCCTGTAGCATCGATAAACCCAACGACTGACTCTATCTGGCGGGCCAGCCCCGTTCATGTCACCTCCTGGGGTCGTTGGTGTATGGCCTTCTCATGTGATGTCCTCCGGAGATTCACTTGGTGCGGGCCACCTAAACATCTCACAGGTTCCTTCCAAGCGCCCGACGCTGAAAATTTAGGCGCAACCCGCCTTGAGGTAGGGCCTCATGAGTCCCGCGCTAGCTCACGAGTGCCCATATACACCTCCTCCAGTTATGCCATGCTAGCCACGCATTCAAACGGGGTTCTACACGCCCCAAAGTCTCCCCCGAGGGAACTCCCACCCACGCACCAGTGGAAGGCTCATGCTCCGCACTAGCGAACGACACAGTCGAGGGGTGGCTATGCCCATGTAAAAGTGGATGCACCATGCTCCGCGCAGGTGAATAAACAACTGAGGGCACCCTAGCTAGTGCCTGCAACAACCTCAGGATGGCCTATAGCCTCGCTGTGCTAAAGAGGACCAAGGCCACTATAAATATAGGCTAGCCACCACCGTAGAAAGGGTCGACTCATTCCCCCCACTAGAGCAGATCTCACAAGGTTGTTCATCCCCTGTACTAGTTCATCCTCAGCCCCTAGAGAGTCCAATCCACCACAAAGCAGGAGTAGGGTCTTACACCGCAAGGTGGCCCGAACCTGGGTAAACTACCATGTCCACCTTCTTCCTTGTTCATCGAGCTAGGCCGTGGGGTGACGGGCTGGTTGGCTGGAGAGGTTGAGTTCTTCGCACAAGCCCGAGAGTCCGAACCTTTCTTGGGTCTGTGGAGCCCTGAATCCGACATGTTTGGGTGTAGCATCAGAGACTCAAAGCTTCGAAACGCTATACCCCTCTTAATAGTATGATGGTCCTATGACTCAATGAAAGAAGAAGAACAAACAAAATAAATGCTACGTCTTCAATTCGTCTTCATCCTTCCTCAAACGCAGTCATTTGCTTCGAACAGACACCGAACCAATTGCTTGGTCTTCTACAATTTTTAGCGATCACTCTCGTTAGCTTTATCTTCGGTGATAACCTTCGCTGCCTCGCAGGGAGATTATCTTCGATGTTTTCATCAAACTCCTTACTTACTCCAGGGACCTGTTACTCAAATATAGCAAACACATAAGTCCCCAAATTGTTTATGTCTACAAAGTCCAAAACATAAGAGACCTATCATGGCACCAACAATATATCTCCAATGTATCTGTATTTTATGAAGTATTCATGCCATGTTTACAACAATTCCATATGTTTTCGGTATGATTTGAATGGAACTAACCCGGATTGATGCAGTTTTCAGCAGAACTACCGTGGTGTTGTTTCTTGTGCAGAAATAAAAGTTGTTGGAATGGGCTGAAACTTTTTGACGATTTTTTGGAACAAAAGAGACCCTCGAAGCTTCGTGGGAAGGCCAGCAGAGCCACGAGGGCCCCACAAGCCACGAGGAGGCACCCAGGGTGGTGGTGGTGCCTTGGTGGCTTGTGGGTCCATCTTAGCCCATCTTAACGTGAGACCGACGCCAAAAATCCTAAAAATAGAGCCCCCAGAAATAACCTAGAACTTCGACTCCGCAGCCACAAGCCCCTATACCTTTGAAATACCATCTGGAGCCCTGTCCCGGCACCCTGCATCATCGGAGGCCATCTTCATCATCCCGGTGGACACCATGACGAGGAGGGAGTAGTTCACCCTCGAGGCTAGGGGTATGCACAAGTAGCTATTTGTTTGATCTCTCTCTCTCTCTCTCTCTCTCTCTCTCGTGTTCTTGATCTGGCACGGTCTTGATGTACCGCGAGCTTTGTTAATATAGTTGGATCATATGGTGTTTCCCCCTCTCTATCTTGTTCTGATGAATTGAGTTTTTACCTTTGAGGTTTCACTATTGTCGGATTAAATACTTGTTGTATTTGAGAACCCTTGATGTATGTCTTGCATATGAATACCCGTGGTGACAATGGGGTATTATATTGATTCACTTGATGTATGTTTTGGCACTCAACTCGCAGATTCCCGAGGTGACATTGGGGTAATCTATGCATAGGGGTTGATGCAAGTTTTCGTCCAACTTTCTTCGATAGAAATCTTGTGGCACTCTTTGAAGTTCTTTCTGTTGGATTGAATGTTATGAATCTAAAGTTGTTTGATGCATATTGAATAATCAAATCAATGGATACTTGTGGTGACATTGGAGTATCTAAGTGTCATTAGAGTTGGTTGATGTGTATCATATGGTGTTATTTTAGTATGAACTCTAGGACTATTTGTGACACTTATAGGGATGAATCAAAAGATTGATCGGAAAAGGTAACTTTGAGGTGGTTTCGTACCCTACAACAATTTCATCTTATTTTCTCCGCTAGATAAGAACTTTCGAGTGACTCTTTGTTGCACGTTGAGGGATTGTTATATGATTCAATTATGTTAGCACTGTTGAGACATTGCATTAATGAAAGTATGAACCCTATGCCTTGTTTTCAAGCATTGCAATACCATTTGTGCCCAGATTTATCACTTGCTACCTTGTTGTGTTTATATTTCCAGATTACAAAAACCCATATCTACTATCCATAGAACACTTGTATCACCATGTCTTTGCCGAACTAGTGCACATATACAATTTACCATTGTATTAGGTGTGTTGGGGTCACAAGAGATTTCTTGTCTTTGATTGCAGGGTTGTTTGAGAGAGACCATCTTCATCCACGCCTCCCACAGATTGATAAACCATAGGTCATCCACTTGAGGGAAAATTGCTACTGTACAACAAAACTCTGCGCTTGGAGGCCCACCACGAGTCTACAAGAATAAGTTGTGTAGTAGACATCAAGATCTTTTCTAGCGCTGTTGCCGGGGAGGTGAGTGCTTGAAGGTATATCTTTACATCTTGCAACTGAATCTTTTAGTTTCTTGTTTTATCACTAGTTTGGTTTATAAAAGAAAACTACAAAAAATGGACGTGAGGTTGCCTCATATTCTTCGTATTATCATGTCTTTCTTGAAAATGAGGGATCAGAAAACTGTTCTCAATTGATAGAAGATGAATTCAATAAAAAATTGTCATAAAATCTTTGAATGATAAGCGTGATTGCAATGAAATTAGTATTAATTCTTTTAATATCCATGATGCTAATGATATGCCAAGCCATAAGCTTGGGGATGCTATATGATGCGGAGCATCCCACGTTCATCCCCATGTACACTCCAACTACTCTCCAAGCTCCAAGGATACATATGACGAGACCTTGAACATACGCCATTGGACACAAGGTGAACTCGCTCCTCTCCGAACCAGCACTTTCCATATGTGAGACATGGCTACTACCTCAAATATATGTGTTGTGCATGACCAGGAACCAAGAGGGAGACCATGGACAAGATGGCGAGGACACCAAGCGCGAGGAACAAGAGGAAGAGTTGCTAGGAAGCTACAGCTCTCGGACGTCCGACGACCTCCGGACGACCAACGACCCCCGGACGACCGACGATCTCCGGACGACCGACGCCTGGGGACTACACCAGCCAGATCGACCCCAACCGAGGCAACCTACAGCGCCCGGACGACCGTCAGATGCCGGACGTCTGACACCTCCCAGGCCCCGTACGAACGAGCGCCACCGGACGACCGGTGCCACGACGACAGAACGTAATTTACGGAAGTCCGAAGATCTATGGACGTCCGGACCGTCCTGAGCCTCCGGACGTCCGACCCCCACCGGACGTCCGACGCCTGTCTACGCACAGTGTATCGGGCCCGAGGCCCATGTACCCCTTTGCCCCTCACTTACCCCCTTCGTGGCTATAGACTATATATACTCCTCCACCTCCTCCCTTTGAGGGTTAGCATTGGTTTAGCTCATATGTGAGATAGATCTTTGCTCATCCATTACGGATCTACTCCACGAGAGAGACTGCGGCCCCTCTACGGAGAAGATCCACCTTGGATTCAAGACCCCCTCTTGGGTGGCCCCCATCAAGACCTCCTCACGGAGAAGAACCGGTTACCCTTTGTATCGTCCTTTGTTGATCCTCGATCTTGTATCTCCTCTCGTGTTTCGAGGATCTAGCACATGTGTGATTTTTCTTGTTGTTTGAGTGATTTCCTCTCGTGTTTCCCTTCTGATTCCCCTCATTTTCCCCTCGTGTTCTTCGTGTTCTTCCTTGGGATCCGCTCCTTTCGTGAAAGATTGGCCGTATAGGGTTCCACCCTACATCATCTTGGATCAGAGCAAGGTTGATCACGAATTTGGAGCCCCTACACCTCTTTTTCTAGCCTTCTTTTGCTTGATTTCGTCCTAATTTCGAAAATCCCCACCAAAAATAGCCCCAAATTTTTTGTGGTTTGTTGGTTTGATGATGTTTTGTTGATTTTGATCCATGGATTTGCTTGGTTTCGAGTGGATCTAGAATTTCCCCAAGTTTCCCCACTTTCCATCCAGCGAAATCTCCTCAATTTTGACCCCAAAATCCCCAAATTCCGCCCAAAATCGCGTCCCGAAACTCGCATCTCACGTTGAACCCGACCCACCGGACGACCGGCGTTTTTACGGACTTCCGGATCCCCTCGAAGCACCGGACGTCCGTCATCCACCGGACGACCAGAACCAGCCAACAGAACAGAATTTACGGATTTCCGAGCCCGACCGGACGTCCGACGACCGGACATCCGTCTATTTACGGACGTCCGTAACCTGTAGTTTCAGACTTCAGCTGATTTTTGTTTTGTCCATAACTAATTCATCTGAACTCCGATTTTGACGTTCTTCAGCTCGTTTTGAAGCTATTGACATCCCCCTTCCCAAAAAAATACCACGAACATCATTTGGCTCCATCAAATGTTTGCAACTTTGGCATCTTTGCCTAGGGCTTCCACCACATCACCCGCATTACCACCACCGACTTCTGCAACCTAACCAATTTGGTTCCCCTTCGCATTAGTGGTTGCTTGAGTAGTGATTCGAGTCTCCTAAGGTGTTTCGGCTACTTAGGGACGGTTTCTTCTTCATCAACTACCACCACCACTTCCGCATAGGCTTACCCACCATACACTTCCACCCCAATCTTAACCCAATATTAGTTTGAGCTTGTTTGAGTTGTGGCTTGCGTCTCCTAAGGTGTTTCGGCTACTTAGGGACAGTCACTTCAACATTGACTTGCATAACCCATCATTCCACTTCCGCAACACCACCACCGCATCCCACTACCACCATTTGACATTTGCCCTTGAGATTTTGAGTTCGCGGTTTTTCCGTTTCCTAAGGTGTTTCGGCTACTTAGGGACGAGTCTCAATCATCTTGGTATCTACATCAAGAACACCGCTACTCATCATCGCCTCTAGGTCGTCATTGACTTTGACCACCTCACCATCATCTGTCCTTGGCGTACAAACTAGAAACCCTCGACGATAACCTCGACGACATCATTGTATATTCCTTGCCATTGCATTAATAACCCCTAGCCTATTTTGTGTCACTTGCCTATCGAGACTAGCCATTTGAGTATTGCCGGCAACGTTACTTGTGCACATTAGTGATCTACACCTTCCATTGCATATATACCATATCATATTGGTATCATCATATCATCTCTTGTGTCACAAGTTTGTTCCCGCATATACACTATTGCTATCTTGGTTTGTGCATTGTGCAAAAGTGGCCATAAAAAAGAATAAGCTTTTAAGCAAAAAGAGAGAGCAAAGAATCTTGTAAGAAATGGCCATAGTATCTTACCACATTGCATAAGATTGTCATATCCGATCATCTTGGATCATCTTGAGAGAAACACCGGGAACATCATACACATAGCATACTTGGGATAGAAAGCTCATACATTTTGCATCTTATAGGTTGTGCACAAGTGTCGTATCCGCCTATTGAGCAATCGTCTAGCGTCTCTCTTGAGTTGTGCAACACGAGCGTTCTCCGTGGATTCCACATTTTGTGCTCATTCCTTGGTTGCACGACCCCATTTATCTATTTGTGTGTGAGTTTCCATGTGCCACATATTGCTATTGGTCTACTTGTTTCACTTGCGATTTTGTGAATCTCTTTCAACATTATTGACTCTTGCTAACATTTTGCATCAAATTTTTGTGCCACTATCCTCACCGAGCTCCACCATAAGACTTATTTGTGTAGGTGTGAGAAATTGACAAGATCGGTACCAATTGTGTTATTTCCTTGTTACATCATTGAGTGATCATTGATCCATTTTCAACATCGGTCAAGGTACATTTGGTATAAGCTCTCCTCTTTCTCCCACTCATATTTGCTCGAGTCTTGTGATGGATAGGCAAGGCATTTCATCTCCGGTCTTCGACAACAACGATGGCGCGAACAACTACATCACCAAAGCATCCTTCTTCGAACTACAACGAGCATCGAAAGCCGCACATTCTACCTTGCACGAGCGCCTCGAGAACCTCTCCATCGACATTCATCACTCTGAAGCAAGGAAAAGGGACTACATCGACAACAAGCTTTCTGCACAAAAGGAGGAGAAAGACGCAAGGATGGAGGAGATTCGGGCCTTGATCAAGTCTACTTCCAATTCATCATCTTCAAGGCGGCGGCGACAAAGTCGATCGTCTTCAGAGCGCCCAAGCGATGCAAGCGCAAGTCGTCCACGTCCACATCTCCATGGCGACCACTATCACGTTCGGGATCCACATCGTCATGAAGGGCAAGTCACCTCCAAGCATCATGTGCACGACGACGACGAACGACATCTACTACGAGCTCAAGCACGACAACGACATCATCAACATGAAGATGCTCAACACGCGCAAATGCACAAGTCCCAACAAGCTCTACTTCATGCCAAGTCCAAGCTTCATGAGCAAAAGAGAAGACCGCGAGACGAGCACCACCAAGACGGAGCTACGGCTACACCATCCACTTCGGCATCTTCGCCAAGTGCAATCAAGGCATCTTCGCCTTTGGACATACGACATCTTCGCCTACCCCCCGTGAGTTCGCCTACATTGACATCTTCAACAACGAGGTGGCCACCTGCGAGCGAGGGCAACACTTCATCTTTGGAAGTCCCTCAAAGAAGATGGCCGAGCATGGGAAATTCCCTTCGGTCATGGAGACGAGCTATGAGGTGCCACATCATATGGGCCTCCTACAACAAGACAGTGACAAGAAGATTGAGCATGGGACTATCCCTTCAACCAAGGCGGCGATAGGAGTTGAGAATGGAGACATTTGCACCAACATCTCTCTGACACCCACATATAAAGAGATGACCCAATTCCCGTGTGAGGAGAGCCACTGCTACCTCTTGAGCACTGCTTTGAATTTCCTTGAAGAGGAAAGGGTGATGCAGCAGAGTAGAGTAAGTATTTCCCTCAGTTTTTGAGAACCAAGGTATCAATCCAGTAGGAGGCTACGCGCGAGTCCCTTGTACCTACACAAAACAAATAGCTCAACGCAACCAACGCGATTAGGGGTTGTTAATTCCTTCACGGTCACTTACGAGAGTGAGATCTGATAGAGATGATAGATAATATTTTTGGTATTTTTGATATAAAGATGCAAGGTAAAATAAAGCAAAGTAAAAAGCAAAAGCAATAATAAAGTGTTGGGAGATTAATATGATAAAGCAAGAGCATAAGTATTTTACGGTGGGTGAACGAATTACTGTTGAGCAATTGACAGAATTGAGCATAGTTATGAGAATATCTAGGTATGATCATGTATATAGGCATCACGTCCGAGACAAGTAGACCGACTCCTGCCTGCATCTACTACTATTACTCCACTCATCGACCGCTATCCAGCATGCATCTAGAGTATTAAGTTCAAGAAAACAGAGTAACGCCTTAAGCAAGATGACATGATGTAGAGGGATAAATTCATGCAATATGATAAAAAACCCATCTTTTTATCCTCGATGGCAACAATACAATACGTGCCTTGCTGCCCCTACTGTCACTGGGAAAGGACAACGCAAGATTGAACCCAAAGCTAAGCACTTCTCCCATTGCAAGAAAAACCAATCTAGTAGGCCAAACCAAACTGATAATTCAAAGAGACTTACAAAGATAACCAATCATACATAAAAGAATCCAGAGAAGATTCAAATATTGTTCATAGATAGACTTGATCATAAACCCACAATTCATCGGTCTCAACAAACACACCGCAAAAAGAAGATTACATCGAATAGATCTCCACGAGAGAGGGGGAGAACATTGTATTGAGATCCAAAAAGAGAGAAGAAGCCATCTAGCTACTAACTACGGACCCGAAGGTCTGAGGTAAACTACTCACACTTCATCGGAGAGGCCATGGTGATGATGTAGAAGCCCTCCATGGTGGATTCCCCTTCCGGCGGAGCTCCGGAACAGGCCCCAAGATGGGATCTCGTGGGTACAGAAGGTTGCGGTGATGGAATTAGGTTTTTGGCTCCGTATCTGATCGTTTGGGGGTACGTAGGTATATATAGGAGGAAGGAGTACGTCGGTGGAGCAAAGGGGGGGCCCACAAGGCAGGGGACGCGCCCTAGGGGGGCGCCCTCCACCCTCGTGGCCGCCTCCCTTCTTTCTTGACAGAGTGTACAAGTCTCCTGGATCATATTCGGTGAGAAAATCACGTTCCCGAAGATTTCATTCTGTTTGGACTCCGTTTGATATTCTATTTCTTCGAAACACTGAAATAGGCAAAAAAACAGCTATTCTGGGCTGGGCCTTCGGTTAATAGTTTAGTCCCAAAAATAACATAAAAGTGGAAAATAAAGCCCAATATAGTCCAAAACAGTAGATAATATAGCATGGAGCAATAAAAAAATATAGATACGTTGGAGATGTATCAGCCACCCCACCATGACTGATATGAGTGACTCCACCATCTATGACATTGAGTGCATTTCCTATGAGAGGATGAGTGTGACCACCACTAGTCCCACACTTGAGAGCATGCCACACATCCTATGTGAGGTTGAGAGCCGTTTGAGTGACTCCACCAACCATATGAGTGAGAGCATCCTTGAGGGAGTGAGTGATCCACAACACTTAGTGAGTGAGGTAGTTGACACGGCATGTGAGGCCACTATGATTTCTAACGACTTAACCTCTAGTCTGAGTGTGTTCTGTTCCTTGGTGCTAGGTCTCCTACATGATGACATGCCTATCCTCGACGAGTCCATACCTCCAATGGAGACGATGATGGCCATGATGGACGATGATGCACCCCCACATGGTTCCATCAAGATGAAGATGACAACGACTTGTTCTTCACCACCTCACCTACAACACACGAGCGATGTTCCAAAGGTAACATAGGTGATGGTGCTTCTCTTGTCCCACTAGCGGACTATCTCACGAATGATTGCTTGCATGATGTTGATCCACCTATTCCCATGCTTCATGCTAGTGTGACTTCTTCATGTCATGATTTACCAATTTATGATGAATATGATGATGAGCATGCTGAGTTGCCTAGTCGTGATGCTATGCTCCATAGGATATCATGTTAAAATTCTATTGGTCATGTCATGTTTGACAATCCATTGAACTTGTCATATGCTATGAGTGAGATCTCCCATATTGCATCATTTCAATCTCAACATAGTAACTATGCATGCCCCATTAAAATAAATCCCATTTGCACTTATGGCATAGATAACGAGATGATGGTCATTGCCTTTTGTTTCTCTTGCGATGATATTGATATGCCTCCTTTGCAAAATTTGTGCAATTCATCTCATATGCCATGCCATGAAAATTATTGTGCATCACATGATTACATCCCTTGTGTGCACCATATGCATACCATTCCTCATAATGCTCTAGATATTGCGAGTGATGCATTACATCCTTTGAGTCTCCATTATGCTATACATGACAACAAACCTCTCATGATGGATGACATGTTTCTATATCACGCATCTCATTTATTTCAGCATTGGATATTTTGTGCTAACCAACACATGCACATATGCATCATGATGGATGATGTGTACATTTACCACGCACACACAATTTTCCCCTTGTTTTTGTTTTGTGTAGGTACATATGAACAACCGTCAACCTCACAATCCCATGAGTTGACGAAACGAGCTCTTGAGAGCAAGGATTATTTGGGATCCCGTGGACTATCCTTACCACCATTCCCTTCGCGCAAGCACTACGCGCATCTTTTCTACTTGGCTCTCACACGGCTATGGGCTATTTATCACTTGTTACGTTATGCTCATTTTCTCATGTTCACTTTGCATGCTATGCCTCTTTCCATGCCTTTGCCATGCAATTGTGACCCTTTCTTGCACTTACATATGATTCACCATTATACTACTTCTATGTGTATTCACATGCTTGGTGGAGATCCTAGTAGTTATTGGCATGGTTTCTTTGTGCCCCATGCTATTGATGCTTGTTGTGTTGGGAGAGTCATGATGTCCCATTGCTATTTACATATGACCTCACTACAAAAAATACACTTCCGTGATGATACGTGTTTATCACAGTAGGTCGCATTTTTTGTCATGCATGTACATCCATGAAAAATTTATGATGTAATCAAGATAGTCATACTGTCGTTGTCGAGAAGTGTTCCATGAAATTACCAAAATTATCATCACGGAAGTGTCCACTTCCATGACGATAAATCGCGCGTCACAGAAGTGCTTTCGTCAAGGGTGACCGACACTTGGCATCCACCGTAACGGAACGCCGTTAAGCTATCGGGTTGGGTTTTGGATCCAATAACCCGTTAACAGCCCCGACCAATGGGGATTTTCCACGTGTAAAGTCATCATTGGCTGGAGGAAACACGTGTCGGCTCATCGTTGGGACAGATGTCATCCACTCATTGGACAGAAGGCGCCTATGATACGTCGACACGTGGCACGGCCCATCAAGTTTAAATGGGCCGGCCCAACTAAAGGCCCATAAGATTTTGCGGACCATAATGGGCCGACCCAGCTAAAGGCCCACGAGATTTTGCGGACCATAATGGGCTAGCCCAGCTAAAGGCCCACAAGATTTCGCGGGCCATAATGGGCCGGCCCAGGTAAAGGCCCACAAGATTTTTGTGTGCCATAATGGGCCGGCCCAGGTAAAGGCCCACAAAATTCTTGCGGATCATAATTTGCCGGCCCAGCTAAAGGCCCATGAGATTTCGCCGACATCAATGGGCCGGCCCAGCTGTAGGCCCACAAGATTTTGAGGACCCTAGTAGGCCGGCCCATTAACTGGCTGCCATGTTTTGGGCCAAATGCCGGCCCATATTTGACCTGGTCCATTAATGGCCTGCCACGTTCCGGGCCTAATAATGGCCCATATAAGATCTGGCCCATTAAAAGCCTCCCACTTTCTGGGTCAAATCACGGCCCAGATCAGGTCCGACCCTTTAAGAGGCTTTGGGCTCAATTATGGCCCATATTAGATTCGGCCCGTTAACTGGACGCTATGCTTTTGGGGCCATTTGCTAAAGGCCCATTTAGTAAATCAGCCTGATATTAGTTTCGGCCTGTTAAGGGCCCGTTTAACATTTTGGCCCTATATTAATTTCGGCCTGTTAAAAGCCTGGTTTGCATCCGGCCTGCTCGCAGCCGATACCTGATTGGGCCAAACAAGGACCGAGACAACTTTGGCCTATTCAAAGCCCGTGATTTGATTCGCACAATCATGGACCGGGGTCCATTTCGGGCTGCTGCCGGCCCGTGAGCTATTCGGCACGTTTCAGGCCCAACCTACTTCTCAGCCTCCTAAAAGCCCATTGAGTTTTCTTGCGAAAAGAGGGCGGGGTTACTCGCCTATTAAAGGCCCGAATCTACTAGTGGGCCAGTTTGACGGGGCCCATGATGCGGATCATACATCGTGATTGCATGACGGCCCGATTATGTACCGTAATTTTATGGTTTGGCCGGTTTACTGCGAAGACAGGATATATATACAGTAAAATAACTACAGCATCGTGAATAAGAAAAAACCTAGACTATACAATAAAGAATTACGGCATATTACATCCACTGGGCGTCAAAGTTCACCACTATGATAATAAAACACAAGCAGACAACAGATTACATACACTGGGCATCAAAGATCGCCACCGGTGCAAATAAACACGCCGACAAAATAATATACAAAACCGACAACACTTCAATAGAGTTCAAGAAAGGTTAGCCCTGTTGGGGAGCTGCAGCGCAAGCAGCTGACCAAGATGATGAGACTGCGCTTGTTCAACACTTATATCTTCCTCACTCAAAGATAAACAAGCATGATGACAGGTTTTGCACATAAAAGTATCAAGTGTTTACAATTCATCACATTTCTTCGATTTAATAAAGTGACACAGTTTAAAATTGCATTAACACAATATGGTATTGTTCAGTTCAAGACATGGCAGGAAATGACTTTGTGGAGGAGTTGGCAGCTTCACGACACCACTGGATTATAGACCAAGAACTCATAAGTATCAATGGTTAGTGTGCTGTCAATTTATCCCATTTCAGATTGGCAAATAAAGAGACAATTTAAATAATAGTAGAATGATATGACATTGTTCATAGTTAAGACATTGCAGAATATGACATTGTCTTTGTAGTGGGTAGGTTCACCACACCTTTGGATTACGGATGAAGAATGAATCATACATGCGGTGCAAAAGAAGATCACTTGCTCAGATAGTTTAATTTACATGGTATGAAGAAGGAACTTGGTTGTACAACTGCAAACTTAAATTGAGAAGGACAAACTTTTGTTTATGAACTACATAATAAACTTTAAACATGCAATTTGATGCAAACACCAAAAATAAACAGCTGTTGCAGTCATGCCTAACCAAATATACACAACAAAGTTTGAAGGCTTGAGAAGGACAAACTTACATTACTTTTTTTTTGACAGAAAGATTGTAAGGGAACCCCTTACAGTATAATTGGTGCAACAAACCCAAATTGCAAGTACCATGCCTTGAACCTGGGTGGGTGGGAAGGCATCAGCCCCTTCCCACCACTAGGCTATGCCTTAGTCTGCCAAACTTACATTACTGGTGAAGACAGGCTCTATAAAGCCCTTGTCCATGCTGATGGGAGGGCAATTCAAGAAGTTTAGCACATAATCTTCTTCATAAGCATTTCCTTTTCTACATTTTGTTCAGAGTAAATATAGGTGTGCTAATATATGAAAAAAAATGGAGAATATTTAAAAAAATTCATTGGCATTGGATATATTCTACACTAATGTAACCATTCATATAGATCAGATAATTTGGAGCGAACAATTGATAAGCAAGCTATCATGCATACTGCTGTCACATAATGAACCAGGTATGTATGCAAGTATAGTGATACAGGACAACAGGTACTAACAAGAGCAAAGCAGCGGGCAGCATATTTGTGATATCCAGTCGTTCTTTTCAAACCGGAATTCTTTTTCAAGCAGATTTCCTGCAAAAAAGATCTGTAAGGCACATGCGGAAAAGTAGAAGTTCAAATTGTCATGTGATTTGATAGGCAGTACCTCATCCTGGGAACGAGACCAGTGCATAACAAGGTTTTTCCATTCGATGTCTTCTAAATTTAGCACATGAGACTTCACCGGAAATTCGTTTATAGACTTGCCATCAAAGTGTGATTTCCTCAAGTAACACCGATACTGCTGCAATGCTTCCTTGAAAAGCACCAGCAAGCTTAGCTCGTCATGACTATCCAGATTGACCCTCGCCTAGTTACAACAATGTAATTTAAATCATTGATGTGTTCGATTAGCAGAAAACAGGAAAATAATAACCATGAATAATAGCACTTACACGTAAGTTGGACAGGAAGATGTGAAAATGGTGTTTGTCTTCACTATAATCTTCCCATGATGGGAATATATGCATGTAGTCCCTAACAACATTGAAAGCATTGTCTTTAAACTGGGAATAAATGGAATGGGGTTCCAATCTGCAGGAATTGGCTGTCTCTGCAGGTTGGGATAGGTCTTCGGCGGTGGACTTGCTGTACTTTTTCTTTGGGTGGGATTTTTACGTGGTACGGCTGGTGCTATGGCAAATGAAATCGGTATACCTTTTGTTGGAGTGCAGGCCCGTGTGGTGGGGCTAGTGTTGTGGCGATGAAGTATGTGTACATCTGAGAGTCTGTCCTACGTTTTGTGTCACTAGTTGTACAACCAATATAAGTGGGGCGCTGTCTGATTTCTCCGGCACCACCACGTTTTTCAAGGACTTTGCTGGTGCTCCTTTAGGTTCGGTAATCACCCTCTTCCTTTTTGATGTCTGATGCACAAGAACAACATTTGAGTGGAAAAACATGGTATGATGACAGAAGGAATATGTATTGATAATGGATGGGCATGGCATCTCGAGTTATATGATGAGTAAACTAAGCAGATGGCGGTGCAACAAAGTAGAAGAAATGCAAGACAACATATGCAAGATACGTGCAATCAATAAAACCTTGCCAAATTAGAACAGGCACCTTGATGGGTGAACAGGACATGCCATCTGCCTTTGACTCCTCGAGGTTAGAATAGTCATTAGGCTGATCTCTGAACAAGAATCAACAGGTGGGGAGCGTATGAGTTTCATTGCTTCCAGAATGGCACTCAATGCCTTGGTGCCAATTTTGTAAGTCATTGCAGTGTTCCACAATATTCTTCTGATGCACGGATTCTGATATTCACTGTAATTGCGTATAATATCTGATAACCATGAAAACATAAATAGTTGTGAGATTATCTTTGTAATGAAGATGATATTCTAATATAGGGGCGCCCCTGTAAACACTTGTGTGCTATCACTGGATTCTAATGAGAGAGCTCATGTGTGATGTAATATGGTGCGTGCATTTATATAATCTGGCACAAGTACACAAAAAAATAGGCTCCGGAAGTAAGGATAGCTGGCAGATGATAGGTTCATAATATATTGTATAGAGAGTTTATTGCCAAACCATGATAACAAGAGCACACAACAACTAGGAAGATCACACTGTACATAACAGGGGTACACCATAACCACGATATATAAATCGGGAAAGTGGAACTGGCTTGAAAATACGGTGTTGTATTGCCGCTAGTAATTGAAAGCCTATCGATCACGTACAGGCCAGCTCTATCGAACATGGTAAAGAAGAGCAAGCAGATTTTGGATAATAAAATGTTGGTTGCGTAGTGCCCACACATGATGAACAAGAGCGCATTAATAATGCAACTCCCAGCTGTCTCTCGACCATTTCAGGCGGTTGGATGAAGTTCCTACGTCTCCTAACCCTTCTTCTTCGTCGTCTCTGATTCTTCCCATACAGAACACCGCACGGGTGATACGTCCCCAACGTATCGATAATTTTTTATTGCTCCATGCTATATTATCTACTGTTTTGGACTATATTGGGCTTTATTTTCCACTTTTATATTATTTTTGGGACTAACCTATTAACCGGAGGCCCAGCCCAGAATTGCTGTTTTTTTTTGCCTATTTCAGTGTTTCGAAGAAACGGAATATCAAACGGAGTCCAAACGGAATAAAACCTTCGGGAACGTGATTTTCTCACCGAACGTGATCCAGGAGAGTTGGACCCTACTCCAAGGAGTCAAAGAGGCGGTCACGAGGGTGGGGGGCCCCCTAGGGTGCGCCCCTACCTCGTGGGCCCCTTGGTGCTCCACCGACGTACTCCTTCCTCCTATATATACCCACGTACCCCCAAACGAACAGATACGGAGCCAAAAGCCTAATTCCACCGCCGAAACTTTCTGTATCCACGAGATCCATCTTGGGGCCTGTTCTGGAGCTCCGCCGGAGAGGCCGTCATCACGGAGGGCTTCTACATCATCATAGCCTCTCCGATGAAGTGTGAGTAGTTAACCTCAGACCTTCGGGTCCATAGTTATTAGCTAGATGGCTTCTTCTCTCTTTTTGGATCTCAATGTTCTCCGCCTCTCTCGTGGAGATCTATTCGATGTAATCTTCTTTTTGCGTGTGTTTGTTAAGACCGATGAATTGTGGGTTTATGATCAAGTTTATCTATGAACAATATTTGAATCTTCTTTGAATTCTTTTATGTATGATTGGTTATCTTTGCAAGTCTCTTCGAATTATCAGTTTGGTTTGGCCTACTAGATTGGTTTTTCTTGCAATGGGAGAAGTGCTTAGCTTTGGGTTCAATCTTCATGTGTCCTTTCCCAAAGGATGTATGGAAAGCAAGCCACGTATTGTATTGTTGCCATCGAGGATAACAAGATGGGGTTTTTTTTAATCATATTGCATGAAACTATCCCTCTACATCATGTCATCTTGCTTAAGGCGTTACTTTGTTTTTAACTTAATACTCTAGATGCATGCTGGATAGCGGTCGATGAGTGGAGTAATAGTAGTAGATGCAGGCAGGAGTCGGTCTACTTGTCTCGGACGTGATGCCTATATACATGATCATACCTAGATATTCTCATAACTATGCTCAATTCTGTCAATTGCTCAATAGTAATTTGTTCACCCACCATAGAATACTTATGCTCCTGAGAGAAGCCACTAGTGAAACCTATGGCCCCCGGGTCTATTCTCATCATATCAATCTCCATCACTTTATTATTGCTTTGTTTTTTACTTTGCCTTTTACTTTTCACTTTGCATCTCTATATCAAAAATACAAAACATATTATCTATCATCTCTATCAGATCTCACTCTCGTAAGTGACCGTGAAGGGATTGACAACCCCTAATCGCGTTGTTTGCGAGGAGCTATTGTTTTTGTGTAGGTACGAGGGACTTGAATGTAGCCTCCTACTGGATTGATACCTTGGTTCTCAAAAACTGAGGGAAATACTTACGCTACTTTGCTACATCATCCTCTCCTCTTCAGGGAAATCCAACGCAGTGATCAAGAGGTAGCAAGAAGAATTTCTGGCGCCGTTGCCGGGGAGTCTACGCAAAAGTCAAACATACCAAGTACCCATCACAATCCCTATCTCCCGCATTGCATTAGTTGCCATTTGCCTCTCGTTTTCCTCTACCCCACTTCACCCTTGCCATTTTATTCGCCCTCTCTTTCCCAATATCCTTCTCTTTTTCCATTTGCCTTTTTCTCGCTTGCCTTTTGTTTGCTCGTGTGTTGGATTGCTTGTTTGTCGCGATGGCTCAAGATACTACCAAATTGTGTGACTTCACCAATACGAATAACAATGATTTCCTTAGCACTCCGATTGCTCCTCTTGCCAATACCGAATCTTGTGAAATCAATACTACTTTGTTGAATCTTGTTATGAAAGATCAATTCGCCGCCCTTCCTAGTGAAGATGCCGCTACTCATCTGAATAGCTTCGTTGATTTATGTGATATGCAAAAGAAGAAAGATGTCGATAATGATGTTGTTAAATTGAAGCTATTTCCTTTTTCGCTTAGAGATCGTGCTAAAGCTTGGTTTTCGTCTTTGCCTAAAAATAGTATTGATTCTTGGAACAAGTGCACGATGCTTTTATCTCTAAGTATTTTCCTCCCGCTAAGATCACCTCTCTTAGAAACGACATTATGAATTTTAAGCAACTTGATCATGAACATGTTGCACAAGCTTGGGAGAGAATGAAATTAATGATACGTAATTGCCCTACTCATGGTTTAAATTTGTGGATGATTATACAAAAAATTTATGCCAAATTGAATTTTGCTTCTAGAAATCTTTTAGATTCGGCCGCGGGAGGCACTTTTATGTAAATCACTTTAGGAGATGCTACTAAACTCCTAGATAATATTATGGTTAATTATTCTCAATGGCACACTGAAAGATCCACTAATAAAAAAGTGCATGCGATAGAAGAAATTAATGTTTTGAGTGGAAAGATGGATGAACTTATGAAATTATTTGCTACTAAGAGTGTTTCTTCTGATCCTAAGATATGCCTTTGTCTACTTTGATTTAGAATAATAATGAATCTATGGATGTGAATTTTGTTGGTAGGAATAATTTTGGTAACAACGCATATAGAGGGAATTTTAATCCTAGGCCTTATCCTAGTAATCCTTCTAATGATTATGGAAATTCCTACAACAACTCTTATGGAAATTTTAATAAGATGCCCTCTGAATTTGAGAATAGTGTTAAAGAGTTTATGAATTCACAAAAGAATTTTAATGCTTTGCTTGAAGAGAAATTGCTTAAAGTTGATGATTTGTCTAGGAACGTTGATAGAATTTCTCTTGAGATTGATTCTTTAAAGATTAGATCTATTCCTCCCAAGCATGATATAAATGAGTCCCTCAAATCCATGAGAATTTCCATTGATGAGTTCAAGGAAAGAACCGCTAGGATGCGTGCTACAAAAGATGCCTTTATTAAAGCATGTTCTTCCAATTCCTATGAAAATCAAGATGAAGATCTAAAAGTTATTGATGTGTCCCCTATCAAATCTTTGTTTGGCAATATGAATCTTGATGAAACTGAATATGATCTTCCTTTACCTAGAAGGTGTTCCAAAAATTCGAAGTATTTAAATCTTGATGATGAAATTGATAAAAGTGGGATTGAAAGAAATAAAACACTAGATGTTGCTGAACCCACTATATTGGATTTCAAGGAATTTAATTATGAAAGTTTCTCTTTAATTGATTGTATTTCCTTGTTGCAATCCATGCTAAATTCTCCTCATTCTTATAGTCAAAATAAAGACTTTACCGAACATATTGTTGATGCCTTGATGCAATCGTATGAAGAAAAACTTGAGTTGAAAGTTTCTATCCCTAGAAAACTCTATGATGAGTGGGAACCAACTACTAAAATTAAAATTAAAAATCATGAGTTTTATGCTTTGTGTGATTTGGGTGCTAGTGTCTCCACTATCCCCAAAACTTTGTGTGATTTGCTAGATTTCCGTGATTTTGATGATTGCTCTCTAAACTTGCATCTTGCGGATTCCACTATTAAGAAACATATGGGAAGAATTAATGATGTTATTATTGTTGTGAATAGGAATTATGTGCCCGTAGATTTTATCATTCTTGATATAGATTGCAATCCTTCTTGCCCTATTATTCTTGGTAGACCTTTCCTTAGAACGGTTGGTGCAATTATTGATAGGAAGGAAGGGAATATTAGATTTAAGTTTCCATTAAAAAGGGGCATGGAACACTTTCCTAGAAAGAAAATAAAATTGCCATATGAAACTATCATGAGAGCCACTTATGGATTGCCTACCAAAGATGGCAATACCTAGATCTATCCTCGCTTTTATGCCTAGCTAGGGGCGTTAAATGATAGCGCTTGTTGGGAGGCAACCCAAATTTATTTTTAGTTTTTTGTTTTTTCTTCTGCTTAGGAATAAATAATCCATCTACCTTATGTTTAGATGTGGTTTTATGTTTTAATTAGTGTTTGTGCCAAGTTAGACCTATAGGATCTTCTTGGATGATAGTTATTTGATCTTGCTGTAATTTCCAGAAACTTTGCGCTCAGTGCCCGAATTGTTAAAAATCACCAGTACATGATAAAATACTTATTCCAATTGCTTCTGATCAATAAACAAATTGTCTAGGTCTTCCTATTTGGGTAAATTTTTTGGAGTTCCAGAAGTTTGCGTTAGTTACAGATTACTACAGACTATTCTGTTTTTGACAGTTTCTGTTTTTCGTGTGTTGTTTGCTTATTTTGATGAATCTATGGCTAGTAAAATAGTTTATAATCCATAGATAAGTTGGAATACAGTAGGTTTAACACCAATATAAATAAAGAATGAGTTCATTACAGTACCTTGAAGTGGTCTTTTGTTTTCTTTCTCTAATGGAGCTCACGAGATTTCTATTGAGTTTTGTGTTGTGAAGTTTTCAAGTTTTGGGTGAAATCTTTTGATGGATTATGGAACAAGGAGTGGCAAGAGCCTAAGCTTGGGGATGCCCATGGCACCCCCAAGATAATCCAAGGACACCAAAAAGTCAAAGCTTGGGGATGCCCCGGAAGGCATCCCCTCTTTCGTCTACTGCCATCGGTAATTTCACTTGGAGCTATATTTTTATTCACCACATGATATGTGTTTTGCTTGGAGCATCTTGTATTATTTGTGTATTTGTTTGTTAGTGTGCCACAATCATCCTTGCTGTACACACCTTTTGAGAGAGCCATACATAAATTGGAATTTGATAGAATACTCTTTGTGCTTCACTTATATCTTTTGAGCTATGTAGTTTTGCTCTATGTGCTTCACTTATATCTTTTGAGCTTTATAATTTTGCTCTATGTGCTTCACAAGATCTTTTAGAGCACGGTGGTGGATTTGTTTTATAGAAACTATTGATCTCTCATGCTTCACTTAGATTATTTTGAGAATCTTAAATAGCATGGTAATTTGCTTAATAATAATAATATGCTTGGTATTCAAGATTTGTAAAACTTTCTTTTGAGTGCGTTGAATACTAAGAAAAGTTTGATGCTTGATAATTGTTTTGAGATATGGAGGTGATAATATCAAAGTCATGCTAGTTGAGTAGTTGTGAATTTGAGAAATGCTTGTGTTGAAGTTTGCAAGTCCCATAGCATGCACGTATGGTAAACGTTATGTAACAAATTTGAAACATGAGGTGTTATTTGATTGTCCTCCTTATGAGTGGTGGTCGGGGACGAGCGATGGTCTTTTCCTACCAATCTACCCCCTAGGAGCATGCGCGTAGTACTTTGGTTTTTGATGTCTTGTAGATTTTTGCAATAAGTATATATGAGTTCTTTATGACTAATGTTGAGTCCATGGATTATACGCACTCTCACCCTTCCATCATTGCTAGCCTCTTTGGTACCGTGCATTGCCCTTTCTCGCATTGAGAGTTGGTGCAAACTTCGCCGGTGCATCCAAACCCCGTGATATGATACGCTCTTTCACACATAAACCTCCTTATATCTTCCTCAAAACAGCCACCATACCTACCTATTATGGCATTCCCATAGCCATTCCGAGATATATTGCCATGCAACTTTCCACCATACCGTTCCTCATGACACATTCATCATTGTCACATTGCTTTAGCATGATCATGTAGTTGACATAGTATTTGTGGCAAAGCCACCGTTCATAATTCTTTCATACATGTCACTCTTGGTTCATTGCATATCCCGGTACACCGCCGGAGGCATTCATATAGAGTCATACTTTGTTCTAGTATCGAGTTGTAATCATTTAGTTGTAAATAAATAGAAGTGTGATGATCATCATTCAATAGAGTATTGTCCCCAAGAAAAAGGCCAAAGAAAAAAAGAAGGCCCAAAAAAAAGAAAATAAAAAGGGGCAATGCTACTATCCTTTTTTCTACACTTGTGCTTCAAAGTAGCATCATAATCTTCATGATAGAGAGTCTCTTGTTTTGTCATTTTCATATACTGGTGGGAATCTTTCATTATAGAACTTGGCTTGTATATTCCAACAATGGGCCTCCTCAAGTGCCCTAGGTCTTCGTGAGCAAGCAAGTTGGATGCACACCCACTTAGTTTCTTTTGTTGAGCTTTCATACATTTATAGCTCTAGTGCATCCGTTGCATGGCAATCCCTACTCCTTGCATTAACATCAATCGATGGGCATCTCCATAGCCCATTGATTAGCCTCGTTGATGTGAGATCTTCTCCTTTTTTGTCTTCTCCACATAACCCCCATCAATATATTCTATTCCACCCATAGTGCTATATCCATGGCTCACGCTCATGTATTGCGTGAAGGTTTATAAGTTTGAGATTACTAAAGTATAAAACAATTGCTTGGCTTGTCATCGGGGTTGTGCATGATGAGAGCATTCTTGTGTGATGAAAATGGAGCATGACTAAACTATATGATTTTGTAGGGATAAACTTTCTTTGGCCATGTTATTTTGAGAAGACATAATTGCTTTGTTAGTATGCTTGAAGTATTATTATTTTTATGTCAATATGAACTTTTGTCTTGAATCTTTCGAATCTGAATATTCATATCACAATTAAGAAGATTTACATTGAAATTATGCCAAGTAGCACCGCATCAAAAATTCTCTTTTATCATTTACCTACTCGAGGACGAGCAGGAATTAAGCTTGGGATGCCCGATACGTCTCCAACGTATCTATAATTTTGATTGCTCCATGCTATATTATCTACTGTTTTGGACTATATTGGGCTTTATTTTCCACTTTTATATTATTTTTGGGACTAACCTATTAACCGGAGGCCCAGGCCAGAATTGCTGTTTTTTGCCTATTTCAGTGTTCCGAAGAAACAAAATATCAAACGGAGTCCAAACGGAATAAAACCTTCGGGAACGTGATTTTCTCACCGAACATGATCCAGGAGACTTGGACCCTACTCCAAGGAGTCAAAGAGGCAGTCACGAGGGTGGGGGCGCCCCCCTAGGGAGCGCCCCCTGCCTCGTGGGCCCCTTGGTGCTCCACCGACGTACTCCTTCCTCCTACATATACCTACGTACCCCCAAACGATCAGATATGGATCCAAAAACCTAATTCCACCACCGCAACTTTCTGTATCCACGAGATCCCATCTTGGGGCCTGTTCCGGAGCTCCGCCGGAGAGGGCCGTCATCACGGAGGGCTTCTACATCATCATAGCCTCTCCGATGAAGTGTGAGTAGTTTACCTTAGACCTTCGGGTCCATAGTTATTAGCTAGACGGCTTCTTCTCTCTTTTTGGATCTCAATACAATGTTCTCCCCCTCTCTCGTGGAGATCTATTCGATGTAATCTTCTTTTTGCAGTGTGTTTGTTGAGACCGATGAATTGTGGGTTTATGATCAAGTTTTTCTATGAACAATATTTGAATCTTCTCTGAATCTTTTATTTATGATTGGTTATCTTTGCAAGTCTCTTCGAATTATCAGTTTGGTTTGGCCTACTAGATTGGTTTTTCTTGCAATGGGAGAAGTGCTTAGCTTTGGGTTCAATCTTGCGATGTCCTTTCCCAGTGACAGAAGGGGCAGCAAGGCACGTATTGTATTGTAGCCATCGAGGATAACAAGATGGGGTTTTTATCATATTGCATGAAACTATCCCTCTACATCATGTCATCTTGCTTAAGGCGTTACTGCTTTTTAACTTAATACTCTAGATGCATCTTTGGATAGCGGTCGATGAGTGGAGTAATAGTAGTAGATGCAGGCAGGAGTCGGTCTACTTGTCTCGGACGTGATGCCTATATACATGATCATACCTAGATATTCTCATAACTATGCTCAATTCTGCCAATTGCTCAACAGTAATTTGTTCACCCACCGTAGAATACTTATGGTCTTGAGAGAAGCCACTAGTGAAACCTATGGCCCCCGGGTCTATTCTCATCATATCAATCTCCATCACTTTATTATTGCTTTGCTTTTTTACTTTGCCTTTTACTTTTCACTTTGCATCTCTATATCAAAAATACCAAAAATATTATCTATCATCTCTATCAGATCTCACTCTCGTAAGTGACCGTGAAGGGATTGACAACCCCTAATCGCGTTGTTTGCGAGGAGCTATTGTTTTTGTGTAGGTACGAGGGACTTGCGTGTAGCCTCCTACTGGATTGATACCTTGGTTCTCAAAAACTGAGGGAAATACTTACGCTACTTTGCTGCATCGTCCTCTCCTCTTAGGGGAAATCCAACGCAGTGCTCAAGAGGTAGCAACGGGCCGCCGGCCGGACCACCGGCCCCCACCGCCTGTGTTCCTCCGCCACCCCACCCCCACCCCCGCCCCAACCCCCACCCGCGTCGAGTTTTCTTCGTTCGGTGAGGCCCCACAACCACCCGAGCCCCTTCGATCGCACCGGCAAACTTCGACGAGCTCTGAAAATCGACTGACCCAATTTTGAAATTTAGTCTATTGTGATTTATCTAATGTAGAATATAAAAGGGGAAAACCATACGCATTGGGAGTATAGTGTTGAGTGTGCCATGGCGGATCTGAAGGTGCAAACCGGACAAAGGCAACTTCGCAACCAAGACAAGAAATCAGAGTAAAGCAGTGGCGATCTATTTTCTTGCTACGATAAATAAGTTGAGCAGATACGATAGAGTACCGCCTCTGGTGCGGCGCCGTGTACGCATCTGCTGAGAATTTGATGGTGCTGCGGTAGCGATGGCTGTCGGCAGCGTGGAAGCAGATCTAGGAGGGTAGACGGTGGCGGCGGGGCGTGGTGGACGAGACAGTCATAGGAGCGGCGCCGACAAGGTGGATGACGGTGGGTATGAAGCAGAGGACGGGATGCAAGGATCCCGGTCTGAAGCCGTGGATGAGAGAGGTCGATCTCTTGTAGTGGACGGCAGCGTCGGGGTATCAGCTCCGGCATGGTGGAGGAGGACGGCGGTGGATGGGGTGGCGGACGTCGGCGGACGGAGGAGGTGGGGTGGAGAGGGTGTTTTGGCGCCCACGAGTACTAATGGGGAAAAGGAGGTAGAGAGGAAGGGGGGAACCATGTATTCAGGGCGCGCTTGTCTCAAATGCGAGGAAATTTACAAACTTAGCCCCCGTTTCAAATTTCTACTACATCACAGCAACGTTAGTCGGTTGGGGATAGGATGGTAATCTCGCATACACCGAATATTTGCCGACGAGAGTTTGTTTTTGCCGCCCACCGTGTATGAATATGAATCGGGGAGGGAGTCGATTTCGGCCGAGGACACACTGTGTTTTGGCGCCCACCGTGTATGAATCCGGGTGAGAGGCGGTTACGTCACGTTTGGGTGAAATTACAAACCTACCCCTATCGAAACCTGTAGAAATCCAGCAGATAGGCTTTGCATGGCAGGGATAGGCAGTAGTGATTTCCATCTCGCAGATTTTGGTTTGGTGATTATCGCGACTTTCCCCGCTTCGTTCAAATTTTGCGAGTGCACGTTTATCGTGCCAACTCACTCGAATCCCGTTTGTATTCTATTTTTTTTCAAGGGATCCATTTTCAATTGGAATTACATTCTATATACATCATTTTTTATATATACTTTCAAAAGCACATCACCATTTATACATAAATATGGTTTACAAATGGCATGATCTCAGATTCATAAGGTTGTATCCATCAGTTTGGATTTTCAAATATTTGAAACCACTTTATGTTGAAATCCAATGTATGCATTCCTCGCTAACTGTCTCCAATTAATGTGTGTTTGATGCGGGTTTTTTTTGCATATAAACCATGCATTGCTTGTAATTGAAGAATCTATGGATCACCAATACTGATAAACTATATAACATTACACGTGTGCCCAAATTCAAATGAATATGCATGTTTGATGCACCAATTTGCGTTATGATATTATCGATGTCGTGATCTCCATTTTAAATATTTGAATCCCCTTTAATCCAGATATTCGTCTCATATAGCTATCACTCATGCTTATATAGGACTATCTCTCTGGACCTGTACGTGTTCATCGTCTCTCAGGTATCTCTCGTGCTACCTGTATGTCGATAATGATCTTTTATCTTCGTAACACACTGACGGTACTCTCTCCCTCGAACTTCATCACTCTATCTCTCTCTAAGTATATTTCGCTCCCTGCTATGTGTCTCTAACTATGATTCTCCATGTGGAATCTCTTTCTCTCACACAAACACAAAACTTTGTCTCCCGGGGTCTCATTTCTCTCTACTATTCCCATGTGTGCCACTCGCACACCCCTCATACAGAGATGTCTTTCGCTCCTTAGATATGAGAACATACGACTCTTCCTCTTCAATATCTCTTTCTCACACACGAACACAAACTCTGTCTCCCAGGGTCTCATATTTCTCCATTGTTCTCTTGTATGTCCCTCACACACACCCTCTCTCCCTAGAGATATCTTGCGTTCCCTCGTATGTCTCTCTAGCTATCACTCTGATTGTGAAATATCTTTTTCTCTCGCAGACACAAAACTCCGTCTCTCTGGATCTCATTTCTCTCTGATATCTGTGTGTATGTGACTCACATGCACCCTCTCTCTATCTCTCTCACACCCACACACATAACCCAGCCTTCTGATCCACTCGACTCCTATCTCTAACACACACTAGCTAGCATCTTTATCTCTCTATTTATATATTTCTCCATCAACCTTCTTTCTCGCCCTCACTCTTGATTCCTATCACGCACACTACATATGTTTCTCTCTACATGCAGTCAAGTGCGCTCTCACACACATATATAACTTCACCCTTTGAACCACCCGACGGTCATCTCCAACACCCAAACTAGCGGATGTCCCTCTAGCTAGCATCTCCATCTCTGTATCTATCTGTAGTTTCTCCGTCAACATTTCTTTCTCGCACGGAGTCTTGCTTCCTATCACCCACACTATATATGTCTCTCCATACATATGCATTTATAGGTTGGTCTCTTTGCACAATCGTTGCGCCTCACTCCCTCTCGCCGCCATAGATGCATGCTCCAGCCCACGCCACTATCTCTTAAAGACAAAAACACATGCTCAATTGTCGGGCCTTCTTCCCTGCATTCTCACATGCATGCATATTGTCATACCGATCCGTCTCTCCCATGTCGTCGATCTTATGACTGATGTCTTCTTTCTTTTATCTCGATCATGCACGCGCACACACACACATCCCACGTATACATGTATACCTCTCACACATGCACGTTCAAGGTATCTATGTCTCCATACGTAGTTAATTACCCTCAATCCTAACGCCACATCAAATCGTTCTCCTCTTTTGTGCACATAACTTCCGTCTGGATGGGTAAAACACATACTCACACTTAACAATCTCCTTCTAGCTACCCCCGCCTCTCACTCTTCCCTATATCCCCGAAACCAATAAGACCATCCCTTTGTTTAATTCCCGCCTACATGCACCATCGGTATATAGTAGTCTTCCTTGGTGTCTCTTGAACAAACACGTTCTCTCGATGTCGACTCCTCTCACGCGCACACACCTTCTCTTCCCTCTCTATGGGCATTTTCTCTCTCGCACCCCATCGTTGGTGGCCTCTGCCATACACATCACCTCTCTATGATGAATCCATGCACACTCAAATTACATCCGCCACAGAGGACCCCGCGACACACACACACGCACGCACGCACACACACACACACGCACCCCCCCACACACACTAAGACTCCATCTCTCTCTCTCTCACACACACACACAAACAAACACACACACACACGCACGCACGCACACCCCCCCACACACACTAAGACTCCATCTCTCTCTCTCTCTCTCACACACACACACAAACTAAGACTCCATCTCTCTCTCCTCTCTCTCTCTCTCTCTCACACACACACACCCACACACACCCCACACACACTAAGACTCCATCTCACACACACATGCTCTAGGCGGAGCATTTGTTCCTACCACCCTTCATCCAACCTTACCCGTATGATAAACAATCACCTTTATTTACTTGCATAACATGGACAAATTCCACTTTACTTTAGTAGTCATCAAACTTATCATCTGTACCCTTATAAAAAACGAGTTGGCGGTGATGGTGTGCCTGCCATCTTGTAATACAGACCGTATGATCTATATCTGAGGATAGAAAGCAAACTATGATAATTTTACAAAAGATACCCGCACCTCTCTCCACATCATTATCTCCCGCAACCTCATTGCTCAGCAATTAAAAAAGGAATAAGTCTCTTGAACAATCTAGCATGCATGGTGGCTGCTGCCGCCTGCCGGCGCCGTCCATCCCCATGCCTCCGCCCACTCCGACCACCAGTCACCACCACGCTCCACTCCTCCTCGCCTTATCTCTCATCTTTCATTTTTTCTATGACATTCTCGAGATACCAGTTTTCCGATAAAATTCTCGAGATATCATTAGTTTTTACACATGGGATTACTCCTGCATGGGTCAATCACAACAGGTGTTTTGTAAAAAAATGCATATTGATGTTCCGTGCAATGCACGAGAATCTTGCTTGTAATTATATAACGCAAATCACGAGCAGGAAGTGACATTTTTTTGACACAACCACGTTAACATGGCCACGTAAATCACTAGCTAAAGTAAATACCATTATACTTATATCCCGATGCAAAAGGTTGAGTACATGTCCGAAGAGTAGAGTCGCACACATGCACACTGTCTCTCAGAATCTCTCTCTCACACACACACACCAGTTACGTGACGCCCACTTAAGCAGACTCGTATGTTACAATTTGTTCACCCGCGGGTACACGTGATGCTGCGCATTTATTTAAGCCGGAAGGCAAACCCAAACAGTAGCTGCATTCATTCCCCTCCCGCCGCCTCTTCTCTGGTCGCCGTCACCCGGTAGCCATGGGCCGGCCAAAGGTAACAACATACACCATACTCCCGCCTGAGCGGCGCTTTAATATGGAAATTTTAGTGGTCATGCATGCATCTTTTTGTGCTAGCACTCCTATATAAGGGTTGACGGTCGCTTCCGTGGACGTCTTGTGGCGGTGGAAGAGGAAGGAGAAGGAAGCGGGCCATGGAGTAACATTTTTACCACTATTTCTTAGGAAGCGAGTGCAATAATTGAGTAGTTTTGCAAACTACCGATTACTACACCAAACGGTTCAAAACCTATACTCCCTTGCCGGTAGCGCTTCCGCGTGAAAGCGGTCAGCGCCGCCTCGAGCATCGATTGCGCATTAATGCCCGGCCGGAGCGGAGGCGACCTCGCACTGGCGCTGGCTTTGAAGTGGCGCGACAGCCGAGAGAGCGTCGCTTCCCGGTGCATGTGACTGCTCCGCGTCGAGACTGGCCATATGCCCTGTTTGGATCCATGGGTTAGAGTTAGTTTGAGCTAGTTGGGGCTCAAATAGCCCTAAAGTATCCAAGCATGAGGGTTTAAATTGGAGCAAGTTGCACCGAACCCACCAAAAAAAACTATCCCACCCAAGAGGTGCTAACTGGAGATAGTTCTCATTGGGACCACTGAAAAATCACTTTTCTCTCTCCATGAAGTGCATTTATTGTCAATCTAACCCTGTCACGCAAACACCTCTTTGGCTACAGTTAGTTCAGGGTTAGTCTAACCTCTAGCTAAGTTAGAGTATCAAACAGGAGCAGTATAGGACATGCAAGTTGCTCAAAGCATACATGCAAATTAAATGCGTCAAAGGATTTTTCTTTTTGAAAACGGAACGTGAAAGGAATTTTTTTTAGAATGCTCTTGGCATGTCGCTAACATGTGATAGTTAACCGACCTCAATAGACGGCAGAAACGCCAGCCCGCCGCACTTTGATAGAGACGAGGAGGGAGAAGCGATACAGGCTGCTGGATTACTAGAGATAGGTGTCGCACGGAAGCCAAGAAATATGGTGATAGCGTGGGTTAGCCATTTACTAGTATGATGTAACTACACTGGGCTGCCGTGTTTCGTACTCTTCTAGTCCACTGTAGAGATGATTGGTTAATTTTATATCACTGAATAATATTAAATATTATGAGTGCAGACGCTCCACCACGAGGTTCCTTGCTCCTTCTCGGTCGTCCGGAATCTATGTTCTTCCACTCTATTTTTTTACGTGAGCTTTGTTCATCCTTTTGCCAACACGCGAGACATCTAGCATCAAGGTGCACGTGTTATGCAAGGATCGTTCCATCTATATGAAGAACACGTGGGACTGGAACTACGAGACGGACATGTACCCAGGAGTGGACGTACGAACCTGAGTAATGTAGCGCAGTAAGTGAAGTAGAAAGGCACAAATGGTATGAACATGCGTGGCATATAGGGTGTGTTTGGTTGCGTTCTCATCTCAGCATAGTTGTTCCCTCTTCATGCATGCTCAACTCAACACCCCTCTTCATACATGCTCTCTTCATGCATGCTTCTAGTGTATTTGTGCTAAACTAGTGTGGACTCATGCACCCTCCATACACTCTACCAAACACCCAAAAGTAGGTCGAGAAGGGAACTCTTGGGCGGCATTTGTCTCTTACTACGTACTACCACTAAATGTTGTACGTGCAATGCACGGTGATGTTATGGATGCGTGCCTAAGTACTCTACTACTACTATATTAGTTGGAGGCACATATTAACTTTTATATTTGTTTACGTGTATGCCCCGAGACCTTCCAACTAGACGTGTCTTTCTCTCTAGGTCGCACTTTGTATCGTTCATACCACTAAGTACTACTACATGTGGTCTCGACCCGAAGTGGAAGAAGTGGAGACGCTCTACCACGCTGTTTTTTATGTGGGCTCTACCATGCTGTTCATGTCCCACTCCTTTCACGACGTGTGGGACATCCAAAGACGCGTCGTGTTTGGCACCCTTCGTAGTAAGAGTTGAAACGCTAGCATTCATCAGAAATAAAAAATAATTATAAATCGGCAGTGATACTATTTTTTTGTGAACCAATCAGCAGTGATACTATACCACGCGGTTTCCTTGCTCCTCGATATTGGAAAGAATACTTCTGTCGGTGTCAAAACCGGCGGATCTCGGGTAGGGGGTCCCGAACTGTGCGTCTAGGCGGATGGTAACAGGAGACAAGGGACACGATGTTTTTACCCAGGTTCGGGCCCTCTCGATGGAGGTAAAACCCTACTCCCGCCTGATTGATCTTGATGATATGAGTATTGCAACAGTTGATCTACCACGAGATCGAAGAGGCTAAACCCTAGAAGCTAGCCTATGGTATGATTTTTGTTGGTCCTACGGACTAAACCCTCCAGTTTATATAGACACCGGAGGGGGCTAGGGTTACACAGAGTCGGTTACAAGGAAGGAGATCTACATATCCGTATTGCCAAGCTTGCCTTCCACGCCAAGGAGAGTCCCATCCGGACACGGGACGAAGTCTTCAATCTTGTATCTTCATAGTCCAATAGTCCGGCCAAAGGTTTTAGTCCGGCTGTCCGGATACCCCCTAATCTAGGACTCCTTCAGTAGCCCCCGAACCAGGCTTCAATGACGATGAGTCCGGCGCGCAGATTGTCTTCGTCATTGCTAGGCGGGTTCTTCTTCAAACTCCGAGTACCTGTTAAATAGTGTCCGGCTTCTCGTAATGTTGCGCTTCTTGGCTTCTGCGTCCAATAATGGCCGTCTTCCACGTGTCAAGCGAATGTGAGGAGCCAGGGTGTTTTTACATTTACCACCCTAGCTATGCGAATGAACTGTCTATTAAAGAGACGAGGATTCTCAGATCCAAACCACACCATCCTCCCTCAGCGAGCATTCATCGGAGCGCGCCTGAAAAAATCCATTCCAGCATGGCCGGCCAGCGCAGCTCCTCCTCTCGCTCCCGTAGCCCCAAGCCCGGAGATTGGGAGAGGTGTTCCGTCCCGCACAGTCAATTAGTGAAGCTACAGACCCAGGGATTTCTCCCCCAGCGTATATGGTCCCGGTTCGAGCCGGGCTCGCCACCTATAATGGCGGGGAGCAGGCGGAGAGCTTTCCCAATCCCTCTAAGGGAGAGCGGGTATGACTTGTCCCTTATTTGTTAAGGGGACTCGGATTTCCAATCCATCCGTTTCTCCGAGGGCTCCTGGAGTTCTATGGCCTCCAGTTGCACAACCTCACCCCTGCCTCCATACTGCATATCGCTAGTTACGTAGCTCTTTGCGACTTGTTTCTGGGCTTCGAAGCTCATTTCGCACAGTGGAAGAAGTTGTTCTGCCTTGTGCCCCGTACAAAGAGGGGATCAATATATCAAGTGGGCGGAGACGAAGTATGGCGCATCGCCGGGACCGGATACCTATCCGGTACCCCGAAGAAAACGTCCGAGGACTGGCCTTCGGAGTGGTTTTACATGGAGGATGTTCCCCTCCCAGATCCTATCCAGATTGGTCTTCCTGAGTTCGACAATGCTCCTTTGAAGAAACGACTAAGCTGGCGCCCACGGAGCCCTCAGGACGAAGATGATAGAGATGTATTTTATATGATGGGCCGGATAAAGTTGCTGGCCGAATCAGGACTGACCATATCCGAGGTTATGTCAATATGCATTATGCGGGGGGTGCAGCCACTTCAATATCGAGGCCACCCCATGTGGGATTTCAACAGGGAATATAATGCCACCCACTACGGCCGTAAGGTGCCGGACTCAATTGCTGCCTTGGCAAAAATCCTATCCAGTTTGTACAAGGGAGAGGAAGAGGAGTTTCTACGCATCAAGCCACGGGATGGATTTTCCATGTACAATCCTCCGAGCTGGGTAAGCTGCCACTTTTATATCCACCCCTTCCGCATTTTTGCCGCAAATACTTCATATTGTCATTTCATCGCAGGAACTGCGTAAAGCGGTAAGGGAGATCAACAGCCCTCCTCCACAACCAGAGGATCCTGAACGGTCCCTCGACCCCGTCCTTAAAGAGGATCCGGACATATTCGTGGAGCTGATTTACAGGGTGTTCTACCAATTGAGCTGTGATGACGCCATGGTGGCCATTACAGCCGACTACCCCGGGCTACTCCCTGCTTCGCAGGTAAATGGGACCAAAGTCCCACCTTTAAAAAGGATTCCCTTTTATTCACTTCACCTACCGTATACAAATGGTGTTTTATAGGGAAGGCCCTCGGGACGCCACGCCGAGCCCGTGGCAGCTCGCCAACAAGGGGCTTCGAGGCCGGACAGGCTAAAAAGGAAGGCGGTCCGGACAGAGACGCCGGCGTAGAGGTATGATGTAACACCTCACTCCGTGGTTTTCGTTTTGTAAAAACATATTAACACCCGTGCTTCCTAGAAGGAAGAATGCTCGACGGACTATATCCGGAGAGGTTGCCGATCACGCCTCTACTAGTCGAGCTCCAGGGCCGGACACAGAAGCGGAAGCTAACACGAGGCACATGTCGGATGCTCCTCCTACAGAGGATGCGGATAAAACATCCGCTACAAATTCCGAAGTGGAGAGCGCCATGAATCACAGGCGTCGCTGAGCCGTACTCTGTGACGTTTGTTTCTCCCAAGAAGCGTTTGATGCCTTCAACTCAGGTGATGCATATATCCGTGCGGCTCAAAATGGTCTAGCCAGAGCCACGGACCAGTATGTAAAGGATATACTGGTAAGAAAATTCGATGATTATATATAGCAGTAGCCCCTGAGACTTGAAACAGTTAGAATAACTGATTTAAGGATCATTTATTGTATAGGTTCTTACAGATAAGAATTCCCAATTGTCTCATGAGCTTGAAGAATGCAAGGCCCAGCTACGGGCCGCAGTTGCCGCAGTGAAGGAGTCCGGGAAGGCCTCCTCGGGTAACATTTGTTTCAAAGAATGATAGTTAGCATATAGAGTGCGGTATGCCTGCAAATATTGCAGATGACGCCGGAGTGAATCCGGATGAGCAACATGTCGTACGCCGGCTAAAGGCTGGCGAGCGAGTGCTTAGAAAAGTTAGGCAGGAGAAAAACGATCTCCAGGATGCCAATACCCGACTGAGCGTGGAACTAAAGGATGTTCGCGCCCAGCTATCGGACTCCGTGAAGGAGAATAAGCGGCTTCGACGCGACATTTTCAATAAGTGCTTGAGCGAACTTGTTAAAAAGAGTTCGGCGAAGAAGCCAGCTAACAGAGTTATGTCTGTAGGTATGCTGACGGGTCGTCCCGCGGATGAGATGCCCGGGTCTGCGGGTGATCTTCTACCAGAGCTCTCACAACTGCACGAACAAGTTCGGTAGGTGATGCAAGGTATTGCCCAGGCCTTGTGGCCATCCTTCTCCCTGCCCGAAGGCCTTGGAGAGCTTGCGGAGAAGCTCAAGGGAGCACGGCGGCGCTTTCGATTATGGAAGATATCGGCCTGCCGTCAAGGTGCCAGGGAAGCCTCGGCCATGGTGAAGACGCGGTATACCAAGGCTGACCCAAACCACATGGCCGAGGTCGGACCTATGGGGCTCGATGGGAAAGAGATCCCCGTTAGCTTAGTGTACGGGGAAGTAGAATTAGCCGCAAAGTATTCCCAACAAGATTGTAGGCTAGACAGCCTGTTGGATGGTATAGAAGAGGAATTTAGTCAGTCTAAATGACTATGTAATTAAAGTGACATGTACAATGCCTTCTAGCCGGATTGTAAATCATTTGTCATGGCGGACCTTTTCGCTTCAACCTCGGGACCCGATAGTCTAGAGTGTATTCGAATACCCGCTCAGTTATATAAGAACCGGGGTATGCGTGGAAACCAGGCGTAGGGGTCATTAGTGCTTGAACAGACAAGTACCCAACTAGTTATGTTATATTACATGGGTACTAAGAAACATCTTCCAGGGAGAATAGTTCCGTTAAGGGTTCCTTTCCCTGGGTATGCATGCCCTAAAGTGCATGTCCGGACTGCGAAAACAGACGCAGGGAAAAAACATCTGGGGGCATATATGGAAAATAAATAAAATCATCTTTTGTTCACCGACCGAATATTCCCTTAAGAACGCTAGCTTTCGGCTTCAACCAGTCTGAGGTACACATCCGGCTGACCCGGCAGTAACAATCGCAGAGGTGCTCCCCTTATGCCCTAGCCGAATTAACGGGAACGTAGGGTGTAAATACAAGAGACAAGCAACCCAGCTTGGACAAAACTTAAGTCATATCGATGCATATAATGGCGACGAAAAGGTACATGCGGAAGAATAACACATGTGAGGGGCATGAAGCCCGGATAAATAATTAAGCTTCTGTGTAAGAAGCCCCCAGGTATAATGAGCGCGGTTAGCGCGTCAATAGTGTGCAAGCAAGGCACAAGCTGGCCTTTGAAGGCTTTGAGAAAGAAAAAGGGGGAAAGAGAGAAAGAAAAAACAGATAATGTATACGCAAAAAATGGACAGAGGAAGGAAACAAACATAGAGTCCGGCATTAGGCGTAGAATCTTCGAAGCCTGGCTGCGTTCCATTGGTTCGGCTCAAGTCGGTTATCCGATGCATCCTGCAGACGATATGCTCCACCGGTCAGAACTTGATCAATAACGAAGGGACCTTCCCATTTGGGCTCGAGCTTGGTCTTTTTCTTCTCCGACAAGCGTAGAACTAGCTCGCCAACGTTATAAGTTTTGGCCCGTACTTCTCTGCTTTGGTATCTTCGAGCCTGTTGGTGATAAAATGCGGAACGGGCTTTTGCCATGTCGCGTTCCTCCTCCAGGATGTCCAGACTGTCCTGCCGATCGATCTCGGCTTCTCTTTCTTCGTACATGCGCACTCGAGGTGAGTCATGAATTATGTCGCAGGGCAGAACCGCCTCTACGCCGTACACCATAAAGAAGAGTGTGTATCCGGTAGTACGATTCGGCGTGGTCCGCAGCCCCCAGAGTACGGAGTCGAGCTCCTCTACCCAGTGCGTGTTAGATTCCTTCAAGGACCGCACTAATCTGGGTTTGATGCAGCTCATGATAAGACCATTTGCTCGCTCAACTTGACCGTTAGTTTGGGGGAGATAGACAGAAGCATAATTGAGCTTGATGCCCATGTTGCTGCACCAGAGTTTTACCTCATCGGCCGTGAAGTTCGTGTCGTTGTCAGTGATTATGCTGTGGGGGACGCCATAACGGTGTACAAGCCCGGATATGAAGTCTATCACCGGTCCGGATTCGGCCGTTTTAACAGGTTTGGCTTCTATCCATTTGGTGAATTTATCCACCATGACTAGTAAGTACGTTTTCTTATGGGATCCCCCTTTAAGGGGTCCAACCATGTCAAGCCCCCAGACCATGAAGGGCCAGGTAATGGGGATTTTTTGGAGGGCGGTCGGTGGCATATGGCTTTGGTTTGCAAAGAGCTGGCAACCGACGCAGCGTTGGACCAAGTCCTATGCATCTGCCCGGGCCGTCGGCCAATAAAAACCTGTACGGAAGGCCTTGCTTACAAGGGCCCGGGCTGCGGCGTGGTGGCCGCCGAGTCCGGCGCGAATTTCTGCCAAAAGCTTCCGCCCTTCCTCTTCAGAGATGCACCTTTGAAGGACTCCGGTAGTGCTTTTCTTATACAGCTCTCCCTCGTGGACCTTGTAGGCTTTCGACTGCCGCACTATGCAGCGTGCCTCGTTTTGGTCCTTGGGAAGTTCCTGCCTAGTAAGGTAGGCCAGGAATGGTTCTGTCCACGGGGCGATGACGACCATTATTACGTGGGATGAAGGTGTTATTTCGGTGGCAGAGTCAGAGTGTTCGGTATCGGGCATTGTGGCCGGGTCTGGACTATTGTTACCGGTGTCCCCTTCCCATACCACGGATGGCTTAAACAGCCTCTCCAAAAAGATGTTGGGTGGGACTGCATCGCGTTTTGCGCCGATGCGAGCGAGGATATCCGCCGCCTGATTGTTTTCCCGAGCCACATGGTGGAATTCAAGCCCCTCGAACCGAGCTGACATCTTGAGGACGGCGTTGCGATAGGCCGCCATTTTCGGAGCGTTGGCATCGAAATCTCCATTTATTTGGGATATTGCGAGGTTCGAATCCTCACGCACCTCTAGGCATCAAATGCCCATGGAAACTGCCATCCGGAGACCATGTAGCAGGGCCTCGTACTCGGCTGCGTTGTTGGAGTCTGTATACAGTATCTGGAGTACGTATTGAACTGTATCTCCAGTTGGGGACGTCAGGACGACGCCAGCCCCCAGACCAGCCAGCATTTTGGAGCCGTCGAAGTGCATGATCCAATTGGAGTTTGCGCCGTACTCTTTAGGGAGTTCTGCTTCCGTCCATTCGGCGACAAAGTCGGCCAATACTTGCGACTTAATGGCTCGCTGGGGTTTATATGTTATGTCGAATGGGAGGAGCTCAATGGCCCATTTGGCAATCCGGCCTGTGGCGTCGCGGTTGTTTATGATATCATTAAGTGGCACTTCCGAGGCTACTATAACTGAACACTCTTGAAAGTAGTGTCGCAGCTTCCGGGATGCCATGAATACCGCATAGGCTATTTTTTGATAATGTGGGTACCGTGATTTGCATGGAGTGAGGACAGTAGATACATAATAGACCGGCTTTTGAAGGGGGAATTTATGTCCGTCCGTTTCTCGTTCTACGACGAGCACTACGCTTGCAACTTGATGGGTTGCCGCAATGTACAATAGCATTGGTTCGCCGATGTTAGGCGCGGCCAGGATTGGGTTGGTCGCCAGTATGGCCTTTATTTCTTCCAATCCGGCTGTGGCAGCATCCGTCCACTCAAAGTGTTCGGTGCGCCGAAGAAGGCGATAAAGAGGTAATGCCTTTTCTCCTAAGCGGGAGATAAAGCGACTTAGAGCCGCCACACATCTGGTTAATTTCTGGATTTGTTTGAGGTCCGTTGGGATTGCCAACTGTGACAGAGCTCGAATTTTGGCCGGATTTGCTTCAATTCCTCGACCGGAGACGATGAATCCTAGGAGCTTTCCGGCTGGTACACCGAAAACGCATTTTTTCGGATTAAGCTTGATGTCGTATGTTCATAGGTTGTCGAATGTGAGCCTCAAGTCGTCTATTAGAGATTCGACGTGTTTGGTTTTGACGACCACATCATCTACGTATGCCTCTATTGTTTTGCCGATCTGTTTTTCTAGACATGTCTAAATCATGCACTGATATGTTGCGCCGGCATTTTTGAGCCCAAAAGGCATCGTGTTGAAACAGAAGGGCCCGTATGGTGTGATGAACGCCGTTGCGGCTTGGTCGGACTCCACCATCTTAATTTGGTGGTAGCCGGAGTATGCGTCAAGGAAACACAATGAATCGTGTCCTACGGTAGCATCGATAATTTGATCGATGCGGGGGAGGGGGAAGGGGATCCTTTGGGCAAGCCTTGTTGAGGTCCTTGAAATCAACACATAGGCGCCAGGATTTGTCCTTCTTTGGTACCATCACCAGGTTTGCTAGCCAGTCCGGATGTTTTATCTCTCTAATGAATCCGGCCTCCAATAACTTGGCTAGTTCCTCTCCCATAGCTTGTCTCTTAGGTTCAGAGAAACGCCGAAAGAGTCTGCTTGACCGGCCCTTTTAGAATATTAAGGCTGTGCTCGGCCAGCCTGCGTGGGATTCCTGGCATATCTGAGGGATGCCAGGCGAATATGTCCCAATTCTCGTGCAGGAACTCCCGTAGTGCGGCGTCCACGGCGGGGTTTAACTGTGCCCCGATGGAGGCTGTTTTTGTAGGGTCCGTTGGGTGGACCTGGAATTTGACTATTTCATCCGCTGGTTTGAAAGAGGTGGACTTGGATCTCTTATCAAGTATCACGTCGTCCCTGTCCACTGTGGAGCACAGTGCAGTTAATTCCTCGGCCGCAAGGGCTTCGGATAATGCCTCGAGGGCTAATGCGGCTGTTTTGTTTTCGGTGCAGAGTGCTGTGTCCGGATCACTAGCGAGAGTGATGATTCCGTTGGGCCCGGGCATTTTGAGCTTCATGTACCTGTAATGTGGTATAGCTTGAAAGATCGTGAATGCCTCGCGCCCTAAAAGGGTGTGATATCTGCTACTGAACGGGGCCACTTGGAATGTAATTTCTTCGGACCTATAGTTCTCTGGTGTGCCGAATACCACATCTAGTGTGATTTTACCAGCACAGCGTGCTTCCCGACTGGGGATGATTCCTTTGAAGGTTGTGCTGCTTCGCTCAATGCGGTTCCAGTCTATTTCCATTTTTTGAAGAGTTTCCTCATAGATGAGGTTTAATCCACTGCCGCCGTCCATGAGTACTTTGGTGAGTCGAAAGCCGTCCACAATTGGACTGAGGACCAGTGCAGCTGGTGCTCGGGCTGTTCGGAATTTAGGTTCGTCACTGGCATTGAAGGTAATAGCCGTGTCACTCCATGGATTTATTGCTGCCACGTGGCAGATTTCAGCAAGGCTGCGGAGTGTTCGCTTGCGCCTATTATTTGATGCGAAGGTCTCAAAGACCGTTAATGCCGTATTGTTATCCCCGGGATGGTGCTCTGTGGCATCTGGGATGAGAAGATCTTCGCCGCTTTTGGCCACCTGCCGGAGTATCCAACATGCTCTAAGGCCGTGCGTTGGTATGGTATCCGCTGTACTGTGAATTTTGCAGGGTCCGTTGAGCCATCCCTCCAATACGGTTCCACGCACTGTAGAGGGTTTTTGCTTCTTTGTAATTAACTCGGGTGTCATATGATAGTGCACGCTTTTACTTTGGACTGGGTGTGTATTTGGAGCCGGATTATCCCAGAATTTAGATTCGGTTTTCCAGGCGCTTTCCATCGCACAGTACTTTCGTACTATGGACGCCAAGTCAGCGAAGCGTGATATGTCACGGCGACTTATGGTGTTAAGGATTCCCTTGTCCATGCAATTATTGCAGAAAAATAAGATTGTGTCTTCCTCGCGACAGTCCTTAACCTTGTTCATCACAAGGAGGAATCGGCCCAATAATGTTGTCTTTGTTTCACCGGGCTCTTATGCGATGTGGGAGAGATCGCTTATGTTTGGGTGGGTGGGTGGAATTGAGTCCGAACCCTTACCCGATCTGAGACCCAGGGGCCGAGGAGTTTCCAATCTTGGAAGTTCGGGTTCCAGGATGTTGCCCGATAAGTCTGGCCCGCTGCCTGACTCTAGGTTCAGGGCTTGGGTGATGTCCTCCCGTAAATGGGTGTCCGGCTTGGAGAGCTCGGGAATCCGGACATAGTTAGTCCTCAAGATAGAGGAAGAATCGCCACATTGTTCCTCCACCACCGCAATATGATGGGTGATCGGTGGGGAGTTAATCTCCCTTTGATCAGGTTTAAACCCAATCCGATCATAGTACATAGCGACTCCCAGGGCGGCGATGCGATCGAAGAGCTCGTTTAGGGAAGAGAGCTCCATTGGATCCATCTGCTCGGCAAGTTCCGAGTTGACGTGGAGGCTGTTCTTGATGACCCGAGAAGTCATCATCGGTGCAGCAGCCGAACAGGCGGTCATGATGAAACCGCCTAGCCGAAGAGTTTGATCGACAGCCAAGATTCCCCCGGCGGTAATATTGTCTTTAAAGACGAGACGAGACATCCTTCCTTGCGGTGACGGCACACTGGAACTCTCAATGAAAGCACCAATGTCAGTGTCAAAACCGGCGGATCTCGGGTAGGGGGTCCCGAACTGTGCGTCTAGGCGGATGGTAACAGGAGACAAAGTACACGATGTTTTTACCCAGGTTCGGGCCCTCTCGATGAAGGTAAAACCCTACTCCTGCTTGATTGATCTTGATGATATGAGTATTACAAGAGTTGATCTACCACGAGATCGAAGAGGCTAAACCCTAGAAGCTATCCTATGGTATGATTGTTGTTGGTTATACGGACTAAACCCTCCAGTTTATATAGACACCGAAGGGGTCTAGGGTTACACAGAGTCGGTTACAAGGAAGGAGATCTACATATCCGTATCGCCAAGCTTGCCTTCCACGCCAAGGAGAGTCCCATCCGGACATGGGACGAAGTCTTCGATCTTGTATCTTCATAGTCCAACAGTCCGACCAAAGGTTTTAGTCTGGCTGTCCGGATACCCCCTAATCCAGGACTCCCTCAACTTCCGTTCGCCAACATGTGGGACATCGACCATCCTGGTCCACTTGCCATGCACGCAGAACTCCAAGGGAGAGTCACCCAGGTCGTCGCGCCGCAGTAACAATGACTAATGAGCCGTCAAATCACATGCCCACTTCCCACTTTGAAGTTGCTCGGACGAAGGAACCATCATGACTTCATTGAATTCCGCTTCTTGAAGAAAACTACTATACCAGCAGTACTGCTAGCTACAGTAGTTACTCCAACCGAGGCCTCCTTTCGTTCATAGGATAGGAATATGAAAATCATAGGAAGTGAGATAACATGCATCTCAATTCCTATAGAGAAAGAGATGCCATTTGATGCTTAGGATAGGAATTTTTCCATTTAGTCTAGGCTAATGTCTTTGGTAATTTGCTCTAAAACTACAGTAGCAACTAGTAGTATTGGTACATGCTCGCACTCGCATACGCACACACACACACTAACTACTAGTACTACTACTTCTCACATGCTGGCAGACCCGTCGTTCTCCTTCACGGCTTTGTCGGCGACACCCACCGTGCTTGGATCTCCGCCGACCTCTCCAAGCAGCAGTAGCGTCGTCCTTTTCTTTCTTCTTGGCAGCGGGCCTCTCTTTTCTTGAGTGCTTTATGACTTTTCCGCTCCCTCTCATGCGGCTTTGGGCGCCTCTTGCTCTACCGCCCATTCGACCTTGGCATCTTCAAATTCCTCCCACATAGTTGTGAGGTCGCGAGCGGCGATGAACTCGGCACGGCGGGATGCCATCGCTTCCCTACCATTTTTTGTGCGGTCGTGGGCGGTGAGGAACTCGGCGCGGCGGGATGCCATCGCTGCCTTACCGGTTAGTGTGCGGCGCGGTGGCATGAACGACGCTTGGTGAGAGCTCTGGGGTGGAGTGGCCGGACAACCATATAGTGCATTGGTTTGTCAAGAGCTCAAGGACAGAAGACGAAGCAAATTTGGATTCCCGTTTAATCCTGGTCATTTATTACCGAGTAAAATGCATTGGCGGTCATCGAACTTGTCTTGATAGCTCACTTTGATCATTGTATATGAGATATGGTGATTATACGGTCACTGGCTCAGCGTATAGCTCCGTATTTGTCTGGTTGACCAGTCAAACAGTCCGCCTGCCCCTCATCAGCTCGTGTTCTTTATCTATCTACGCGGGCCTACCTGTCAATGGAGAAAGAAATACTATACAAACCAAAATTATGCTGGAGTCCGGACCGCTTCCGGAGCCCGCTCTCACAGCCCTGGCCCCTCAAGACGCCAGCTGCCCGCCGCATGCATGCATAGCAAGTAGTACTCCTTATGTGGAGGAGAGAGAGGCATTGACAAAGTCAAGGAGTGGGCTCTGCAAGATCCCGTCTCTACACGTGCTCCTAGGTATAAAAAAATAATTCTAAAAAAGGCATAAAAAATTGTGTCTTAAAAAAGAAAGTTAAAAAACATTTGAGAGGAAATAGATAGAGAGAAAGTGAGAAAAAGCTGTAAAATGGGCATTACATGAGGAAGGAGAGAGTGGTGCACATGCCAAGTTCACTGGGTTGCCGTGTTTCACACTCCTCCGTCGTAACAGTGGAGACAATAGCTTTCATAAAAAATAAACAATGAATACTCATTGCTCGTCCTCTATATCGGAAAAAATACTTTCATTCGCCGACATGTGCGACGTCGACCATCCTGGTCCACCTGCCATGCAAAAAATTATCCTGGTCTACCCCGGTCGTATCGCAGGCCCAACCTTTCCCACTGTAAGTTGTTCAGACGAAGGAACCATCATAACTTCGTTGAATTCTGCTTCTTCAAGAAAACTTACTGTACCCGCACATCGCTACCACACGCCAAGACCGGACGGCCTTTGTATCACGTCATATCTTTGAAACCCACTAGGCCAAACTAGCCCGCCTAGGTCATCTATTTTGGAACGGAGGGAGTACGTCTCTGCACTGCTATGATTTTGTGTTGCACGTTCTCTGTACTTTTGCTACGATTTTCCTACCCTATGAACCAAATGAGGCCTGAATGTATGTCGACTATTGTCTGATCGATCGCTAAGCCTACAATTTTAGGAGCTAGGGCTATTGGTCGATCGACGAGGGATAAGTATAAGCGTACCACGAGCTCATCAGCCCCAACATTTCTCTTCGGTGAGTGTTTTTCAAGTACTATAGCTTGCACAGTAGCTAGCCTAACACCAATAACCATCAAACAAGCCCTGCTGATATGATAAACAGTTCAAACTTACATCTAAGCATGCCATATATTACATCAAAAGCTGGTGAGGATACATCTGTTTCCATAACTCGGAGAGGGTTCGCATGATTCATCGCATGATTCACTATCAAACAAAATTAGCTAGATCCGCCCACACAAGACAGTGCACTAGCCCTAAGATGGTTTGATAACATGCATCGTTCTGGTAATTAAACACAGGGCAATGCAAAGTACCCTGAAGGATTAGCGCGACCAACTATTTCTTGTCATCGATCTCTCGGGCAATGACCACAGCAGGACAATGGCTTGGGAATCGATTTCTGAGGCGATGTCCACAGGACTGACCGCAACATCGGAATTGATTTCTGGGGCGATGTCCACAGGATGGACAGCGACATCGGAATCGATCTCCGGGGCGATGCCAACAGGACGGGCCACGACATCGGATTCATCAAGGACGTCCACCGGCACCTACACAATCCTAACATATTAGCAAGCACATTGCAAATAATCAAAAACCACAACTATGGTAATAAGCCATTATTTTTTACCTTGTGCAGCTCACCGGGGGATATCATGTAACACCCCGGAAGTAACTTTCCATATTTGTAACTCCAACTCTTGCCATTTTCGGCATTGTGATATGATATTCCCTCCGTGGTTGGGTTTTTCTTCTTTTTGCATTTTGTCCATGTCATGCATTTTTATCATGTCATCATGTGCATCGCATTTGCATACGTGTTCGTCTCATGATTCCGAGCATTTTTCCCGTTGTCCGTTTTGCAATCCGACATTCCTATCTTCCCCGCGGCCCTTTTACGCTTTTTCCGTGTGCGGGTACTAAACCTTCTCGAAATGGACCGAGGTTTGTCTAGTGGCCTTGGTATACCACCCGAGACCACCGGTCAAGTTTCGGTCATTTGGAGCTCGTTTGGTACTCCAACGGTTAACCGCACTCTCGCAAAGGCCTCTTTTAATTTGCAGCCCAACACCCTCCAAAACAGTCCAATAGCCCATCTAAGTCACTTCCATGCTCTCCGTCGTTCGATCACGATCGTGGTAAAACTACACCTCATTTGGACTCTCCTAGCTCCCTCTATGCCTATTTAAGCAAACCCCCTCCAAATCTCGGGTCTAACCCTAGCCTTCCCCTACCTCGCGCCCGGACGAAGCGTCCGCTCCGTCCGGACACGTCCGCCCCACCAGCCGCCACCGACACCAGCCACTCGGGGCCGCGACGCGTGGCGCCGCCACGCACTTGGGCCTGCTGAGCCCGCGACGGGCCGACCCAGCCGACGCCTCTTCCCGCCCGCGCCGGCCGCCGCCGCCCCGGCGCCGCCGCGCCCTCCGCCCGCGCCGGCAGCGCCCGCCACCTCCGCCGCCTCGCCGCCGACCGGCGGCCCCGCCGCCCGCCGCCACCGGCCGACGCGATCGCCGCCCGACCTCGCGTCTCCCGCCGCCGCGCCTCCGGCCGCCGGACCGCCGTCGCCTCGCCCGGCGGCCTCGCCGGAGCCCTCTTCTCCTCTCCCTCCGGCGAGCCGCGCCGCGCCGCCGCCGCGTCGGATCGATCGGATCCGATCCGGATCCTAGTCGAGCCGCCCGTTGACTTCTCCCCCTCCTTTTTTTCTTCTAAGTTTTTAAATCTGATGATATTTCGTGTCATTTTCATCGTAGCGTAACTTTGCATCTGTAGGTCCATTTTGCTCGTATAATATATCAAAATGTTCGCCTCGAAGAGTAGATCATTTCATATCATTGCATCATTTTCATTTGAGCTCATCTTGATGCCCGAAATGCTGTTAGAAGAGGGCTATGTGATGTTAGTTTCTGTTTCTTAACAGAACTTGCACTTTTGTTATTTTTGCTATGATTGATGTGTGCATCCTATGAAGTTGAGTCCTACATGTGTTTTGTAATATGACATGCCATCTTTCCAGGGGTGTATGCCATGTATTTTTGTGATCTATGTGGTGACTAGAACAAGCATGCAAAGTAGGTGTCCTGATGTTGCTGTTTTCAGCCCTGTTTAGCTGATTTTTGATGCCATGTTAACTTGATGCTACCGAGAGATCCATGCATATTTTGAGATACTTCAGTAAGGATGTTTTGTTAAGCATGTCTTGCTCTATCCATCCAGGCCTTTGTTTGCAATTATGGAGTGCCATAGCTTGAGTCAATCGAGCTCTACTTTTGCTATCAAATGTTTCCTGGCAGATTGTTTACATGTTATTCAATTTTGCCAAGGTTGTTGTGGTTGATCCATGAATGATATGTTATTGTTCTTGCCATGTATGTCTTCTATGTCATGTCTTCTTGATGTATGTATGCTTAGTTTATCATATAAGGCTCTGTAGTGAGTGCATTCAGCTTGTAAACCTGCCTACTTGTTATCAGTTTTTGACATGCCATGTTGCTGAATCTGTTAACGAAACTTTCGATATTGACATGGGTGTTACTATATTTTCTGGTCCTTTTTGGCTTATGGTCAGTAAGGGACTTTTGTTCTATGCTTTGAGTAGATTCATGCCATCCCATGTTTTGCTATTTTAAGTTCCTGTAGCATGTAGTTTTGCTGCTCTGAACATTGCAACCTGATGCTGTTTTTGCCATGTCCAGCCTGATATTTTGTGCTCTTTTGCCATGCTTGTTTGAACCTGTTATGATGTGAACTAGCCGTAGCTCAGTGCTCATCTTTTGTCGAGCATCTTGTGTAGATCACTGCCATGTACTTTGTTGGTACGTTTGGGTGCAGTAACTTAATTAATTATTGCTTGCTAAGTGGCATCATGCTGTTAATGGCAGATTTGTGCCATTCTTGTTTTGCTTGTCATTTGCAAACCGTGCATCCGATTCGGTGATCTTTATATCGATTTCAACGAAATCATCTCATCTTTCAGTGGCATGCTTGGTTTGCCAAGTTGATGCCTGGTTCATCATTACCTTCGGAGCGCACATAAGCATTGCATATCACATCTCGCATATCATGTCATGTTTTGCATCATGTTGCTTGTGCATTGCACCGTGATTTATTGTGGTTCCTTTGTTTGTGTTGTTGCTTTGGGTAGAGCCGGAGACGAGTACGTGAGCGAGGAACCTGTTGAGAACGCTTACGAGGATCAAGCTTTCGACAACTCGAGAACATTGCGAGCAAGATGACCATACCCTCGAAATCACTTCTATCTTTGCTATGCTAGTTGCTCGCTCTTTTGCTATGCCTATGCTGCGATGCCTACCACTTGCTATATCATGCCACCCATATTGCCATGTCAGCCCTAACCATCCTTTTCCTAGCAAACCGTTGTTTGGCTATGTTACCGCTTTGCTCAGCCTTCTTATAGCGTTGCTAGTTGCGGTGAAGCTGAAGTTTGTTCCTTGTTGGAACATGGAGATGTTGTTCCTTTTGGAACATGTTTACTTGTTGGGGATATCACAATATATATCTGCTATATTTAATACATCTATATACTTGGTAAAGGGTGGAAGGCTCGGCCTTATGCCTGGTGTTTTGTTCCACTCTTGCCACCCTAGTTTCCGTCATACCGGTGTTATGTTCCTTGATTTGGCGCTCCTTACGGTTGGGTGATTTATGGGACCCCCTTGACAGTTCGCTTTGAATAAGACTCATCCAGCAAGGCCCAACATTGGTTTTACCATTTGCCACCTAAGCCTTTTCCCCCGGGTTTTCGCGAGCCCGAGGGTCATCTTTATTTTAACCCCGGACCGGTGCTCCTTGAGTGCTGGCCCAAACTAGAGTGCTTTGCAGCGCCCCTCAAGGAAACTTGAGGTCTGGTTTTAGTTGTACGGACTGCTCATCGGTGTGCCACGAGAACGAGATATGTGCAGCTCCTATCGGGATTTGTCGGCACATTCGGGCGGCTTTGCTGGTCTTGTTTTATTGTTGTCGAAATGTCTTGTAGTCCGGGATTCCGAGATTGATCGGGTCTTCCCGGTAGAAGGAATATCCTTCGTTGACCGTGAGAGCTTATAATGGGCTAAGTTGGGACACCCCTGCAGGGTAATATCTTTCGAAAGCCGTGCCCGCGGTTATGAGGCAGATGGGAATTTGTTAATGTCCGGTTGTAGAAAACCCGAAGTTGACCTCAAATAAAATACACATCAACCGCGTGTGTAACCGTGATGGTCTCTTCTCGGCGGAGTCCGGGAAGTGAACACGGTGTTGGAGTTATGTCTGACGTAAGTAGTTCAGGATCACTTCTTGATCGCTACTAGCTTCACGTCCGTGCTTTGCTTCTCTCCTCGCTCTCTTTTGCGAATGTAGCCACCATATATGCTAGTCGCTTGCTGCAGCTCCACTTTACTACCCTGTCCTTCCTATAAGCTTAAATAGTCTTGATCTCACGGGTGTGAGATTGCTGAGTCCCCGTGACTCACAGATACTTCAAAACAGTTGCAGAGTTCCGACGATGCGGTGCAGGTGGCGCAACCGAGCTCAAGTGGGAGTTCGACGAGGAACGTGGTCGTTACTATGTGTCTTTTCTGATGATCAGTAGTGGTGCCAGTTGGGACGATCGGGATCTGTGTAGCATTTGGGGTATCTTCTTTTATTTTGGTTCCGTAGTCGGACCTTGAGTGTACTCGAATGATGGATGTTTATTTATGTCTTGTGTGAAGTGGCATTGTAAGCCAACTATGTATCTCTTTCCCTTATGTATTACATGGGTTGTGTGAAGATTACCTCACTTGCGACATTGCTTTCAATGCGGTTATGCCTCTAAGTCGTGCCTCGACACGTGGGAGATATAGCCGCATCGGGGCGTTACAAGTTGGTAATCGAGCCTTCCCGACTTAGGAGCCCCTACTTGATTGTTTCTTTGGCGTTGTTGAGTCTAGAATGGAAAATGTTTTGAGTCTTAGGATTATATATATCAAGAGTAGGATTCTTTTTACTCCCAGTCCCTTCGTCGCTCTGTGAGGTCTCTGACGACGAGAGTTTTGACTCTTCTCTCCTCAAATTTCACTAAAAAATTTTAGGATCACGTGGGTATCTTGGAATCGTTCGATGGTTTTGTGACGAGAACATTGTTCTTGGTGCCTCGACATTTAGGGGTTGTGGCGGTGTCCCGGGAGTTGAGCTCCGAGGTGTTGTCGTCACAATTTTATCGTTGCGATTCTGGAATACCGAGTTTTGCCGACATCGAAATCTCTTTTGTGCAGTTGTTGGTGAGATAACCCGATAGCCCAAGATCGAGGCGAAAAGGGAGTATTGCCATGACTTGTATAACGGATGTTTTTCAAGGTCGAGGTACACGATTTCGAGGATTTCTTGGTTATGTGTTGACGGATGGATACAGCTGGATCTAGGTATTGTTAGTTTGGGTGATATATTTTGTGTCCCCTGTATCCCCAACACCAGATTGCATAACCAGAAAGTTTTGGGAGTTTATAGGTGGGAATTCTAGTAGCTTACAGGATATTCTTTCCGACGGATGTATTATTTGAGATTGGGGTTCAACGTCTAGTGGTCCGCCCATTCACGGTCGATTTACAGTGGTCGCGAGACGTCTTAAAGAATCCTTGGCTATGCTGATTCGGGGACGTCTTGTTTGTCATTCGTGACGTCCGCTATACGTCGTGTCCGTGTGGGCCCCACCACGAACACTTTGGGCGAAATCTCAATCATGTGTTTGTTCCGCTCATTCTAGAAGCCAATCTTTTGTTTTCGGTTGTGATATTCGATTTGTTTCTAAGGCAGATGTTGTTTCCATATCTTTATCTAAGTGGCTTCTCACCTTAATGGACGTGTGATGATTAACTTTGGAATTCATTCGTTCATTCTTGTTGAATGTTTATTGTGAAGACTATATGTTGCAATTTCTATCCGCTGATTTCAACTTGACTATTTGTCTATCAAAGGACTAACGGATGTCACCCTCTTCAGATGGCTCCGCCAACGCGCCTCGAATCCGGATCGCAATGATGGGGATCGGTCAACCTCCACCTCCACCTCCGCCTCAAGAGGCACGGCAAGCTATCATGGCAGCCACCAATGCCAATGCTCGATGATTTTGCAGCTCTTGCAAGAACGTATTCAGGGCAAGGCAATCAAGGAAATCAAGGTCAAGGCAACAATCAGCCGCACTTTGCTACTCTCAGTCAGTTCCTCGCTAATCAGCCGAAGTCTTTCAGTTTCTGTGTCGAGGCCACAGACGCTGACGATTGGTTTGTGGACATCTGCAAGCATTTTGATTGTAGCAATGTCAGACCTGAGGACTTTGTCAAGTTTGCATCGTTTCAACTCAAGGACCAAGCTGCTGAGTGGTTCCAAAGCAATACAAAGATTCCAGAGGAGGTCGTGTCATTACAGGATGAGTTCGCGAGATTTCAGAGCTCACCACATTCGAAAAGTGTTGTTGAGAGCAAGCGTGAGGAATTCCGCAATCTCAAGCAGGCAACATGTCTGTCTATCAATACAATATCCAGTTCCAGAAGCTCGCTCGTTTTGCTAAGCAAGACGTACCTGATGAAAAGAGTATGATCTATCAATTCAGAGGTGGTGCGAGAGAAGATCTGCAATTAGCTCTTGTGCTTTTTGAGCCAGATAAGTATGATGAATTCTACAACATGGCATCAAGCAAGAAGCTGCCCAGCTCAAATGTGAGGCTTCTAAGAAGAGAATCAGGGATGCAGTTCAGTCTTCTTCTTCCTCTCAAGTGGCAGCTAAGCAGCAGAAGTTCTACCTTCCTCCTCCTCCGTTCCGTCAGCCTTATCAGCAGAAGAACTCGGTGGCCGTGGATCTTCCCACCCACCCAACCCAAGCTATCGTAACAAGTCTAATTCTCAAGCTCCAAGGTCAAGTGCTCCTTACCACCGTCCGCTCTACGAGGTGACTTGCAACAAATGTCGCAGAAAGGTCACTATGCGAACAAGTGCTTCAACCAGAGGCGCCTTCCGCCTCCTCCTCTGTGAAATCTTCCAGCAATGCGGTGGTCAAGCATAATCCAAAGCATGCCAAGGTCAATATGATGAATGCAGCTCAAGCAGAGGAATCTTCAGATGTGATCATGGGTAATCTCTCAGTTAGTGATATTCCTGCAAAAGTCTTATTTGATACTGGTGCATCGCATTGTTTCATCTCAAGACCATTTGCATCTAAGCATGAGTTGGGTTATCAAGAATTGCCTAGTTCCTTATCAATTGTGTCCCCGGGTAAGCAAATGACAGCTAATAATTATGTCCCGGATGTTTCTATCAAGATGGGCGATTATAGATTTCTGGCTAAACCTATTGTCCTTGGTGACTCGGATATTGATCTTATTCTCGGAATGGACTGGCTTTATCGGCACAAAGCTCAGCTTGATTGTGCTGCCGGGAAATTCAATTGACTCACTCTTCTAATGATGTGATCATCTATGCGCTCGTGATGAAACCATTGGTTGTTTTCTCTCAATGAGAAATGCGAATTGGATGCTATCTCTCGATTCCGATCGTTTGTGAGTACCAAGATGTCTTTCGGAAGAGCTTCGGGTATGCCTCCTCATCGCCGCTGGAGTTTGTTATCGATCTTGAGCACCGCATCGAACCCGTTTGCAAGCGTCCATACAATCTTGGACTGATGAGCTGAAGGAATTGAAGAAGCAGCTCGATGAACAAGAGCGTCTGGTTTGATCGGACCGAGTTCATCTCCTTGGGGTTGTGGTGTTCTTTTGTCCGGAAGAAGGATGGCGCGGACCGACTTTCGTCGATTACCGTCCATTGAATAAGAAGACTATCAAGAACAAGTATCCACTTCCCAACATCAATGAGCTTTTCGAGCAACTCAAAGGTGCTAAAGTGTTCTCCAAGCTTGACCTTCGTATGGGTTATCATCAGATTCGCATTCGTGAACAAGATATTCCCAAGATAGCATTCAGAACAAGCTTTGGTTCTTATGAAAATACTGTCATGTCTTTCGGCCTTGTCAATGCTCCTCCAACATTCTCTCGGATGATGAACTTCATATTCAACCCCTACACCAATGAATTCGTCTTGGTCTATCTTGATGATATTTTGGCCTTCTCCAAGAATAAGAAGGATCATGCCAAACATTTGCGATTGGTACTAGACAAGCTCAAAGAGTACCAATTCTATGCGAAGTTCTCCAAATGTGAATTTTGGCTTGATGAAGTGCTTTATCTTGGTCATATCATCTCCGCCAAGGGCATCGCTGTTAATCCCGAGAAGGTGTCCGCAATTGTGAATTGGGAACCTCCTCAGAATGTCAAGCAGCTCTGCAGTTTTCTTGGTCTTGCAAGCTATTGCCGAAGATTTGTTGAGAACTTCTCCAAGATTGCAAAGCCTCTTTCCAACCTCCTCCAGAAGCATGTGAAGTATGTCTGGTCTCCCGAGTGTGATGTTGCTTTCAATACTCTCAAAGAGAAACTCGTCACAGCTCCTGTCTTGACTCCTCCTGATGAATCCAAGCCATTTGAAGTTTTCTGTGATGCTTCTCTTCAAGGTCTCGGTGCTGTGTTAATGCAAGAGAAGAGAGTTGTGGCTTATACCTCTCGCCAGTTGAAGCCCAACGAGAAGAACTACCCCACTCACGATCTTGAGTTGGCGGCAGTTGTCCATGCATTGATTACATGGAGACATCTCTTGTTGGGAAGGAAAGTGGACATTTTCACCGATCACAAGAGTCTCAAGTACATCTTCACCCAGCCCAACCTCAACCTCAGCAGACTCGATGGGTGAAATGATTCAAGAGTACAACCCAAGTATTGAATATACTCGGGCAAGGCCAATGTCATTGCAGATGCTTTGAGCAGAAAGCTTATCGCAGCAGTCTAATCCTCAAGCCCTTCCAACCGGATCTCTGTGAAGCTTTCCGCAAGCTGAATCTTCAAGTTGTTCCTCAAGGCTTTCTTGCCAACCTCATAGTCTCTCCTACTTTGGAAGATCAGATTCATGAGGCTCAACTTCGGATACCATGGTGAAAAGGTGAAGCGTGGTATCGACAAGGGCATTTCAAGTATAAGTGCTTCCACGTTGATGACAAAGACACTCTTTTCTTTGAGGACGGATTGTGGTTCCTAAGGGTGATCTCGAGAAAAGTCATTATGAACGAGGCTCACAATTCGCTTCTATCCATTCATCCTGGAAGTACGAAGATGTACCAGGACCTCAAGCAGTCATATTGGTGGACTCGAATGAAGCGAGAAATTGCTCAATTCGTGAATGTGTGTGATGTCTGCAGAAGAGTGAAAGCAGAACACAAAAGACCAGCTGGCCTCCTCCAACCTCTTGCTATTCCAGAATGGAAGTTTGATCATATCGAAATGGACTTCGTGACTGGCTTTCCTAAGTCCAAGCGTGGAAATGATGCTATCTTCGTTGTCATTGACAAGCTTACTAAAGTGGCTCATTTTCTTCCTATCAAAGAATCCATCACAGCAGCTCGGTTGGCGAGCTATACACCTCGAGATTGTCTCCTTGCACGGCATTCCACAAGTGATCTCTTGAGACCGTGGCAGCATCTTTACCTCCAAGTTTTGGGATTCTTTTCGAAGGCCATGGGCACCAACATTCGTTTCAGCACAGCTTTCCATCCTCAAACAAGTGGCCAAGTCGAGCGAGTTAATCAAATCCTTGAAGATATGCTCAGGGCTTGTGTCATTTCTTTCGGTATGAAGTGGGAAGATTGTCTTCCATATGCCGAAGTTCTCCTACAACAACAGCTTCCAAGCGAGTTGGGCAAGTCCCCATTCGAAATTCTCTATGGCGAAAGTGCGTACTCCTCTCAATTGGTCCGAGACAGGTGAACGCCAACTTCTTGGCAATGACTTGATCACAGAAGCAGAAGAAATGTGCAAAGTCATTCGTGAGAATCTCAAAGCCGCGCAATCGCGCCAGAAGAGCTATTATGATGATAAGCACCGTGATGTGGCTTTTGAAATCGGAGACCATGTCTACCTCCGCGTCTCTCCAATGAAAGGCACTCGCCGCCGGTATCAAAGGGAAGCTTGCCCCTAGATACGTGGGTCCTTTCAAGATCATTGGCAAAAGAGGCGATCTCGCCTATCAACTTGAGCTTCCATCCAACTTTGCAAACGTGCACGATGTGTTCCACGTGTCACAGCTTCGCAAGTGCTTCAAGACTCCTGAACGCACTATCAACTTCGAAGAAATTGACCTTCAAGAAGATCTCTCTTATCATGAGCACCCCGTTGCTATTCTTGAAGAAACCGAGCGCAAGACTCGCAACAAGTCAATCAAATTCCTGAAAGTGAAGTGGTCACACCATTTCGATCGAGAAGCCACCTGGGAGCGCGAGGATCACCTCCGTTCCGAATATCCAGAGTTCTTTCAGTCCTAGATCTCGGGACGAGATCCTCTTGTAGTGGTGGAGTGTTGTAACACCCCGGAAGTAACTTTCCATATTTTAACTCCAACTCTTGCCATTTTCGGCATTGTGATATGATATTCCCTCCGTGGTTGGGTTTTTCCTCTTTTTGCATTTTGTCCATGTCATGCATTTTTATCATGTCATCATGTGCATCGCATTTGCATACGTGTTCGTCTCATGATTCCGAGCTTTTTTCCCGTTGTCCGTTTTGCAATCCGACACTCCTATCTTCCCCGGCGGCCCCTATTATGTTTTTCCGTGTGCGGGTACTAAACCTTCTCGAAATGGACCGAGGTTTGTCTAGTGGCCTTGGTATACCACCCGTAGACCACCGGTCAAGTTTCGGGTCATTTGGAGCTCGTTTGGTACTCCAACGGTTAACCGTGACTCGCAAAGGCCTCTTTTAAGTTGCAGCCCAACACCCTCCAAAACAGTCCAATAGCCCATCTAAGTCACTTCCATGCTCTCCGTCGTTCGATCACGATCGTGTGGGCGAAAACTACACCTCATTTGGACTCTCCTAGCTCCCTCTATGCCTATTTAAGCAAACCCCCTCCAAATCTCGGGTCTAACCTAGCCTTCCCCTACCTCGCGCCGGACGAAGCGTCCGCTCCGTCCGGACACGTCCGCCCACCAGCCGCCATCGCCCGGCCACTCGGGGCCGCGACACGTAGCCGCGCCGCCCACGCCGCGCCGCCGCTCATGAGCCCGCACGGCCGGCCGCCCGCCCGGGCAATCCGGGCCGACCAGCGCCTCCGCCCAGCGCGCCCGGCCGCCGCCAGCGCCGCCGCGCCCTCCGCCCGCGCCGGCAGCGCCGCCACCTCCGCCGCCTCGCCGCCCGACCGGCCGGCCCCGCCGCCGCCGCCGCCGGCCGGTGCCGTCGCCGCCCGACCTCGCGTCTCCCCGCCGCCGCCGCCTCCGGCCGGCCGGACCGCCGTCGCCTCGCCCGGCGCCGGCCCGACCCCGCCGGAGCCCTCTTCTCCTCTCCCTCCGGCGAGCAGCGCCACGCCGCCGCCGCGTCGGATCGATCGGATCCGATCCGGATCCTAGCCGAGCCGCCCGTTGACTTCTCCCCCTCCTTTTTTTCTTCTAAGTTTTTAAATCTGATGATATTTCGTGTCATTTTCATCGTAGCGTAACTTTGCATCTGTAGGTCCATTTTGCGCGTATAATATATCAAAATGTTCGCCTCGAAGAGTAGATCGTTTCATCTCATTGCATCATTTTCATTTGAGCTCATCTTGATGCCCGAAATGCTGTTAGAAGAGGGCTATGTGATGTTAGTTTCTGTTTCTTAACAGAACTTGCACTTTTGTTATTTTTGCTATGATTGATGTGTGCATCCTATGAAGTTGAGTCCTACATGTGTTTTGTAATATGCCATGCCATCTTTCCAGGGGTGTATGCCATGTATTTTTGTGATCTATGTGGTGACTAGCACAAGCATGCAAAGTAGGTGTCCTGATGTTGCTGTTTTCAGCCCTGTTTAGCTGATTTTTGATGCCATGTTAACTTGATGCTACCGAGAGATCCATGCATATTTTGAGATACTTCAGTAAGGATGTTTTGTTAAGAATGTCTTGTTCTATCCATCCATGCCTTTTTTTGCAATTATGGAGTGCCATAGCTTGAGTCAATCGAGCTCTACTTTTGCTATCAAATGTTTCCTGGCAGATTGTTTACATGTTATTCAATTTTGCCAAGGTTGTTGTGGTTGATCCATGTATGCTATGTTATTGTTCTTGCCATGTATGTCTTCTATGTCATGTCTTCTTGATGTATGTATGCTTAGTTTATCATATAAGGCTCTGTAGTGAGTGCATTGAGCTTGTAAACCTGCCTACTTGTTATCAGTTTTTGACATGCCATGTTGCTGAATCTGTTAACGAAACTTTCAATATTGACATGGGTGTTACTAAATTTTCTGATCCTTTTTGGCTTATGGTCACTAAGGGACTTTTGTTCTATGCTTTGAGTAGATTCATGCCATACCATGTTTTGCTATTTTAAGTTCCTGTAGCATGTAGTTTTGCTGCTCTGAACATTGCAACCTGATGATGTTTTTGCCATGTCCAGCCTGATATTTTGTGCTCTTTTGCCATGCTTGTTTGAACCTGTTATGATGTGAACTAGCCGTAGCTCAGTGCTCATCTTTTGTCGAGCATCTTGTGTAGATCACTGCCATGTACTTTGTTGGTACGTTTGGGTGCAGTAACTTAATTAATTGTTGCTTGCTAAGTGGCATCATGCTGTTAATGGCAGATTTGTGCCATTCTTGTTTTGCTTGTCATTTGCAAACCGTGCATCCGATTCCGGTGATCTTTATATCGATTTCAACCGAAATCATCTCATCTTTCCAGTGGCATGCTTGGTTTGCCAAGTTGATGTCTGGTTCATCATTTACCTTCCGGAGCGCACATAAGCATTGCATATCACATCTCGCATATCATGTCATGTTTTGCATCATGTTGCTTGTGCATTGCACCGTGATTTATTGTGGTTCCTTTGTTTGTGTTGTTGCTTTGGGTAGAGCCGGGAGACGAGTACGTGAACGAGGAACCTGTTGAGAACGCTTACGAGGATCAAGCTTTCGACAACTCGAGAACATTGCGCAAGATGACCATACCCTCGAAATCACTTCTATCTTTGCTATGCTAGTTGCTCGCTCTTTTGCTATGCCTATGCTGCGATGCCTACCACTTGCTATATCATGCCACCCATATTGCCATGTCAGCCCCTAACCATCCTTTTCCTAGCAAACCGTTGTTTGGCTATGTTACCGCTTTGCTCAGCCTTCTTATAGCGTTGCTAGTTGCAGGTGAAGCTGAAGTTTGTTCCTTGTTGGAACATGGAGATGTTGTTCCTTTTTGGAACAGGTTTACTTGTTGGGGATATCACAATATATATCTGCTATATTTAATACATCTATATACTTGGTAAAGGGTGGAAGGCTCGGCCTTATGCCTGGTGTTTTGTTCCACTCTTGCCACCCTAGTTTCCGTCATACCGGTGTTATGTTCCTTGATTTTGCGTTCCTTACACGGTTGGGTGATTTATGGGACCCCCTTGACAGTTCGCTTTGAATAAGACTCGTCCAGCAAGGCCCAACATTGGTTTTACCATTTGCCACCTAAGCCTTTTCCCCCGGGTTTTCGCGAGCCCGAGGGTCATCTTTATTTTAACCCCCGGACCAGTGCTCCTTCGAGTGCTGGCCCAAACTAGAGTGCTTTTAGCGCCCCTCAAGGAAACTTGAGGTCTGGTTTTAGGTGTACGGACTGCTCATCCGGTGTGCCACGAGAACGAGATATGTGCAGCTCCTATCGGGATTTGTCGGCACATTCGGGCGGCTTTGCTGGTCTTGTTTTATTGCTGTCGAAATGTCTTGTAGTCCGGGATTCGAGATTGATCGGGTCTTCGGTAGAAGGAATATCCTTCGTTGACCATGAGAGCTTATAATGGGCTAAGTTGGGACACCCTGCAGGTAATATCTTTCAAAGCCGTGCCCATGGTTATGAGGCAGATGGGAATTTGTTAATGTCGGTTGTAGAAAACCCGAAGTTGACCTCAAATAAAATACACATCAACGCGTGTGTAACCGTGATGGTCTCTTTCGGCGGAGTCCGGAAGTGAACACGGTGTTGGAGTTATGTCGACGTAAGTAGTTCAGATCACTTCTTGATCGCTACTAGCTTCACGTCCGTGCTTTGCTTCTCTCCTCGCTCTCTTTTGCGAATGTAGCCACCATATATGCTAGTCGCTGCTGCAGCTCCACTTTACTACCCTGTCCTTCCTATAAGCTTAAATAGTCTTGATCTCGCTGGTGTGAGATTGCTGAGTCCCGTGACTCACAGATACTTCCAAAACAGTTGCAGTGTTCCGACGATGCGCGGTGACGAACCGAGCTCAAGTGGGAGTTCGACGAGGAACGTGGTCGTTACTATGTGTCTTTTCCCGATGATCGTAGTGGTGCCCAGTTGGGACGATCGGGATCTGTGTAGCATTTGGGGTATCTTCTTTTATTTTGGTTCCGTGAGTCGGACCTTGAGTGTACTCAATGATGGATGTTTATTTATGTCTTGTGTGAAGTGGCGATTGTAAGCCAACTATGTATCTGTTTCCCTTATGTATTACATGGGTTGTGTGAAGATTACCTCACTTGCGACATTGCTTTCAATGCGGTTATGCCTCTAAGTCGTGCCTCGACACGTGGGAGATATAGCCGCATCGGGGGCGTTACATCTCATCCCTTCGGGGCCATCTCCTCGTCCTCGATGGGGGCCATCACCTTGCCAGGGGAATACTGCTTCTCAATGGCGACTATCTCCTCAAACTCGGTCTTTAGCCTCACATAGGTGGCAATCAGAGTTCCTGGGGTAGGCACGGTGAGGCCCTTTCTCTTCTTCCAACTTTCTTCGAGGAGTTCATCCGCCAACGTCCTCAACTCTTTGGCCAGTGCTTGTTTCTTGGAGTTCTTCGTCTCCATGGGTTGGCCCGCCAACATGGTCAACTCGTTGGTCGGTGCTCGCTTCCTGGAGATCGCTGTCTCCAGTGGGTTGTCCGCCGGAAACTCTTTGCCTAGTGCTCCAGGATCCATCAATGAACTGACAAACAAAAAGCAATCGAAAGGAAACCACAATCGGAATGAAAACGGGAAAAGAATGGGATGTGAGAATCGGTCGGTGCTTCGCAAAAAGAAGATTCTTGGAATGAAAATATAGCAGCATAACTGATTCGCCCACCTTTCCTTCGCTTCGGTGCGGAAGAAAATGGCGAAGTGAGTAGCACGGAGTGAGGTTTTCTTCAAGAAAGGGAAGAAAGAGCTTGAACGAGCGCCCGGTGAAATGATGGTTGCTTCGCCCAGTCCAACTTGAGGCCACCTTACCACCGCTGGTAAAGGTGTGGGTTTTGTGATATGACGGGTCATGACGGCCACACCGGGGTGACAGGTGAGTCTCGACTGTAGCACCTCGCTGTGATTTGGTGGATGGCACGTGGGCCCCGATGCTTTGAAATGTCCCGCATGTAGATAGAGCGGCTAGTCATATAGGAGTGCTCAATATTGTGCACCGCGACTAAGCCGGAGAGGAAAATGAGAGAACTACATAATTAATGCATGAGTTTAATTAGGGTAGTTTTTTAAAGTACGAGATACATTCCTCCAATCGCAAAATGCCTTGGTTCATGAGATTTGAGATTTGAGCCCTATAAACCGGAAGGGAGGGAGTACTGCACACGGTGTAGTCTAGTCACTTGTTGAAATCTCTAGAAAGGCAAATACTCCTTTCCGGTTTACAGGGCTATACTACTCCCTCCGTCTAGGTGTGTAAGTCATCTTACGAAAACCAAATAGTCCCAAAACACTTAGGCGCGGTGCATTAACTTCTACCTTGTTTCTTGTTTCTTGACATATCAAACAATAAGAGATGAGAGGTGTGCATGCTTTTAATGACTTGCAATGGCTAGTTCATTGCATGCAATGCTATTAATTAGCAAATAAACATTGGTGACCCCAGGAGGAAATGGTGCTAAGCGCGTATGCAGAATGAGTATCAACCAATGGATAATGGAGTTTAATTGTTAAACAATAGCAATTTTGTCTCGTGCAAGAGCCTGGCTAGTACTCCAAGGTACCGCACCACGCGAGCATTCGCAACTGCCACGTTCGGGTTGCACTTGGCTCTTTGCCTCTTTGAGAAGACGAACACGGATGTTACTCCTACTTCTACAGTATCGAATCCATTGTTGCATGTCTGTCCAGCTCGTGCGGGAGGGATAGCGTGTAGCGAAAGCTTCTACTTACTGCTCCTGCCTTTGCGTCCATGACAGGTGGGCCCAACAGGTGGTTGGCCCTCCTGTCATGCAGCCAAAGGCATGTGCAGTTAAGGCACCGGAGCTCAGTCCACGAGGGAGAGGGCGTTGTAGTAATCAAATTTCTCGGTCTTTTATGAGTTGACGCGACACATCAAAGCACTGCACTCGATATAAGTCTTTTTACACATTTCAAATGGGCTACTTCGTATGTAGGAGTAGACATATTCTGCTTCGTATGTAGTCACTTGTTGCAATCTCTAAAAAGACTTATATTTGGAAATTGAGGGAGTACAACGCATGCATGCATGCCGTGACTTCCTTTTGATACTTGCATGTGTTGATTTGATGCACCTTGCCAAATTTTGACTATAAATTTAACTAACCAAATTTTCATGCATGTCACAAAAAATTACGGGGCTGTATGGATTGTGACTATGTTTGACTTATGTTGCCACATTATTTTTCCCACACTTGCCAGACTTTCCTAACCTGAGTTGCTCAAATTGTTATACACACTTTGGCTTGCCTAAGGGAATCTTGCCAGAATTTTTGTGTCTATGACATGTGGGGTTCACTGCTAATAAAAAAATTCTTGTCTTAGGTGTGGCTAATAAAAAAGACTTATATTTAGGAATGGAGGGAGTAGAAAATATAAATAATAATGCATGTTGGGGCAATCCACGTTTCCGTTAATTTTAGCCGTGGGCTTGTTCACAATTTTTACGAGGGGGTGGTTGTTCATTTAATGGAGGGACTTGTAGTACCAGACTTGAACGATACAAAGTGCAACCTAGCACACCGTAACACCACTTGGAACAAGCGGGTAGCTATCTCAAAAAACAATCAACAACTAAAAAAACCGCGACCTGGCATGTAGTAGTACACAATTTTAAACGATTGTTTTGATGGAGTGAAAAAGGAAAACTACCCCACTACGTATATATAGGCCGGAGCCTCCGCGCTTGCTTGCTAGGGTTGCTCTATTCACACACTCTCATCCTCTCCAGATCTAAACAAGATAGGGGTAGTAACACTGTCTTTCTCCCTTCAAAAAACACTGGCTTTCTATCCTCACCACTGGTTACAGATCCAGACGTATCCCCCTCCGCCAGTGAAGGGGAGGAGGGGCAGCGTTTAGGCCATCGTCAACAGCGAGGGAGGAGATCCCCTGCCGGCTGTACCGTTATCTCTGGCCGAGCGCCGGTGCGGGAGGTCCTCCGATCCCTTCGCCGTTGCCTGTGGGCGGACCCGGCCTCCCGCCGCCCACCTATCCACATCCCGATGACCTTCAGGCATATCTTTGTTCGAAACCGCCTTAGCTCTACTTCCCCAGCTCGCTACGTCGCTGCATGTGCATCATTTTCTACCTCTCAGCCCCTCTCGATCGGATGGTCCAACGTCACATTTTTTTTCTTCTATTGTTAGAGGTAAAGCTACTTCATGGAGTAGAATCTTGTACTCCCTCCGTCCGAAAATACTTGCCATTGAAATGGATGTATCTAGATTTATTTTAGTTCTAGACACATCCATTTTGATGACAAGTAATTCCGGAAGGAGGGAGTACTTGGTTCAAACAAGAAATAAAGTGGGAGTGGGGGAATTTATTATGTACATCGGACTTGGTACAAACAGGAAGGAAAGGGGGTGAAAGTAGTACAGACTGGTCATCCAACCGGTCTCTTGGTCGAAAAGGGAAATATAGGGGTAACGCTGTACACAGTGGTATGACAAGGACTAGATTTGCTATCCACACATAGGAGTAGGTGGCTAGGGTGAACAAAAATGGGACCAACCCAGATATGTTTCTTGGATGTTTGCTTCTCGGGGCAACAAACTATGAATCACCACTTTATGCCCCTGTTTACGTACATGGTGTTGGACTGCTGGTGCACCCACTGTCCCATGCCCTTATACCAAATATTTAGGCTCCGTTCGGAATAAAGGGGCAGAAAACATAGGTCTTGATGAAAATAGAGGAATAGGAAAGGAATGTAGGTATAAAACTATGGAACAACGAACCGGCGGAAACTCTCAAGAGAATGTGTTCGGATGGACTACACAATGTACAGATTTGTTTGTTTTGGAGTAGCATGCTTGGCAGTATGAGATGCTATTTGTTTATTCAGCTGCATAGTGACTACTCTTGTCCTCACCTCACGTACCACACATAGGTTGATTTTTTTATTCCGGAAACACAGCACAGCAACCTGTCTAACGCATGGCGTTGGCGCTTTGCCTCGGCTTCCGCCCAAAAAATGAGCAGCGCGTGGATGTTTCTAATCCTATGGAATCAGTACTACCAGACCAGCTTTCCTATGAAACACTATTCACCTTTCCTGTGTTTCGAACGGTTGGAAGGGAAAGAATACCGTAGGAATTGTGTTCCTATGAAAATCCTGCACCAAACCTGTGAACAAACGCAGCCTTAGCTGTTCTTAATCTAATGTCCCTGGTAAAAATGAAGCCATGCCACTGTTATAAGCCATGACAAGTTTAGCCAAATGTTTTTGCCTGTAATTGTTTGAGACTCGACTGTTTCCTCTATGCCTTTTGTGCAAACAGGATATCCAATTCACACAGTTCTTTGTTGTGACCTTTTGGTGCCTTGCACAAAACTCTTCTTAAAAGAAGTGACTTTTGTGTTGTTTAAGCTCGAATGTCGAATGGAACAGTTGGTTCATTTTGGTGGAAGTGCACAAAGGGAGATCTATGTTCCAATCCTCATCATCCATATTGGCGCCATAACCTTCTTTAGGTAAGAATGATATTTAATGCATGTATTCATCTCTATTTTCCGACTGCCATGAGAAAATAATGCTGTTTTTTACTAGTACACTTGTACTCCCTCACTGACAAAACCAATTCTGAATTAGAAGGCCAATCATGTACTTGGTTTCACCAACTGGTGAGAAGAGAAACAGAGCATGAAGAGGAAGAAGAAGAAGAATAAACAGTGGCAAGGCGATCTTGCTGAAGCCAGAGGCCTAAGTCGAGGCCATTCAAGGGCTCCGGCAACGACTACCTTACATGTGAGACGATCCTCCAGGGAGCCCTTCCACTTCTGCTGTCTCACTTAATTAATTAGGAGTACTTAAGTACCACTAATTTATTCTTGCCTAATTTTCTGTTGGAGTTAAACAAATCTTTAGTAGGACCCTATGTTGAATCATGTACGTGTGTATGTTTGTCTATGGAGGTGAATCATGTGGTGGAGCTGGGAGGGAATATTATTAGTGTCATGACATAATAGTGCTATTGTTTTGCATGTCAATTTATTGCCATTGGTTCAATGAGGCAATGTTTTGCGTATTGTCCATCATGAACTTGATGCTATTGTTTGAGTAATATGTTATTGTCTTCCTATCCTTTCTCACTAAGCTAATGAAGGTTTCACCTTGTTCCTACTTGTGCAAACAGGGATCATGTTGTGCCAATCATACATTTTAGTGGAACTACCCAAGACAATACAATGAACTGTATCCTAGCCATTGCTATAACTTTGCTGGAAGTTCTTGATAATCTTTCGATATAATCTCAGCACTGGTAAACAAGAGTGATTTAAACCATACATTTGAAGTGCACAAAAATATATACTATTGTGTGATTCCAGTGAGTGCTTTATCATCTCTTATAGGACTACATGAATAAGCTTTTTTTCTTAGTTTGGTACGGGCCTAAGGCCTTCATCCATATTAGTTTGCTGTCATCTCTATTTGTATCGTGCTACTGTCATGAGAAACTCCTTTATCTTTGCACGTTAAAGTTTTGCAACCTATGATAAATGGCAATGCTTTGAGTGTTGAGTTGAGCTAATTGGCACTGATTAAATAAACTAATACATCTCTTTAAGCAAGACTACTATGTTGCTAACTTTACCCATTAAGATAATGAGGGTGCTTATATTTGTTAGTGTATGTTTCATCAACTGGTCCCACTATTACAGTAATCTCACTCTCTCAATATATGTGCCAACAGGGATGCTCGATTTTGGTGGAACTGCACAAAAACTTTGGGTGCTTCATTGCCTCGACAGCTTCCGTCCTTTCCTGTCAGTCGCTAATCTCCGCTTGCTTTCTTCCTTTGTTGTCGACCGCTTGTCTTATCTCGGCTTCTGTCAAAGGAATAGTAATTGATATGCTACCTCACACAGGTTGGTACTGGTCTTTATCCTGATTATTGTGCCTGTCATATGTATTGGTAATTCGGTATTGTGCTACTGTTTGCCGATTTCATAAAGGAGTAATTTGGAGCCTAAACTCGCAGGCACATCATTACATCGGGTGATTTCAGTAGAACTGCACAAAATGATCAGATGGCCAGGTACTTATGCTGCTGCTATGTACTCCAAAGTTCACTCAGACAAGCATCGTTGTTGACAAGAAGTACCTATATTCATTCGACTATCAACCGGCGTCAACCAATTGTCAAACTCCAAGTATTAGGAGAGTGAACGCCAAAAATATTGCTTGGTGCATAGACCAGAAAAACGCAGTCCAGTCTTTGGTCCCAACTTGTGCCTTTTGGTTATCGGCACATATGGTAGCGAACTATATGGCATGGAGTCTAAAGATTCCAGACAAGTTGGTTGACGCCTATATTCATCTGGCACTTAGTCAGTCTGCACGCTAAGGATGCTCCATTTCAGTCGAACTGCACAAAAAATTTGGGTGGTTCATTTTCTCAACCGCCTCCTTTCTCGTTTGTAATGTAGAATTTTGGCGAGATACAGGACCAAGATGAGCCTGTAAACTAGTTGGATGAAAGTAGTGGACAAGTTGCTCAAACCTCCCTCGGCACGAGGCCACTATTTGAGGATAAACATACAAGCAAAGTTCAGATTGTCTATGCTGCCTCTTATGTATTCGAATGTTTACTCATACAAGAACTAATTTAGCAAGAAGTACCTCCGATTGAACACCATTTACCAGTCTGTACCCTAGGTAATTAAAGTCCGTCCATGGATCATATTGGGTGTGATCTCAATCATTTGGATGCATAAACATACTGAACATGTGTATATCTGAATCTTTTTGTGAATTATGTATGAATATTGTCGTGTGATCTATCAATCATTTTGATGCATAGATATGCTGAGCTTGTGTATATATGAATCTTTTGAGTTGTTGATAGTGAATGTTGGCTATGAATATGAACGTGTCCTGTGAACCAGAGTTTGATATGAATGTTTACCTTTTCTGTTGTATTTGTTTGTGAACTTGTTAGTATGCCTACTGTGGGGTACAAAACGCATGTCTCTTATAAAAGTAATGCTGTGTCCAATTTATGTTTTCCCTTCTAACCACATTATATATATTTATATTATTACTATTATCGTATATTTTATAGGGAGTTATATATACATTATAAAAACATCCCACGTGTTATTAACTTATAAAAGTAAATGTTTAACGTAAGTTGGCAAGGAAAATCCTGGTAGTTTTTGAATCATAGGCAAGGAAAATCCTGGTGATTGCGTACAAAAGCTTGAGAAGATTTTAAGGACCAATTTAATAATAAGGCGCTCATTTTTATTTTGAGAAATAACTCGCTAATTTATTAATTATATTTATATATATATAATGTGCCTCTCCGGTTTATTCTTTGATATTAATTGCTCCTTCTAACATAACATTATATATATAATGAGCCCACCTAATATGTGTATTTCAAGGAAGTGCAAATGGGCTAGGATTTCTTAGAAAATATAAATGTGCCTGATTGACGCGAAATTATTTGTTCACCCAGCCCAGCAAATGATCTGTACATTCTAGAAAACATGGGTTAAATATATGCCACATTTTTGCAGGCTGACATGTGGGCCAATAGGTCGAAGCCTACGCAGGGCGTTGTCAACTTGGTCAACAAATGATTGTGTCATGCACAGCCATTGGATTTATATCCAACGGCCGACATGCACCTTCAATCTCTCGTCTTCTTCCTCCAAAGATCGCGGGACCACCTGGTCCGCCTCCGGTGACTAAGCGGCTCGCTTAGCTTCGCATCGCTAAGCGCTACCCCACCGCCGCCAGGCTATCCCTCCACCCTCGACACCTCCTGTTATTCTCCACGGACTACAGCCCCACGCTGCAATGTAACCAGTTATAACCCTTCTCCTCCTCTCAATCTGCGACTCCACCGCGCGTTTTCCCATCTCCGAGTCGTTCCCGTCCGGGCCTCGCTGTCGTCCACCGCCTCGCTGCGCTCGGGCGCGGCGTGGTCAACAAATGAGAGTCATCGCAAGAGGAGTGTACGTGGAGAGCCTGACGGCTGGGACCCACGAGGTCCATGGTCGCACGCAAGGAAAGTTCCTCCTTATTAAGCTGAAAAAATGTTTCCTCCACCTGACAGCTGGGACCCACCGGATGTATCTTCGCACGGAAGGAAGTGCCTCCTTGTCTTGCGAAAAAATTATTCATCCGCTGATAGTGGGACCCGTCGATTTGGTGGTGACTTGTGGGCCTACTAAGCGGACGTACGCACGGCTTTGTCAACTTAATCAACAAATGATTCTAGCAGCTGGACCGTTGGATGTTAATCCAACAGCCGTGCTCCTTCTTCAACCTCTGTTCTTGCTCCTGTCTCCGTGGGCGGCACCGCGTTGTCTTGCCGTGCACCAACCGATGAAGTTTCCCACTCCTCTCCATCTGCGACTCCACCGCCCGCCTTCCCCATCTCCGGTCGTTCCGATGCAGGTGCGCGCGGCGCGGTGTGGTCAACGTGATCAACAACCGAGAGCCATCGGAAGATGACTGTATGTGAGAGGCTGACACTGGGGACGCACCACGCCCATGGACGCATGCACGCAACGGAACGCGGCGAGGTTAACGTGGTCAAGGAACGACTTCCATCGGAAGTATGCTGTACGTGGAGAGTCTCAGCTGGGTCCACGGCCGTAGCAAGTAAGTGCCTCCTTATTAAGCGGAAAATAATGATTCCTCCAACTGACAGCAGGGACCCACTGGACGGGCCATCGTATTTTGCCAAAAAACATTTGCCCCTGACTGCTGGGACCCACCTCAAGGGCCACCGTATTTTGCGAAAAAACATTCCCCCCGCTGTCAGCTCGGACCCACCTGAAGTGCCTCCTTATTACGCACAAAAAAATGAATATTCCCCCGGCTAGCTGGGACCCACCATGGTGGGAGGCTGACTTGTGGGCCTACTAAGTTGACGGGGACGAAGGGCTTTGTCAACTTAGTCAATATGAATGATTCTAGCTCCAGTGATTGTACGATGTCCATCCAACGGCCGTAGTGCTTCTTCAACCTCTGGTCTTCTTGCTCCAGCCGCCCAAAGCAGTGTCGGTCGTGCCGCATGCTCCTGCCTCCCGTGGCCGGCTGTGCTGCCGCGGAGGCCTCACCACTCCCTACTATTCCCACCGCTGGCCAGGCCCTGCGGCGATGGCAGCCTCACACCACAGCCGAACCAGTGAACCCTCGTACTCCTCTTTGCGCGAGCTTCCACTGCCGCGTCTTCCTCGGCTCCGCGTCGTCCCCTTCCTAGGCCTCGCCGTCCTCCACCACCGTGGTGCTCTCCACACGGCGTGGTCAACGTGGTCAAGGAACGACTTCCATCGGAAGAGTACTGTACGTGGAGAGGCTGACAGCTGGGTCCATGGCCACAGCCCAGTTTTTTTGTGATTTGCCAAGTAAGTCGCTTTGTCAGGCCTGTTGGGCTGCAAATCTTTCAAGACGAGGAGATCTTTCATTCGTCTGGCCGAGAAATGGCCCATCAGTAATGAGAAATGGGTTGTACATTTTTAAAACACATCAAACCGGCAATTAGTTTCAAATATCTTTTTTTTTCATTTCGAGATTTTAAATTACATTAATTTTTATGTGTGGAGAATTTGTTGGATTTTATATTGATATACATTTATTTTTAAAATCAGTTTGAAGGTGAGTCGAAATTTCGGGATTAAAAAAAGTTCGGACCGCACCGAAATATGCAAATTTTCATTTAATTTTTTAACCGTGGCCACAATATGGGCTGTAATGCTAACAAAAAGAATATGAGCTCCAAAAAAACCTTCATAATTAGCAAATGGGTTGTAAATTATTAGAAATAATGGCAGATGGGCTGTATGCTGTTTTCCACAGATTTGAGGCTTTCCTAAAAAAAGTTGACGCACAAGCAGTGACTATTGGATGGCCATCCAACGGCCGTCGTGCTTCTTCAATCTCTGCTCTTCCTGCTCCGCCCGCTCAAACAAGCGCCAAGGGACTGCTGCCCTCCTCCCATGGCCGGCTCTGCTGCAAGCAGCCTCACCGCCCCATCGACTCCCATCGCCGCCTAGCCATCCTCTACTCACCCACACTGCTGTTATTCTCCGCGACGGCAGACGAACCAAGAACCTCAGATAGTCGTACTCCCCTCCGTGTGGGAAACAACTGACGAGTCTTCCCTGCCTCCGTGTCATTCCCTTCCTAGGCCTCGCTGTCGTCCACCGCCCTGGTGCTCTCGGCGCGGCCTGGTCAACATGGTCAATGATCGACATGCATCTGAAGTGGACTGTACGTGGAGAGGCCGACAGCTGGGTCCATGGCCGCACGCAAGGAAATGCCTCCTTATTACGCGCAAAATAATGATTCCTCCACCTGACATCAGGGACCCACCGAAAAGGGCCTCTGTATTTCGTGAAAAAAACGTTACCGCCGCTGACAGCTCGGACCCATCAGCTATATCTTCGCACGCAAGGAAGTGCCTCCTTATTACGCACAAAAAAAATGAATACTCCCCCTGTTAGCTGGGACCCAATATAGTGGCAGGCTGACATGTGGGCCTACTAAGTTGACGGGGACGGAGGGCTTTGTCAACTTAGTCAATATGCACGATTCTAGCTCCAATGACCATACGATGTCCATCCAACGGCCGTAGTGCTTCTTCAACCTCTGGTCTTCTTGCTCCAGCCGCCCAAACCAGCGCCGGTCGTGCCTCGTGCTCCTGCCTCCTGTGGCCGGCTGCGATGCGGCGGAGGCCTCACCGCCCCTACTACTCCCACCACTGGCCAGGCCATCCCTCTACTCACCCACACCCCCTGTTATTCTGCGGCGATGGCAGCCTCACACCGCAGCGAACCAGTGAACCCTCATACTCCTCTATGCGTGGGCATCCACTACCGCGTCTTCCCCGGCTCCGTGTCGTCCCCTTCCTAGGCCTCACCGTCGTCCATCGCCCTGGTGCTCTCGGCGCGGCGTGGTCAACGTGGTTAAGGAACGACTTCCATCGGACGTGGACTGTACGTGGAGAGGCTGACAGTTGGGTCCATGGCTGCAGCAAGGAAGTGCCTCCTTATTACATGCAAAATAATTATTCCTCCACCTGACAGCGGGGATCCACCGGGAAGGCCACCGTATTTCGTGACAAAACGTTTCCCCCTGACTCCTGGGACCCACCAGCTACATCTTCGCACACAAGGAAGTGCCTGACAGTCGGGACCCACCTGGTCGAAGCGTACGTAGCGTTGTCATTCTGGTCGCGAACGTGTATGTACATATATACTAGTGGATGTAGAGGCGCACACGTGTCGTAGTAGATGCGCGCACGTAGCATGTACACGGTCGTACAACATCCAGGGTGCAAGAAAGAAAATACGGCCACATATGTGTACATACGGGCGAGGTCTTGAACGCCTACTCGCGCATACGTACGGCCAGGGCTCGTGTACATGGCTGGGTCGGAATGGAGAAACAGCGTCGTCTTCGTGTTTATGGGGAGGCAACGGAATGCGTCGTGTTCATGGGGAGGCAACGAAATGGGTCGTGTTCATCGGGAGGGCTTGGACGGAACATGTGATGGAAACGAGGCCTGGCGTACCGCAGAACGGAGGAAACGGCCTTGTGTTCGACCGGCCACGTTTGAAACGAGATCCTGTTCATCGGGAGGGGTGCCGCGCATCGCAAAACGGAGGAAACGGACCTCCTACGGTCCAAACGGGGTCTGTTGATCGGGAGGGTGTGGCGTCGCAAAACGGACGAAACAGACCTCCTACGGTCGAAATGGGGGTCTGTTGATCGAGAGGGTTTGGCGTGCATCGCAAAACGGATTTAAACGGACTTGTGTTGGAGCGCCACGGTCAAACGGGGTCCTGTTCATCGGGAGGTGTGGCGATCGCAAAACGAGACTCCACGGATCTGTTCATCTCCACCGTCGACCTCCTCCGGCCTCCACGGGCTACCGTCGACCTCCTCCAGCCTCCACGGGCTCCTGCTCATCCAGCCTCCACCGCGCGCTACTCCACCGCTCTTGCTCAACCACCCCTCCATCGTCTACTGTTCATCCAACCCTCCACACCACGGGGTCCTGTTCAACCACCCCTCCACGGGCACCCCTCCACCGTCTAATGTTCATCCAGCCCTCCACACCATGGGGTCCTGTTCAACCACCCCTCCACGGGCACCCCTCCATCGTCTACTGTTCATTCAGCCCTCCACCACACCATGGGGTCCTATTCATCCAGAGGCAACGCCACCGCCACTCGCTCATCCAACACCCCCGCAACTCTCACTGTTCATCCAATCGATCAGCTTCAGTTAGCAGCAATAGCGAAGGAATCGCTCGATCGGGTTCAGTTAACTGCCATCGATCGATCGCTCGGGTTTAGTAATGCGTAGCCTGCAGTGCAATCGCTCGGGTTCAGTTAGAGCCCAACTCCTTGCTTGGGTTCAGTTAGAGCCAACGCCTCACACACACGCGCATATGTGTACGAGAGAAACGCGCATCGCTCGGCCCCCGACCTCCCACCGTAACCGGGAACTCCCCGAAATTTTCCTCGCCCTTGCTTCTACCATGGTTTTTTCCGTCATGGACGGCCCAAAGAATGTCATGCAGCTGCGTCTCCGGCCCGCCCAGGACGAAAAGCCCATTTTCTGTCATGATTTTTTATCATAGAAGTAGGAGCCCACCACATCTATGATGATACCGGGTTTTGTCACAATTATCGTCATAGAAGTGTCATATGTATGACAAATTTTTTTTCGTTCGGCCCAAAATGTCACGGATGTGTCTTTTTTTTGTAGTGCCTCTCGCCAATACATTGATGATATTTTGTTCATATCTTGCCTTCATGCTTGTGATATGTCATGTGCGTCATATATTCCCACTATTTGCAAAGATGACATGCTTGCCATGATTCCTCTTAGTACGTTGCATCTTCGCACTACTATCTTGCTTGACTTGATCACTATGATTGCTTGCTTTGTCGCATCACCCATGTTCCACTATTACTTGCTTTCTTGGGTTGATGACATATATGTTAATGCCTCTCACATGTTATATCTTGTTCATTGTCGATTGCCTCCAATTGTTGCATCTATGCTTATTGATATTGGAGACTTTGACACTTTAATTGTGATGCATGCTTGTTTGATTGAGCCTATTGTATTTAGTTGTTATCGCATAATATGCCTCCATACTATGAAATGCTCCCTTGTCCTTTCTTATGATGAGCATGATGCATACACTTGTTGGGTATCTTACCACACGAATGATAGGTTTTGCACTTCCACTTACCTCATTTGTTTTTTCGAGTGTTTGTCATGTTCTTTCATTTTGAAGGATTCACAAGGCGATACCGCCATGAGAAAACTTGGTTATGTGAAGGCGTACACGATGCGCGACACCAACATTTTCGACATTCTTATAAAGGTGAACTCCTTCCCTTTGAGCCATCCTCAAATATTCATATTGGATGGGTCATTCTTTCATTGTTGTTTCCTTCTTGTTGTCTACATGATTTATCTCGCGAACGGAGGAGCGGCATTGAAGATTGGCTCTATGGACCTTCACATTGAGGAGTGCTCGGACTTAGTCGATTCACCACCGGACCACCTTTTATACCACCACATTGAGCTATGGTACAACACCACCCATAACATATTTGCATCTTATGCATGGATTGACACACATTATGATTGCATTGTTGCATCTTGTATTCCCATGTCATCCATGATATATGAGCTTGTGCATTTCCTTAGCAAATTTGTTGTGATCTTCCTTGATGGCATACTCTTACATCATGATCATATTGCCCACCATCAATTGCATGATCACATAGTCATATTGAGCACCAATTACCATGTTCATGATTTTGATAAACCGTCCCATTATGACATCATTTTGCACAATGGTTGCATTGATCACATTCTCAATACATTTGTGTGCACAATGAATGATTTTGCTCCAATGAATGCTTTACATCTCATTCCATATCATCTTGTTAAGCTTCATGCGCTTTGTCATGAACAATCTTGCCTCACGGACTCATACTTCCTTGATGGACACTTTGTGTGCGCTAACCATTGTATTTCCAAGTGTCGCTTGTGTTTGCTCCTTTTGCATGTCTATCACTCCGGTGATACCTTGGAGTACTTGGATTGCGCCATGTTTTCAACTCCGTCCAACTACAAGTTCGTCCACGACAACCGTTTCCATGGTGATGAGGATCACGATCGGAGGTCGGATCTTTCCCAAGGGGGAGGAGATGATGCGGAGCATCCCACGTTCATCCCCATGTACACTCCGACTACTCTCCAAGCTCCAAGGATACATATGACGAGACCTTGAACATACGCCATTGGACAAAAGGTGAACTCGCTCCTCTCCGAACCATCACTTTCCATATGTGAGACATGGCTACTACCTCAAATATATGTATTGCGCATGACCAGGAACCAAGAGGGAGACCATGGACAAGACGACAAGGACACCAAGCGCGAGGAACAAGAGGAAGAGTTGCTCGAAAGCTACAGCTCTCGGACGTCCGACGACCTCTGGACGACCGATGACCCCCGGACGACCGACGATCTCCGGACGATCGACGCCTGGGGACTACACAGCCAGATCGACCCCAACCGAGGCAACCTACAGCGCCCGGACGGCCGTTAGATGCCGGACGTCCGACACCTCCCAGGCCCCGGACGACCGAGCGCCACCGGACGACCGGTGCCACGATGAAGAACATAATTTACGAAAGTCTGAAGATCTACGGACGTCCGAACCGTCCCGAGCCTCTGGACGTCCGACCCCCACCGGACGTCCGACGCCTGTCTGCGCACAGTGTATCGGACCCGAGGCCCATGTACCCCTTCGCCCCTCATTTGCCCCCTTTGTGGCTCTAGACTACATATACTCATGTACCCCTCCACCTCCTCCCTTTGAGGGTTAGCATTGGTTTAGCTCATATGTGAGATAGAGCTTTGCTCATCCATTACGGATCTACTCCACGAGAGAGACTGCGGCCCCTCTATGGAGAAGATCCACCTTGGATTCAAGACCCCCTCTTGGGTGGCCCCCATCAAGACCTCCTCATGGAGAAGAACTGATTACCCTTTGTATCGTCCTTTGTTGATCGTGGATCTTGTATCTCCTCTCATGTTTCAGGGATCTAGCACATGTGTGATCGTTCTTGTTGTTTGAGTGATTTCCTCTCGTGTTTCCCTTCATGATTCCCCTCGTTTTCCCCTCGTGTTCTTCGTGTTCTTCGTTGGGATCCGCTCCTTTCGTGAAAGATCGGCCGTATAGGGTTCCACCCTACATCACTATATTTGATGAAGATGATATTTTTTAGTCCCCCATGTTTTGCTCTGCAAATTTATTATGATGATATCATGCCTCCTATTTATGATGAATACAATGATGACAGTGGGTTTGGAAGAGTGTCAACTCATGGTAACGATCCCACTATTTTGGTGGGTGTTGAATCTTATTACAATATTGACAAAAGTGGATTTGGTGAGGTCATGACTTTATTTAGTAATGAATCCACTATTTTGGAAGCGATTTCAATTGATTATGAGAACAAAGTTGCTAACTATGATGATTATTGTGATGACATGTATGTTATAAAGAATAATAATAACCATGCAACTTGTCATCATGATTTTGTCAATCAAGTATCTTATGATAGTTATTTTGTTGAGTTTGCTCCCACTAGTATTAATGAGAAGAAATGTGCTTATGTGGAGAGTAATAAAAATTCTATGCTTGTAGGTCATGAAAAGAATGCTTTATGTCATATCTATATTGTTGAATGCATTCATGATGCTATAGAAAATTATTATGAAAAAGAAACATATGCTTTTACATATCTCAATAATATCAAGTTTCCTCTCTATGTGTTGAAAGTTTTGAAGTCATGCTTGTTTTGCCTTCCTATGTTAATTGATTCTTGCCCCCATAAATTGTTTGCTCACAATATCCCTATGCATAGGAAGTGTGTTAGGCGTAAATGTGCTTGTCATGTGATTCATGATACTCCTGTTATGTTTTAATTATTACTTTGATGCGAGCATCATTGAAATTATCATGCCTAGCTAAAAAGGCATTAAAGAAAAGCGCTTGTTAGGAGAAAACCCAATATTTCTGCCTACTGATTTTGTGTGTTAACTTGATTAAGCTACTATATTAATCATGATTTATAGATCTTGTTTCAATAAAGTACCCAGTAAAGCCTTTGGGATAGTATGGATGTTAGTTGTCTTGATTCTGTGCAAAAGCAGAAACTTTTGCGCTCAGTCTAGAAAAATCTAAAAATCACTAGAACGTGCTTTTGATCTGAAAGTTTTACATGTGATGGATATTCAAATTCCCTACGTCGTCCTTGTTTTTCAAAATTTTAGAGTTGCAGAAGTATGGCCATTGTTCAGATCATTACAGGTTGTTTTGTTTTTGACAGATTCTGTTTTCAATGCATAGTTTGCTTGTTTGAGTGTTTCCATAGCTTATATGAAGTGATATAAATTGTGGAAATGATAATGTACAGTAGGCATTATGTGGAAACAATTATGAATATTTTCTTTGACAGTACCCAAGTGAATGATTTGCTCGTTATCATACTAACATATCTCACGAAGTTCCGTTAAGTTTTGTGTGATTGAAGTTTTCAAGTTTTGGGTGAGACATCGATATGAGGAGAATAAGAGTGGCAAGATGCTAAGCTTCGGGATGCCCAAGGCACGCCAAGCTAATATGAAGGAAGATCCAAGCAACCAAGCTTGGGGATACCCCGAAAGGCATCCCCTCTTTTGTCTTCAACATTATTGGCAACCTTAATTGGAGCTATATTTTATTCGTCACATGATATGTGTTTTGCTTGGAGCATCATTTTATTTTGTTGAGATTTACTTTTTGTTATTTAGAATAATTTTTTGTATCTTTTATTTCAATAGAAGTGTCAAGTATAGTCTTTACCATGCTTAATTTGCAAGTATATGAGTTGATGTTTCAAAACAGAAAGTTGGACGCTATTGCGTGAATTCTCTAGAAAAGTCGGAATGTGATAAAAGCTTGAAATTTTGACAAACTAAGATATGATAAATTTTCTACAGTGTGGTAGTTTTCAGATTTTTTCGGTTAAATAATTATGGATCCTTCTTCATCCTTTACAAACCGCCCTCTTTAGACATATTGCCGTTATGGTTGCATTGTTTGCATATGTTTGCTTGTTTAATGATTTTTATTTGAGGATAGGAGTATTAAATTTGCAGAGGCATTTAGTAGGTAATGTTAAATTATAATTTTAGTGATTTCTTACAGTAGGGAATTATAAGGCTTTGCATTGATTTATACTAACATATCTTACGAGTTCTTGTTCCAGTAGCGGAGGATTCTGGTGCACGCTTGAGCACCACACACATGTTACGTTTGACCACGCGTGGGCTTGAAGTGGTGCCAAATGTATCGTTCTTGAGAATGTTCCCGCACAACCGCACAAGTTCCCGCACAACCACACCAGGCTAGTTTGGCCATGTGTCAATGAGAAGAAGGGCAAATCGTGGGCGTTTATTGGCAAAAAGCTTTGTAAAAACAAAGTGTGTGGAATGACATCGACCATAACTTTACCCATGGGTGATGTGGTCAAAGTTACGAAAAGGGGTAATGGTGGACACTTGAGTGCGATAATTAATTATGCGCTCTATAGGGCACATGGTTGAAGAAACCAACTGTGTGCAATAATGTCGAAGATCGCTGTCGAGTAAGCTATACAGATTGTTTGCGATCAGATCGAGAGGGGAAACACATTCGAGAATGGTAAATGAAATCTAAGTACACTACACATTAAGGTCAAAATAGTACTATGGATATACGAGTCTCATACGATGTTATTTCTACGATTGTACCACAAAAGCCCGAAATATTACAAGATTCAAATTCCAAAGTTACATGGCTCAAATTCGAAGATTACAAGGTTCAAATTGATATTAGAACTGAAATTCAGCTCAAGAAGCTGCAAACGCCTCCACTGATCAGCTGAACATGGATATAAGAGAGGTTCAAACTTATATTACCACACGTAAGGCTTTTTCGAAACCTCGTCATTTCTTCAAAGGGATCAGCCACTAACAAGTAATGTATAGGCTTCACATAAGGACTTACCATTACTCTGTCAACTGAAGTTCCAAAATAAAATTCAGCTTCTTCAGAGCCTTTTCCAATCTGCCGTAGCCGCCGACGATGATCAACAAACAATTCATTTTTGCCAAATAAATGTAGGGAAAACCTCATTACCTTCAGCACCCTTGCTCTGACAACAAAGAACCTAGCGAATATAATCTCTGGTAAGGTCCCTCGGTAGGAGTTCAATGTAATTTCTGAGAGATGTATATCTATGCATTCGATGTGATTGTTATATTGTATCACATTATCCACCACCGGCCCTAATTTTATCTACAAAATAAGAAAATATGTAGTGCCTACATGCAGTTTTGAACACTACTACATGCCCAGTTGGCTTGCAGGATTTCAAAAATACACTAACGTGCCATCTTCGATCCTACGTTATTAACATGGGCATTTGATTACAATCTATAAAAATGTTGCTATTGTAGGGTGGAACCCTCAGTGAAGATCTTTTGACACTTGGAGGGGGAAATAGGATGAACACAAGAATACAAAGAGGAAATTCACTCAAATGAAAACCCAATCACACATCCGCTAGAGTAGCATAGTTGAGATCCACAAGAATACAAGATCAATCCAAGGAAATAAGAAAAAAAGGTAAGGTTCATCCCACTCCTAAGGAGGTGAGGTCTTGATGAAAGCCTTCTCCAACAGGAGGCCTTGATATCCACTTGAGATCCTCTCCTAAGAGGTTTAGATCTCCAAGAGGAGTGGTAAAATGAGCAAAGCTCTATCAATGTCTCACATATACTTTGCTAGCCCTAACAAATGTCTTAGACCCGAAATATATAGCTAGAGGGAGGAAGGGGGCGACTTGGGAGGCTAGGAAGGGCATCCATGGCAAAAACCTGGGAGGCCCGTGCGCACGGGGTACGTTGGGCCCGTGCGCACTAGGGTCTCGTGTGCACGGTACATGCCCGTTGCTACTTCTTGAGCTTGTGTTGGTCTTTCCCTTGAAGAGCAAAGGATGATGCAGCAAAGTAGAGTTAAGTATTTCCCTTAGTTGAGAACCAAGGTCTCAATCCAGTAGGAGAAACAAGCAAGTCCCCAACCTATGCACTTGCACAAACAATCAAACACTTGCACCTAACGTGATAAAGGGGTTGTCAATCCCTTCATGGTCACTTGCAAAGGTGAGATCTGATAGAGATAGATATAAAAGATTACTAAAATGTAAAAAAAATAAAAGTAAATAAATTGCAGCAAAGTATTTATCGGATTTCGGGTTTGCGGCAAAACCCTTGAGGTTCGAACTCTGGGGTCCGCACGAAGATCTCTCTCCCCCTAGCTCGTGCTCTCACCATGATCTCAAAGCCTAGCTTGCCGAACCCGAGGAACAAGGGATACAAGAGTTTATACTAGTTCGGGCCACCGACGTGGTGTAATACCCTACTCCAGTGTGGTGTGGTGGATTGCCTTGTAGGCTGGGATGAACAAGTACAAGGGAAGAACTACCTCCTGAGGAGAGGTGTTCTTGATCTCAGTGAGCTTGTGTGTGTGTGTGTGTGTGGATGGAAAGGATCTGATCCAAGGCCAGTTGCCTCCTATGGTGGTGGCTAGTCCTGTTTATAGAGGCATGGGTCGTCTTCCCAAATATTAGGCGGGAAGGGATCCCACAACGGCCAATTTGAAGGGGGACAGCTAGTACAGGCTATCCTGACAAAAGGTGCTCTTTGCCTGCCAAAGGCTCTAGCGGTGACACCATCATGGGCTCCGCGATGACCTCCATCCTGTCGTCCTGCTGGTCTTGGTCTCGTTGCAATGATATGGAAACCTTTTCCTGATGCCTCGGGACTCCTCGCTTGCGCCTGGTTCTTTAGCACCAAAGAGGAAACCAGTACTCTGCACCCAGGCGCCCGCCTGGCCTTGGTCATCATGGCTCACGTCACGGGAACCTCACGAGGTGCCCCTCGCCTTGATCTCTCCGCTCCTCACGAGCCAGCCTAGTGAGGCTGCCCCTGAGGAGATCTTGTGTTGCCCGCCTCGCGAGGCTTGGCCCCTCACGAGGGTCTTGAGTGTTTGCTGGTGAAGATGGGTCGTACCAGGCCATTAGTGGAGCCACGCCATGGGCCGCAGGCAGGCAAGTTTGGGGACCCCCGTTCCCAGAACGTCGACAGTATCCCCCGGGCCCAAGGCACGTTCGGACTTAGATTCGAGGCAAAGCCAAGGGGAAAGTGCGGAGTGCCGCGGGCCCCAACGGCCCGCGGACTTGATTGACACGTGGCGACTGACGGGACGTGGGCGTCTCCGCTTCCCCACGCTACCTCGGCAACTGCCCGACTTGACAAGTCCCTGGTACATGCAGAAAAGCCATCATTACCTGCGATCGTGGGGGTCGTCGGTTGGCCTCCTCCTACTATAAATGGGGAGGGGGGCGGAGCCGCCGTCGCCCATCTCTTCCTCCGTTCTGCTTGCTTCTTCTTCCTTGCTTCACTGCTAGCAGTGACACCCATGGCGCCAACGAAGAGGTTCTCGGCCACGGAGAAAGGGAAGGCTCGCCAAGAGGGGCCCGGCTCTCCTCCGCCCAAGAGGGGGCGCGGTCGCCCTCGTAAGCACGCCGCGAGCCCTGCTATGGTTCCCCGCGAGCGAGGATGAGTATCTTCGGGGTCCGGTGCTGCTCCGGGCGTCCGAGGTGGCGTTTCTCCTCCTGGTGGAAGCCGCTTGAGGCGTGGCAGTCCCGTCGACGAGGGGAGGCATGTCGTGGTCGCTAGGCCTCCCCGGCCACGCTTCCACTCGGCGGAGGTGCTGCCGGAGTTCGTTGTATGGTCGGAGAACCCGACCGGCACCTGGTTCCAGCTTCCGCACTCCTTTGCCGGTGAGCTGGCGACCATGGGTTCCAGCGGCCTCTAGCTGCAGGCGCATGGCTGTTGCGCCAAGGCCTCGTGGGTCGCGGTGGAGATCTCCGTCATGGGCAACGTAGCCTTGGCCCGCGACTGGCAGATGTTTGCTCGCGCTCGCGGTCTGAGCAGTCGGTCCACCCTCCACTTCAAGCACGACGGCGCCGCGACCCTCTTCGTGAGGGTGTTCGGGGAAGACGGTCGCCGCGCTGGGTGTTTCCCTAAAGACAGCAACGGCGACGAAGTGCTCGGCCATGGCGACGGTCGTGACGAGGACGAGGTCGAGCTCGCCCTCGGTGATGACCGCGGCTCGACCAGCAGCGGCGGTTCCTCCTCTGGCGAAAGCTCCAGCAGTAGCGGCTACGACCAACCGCCCCGTCGGTGGGCTCGCTTCGAGGACGGTTGTGGGTCGTCCCGTCGTCGCGCCCCAGAGAAGCACGAGGAAGGCTCCGACTGAGTTTGGGGAAGCGTTGGGAGCTGATTCTCAGGAGTAGTCATGGGCGTAGGGGTCACTTTTGCCTATTTTTTCTTTCTTTTCTCCCTGCGTCACTAGAAACAAGTATGGGGCCCCATAGGGGCGTATGATGAACCGTAACGCTTTTTCTGCCTTATGTTGTGTTTATCGCTTCTGAGTTGTGTTGTGGTATCAGTGCTTTACGTAGGCATGTAAGGATAACTTAGCTCGATGCGTCTGAAGCAGTTTCCACCTCGTGAGGCGCGCATCTCCCGGCACCTGATGAGACCTCCTTGCTGCGGACTTGGGAGGTGTCGAGATACTGCAAAAATCCGTTAAGAAACCCTTATTCTACCTTGCTCAGGGCCCCAAGCGTGGCTGGTCATGGCCTAGCGCACCATGTCGCGGTACCTGTGGGGCACGGACTTAAAAAGGGGTGCACCAACCGCGAGCTCGAATGAGGGTGCCTCATGAAGACCAAGGGAAGCGCTTACGCGCGCACTTGTCCAGCCCCCTCGCGAGGCGTGCGAGGGAGAGTGTTGGGCAAGACAAAGAACCGAGGGAAGAAAGAGAGATAAAAGGGAATCGAACCAAGCCAGCGAGAAACACTAGAATTCAAATTTTCCATTAAAGAGAGGCAAGCCAACTACGGAAAGCAAATGAACAGCCGCGTCCGGTACCTAGTCTAGTCTTCTCACCAGCGCGGAGCTAAGTGCTGCCACTAGGACGTGGGAGGGAGCCCCCGAGGCTCGAGGGCGGCACTCAAAAGACTCCGGGGCATGTATAGCCCCACTCAATATTACGTGAGAGTGTCACAAGTGGAGACCTTCACAGGCACTGAGCCTTGCTTCATGGGTAGAACTTCCGGAGGTGCTGGATGTTCCAGGCATTCTGGATAGGGATCCCGTCCTGCGTCTCCAGGCGCGCGGCGCCGGGCCTAGAGACGCGGGTGATCCTAAATGGGCCCTCCAACATGGGCGAGAGCTTGTGCAGCCCTTCCCTAGAGAGCACCTGCCTCAGGACGAGATCACCCACCTCGAGCGTCCTGGAGCGGACGCTGCAACAGTGGTACCGTGGCAGCGCCTGCTGGTATCTTGCCTCTTGGAGCAAGGCTTCACGGCGGCGTTCCTACCCCAGCACTAGGTCCATCCCCCGCATGGCGTCCTGCTGCGTCTCATCAAACGCCAGGACCCGCGCGGAGCGATGCCTGACCTCATGAGGGAGAACCACTTCTGCTCCATAGATGAGGAAGAACGGGGTCTCGCCTGTTGGCTTGGTGGCAATGGTGCGGATGGACCACAACACGGACTAGATCTTGTCGTGCCAGCCCCTGCCGCAGGCCTCAAGCTTCTTCTTGATTGTCCTGGTCTTGAGGCCCCTCAGGACCTCTGCGTTGGCGCGTTCGGCTTGGCCATTTCTCCTGGGGTGTGCCACCGAAGCGTAGCAAATCTACGTTCCAAGGTTAGGACAATATGTCTTGAAGAGATTGCTAGTGAACTGCGAGCCGTTGTCGGTGATGATGCGGTTAGGGACCCCGAACCGGCTCACGAGGCCCTTGATGAACTTAACTGCCGACCCGACTGGGATGGTGCGGACGGCTTCCACCTCTGCCCATTTGGTGAACTTGTCGATGGCGACATAGAGGTAGAGGTAGCCCCCAGGCGCTTGCGGGAATGGACCCAGAATGTCCAGCCCCCAGACCGCGAATGGCTACATGAATGGGATAGTCTGGAGGCCCTGGGCTGGTTGGTGGATCTGCTTGGCATGGAATTGGCAGGCCTCGCAGGACCTCACCAGCTCGGTCGCGTCGTTGAGTGCCGTGGGCTAGTAGAACCCACTGCAAAACGCCTTGCCGACCAGGGTACGTGACGACGAGTGGTGCCCGCAGTCTCCGCCGTTTATGTCAGCTAGCCACTCGTTCCCCTGCTCCCTGGAGATGCATCACAAGGAAACATCATTTTGTTGCTTCCTGTATAGCTCACCATCTTGGATGCAGTATGCCGTAGCTTGCCGGGCCACGCGCTCTGTGTCCTCCTCGTTCTCTGGCAGCGTCCCTCGTGTCAGGTACGCCTTGAACTCCTTGGTCTAGCACCCCTCCCGAGGCTCAAGCGCCAGGAGCAGGTGTGCTCCTGTGGTCGGGCCATAGGGAGGGGCTCCCGAGGCTGGTGGTTGGGGGAGCTCCTCCCGAGGTGACGCCAGCCCCATAGATGGGGGTGCTGCTGATGGCTTGAAAAGCCGCTCTTCGAAGACGCCGGGCTACTGGGGAAGGCGCTTGGATGCCCTTCTGACGATGTCGTCGGCTTCCTTGTTCGTGCCGCGAGGCACGTGTTGTAGCTCCAGGCCCAAGAACTACTTCTCCATCTTGCACACCTCCGTGAGGTATGCCTCGATGTGCTCGTCCTTCGGCTCGTACACCTTGTTGGAGAAGTTGACGAGGAGCTGCGAGTCGCCCTTGATGGTGAGACGTTTTACGCCCAAGGCCACGGCGGCCTTGAGGCCGGCGATCAACCCCTCATACTCCACAATGTTGTTGGAGAACTTCTCACCCCGCTGGAAGCAGAGCTGCATGGCGTAGTAGAGCTTGTCTTGGGTGGGCGAGATGAGCATGGCTCCAGACCCCGTGCCTTGGCATGCGAAGGTGTCGTCGAAATACATGACCCAACCATCTGGTGCTTCACTTCCCAGCGAGAGGGATCGGCTCTCGCCGACTTCAAGTTCCGGGGTGTCGGTCCATTCGACCACGAAGTCAGCAAGGGCGGCCCCGTTGATGACCCTGGTTGTGGTGAACTCAAGCTGAAATGCCTGTAGCTCGATGTTCCACTCTGAGACCCTTCCCGCAGCATTGGGGCTCTGGAGCACCCTTTCCAATGGATAGGCTTAGATGACCTTGATTGGGTGTCCTTGGAAGTAGTGGCGCAGCTTGCATGAGGCCACCAGGAGGGCGAGCAGAAGTTTCTGCGGCATGGGATACCGTGCTCTCGTGTCCCGCAACACCGTGCTGACGAAGTACACTGGGTGCTCGACGAGGGCTGGAGCGTTGATGGAGCCTGCGGCTGCCGGAGATTGGGGCGTTTCCTGAGGTGATGGGCCCTCAAGAGCCTGGTCATCCGTTGGGGCCCCTGCAGGCCCGAGGACACCATCTTGCTGGGTCTGATCGTTCACCATCGTTGTTGCAGCCTTTGCGGCACCGTCTTGGTGCCGCGTCGCCCCGGCCGAAAGTGCGGCACGGCACGACGGATTCTTGGCATGGTGCTCTTCCTGAACCGCCATCAGTGCCGCGCTGGCGGAGTGGGGAGTGGCGGCTAGGTAAAGCACCAGGGGCTCGAGGGGACGAGGCGCCACCATCACCGGAGGGCTGGTCAGGTATCACTTGAGGTCTTGAAACACCAGGTCGGCCTCCGGGGTCCATTCGAACGGGCCCTTCTTCTTCATCAGCTTGAAGAATGGCAGGGCGCGCTCCCCCAGCTTGGAGATGAATCGCCCCAGCAAGGTCATGCAGCCCGCATGTTTCTGCATTTCCTTGATAGTTTGCGGCGGGCTCATGTCTTCTATCCCCCTGTGGGACACGAGGAAGCCCAACAACTTGCCGAAGGGAATGCCGAACACACACTTCTCTGGGTTAAGCCGCAGGTCCACCTGGTGCAGGCTTGCGAAGGTCTGCTCCAGGTCCTGAATCAGGGTTCTCGCCTCCCGGGATTTTACCACGATGTCGTCGACGTAGGCTTCAGCATTTCTCCCGAGCTACTGACCTAGTGGGATGTGCATCAGCCGTTGGAAGGTCGCCCTGCATTGCATAGCCCGAACGGCATGCAAGTGTAGCATTATACCCCGCACGGGGTCTGGAAAGCCGTCTTCTCCACATCCTCCACTGCCATCTTGATCTGGTGGTAGCCCGAGAACGCGAATAGGAAACATAGCAGGTCGCACTCGGCGGTGGAGTCGACAATCTGGTCGATGTGCGGAAGCGGGAACGGGTCTTGGGGACAGGCCTTGTTGAGGTTGATGAAGTTGACACACATGCGCTCCTTCCCGCCTTTCTTTGGCACGACAACGGGGTTCGCTAACCACTCCGGGTACCGGACCTCAAGAATGACACCTGCTGCCTCCAGCTTGCGGGTTTCCTGGACGATGAAGGACTGCTTCTCCGTGGACTGTCGCAACGCCTTCTGCTTCACAGGGCGCACATTGGGGCACACCCTTCAGTGATGCTCGATCACCCCCCTCGGGACCCCTACCAGCTGCTTGGGTTCCCAGGTGAATACCTCCTTGTTCGCGCGCAAGAACTTCACCAATGCCTCCTCTTGATCTGGGTCAAGGTTGGCGCCTATGGTGAAGGTGGCTCCTGAGGGTCCACCTTCCTCGACCGGCACTTGCTTCGTTTCGGCCCGATCTTGAGTGAACAACTGCTTCTTCTTCGCTGGCACGGCCTCCTTAGCTACCGGGGTGGCCTCGTCGGCCTGGCATGCTACCGCGGTGGCCTTGAAGGCAAGCTTCAGCGCCGTCAGAGCCTCCTTGGTGTCCCCCGCCAAGGTTAGGACGCCATTGCTCCCAGGCATCTTCATATGGTTGCAGGCTGGATGGGTTGCCGCCATAAACTCGGCCAGGGCCGGGTACCCGAGGATGGCATTGTATGGGAGCCGATGCGGGCGATGTCGATGTCGATCAGCTCGGTGCGGTAGTTGTCGCGAGTGCCCTAGGTCATAGGACATCGGATCTGCCCTAGGGGCCTGGTGGAGTCATTGCCGACTCCGGAGAAGGGCCTGGTGGGGCGGAGCCGTTCATGCAGCACGTGGAGCAAGCCGAAAGCTTCCACGAAGAGCACATTAAGGCCAGCCCCACCGTCGATGAGGGTCTTGGTGATGGCTACGTTGTAGATGGTGGGCATGCAAAGCATTGGGAGCACGCCCGAGCTGGCAGTGGTGACGGGGTGATCCCCCGAGTCGAAGGTGAGGTCGGCCTTGGGCGCCGCCCATCCTGGATGAGCTCCTTGCTGCCCAATGGTGGCACTGATCTGGTGGAAGAACTGCTTGGTTTGACGGTCCGAGGGTGGTGCTTGCGAGGCACCGAAGAGGGCTGCGACGGTGACAGGCGGCGCTGCCGTGAAGCATGTGATGGAAAGGCCGCGCAGCTTCTCCCAAGAGGCCACACAGGATCCTGGGAGGGTGAGCAGGCAGGCGCGTGGTGCACCAGTGAGGGCCATGGGAAACCAGTTGGCCATGACCTTGTCATTGCCTCCAGCTTCCAGGATGGCCTCCTCGTATGCTAGCAGGAAGGCCGACGGATCCGCCGCGCCGTCATAGCATGGCGGCATCTCCGGCTTGAACTTGGGCGGCCACTGCACCCGCCGCAAGGCAGGGGTAAAAGCTCTGAGCCCCCTGGCACCGTTGTGGGCGTCCGTTGACCCAGTCGGAGGAGCAAAGCCGGCCATGGGGATAGGACAGGGAGGCGATGCCGGCGGAGAGGCAAACTTCAGCGCACCCCCTACCTGGCACGCCAAATGTCGGATTTCGGGTTCGGGCAAAACCCTTGATGTTCGAACTCTGGGGTGCGGACGAAGATCTCTCCCCCCCTAGCTCACGCTCTCACCATGATCTCAAAACCTAGCTCGCCGAACCCGAGGAACAAGAGACACAAGAGTTTATATTTGCTCGGGCCACCGATGTGGTGTAATACCCTACTCCAGTGTGGTGTGGTGGGTTGCCTTGTAGGCTGGGATGAACAAGTACAAGGGAAGAACTACCTCCTGAGGAGAGGTGTTCTTGAGCTCGCTAAGCTTGTGTGTGTGTGTGTGGATGGAATGGATCTGATCCAAGGTCAGTTGCCTCCTATGGTGGTGGCTAGTACTATTTATAGAGGCCCGGGTCCTCTTCCCAAATATTAGGCGGGAAGGGATCCCACAACGGCAAATTTTCAGGGGGACAACTAGTACACGCTATCCTGACAAAAGGTGGTCTTCGCCTGCCAAAGGCTCTGGCGGTGACGCCGTCGTGGGCTTCGCGATGACCTCCATCATGCCGTCCTACTGGTCTTGGTCTCGTTGCACCGATATGGAAACCTTTGCCTGATTCCTCGGGACACCTCGCATGCGCCTGCTTCTTTAGAACCAAAGAGGAAACCAGTACTCTGCGCCTGCTGGCGCCCGCCTGGCCTTGGTTGTCATGGATCACGTCACGGGAACCTCATGAGGTGCCCCTCGCCTTGATCTCTCCGCTCCTCGCAAGCCAGCCTAGTGAGGCTGCTCCTGAGGAGGTCTTGTGTTGCCCGCCTCGCGAGGCTTGGCCCCTCGCGAGGGTCTTGAGTGTTTGCTGGTGAAGATGGGTTGTACCAGGCCGTTAGTGGAGCCACACCATGGGCCGCAAGCAGGTAAGTCTGGGGACCCCCGTTCCAAGAACGCTGACAGTATTTTGGTTTTTTGGTTTATATATCTGAAAATATATGATGGAAAGTACATTCGCGGGCCACAGGTTTCACTAGAGGCTTCTCTCTTGAAGGAAAATAATACGGTGGGTGAACAAATTACTATCGAACAATTGATAGAAAAGCGCAAAGTTATGACGATATCCAAGGCAATGATTATGAATATAGGCATCATGTCCGATTGAGTCGGGGGTGTCACAAGTTGGTATCAGAGCCGACTACCTGTAGGATCCCCCTTTCCAACTCCTTGGCCGAATTTGAGTCTAGTCTTTGAAAAACTGATTTACTAACATGGCTGTGTGGCTTACAGGCCCACATCGCCATTGGGTGGTATTAGGATCTTTTATTCCTCGTCTATACTCTGGGACTCTGATCTCTCTTCTATTCGGGTTAAATGACTTTGCTAACTCTAACCTTAGGATCTCGTGATCGCATCCACCCGGAGATTTGTATTATCCCTTTTTTGAATTAAGGGCCAAGTTCTGTTTCACAATATTCACTGACCGCAGTTTCCTCTTATCAAGGGCACCCTGCGTCGTCACTTGCAAATCCCTCGCACTAGTGGTTTTATCCGACGTTGTTGTAGCCTTTGTTATGTCCTGTTGATGTATCCCTCTATCGCGTGCATGAGTGTCGCCTGGTATGTCAAGGGTTTTTCTCTTGTCCGAACTCATACAAACAGTGTGTAATTGGCTTCGTATATGTATCGGTATGTCTTCAATGACTACTGCATTGTACATACTGCGCCTTCGCTCATTGTTCTGATTACATCGTGCATGACTCCATACACTTGCTACCCCTTGCTAAAATATCCCTTTTGCATTAAGTAGGATGGTTAGAACCGCTGGTCGTGGCCGTGGTGGTAACAATCCACCACCTCCCGAATCCATGGCCGGAATGATAAAACAGTTGAGCTGAATCGCGATTCATGGAAGTAGTCATGGCTCAGTTTCCGTGCCCCATTATGAATCAGCAACCAGCCCCGGTGACTCTCCAAGACTTTGCGCGTCTCAACCCTATCATTTGTCGCAGCTCAACTTAGCTCCTATGGATGCGGATGACTGGCTCCATGACATCACTTTCGAGTCGGAGTCTGCTGATATAGCCCCGCCAACTATGTCACCTTCGCAGCTTATTACCTGAAAGGTCCTGCTGCTCAATGGTGGGATAGCCACACGCGATCCTTACCTGTTGGAACTGCCATCACTTGGCCAAAATTCCAAGCTGCATTCCACGAGCCAGTGACGAACCACCATGGTTAGTCACAACGTTTCTGTTGAACTTGAAGGGTCGGAATTGCATGTTTCCCCCATTATTCTGAAGTCACCCAATATCGACCTCATTCTGGGAATGGAATGGTTGAAAACACATGTCGTTTCTATCATTTGCGCCACTAGAACCGTCCATCTGCTACATTCTTCAAATGAGATAGTGAGCCACCATGCTCCACTTGTTTGAAATACAGAAGCATGGATTTATCTATTGAATGCGTGAACCACTTCTCCTTTTGTGAGAATTGAAGACGTTACATTCAATTCTGAAGCCTCTGTCCGGTCTGCATTCTCATTCAAGCTAAACGTAGCACCCGTCTGATGGCTGTCAAATTTCAAAAGTTCAGTGGTCAAACCCTTTTGAAGATGAAGCCACTTGGGAACGCGAGGATCGTCTTCGTGATGAATACGCTGCTTTTGTTTCCTTCTACTTCCTAAAATCTCGGGACGAGATTTCTTGTAGTGGAGGAGAATTGTGACGCCTGGATAATTAACCTACAGTAATCCTGTGCCAATGGTGCCTTGTCATCACATTATTGTTGCTAATCCTCGCTTGATCCAGATCTTAATTCAAATTCAAGTTCAAACTAAAGTCCAAAATTAAAATTTCTCAAACATGCAAACTAAAATGTTCAAAGGGTAGAAAATAATCCCTGGATATTTTTCATGTTGGAACCAACCTCTTTTGAATTCCCAAAATGCCCCTGGAATTAATTTTTGGTCCAGCGGCAATTAAATTGGCCTTTTCAATTTCTAAAAATGGTTAGACAACTCCTTTTGACCCCATACTTCTTGTTCCATCTCAATATATTGTGTTAGATTTATGTGCCAATTTTTGTTCAAATCAAAACTCATTTGGTACAAAAATAAAATGCAAAAGGAAAAGAGAAAATCGAAAACAAAATAGAAAAGGAAAAGGACCTAATCTACTAGGCGGTTTGGCCCATCTAACTATACAGCCAGGCGGCCCACCCTCACGATCCCTCCCCTCTCCCCTGTTCACGCGACCGGGTCGCTACAGGGGCGGGTTGCCCCGGACCACCACACCGGCGCCGACGCCGGGAGGGGATAAGGACGCCATGCCCCGAACCTCTATCCCATCCCCCCCACTCCCTCACCACTCAACCCTCCTCCGCCCTCTCAGCCTCCCATCCTCTGCCCTAGATCCCCTTCACCTCCTCGCCCGACGCATTCGCTGTCGTCCGCCTCGGGCCACTGGCCACCCCTCGTCTCTCCAGCTTTCCTTCAAGTGTCGCCTCGTTCGGCTACGTCAACCTCGCCCGCAGGATCGGGACGGAGCACACCACATCGTCACCTCGTCGGCCCCGGTCGCTGTTGATCTTCTCCAACGCCGGCCACCCCGAGCCCTCCCCGAGCCCACTCGTGCACACCTGCAGGACCACGGTGAGCCCGCGGTCTTCCACACCCCCCTCGCTCACTAGCTCAATCCCGCGCCCGTAGCTCACCCCCTCTGACGTGCCTGAGCTCGTCACCGTAGCCATTAAAGCCTAGCTCACGCCGAAGCCCGTCGCCGTCCTCCTAGAACGCCAGGGAGGCGTGTGCACCTCCCAGTTCGACTTCGACAAGCCCCTGGGCTCGATCCCGAGGCCTCCACACTTCTGTCGCTCTTGTCGCACCCCGTTGCTCCGTAGCACCGACGCTCGCCGGTCGTCCCCTTCGCCCCACTGCTGCCAGTGACTGCAGCTCATTCCGCCGGCGTGACCCCGCGTCGCCTGCAGTTGGCCGCCGCGGCCTATCGTCCTCGCCGCGCCTACTTGCTCCTTCCCGCGCTCACGCCGCTGGCCCCGCCAGATCGGAGCCGCCACGCTTAACGCCGCTGCAGCCACTACCGCCTCGCCATCCACGCGCTTGCCACGCCGCCATCGCGCCCATCTTCGCGGCCAGACGCTCGCGCTTCGCTGACTGACTTTACGGCACAAGATCACCGCCGTCACCTGCCCTTGTCAAGGCTATCTGCGGCTCTGCTCCGGCTAAGCCGCCGCACGCCATCGCTCGCACCCCGCCTCTGCAGCCCCGCGCTTGCCCCGCCAGCTCCGGCCTGCCGTGGCTCGGTGGCGCCCGCCACGCCACGCCCGCCGGCTCCGACCTGCCGTGCCTCGCCGGCTCCCATGTGCCCGCCAGCCTCGCCCCACTTGGGCGGGTTCAGCCTCCGCCCGGGGCAGCGCCCGCCCCGTTAACCACCCGCTCTAGTGGCCTGATGGGCCACTGAGTAGTGGGGCCCATGAGATAGTAAAAAAGAATTAGAAAAATATAAATAGATAAACATAATACTAGTAATTAATTAATTAGTTAAGCAATTAATTAACTTAATTAACTTTGTTTAATTAACCTAATTACATTTAGACTAATTTATCACTCTGATTAGCTGCTGTGAGAATGACATGCGGGCCCCTCTTACATTGTTGACCTTTTGACCAGTCAACGGTCCAGTCAAACCTTGACTGGAACAGTTGACCAGGGCCCCACTAGTCAGCCTCTGTGTTGTTCTGCTGGATACCTTTTCGGGTACACCTAGCTTTTTATTTTCAAAATATTATTTAAACTTAGAAAATTCATATAAAATAACTGTAGCTCGGATGGAAAAGTTTTATACATGAAAGTTCTCAAAACGACGAGACGAATCTGTGTATGCTCTCCATTCATCTATCACATGCCCCTAGCATAGCAAACATGCAATTTTTCCCCTCCGTTTCATCTGTCCGAAAATGCCAAACTTCGGGAAGACATTCCCGGATGTTCTCCCCCTTTGCCGGTATCGTGTAGCACTGCGTTAGAACATCCTAGCTTTGCCTATTGTCATGTCATGCATCTATGTGCTTTGTATTTACTGTTTCTTCCCCCTCTTCTATCAAGTAGACTCCGAGACTGATGCTTCCCCTGTGATCGACTACGTCGACGACGACCCTTCTCCCCTTTCATCGGAGCTTCCAGGCAAGCCTCCCCCCTTTGATCATCCCGATATCGCCCATTCCATTTTCTCATGCTTGCATCAGAGTTTGCTACTGTTATTTTTTGCTCCTATTCTGATGCATAGCCTACTTTTGTAACCTGCTCATTGTACCTTACCTGCTTATCCTAAACTTCTTAGTATAAGTTGGTTAGTGATCCATCAGTGACCCCACCTTGTCCTCGTTGCCCCTGCTTCCGCATCGACGACTCGATCAACGTGATCAACGACCAGAGCCCGACACCTCACATCACATCACGTCCCTTTTTTTGCTCGACTCTGCAGTGCTACTATCGAGTGCCGAGGGTGATACCTCACAACGCACTCCCGATGACAACTCTGTAGTGTAGCTATTCGGTCGTGGTCAACGATGGTGGTTCCTCTTTCACCATTCCTGATTCGGCTCTGTCGTGCAACCCCTCAAGTGTGAACCTCGAGGGTGGTTCCTCTTACATTCACCTTGATGATTACGTCGAGTGGAATTCACCAAGGGTGATCCCTCGGGTTTTCCCCTTGATGTTTGGACACACGGTTACCTTGACTTTACTTGAGACCATTGTTGAAGTCGGGTCGGCCCTGAGGGGTACCCGCGAGTTGATGTGAAAGTCGGGCGGACCCGTTGAGCACCCGCGAGTTTTCTCCGTGGCACGGCCGGGCATTCTGGGCCCTTGCCGTAAGTCCATGAGACGGGGCAACAGGGTAACATTATTGTGAGTCTCTGCTCGTCTCCGCGAGCCCCCAATGCACAAACAGGTTTGGGTATTTGTTCTGAGTTGGCCTCTGGCCTTTATGCACTAACCACCACGCGAGAATAGATATGGGCCTCGAGGTCACAGTATCAGCCGAAGCTTTGTCAGACGTCCAGTTCAGCATTGAGGCCGGGCCAGATCGTGCCATCCACTTCACGGGTGGTGCTAGTATCCCCTTGCGCACAACGACCCGGAGTGCAATGGGCGATGAGCCCAGACCCCGGAGTGCTTAGTATGTAGATCGGAGGGGACCTCTCTACTGAGCCTAGATAGGGTTGCGACGTGTTGATCTTCCGAGGTCCGGTATTGACCCCAGAAAGGTGTGTCCGGCCAGAGTGATCGAGCATGATGGGTAACGTGGTACACCCCTACAGGGAAGTTATATATTCGAATACCGTGTCCACGGTAATGGACGTTCAGACTTGTATCCTGATCTATTACAACTAGAACTGGTTACCTGAGATATGTGATGGATATGTGGCTCTGGATTGCTTTCTCGCAGGGAGTCGAGGAAGGATCTCTGGGCGTTGATGTTACAACATGCTTTTTAATTATAAACTACTACTCTTTACTCTTCTAAATTCTGCAAGATGCTTGGAGCTGCTTCACGATGCTAGTCTTTGATAGGATCGGCCTTCCCCTCTATGCTGGCATTCTGCAGTTCAGTCCACAGATACGTCCCTTCCTTTGGTACCAATGCATACTTAGTATGGATCTGATGCTTGCGAGTACTTTGTATGAGTACTCACGGTTGCTTTGCTACCCCTTTTACCCCTTCTTTCTTATTTTCGGTTGTTGCAACCAGATGGTGGGTCTCTGGAGCCAGATGCCACCGCTGACGGATACTACTACATGGAGGCCGCCGAAGACCAGGAGTAGTTAGAAGGTCCCAGGCAGGAGGCCTTGCCTCTTCGATCGTTGATGTTTGTGCTAGCCTTTTTAAGGCATCCTTGTTTAACTTATGTCTGTACTTAGATATTGTTGCTTCCGCTGACTCTTGTGTTCGAGGTTCTGTATTCGAGCCCACGAGGCCCCTGGCTTGTAATATGAAGTTTGTATTATTTTAATTTGTGTCTAGAGTAGTGTTGTGATATCTTCCCGTGAGTTCCTGATCTTGATCGTACACATTTGCGTGTATGATTAGTGTACGATTGAGTCGGGGGCGTCACACTTACTCTCATGCAATGACAAGTGAATAAACACTCATCTTGAGAATAACACATCCAGCATGGAAAATATTAGCCACCCGTTATCGTTCCGCGAGCGAAACAAACACACAAAAGAGAAGTTTATTTTGAAAATTAGAGATGGCACATGCAAATTTGCTTAGAATGGTAAAAGAATACCGCATATAGGTAGATATTGTGGACTCGTGTGGCAAAACTGGTTTAAAGGATTTTGGATGCACACGTAGAGATCATACTTAGTGCAAAGTGAAGGCTAGCAAAAGATTGGGAAGTGACCAACCAAGAAACAAATAATCTCATAAGAAAGCATTAAGCATAATTAACATCAAATAATGCACCACAAGTAGGATATAATTTTCATTGCATGATTATTGACTTTCGTGCATGCATAGGGAACAACAGACCTTAACACCAATATTCTTACTAGAGCATAATTACTCATCAACATAACTCACATATCACATCATCATATCTCAAAACTATTACTAAGAATCAAGTTTATTTTGTCCAATGATCTTCATGATATTTTCTTTTACTTTATCCTTCTTGGATATCTATCACTTGGGGACTAATTTTCATGTGTTGCTTTTCACAATCTCAAACAAATATAAGTGAAGATCATGAGCATAACAAATTTTCTTTCTCTTGAAATAATTTAAGTGAGGAGAGAATTTCTTCAAAATTTTACTAACTCTCAAATAAATCTAAGTGAAGAAAGAGAGCATTTCTTCAAAAATAACAAAGTAGACCGTGCTCAAAAAGATATAGGTGAAGCACTAGAGCAAGTCCTAGCTCATAAAAGATGTAAGTGAAGCATAGAGAGTAAATCTAACAAGTCATGATATAATTTTAGCTCCCTCAAATAGGTGTGTCCAGCAAGGATTGATGACTTAAAACACAAAATAAAGCAAGGAAAGACACATATCATACAAGACACTCCAAGCAAAACACATATCATGTGACGAATAAAAATATAGCCTCGAGTAAAATACCGATAGTTGTTGGAAGAAAGCGGGGATGCCACTCGGGGGCATCCCGAGCTTAGTTGGTTTCTCATTTTTGGATAGTAACTTGGGATGTCGGGGCATCCCCGAGCTTAGGCTCTTACGTCCTTCCTTCATCCATCATAAGATAACCCAAAAGTTGAAAATTTCAATCACACAAAACTCAACAAAACCTTCGTGAGATCCTTTAGTGTAAGAAAAATAAACCACTACTATAAGTGCTCTATCAAACCAATTATTATTTTGTTTTTGTATTATATCTACTGTATTCCAACTTTTCTATGGCAAAAACTCATCAAAGAAAAACCATAGAGCCATCAAAATAAGCACACAACACAAAGAAAACAGAATCTGTCAAAACAGAACAGTCTGTAGCAATCTGATTTGTTCGAATACTTCTGAAACTCCCAAAATTCTGAAAAAACTTGGAAAATCTGGATAATTTGTATATTGATCTTATGCAAAAAGAATTAGCATTTTATCACGTTCTGGTGAATTGTAACAATTATTTTCGTGAGGACAAAGTTTCTGTCTTTTTTAGCAAGATCAAACAACTATCACCCAAGAAGATCCTACTGGTTCTACTTGGCACAAACACTAATTAAAACATAAAAAATACAATCATAACAGTAGCATAATTGTTCTAACACTCAAGAACAGAAAGAAAGAAGCAAAAATAAATTTTATTCATTGGGTTGCCTCCCAACAAGCGCTATAGTTTTACGCCCTTAGCCAGGCATAAGGCAAGGATCTAAGTTTTGTCATCTTTGGTTCGAGATACATAAGATGCCCTCATGATTGATTCGTAAGGTGGCTTAATTATAGTTCTAGGGAAGTGTTCCATACCTTTCCTCAAAGGAAATCGGAACTTAATATTGCCTTCTTTCATATCAATCACGGCACCGATAGTGCGTAAAAACGGTCTACCAAGAAAAATTGGGCAAGACGGATTGCAATCAATATCAAGAACAATAAAATCTATGGGCACGTAATTCCTATTTGCAAGAATAGAACATCATTAATTCTTCCCATAGGCTTTTTAATAGTAGAATCCGCCAAGTGCAAATTCAAGGAACATTCTTCAAGATTAGTAAGACCAAGCACATCACATAAAGATTTCGAAATTGTTGAAACACTAGCACCCAAGTCACACAAAGCAAAACACTCATAATTTTTAATCTTGACTATGATAGTAGGTTCCCATTCATCATGCAATTTTCTAGGAACTGAAACTTCCAATTCCAATTTTTCTTCCAAAGCTTTCATCATAGCAACAACAAGATGTTTAGTAAAAGCTTTCTTTTGTTCATAAGCATGGGGTGAATTTATCATGGATTGCAACAAAGAAATACAATCAATCAAAGAGCAACTATCGTAATTAAAGTCTTTGTAATCCAAAAGAGTGGGCACATCATTAGCTAAAGTTTTGACCTCTCCAAACCCACTTCCATCAGTTTTCTCAACAAGATTTCCACCCTCTGAAATATTGGGACGCCTTCTACCTAAAGTTGACTCTTCTCTAGTCCCTTTTTCATCATTCTTAACTTTACTAAACTAGGAATCAATAGAAGAAACACTGACCATTTTAAGATCTTCATCACTTCTATCCTCTCAAGAGATTGGTTTGGCAGCCATTTGATTCACTAAGGTAGCTTGTGCATCGGATATTTTTTCCAACAAACTTTCAACAAAAGCATATTTGGATTGGAGATTACAAACTTCTCTACTAATATCATCAAGTTGTTTTGTGATAGCACCGAGCACAATGGAGTGGTCCTTAAGTTCTTCAGTGAAATACTTATTATGCTCAAATTGTGTAGTCATATATTCCTTAGTACTTTTCTCAATTTCAAGCAAAATATTTGGGTAAGGAACATCATAATATTTTCTTTGAGGCATCATGACTACACAAAAAAGAGAGGCGAATAAAACGGCAAATTTTTGTGAAGTGGGGGAGAGGAAAACAAGAGTCAAATGGCGAATAATGTAAATTGAAAGGAGATGAGATTTGTCATTAGGAACCTGGTTATGTTGAAGATCCTCCCCGGCAACGGTGCCAGAAATTCTCCTTGATGGTAGCTCGAACTACGTCGGTATTTCCCCGGAGAGGGAGGGATGATGTAGCACAACGACGGTAGGTATTTCCCTCAGTTATGAAACCAAGGTATCAAACCAGTAGGAGAACCAAGCAACACAATGTAAACAGCACCTGCACACAAACAACAACACCTCGCAACCCGACGAGTTAAAGGGGTTATCAATCCCTTCCGGGGTACGGCGCCTCAAGATAGGCAAGCGAACATGAGGTAAATTGTAATAGATTGATAGATCAAATGCCAAATAACATAAATAAATATAAAATGTAGCAAGGTATTTTTGTATTTTTTTGGTTTAATAGATCTGAATAAAAATGCAAAGGAAAAGTAGATCGCAAGGAAAATATATGAGAAAGTACACCGGGGGCCGTAGGTTTCACTAGTGGCTTCTCTCGAGAAAAATAGCAAACGGTGGGTAAACAAATTACTGTTGGGAAATTGATAGAACTTCAAATAGTTATGATGATATCCAGGCAATGATGATTACATAGGCATCATGTCTAAGATTAGTATACCGACTCCTGCCTACATCTACTACTATTACTCCACACATCGACCGCTATCCATCATTCATCTAGTGTATTAAGTTCATGGAAAAATGGAGTAATGCAATAAGAACGATGACATGATGCAGACAAGATCCGTTTATCTATATGGCGGTAGACATAGATCTCGTCTTTTTATCCTTAGTAGCAATGATACGTACGTGTCATTTCCCTTTCTGTCACTGGGATCGAGCACCGTAAGATAGAACCCACTACTGGGCACCTCTTCCCATTGCAAGATAAATAGATCAAGTTGGCCAAACAAAACCCAAATATTGGAGAAGAAATACGAGGCTATAAGAGATCATCCATATAAGAGATCAAAGAAACTCAAATAACTTTCATGGATATAAAAAGATATAACTGATCATAAACTCGAAGTTCATCAAATCCCAACAAACACACCGCAAAAGAGTTACATCATGTGGATCTCCAAGAGACCATTGTACCGAGAATTCAGCGAGAGAGAGAAAGCCATCTAGCTACTAACCACGGACTCAAAGGTCTACAAAGAACTACTCACGGATCATCGGAGAGGCACCAATGGAAGTGGTGAACCCCTGTGTGATGGTGTCTATATTGGATATGGTGGTTCAGGACTCTGCGGCGGCTGGATGAATATTTCGTCGATGCTTTTAGGGTTTCTGGAATATTCTGTTATTTATAGAGCAAAGAGGCGGTCCGGGGGGGGGGGGCACCCGAGGTGGGCACAATACCCAGCCGTGCCCTGGTGGGTTGTGCCCCCTTAGGGGCAGCTCCAGGTGCAACCAGGGCCCATTGCCTTCCTTCTGGCCCATAAAAAATCATCGTGAAGTTTCGTGGCATTTGGACTCCGTTTGATATTGATTTCTTGCAATGTAAAAAACATGGAAAAAACATAAACCGGCACTTGGCACTATGTCAATAGGTTAGTACAAAAAATGATATAAATTGACTATAAAATTATTATAAAACATCCAAGATTGATAATAAAACAGCATGGAAAAATCAAAAATTATAGATACGTTGGAGAAGTATCAGATACTAAGGTAATCAAAGCATGACTTCAGCGTCGCGGTTGGGTTCGACTAAGCAGTTTGGCAGAGGGACTACAAGCAAGCACGACGAACCTAGATGAATACCGAAGAACTGAGAAACCCTAATGCAGATTGGAAGCAAAAGGGGATAGGTACCTGGTGATGCTGATGGACAGCGGAGGGGTGCCGTACTTTTTCTGGTCGAAATTAGGTTGATGCAGCGGCCAAGGCGAAGCTGTTGACTGGGGCGGCGGAGCTCCTATGTCGCGAGGAAGAAGAAGAAGAGGTAGAGGCAGGGTTAAAAGTGGAAAAGAGGTCCCCCTATCCCTATTTATAAGGAGGTGATAAGATGGCGTGCATGGAAATCGAGGAGGCAAAATGATTACGCTAACAATGCGAGCGCCTCGAGTTCTCGGAAGCCCATTAAAGATAAAGATCCATTGAGATATCATGGCTTTTGTACGGACTTAATGCACATGAGGTCATGGCGGGTTATAATGATTCTGTTTATATGACGTTATGGTGGGTTACATCGGTCTACATAAAATTCGGCACCGATGCATAGTTTGTTAAGTATAAAGTGAAGATTGACATGAACAAGTTCAAATCAAACTGGTGCCTAATGTTTGGGATATAGCTCCGAGGTGTGACCAGCCCAGGAGGGGCCGAGTTATACCGTTGGCGGTTCAATATGAAGAAGTTCCAAGGAGGCCCAAGGTGTGAAGACGGCGGCTCATGGAAGCGGGCCTGGTGAAAGCCCAAGACCCGGGCCTGTGAACCGCCGTATGATGACTTGCCCTGTAAGGAATGACTAGTTACAAACCGAGCCGGTCATGTTGTCTGAGCCGCTCGAGACTCTGTAAGCCTCGGGGTCTCGACCTGTGTATATAAAGGTGAGACTAGGTGGCGGGTTAACGGAAGAGACAACCAATCGAGAACTAGGTCAAGCCTATTCGCTCCCTTGTAATCGAAACTCACGCAATACTTCCAGAAGCAGGAGTAGGCTTTTATCTCATTGAGAGGGGCCGAACCTGGGTAAACCCTCTATGTATTTTGTTCCCTCAAGCTAACTACGTTGTGATGGCTCCACACCTAAGTCCTTTTAATAGGACATCTGCCGTGACAAATCCACGACACGGGTTGAATCTGATTTCCCCAAAGGTCATCAGCAAACTTCAGATAGCAGAGGAAGAGCTCAAGGTCATGGGCACGTTTCGAGGAATCAACCCCGGTAGGAGTCGTCCTAAGGGAAAGATCATGTTGCCAGTGACATTTGGGGGACAGATGAATTACCGGACTGAGAAGGTTCTGTTCGATGTTGTCGACCTCCCCCTCCCTTACAACAGCATCCTTGGATGTCCAGCTCTAGCAAAATTCATGGTGGCATCCCACTATGCCTATGACACCTTGAAGATACCAGGGCCGGTGGGCGTCATTTCCATTCCGTCAGACGAGAAGGACGCAATTATTTGCGTGGAGAAGATGTACCGAGACACAGTTGCGGTAGAGGCTGCTGAAGCCGCAGTTCCCGCTAAGGAAAGCAAAGGAAAGAAGAAGGCTAGCAGGGACGCTAGTAAGGAATCCAGGAAGCGTACCTTTTTGGAGTATGATGCGCCTGTTGATGACTTGCCGGAGAGTTCCAATAGCAAGAGATCCAAGGCTTTTGCACCCCATGTGAAAAAGGTCCCGGCAGGGCTGGCTGACGCTGATGGTACCACTACAAAAATACACTTCTGCGGTGATACGTGTTTGTCACAATAGGTCACGTTTTCTGTCAACCATGTACATCCATGACGATTTTATGACAGAATCAAGATAGTTGTACCCCTGCTATCATAGAAGTGTTCCATGACAATACCAAAATTATCATCACGGAAGTGTTCACTTCCATGATGATAAATGACGCGTCATGGAAGTGCTTTCGTCAAGGGTAACCGACACGTGGCATCTATCATAATGGTTCGCGTTAATCTATCGGGTCTAGTTTTGGATCCGGTAACCCGTTAACAGGCCGGACCAATGGGGATTTTCTACGTGTAAAATTCTCATTGGTCGAAGGAAACACGTGTCAACTCCTCTTTGGGTAAGATAGGTGCCTATGTTATGTCGACACGTGCGACGACCCAACACTGGCCCACTTAGCTTACAAAGGCCGGCCCGTTTGACTTGGTCAAAAGTTTGCGGGCTGGCCCATGAAATGCCTCTTAACGGTTTGTTCGCATATAGCCCATCTTATGGCCCGGTAACTCATGGCCCGTTAGGGCCTTCCCAAAATCGGCCCAACAACATCATATGGGCCGTCGAATATAACACTAGCTCGTTTCACTTTCGGCCCATGTATGGCCCACGACGTCTTTCGGCCCATATGAGGCCATTCGTATCTTTAGGCCCTTTAGTGGTCCACGGTGACTCTGACCCATAATGAAGAGTAAATTTCAGTGTACCCATTAATGGCCCATGATTCGCATGGGTCGTTTCCAGCCCGTGTTAGCTTTTGGCCTACTAACGGCCCATACGTTCTTGGGCTCCTTTCCGGCCCTCGATTACTTCCGGCCCGTTACTGGCCCGTTCCCCTAATGGGCCCAATTCGGCCCGTGGTTTGAATCGGCCCGTTTGTGGCCTATTAACTCGTTGCGCCATTTCCAGCCCATCCTATATTCTGGCCCATTAACGACCCGTTATGCCTGTGACAGAATTAAGACTTTGCTGTCTTCCGGCCTGTTAATGGCCCGTTACCATGCTGGCCCGATAAAAATTACGCCCGTTTACGGCCCATGTGCCCATTTATCCGATGACCCATAGGAGGCACATGGATCCTACGGCCTGTAGCAGGCTCAAGGTAAACACGATTCGTATATGGCCCATGGTTGTTGTGGCCACTAGCAAACCGGGGAAAAGAAGACTAGGAAATAAATAAGCTAGAAACTAATGCTAGGCTATTAAGGTGATTGCATAGATTACATCCACTGGGCATCAAAGTTCGCCACCTGTGCAAATATAGGGAACATCCTACACTATACAAAAATGGCTTGTTGTTTTCTTCCGCCGGTGGCTTCATGTTAAGAACAAATTTTGTATCGCAACAAAACAAATTACAACCATAAAACAAAAGGAAGGTTGGCATAAAATTTAATAGTCTGGCAGATAAATGCACCACCAGAAGTTCAGAAGCTCAATTCATTAGACCCGACTCTTATGTTTTCATGTTGTACTGTCTGATGGAGCACCGTAACATTCGCCTTCATTTCTCCTAGGCTCCTGAACAATAAAGCAAATGTCTGATAGTCTGGTTTCAAAACCATGCATATCTTGACAACATCGAACAATGATTGTGATTATTTCACAAAGGGTCTCTGTTAGGGAATGGGGTTGTGTCTGGAGCGTAGTTATAACGTTGTTTTGGGCTTGCATATCTTGATCATGAGGCAGTTTGGAACGTGATTTTGACACTTTTATTGGACATGTACTGACCCACTGCAGCAAGAGGTGACATTGCGGTTATAGGTGCCTCGTCACCATGAGAATGTGGCGGTTCCACCATTTTTTCCATAGCTTGCTGAAAAGTCGAGTTTTTACATTAGTAGTTCTAGAACAGAAGATATTAAGGAGAAGTAAAACCAAACAAAATAGCTTTGGTCTATATACAGAACTAACTCTGGTGAACCCGTGTAAAATATTAGTTGTATTTTACTGCAAATTACATAATAAAACTAGGTTCCAAACATATGACCATGTACCATGGCTAATGTATTGTCCATTTCTTGACATTGTATTGCTAGCTAAGGATAAAGAGACAAAGTTTATAATATGGTAAGCATTGTATGACATCATTCATATCACAAAACAACTGAGAACAGACAAACATGCAATTGTAACGTTGTGTGGGCAAGTCCAGCATGGAACTAGATTACAGATCAAGATCAAAGGAACATCACTCCTCTCTTTTAAACCTTGTAAGGTGCAATGATACGCTAAGACAATTGTGTATAAAATTGAAAAGAGTAATAGACATTGGATGCAAACTGTGCAGTTCAATGCACAAGTCAGATTAAGTAGGAGTTAAAAGGCATGAGGATTAAGGACTTAAAACAGCGGCTCTGAATGGTGTAGACATGCCCTTCGTCTTGCTGGTGTGACAATCCTTGAAGATTTCCACAACATTTGGTTCAGGTACTTTTTGGTCCTTGCGGGCTTTCCTTTGCATTTGGAACAAGTCAATATAGATCTGATAATATGGCACAGGGAAAAGAGTGATACAGCAACTAATTACAAGAGCTGCACAATGTGCAATATAGCTACGAGATCTTGTCGTCTACTGGAATTTCACTTTCCCACGGTTGGCCTCGTTCTTTGAATAGTTCACCTACAAGAAGATAGATTTGCGAGGCACATGCATAAATAGGAGTTCAAGATGTGATCTGATTGCATATATATAACGCACTTGATACTTTGGATCACACTAGTGTTTAACGAGGCCTCTCCAGTCTTCATCCGATAAATTTTCCACTTCTTTGGGCAAGTTCATTGTTAGCCTTGCCTTCAAAGTGAGATATCCTCAAGTTATACCGATATTGTCGTAGAGCAGACTTGAAAACATGGGTGCAAGCTTGTCTGGTTGAATCATCTTGGCTATCCAACTTGAACCTCATTTGTTGAAAATTATGGGAGTCTCATTATCATCAACCTAAAAAGTATGGGACAGACCAAGACAATATTACTAGTTTCCATACATAACCATACTTACAGATAAATGGTCGAGGAAGGTGTTGAACTGGGTTTCGTGTTTGTCATTCATGTACTGAGTCCATGTTTGGAGGATACGTGCATGACACCTAACGGCAACCGCTGCCTCTGATACTAACTTGGCTGACTCTGTAGCATCACGTGGCCTTTTTAAACCCGCCTCAAAACGGATCTCCATTCTTCCTCCTCTAGATTTAGTTAACCTATCGAGCATTATCCCTGATGTTTGTTTCCTCTTGCGCCTAGCTGCTAGTCCAACAACCAACATAGGAAGTGTTAGTGTACATCAAACTATGTGACTACATATAAGGAAGCATGCAACTGTAACTTGACTCCAGCAGCTACCTTCTTGCTATTGAAGCTCACGAGGTTCATCTGATCAACTCGTCTTGTGTCAAGAGTGCTTTGGAAGTAGTGGCAAGGGAGCTTGGGAATGTGCTGCTAGCTGAGTTGACAAACGAGTAACTCGTGCAGCTGGTGGTAGTATGGAAGGTGTTGCAACAACTAGGGCTGTCGTTGCTTGTTCGGTGGAAGCTATTAGTTTCTGTTTGGCTTGTTTTGCAGCTCGTCTAGCACGGGATACCATGTTTGTACAATTTTCCACTGGACATTGACCATCTATTGCACCACCAGTACCAGCAAAATCTGCATAATTCTTCCGCTTCCATTTCCATGTGTCTTTAGTACTAACACAATCCCCTGTCATTCGTCTTCCTTCCTCTTTCTATGTGCCATGTTAAGTCAATCCAACAAGAAAAATGAATAAAAATTTAGTTCTCCAGAACAAATTGATGCGTGATACAGACGAACTGAACTTTGATGTTAGACAACCACATGATAGTAGGATGTAATATGTACGAAAAATAGGATGGCATGAGACAATCAGAACTATGATGTGTAAACTAAGCAGAAGGCATTTGAATAAATTAGAAGCAATGCAATGGAACATAGAAACCATATGAAAGATGCTACAAATATCGTTCTGCCAAGTTAACAGTGTCTCGTCATAACTGGCGTTTAAACAAATGTGAAGCAGTACAAGAAATAAATCATATGCAAGATGCAAACAACATCACACTACCAATTTAAAGGTCTCTCGTCATTAGTGCCATTGCATATTCACAACATTGCATATTCACAACTTATGATGTGTAAATTATGCAGAAGGCATTTCAACAAATTAGAAGAAATGAAAGCTAGACACCATATGTAAGACGCAACGAATATCACTCTACCAAGTTAAAACCGTCTCGTCATTAGTGCCATTTCAACAAATTAGTAGTACAAGCTAGAAAATAATGCGAGATGTAAACTATATTAGGCTCCCAAGTTAAAGGTTTCTTGTGAAAAGTGATTGTTGCAGGTTACACAATAGTAGTACTTTGATGTCATAACACAGTGTGATAGACATATATTGTATGTTCTAGAAAAAGGAACACATATCTTATTCACAAGTATAATGTGTAAAGTAAGAAGATGGAATTCAACAAAATTAGAAGCAATACAAGCTAGACATCATACATAACATGCAACCACAAATAACAGTGCCATGTTAGAGGGAGCACCTATGATGGTGCACTAGGGGAGACGTGCTCATCATCAACACAGCTACGTTGAGTCTCTATGCATGTGTTGTCTTCTTGGGGGGTGGCGGAGTAGAATCTGTAGAGGCCCTCTATTTGGAAGGAGCACCTTTATCCACTGCCTTGCTAATTTCCTTCTGCTTTCTTGATTTTGAATTATCAAGTAAAACTGACAAGAAAAAGAAATAAAGTTCACTCTTCATAACTCATTCATGCATGATACTAACAATCACTACCTTGATGTAAGGCAAACAAATGATATGTAGGAAAAACAGGACGACATGGCATATTCACAATTATTTGTGTAAACTAAGCAGAAGTAATTTAATCAAATTACAAGCAATGCAAGTGAGACAGCGTATGCAACATGCAAGACAATATCACACTACCAATCTAGAGAAAGTACCTGGTATGCCGGTTTCGCCGGAAGAACGCCATCAGTCGCTGCCTTATTTTTTCCTTCCTATTTCTTAATTGTATTTCCTTGTCAAGTAAAACCCTCAAGAAAAATGAATAAAAATTCACTTTTCAGAACTCATTGATTCAGGATGTTGACGAGCACTACTTTAATGTAAGGCGACCGCATGATAGGATGATTGAATTTTTAAGAAAAAAGACAACATTGCATATTCTCAACAATGATGTGTAAACTAAGCAAAAGGCATTTCAACAAATTAGAAGCAATGAAAGCTAGACACCATATGAAAGATGCAACGAATATTACTCTACCAAGTTAAAATTGTCTCGTCATAAGTGCCATTTCAAACAAATTAGAAGTAGTACAAGCTAAAAAGAATGCGAGATGTAACCTATATCACATTCCCAAGTCAAACGTGTCTTGCGATAAGTGATTGTTGCAGGTTACACAACAGTAGTAATTTGATGTAAGGACATGGTGTAATAGACAGATATTATATGTTCTAGAAACAGCAACACGTGTCCTATTCACAAGTATAATGTGTAAAGTAAGCATATGAAATTCACCAAAATTAGAAGCAATATAAGCTAGTCATGATACATAACATGCAACCACATATAACAGTGCCAAGTTAGAGGGAGCACTTGTGATGGTGCACTAGGGGAGACGTGCTCATCATCAACACAGCTATGTTGAGTGTCTATGCATGTGTTGTCTTGCAGTTCTTCTTGGGGATGGCGGAGTAGAATCTGTAGAGGCCCTCCATTTGGAAGGAGCACCTTTATCCACTGCCTTGCTAATTTCCTTCTACTTTATTGATTTTGAATTGTCAAGTAAAACCGACAAGAAAAAGAAATAAAGTTCACTCTTCAGAACTCATTATTGCATGATACTGACAATCACTACTTTGATGTAAGGCAAACACATGATGCCAGGAAGGAATATGTATGAAAAATTGGACGTCATGGCATATTCACAACTATTTGTGTAAACTAAGCAGAAGCCATTTCAACAAATAAGAAGCAATGCAAGCTAGACACCACATGAAAGATGCAACCAATATGACTCTGCCAAGTTAAAAGTGCCCATCATAAATGGCGTTTCAACAAATTAGAACCAGCGCATGCTATAAATCATATGAAAGATGTAACCAATATCACACTACATATACTAAAGGTGTCTCGCCATATTGATTGATGCGGGATACAAAAAATAGTTTTATGTAAGGACATGCTTAATAGATAGATGTACTATGTACTAAAAATAGGAAGGCATGTCACATTAATAGGTATAATGTATAAACTAAGCAGAATAGCACATGCAATTTAATGAGATTGGAAGATTATAATCTAGACACCATATGCAACATGCAACCACATATCACGCTGCCAAGTTAGAGAAAGCGCCTACGCTGGTGGTGTAGGGGAAATGTTGTCATCAACTACAGAGCTACGTTTACTATCTTCATCTAGCCTTGTTGTTTCTTGAGAATCATGTGGGGAGGCTGACACTGCATTCTTTAAAAGAGCATATTTTCTCACAGTAACCCACTGGCGTGACTGTCTCATCATAGGTGATTGATGAGGGATAGACAAGAACATTAATTTGATGTAAGAACATGGTTAATAGATAGATGTACTAGTATCTACCAAAAATAGGAAGGCATGTCATATTCAAAGGTATAATGTGTAAGCTAAGCAGATGCAATTTAACCAAATTGGAAGCAATACAAGCTAGACATCCGGCTCGAGTGGTGAGCATGATCATGGAGGACCTAAGAGCCTAGTGGGACATGGGCTGCTTCGCCACCATCGTGGCTTTTTAGTTGGCTTCCAGGTGATGCCTGTTTGTGCTGGGCTTGTCACTGGCTCAGCCAGTGCCTTGACTTTCTATTTGTCTTCTGGTGCTCCTGGGATGGTGGTTCATGTAAAAAATATCTTTCCTTATCTTAATAAAGACCGACTTCGGCCTTTAGAATACAAGCTAGACACCATATGCAACATGCAACCACATATGACACCGAGAAGTTAAAGCAAGCACCTGGGATGGTGGTTCACGGCGAGCGAGATCATCAACTCCAGAGCTACGTTTAACGTCTCCATCTGTTGAACATGCAACCTTTAAAGCGCTGAAACGTGTCTTGCCTGCCAAAAAAGAAAATATGAGAGACTTCTCTCTTTTATTTCGTGCTTCTGTCAACAGTTTGGCATAGTCTGAAATACCCATGCATAAAAAAACAATAGTGAGAGTATGGATGAAGTGTGTGCAGAACTAGTGCACTATAAAAGCAGCAGATAGCAGGTGGCTGAAAAATAAATGACAGGAGACATATGATAGCTCTACAACACTGCGCAAACAAAATTAGATTCTACTCCGTATGATTGTGTAATATATGAGCACAAGGATGGCTGGGAAATGCAGGTACTCCTCCGGCACACCACCACATGTGGTCCTATCAAAATAACTATCGATTGAAAATAAATAGGTCAGTCAAATTTTTTATGAACCGTACGATCTACAAGGAACAGGCAGATGGCCTTCGTCTAGCTCCCGCGAGTCACTGTTGATGATCTTTCTCGAACCGCCAGCGACAACCGGCCTAGACCCCTCACTACAAAAAAGACACATCCGTAACATTTTGGGTTGAACGAATTTTTTCCTGTCATGCTTATGACACTTCTATGACGATAATTCTGACAAAACCCGGTATGACAATAGATGTGGCGGGCTCCTACTTCTATGACACATCCTGGACGGGCCGGAGACGCAGCTGCATGACATTCTTTGGGCCGTCCATGACAGAAAAAACTGTGGTAGAAGAGAGGGCGAGAAAAATATTCGGGAGTTCCCAGTTACGGTGGGTGGTCGGGGGCCGAGTGATGCACATTTCTCTTGTACACGTACACGCATGGATGCGAGGCATTGGGCTCTAACTGAACCCGAGCGAGGCGTTCGCCTAATGAACCAGAGCGATTGCACTGCAGGCTACGCTTACTAAACCCGAGCGATCGATCGATCTGGCTGTTAACTGAACCCAATCGAACGATTCCTTCACTACTGCTGCTAACTAAAGCCGGTCGAACCTGCTGCCTCTTGATGAACAGTGAGCGTTGTTGGGGGGTGGATGAACAGTTCTCGGTGGGGGGTTGGATGAACAGGCCCCCGTGGTAGTAGAGGCCATTGCCGTTGGATGAACAGGACCCCGATCGATCGAGCCGGTTGGGGGTGGGTGAACAGGACCCCTTGGAGGGCAGAATGAACAGGACGACCATGTGGAGGGCTGGTTGAACAGTAGCCAGTGGAGGGCTGGATGAATAGTAGCCCTTGGAGGGGTGGTTGAACAGGACCCCGTGGAGAGGGCTAGTTGAACAGTAGCCGGTGGAGGAGTGGTGGATGCTCGATGAACAGGAGCCCGTGGATGAACAGTCACAGGTGGAGGCTGGAGGTGGTTGACGGTGGATGAACAGTACCCTGTGGAGGCTGGAGGAGGTCGATGGTGGAGATGAACAGAGTCTGTGGAGTCCTGCTTTGCAAGACGCCACACCCTCCCGGCGAACAGACCCTGCTGACCAGAGCGCCCAACACAAGTCCGCTTCTCCTTTTGCGGTACGCCACACCCTCCCGATCAACAGGACTCCGTTTTGACCGTAGGAGGTCCAAGAGAAGTCTGTTTCCTCCGTTTTGCGGTATGCCACACCCCTCCCGGTGAACAGGATCCCGTTTAAACCGTAGGCGGTCGAACACAAGGCTGTTTCCTCCGTTCTGCGGTATCCCAGGCCTCTTTTCGATCGGCTGTTCTGTCCAAGCCGGTTGGCTCCCGATGAACATGATGCATTCCGTTCCGACCCAGCCGGTTGGCTGTGGATGAACAGGATGCCGTCGCTGCCTCTCCATGTACACGAGCCCTGGTCGTACGTATGCCCGAGTAGGCGTTCGAGACACCGTCCGTATGTGCCTACCTGGCCGTATTTTTTGGCGTGTGGCTGTATGTACGTGTACACGGTTTAGACGGGACGGCCTGAACTGCTATGTGAGGGGCTCTACTATGACATGTGTTGCTACTTACTCGGGCACGGTTCATTGTTGCAGAGCAACCGATCGACCAGCATGTATGTACACGTTTGCGACAAGACACACAATGGTACGTACGCTTCGACCGGGTGGGTCCTAACTGTCAGGGAGAATAAGGACGCACCTCCTTGTGTGCAAAGATATAGCTGCTGGGTCCCAGCTCCGGGGGAGAATCATTTTTTGCCCGTAATAAGGACGCACTTCCTTGCGGGCGAAGATGTAGCTGGTGGGTCCCAGTTGTCAGGGGGAGAAAAAATTATTTTTCAGGGCAAAAAGGATGAGGTTGCATGCATGCGTCCATGGGCGTGGTGCGTCCCCACTGTCAGCCTCTCACGTACAATCATCTTCCGATGACTCTCGTTTGTTGACCACGTTGACCACACTGTGCCGAGCGCACCAAGGCCAATGGACGAGGCGAGGCCGCAAACTGGAACGACCCGGAGATGGGGAAGACGTGGCAGTGGAGTCGCAGATGGAGAGGAGTGGGAAACTTGACTGGTTCGGGTGCGTGGTAGCACTGCCGCCCACGGGAGACAGGAGAAAGAACATAGGTTGAAGAAGGAGCACGGCTGTTGGATGAACATTCAACGGCCCAGCTGCTAGAATCATTAGTTGATTAAGTTGACAAAGCCCTGCGTACACGTCAGCTTAGTAGGCCCACAAGTCAGCCACCAAATCTGCCGGGCCCTAGCTGTCATCGGGAGAAAAAGTTTTTTCACATAACATGGAGGCACTTCCTTCCGTGCGAAGATACAGCCGGTGGGTCCTAGCTGTCAGGGGGAGGAAACATTTTTTTCAGTTTAATAAGGAGGAACTTTCCTTGCGCGCGACCATGGACCTCGTGGGTCCCAGCCGTCAGGCTCTCCATGTATAGTCCTCTTCCGATGACTCTTATTTGTTGACCATGCCGGGTCGAGCGCAGCGAGACGGTGGACGATGGCGAGGCCCTGGACAGGAATGACCCGGAGATGGGAAGACTGGCAGTGGAGTCGCATATTTAGAGGAGTACAAGGGTTATAACTTGTTCTGGTGCGGCGTGGGGCTGCAGTCGGTGGAGAATAACAGGAGGTGTGGAGTGGTAGCGCTTCGCAGTGATGCGTGCTAAGCAGAGCCGCTAGCCGCCGGAGGCCGGTGCAGGCGGTCCTGGCGACCCTGGAGGAAAAAGACGAGAGATTGAAGGTGCATGCCAGCCGTTGGATATAAATCCAATGGCTGTGGATGTGATAATTATTTGTTGACCAAGTTGACAACGCCTTGCATAGGCTTCGACCTATTAGCCCACATGCCAGCCTGCAAAAATGTGGCATATATTTAACCCATGTTTTCTAGAATTTACAGTCCATTTGCTGGGCTCGGTGAACAAATAATTTCGCGTCAATGCGGCCCATTTAATATTTTCTAAGAAATACCAGCCCATTTGAACTTTCTTGAAATACACGAATTACCTGGGCTCGTTCTATATATAATGTTAGGTTAGAAGGAGCAATTAATATAAAAAATAAACTAGAGCGACACATTTTTTATATATAAAATTAACAATTTAGCGAGTTATTGCTCAAAACAAAAGTGAGCGCATTATTATTACATTGTTCCTTCAAATCTTCGCAAGCTTTTGTACGCAATAACCAGGATTTTCCTTGCTTGTGAGTAAAAAACAACCAGGATTTTCCTTGCCAACTTCTGTTAAACATTTACTTTTATAAGTTAATAACACGTGGGATGTTTTTATAATGTATAGATAAGTCTCTCTTAAATATATGATAATAGTAATAATATAAATATATATAATGTGGTTAGAAGGGAAAACATAAATTGGACACAACATTATTATTCTTATATCTAGATAAATAGAACAGAGATCTGCGTTTTATTAAAAAAATACTTTGGGTTGCCGATCTTTAATAAAAAGTAAAACCTACACTGGGAGGCCCATAGGCCAATATGGACCTCAAAAAATAAGTTGAAACCACTGTCTCTGTATGTCGTGGGCTACGCATGTTAAAAAACAAAACCTAGGCCTAGCTGATACTTTTTCGCCCTCTAGAAAAAATGATACCAGCTAGATCCCGATACCCCTTTCCCACAACAACAACAAATAAAAAAAGATCCCCGATACCCCTGAAAAAAAGCTCCCCGGTGACAGTCATCGTTGGAAATTTATTTCGTTTATTGACTAAGGTTGACAAACCCGTGGGCCTCAATGTTTGTATACAATTAGGAGGAAGCTTTTTTTTCCAATGGGGCACTTGCTTGCATATGGCTTGGACCTAGTGGGTCCCTACTCTCAGTCTCTTGGTGTATAGTCCTCTCTAGATTCCTCTCTTTTGTTTAGCATGTTGACAACGGCATACGGCGGCGCCACGGCGAGCGCACACGGATGGGAAAGAACCGGAGCCTAGGAAGACGCCTTCATTCTTTCAAACATATAGCACTAGCCCGGTGGTTGCAGCCCTCTCACCCAAAAGCTATACTGCCCGGGTTCGATTCCAACTGGTGCAGTTGAAAAATATCTAACACTTGCCAAAATTTCGTCCCTAGTTTACCTAGTTTTTCGCACACTCAACATTGTCCTGCCATTTTGAAAATAGCATATCTTTTTGACTTTGCATGATATGAAGATGTGCTATACATGAATGTTGAATAGCATGATGTTAACTTGTTGTTAGTTCCATTTTTATCATGAATAAAATTTCCAACATGCTGTTATCCATGTTTGAAAAGTTCATGTTGATTTAAATGCTCTGCCTCTGAAACAAGCGGTTTCTTATATGAAAATCACTTGGACAAGCAGCCATCACCGATGTTGGATTCGATGCCGCGCTTTTTCAATCCACCAGCAGGCGCGAGGGGGAAATAAACTTCCGTCCCATGCTGCTGGTTGGGGAATGGAGCGAACTGGATTAAAGAGGGGGCGACGGCGCGACTGAAGAAGCACATCAGACATGATTTTTTTTCAGTGAATGGCTCTCGATGGCATTTTTTTACTTGCCTCTGCACCATACCACGTATTTTTAGCCTCCCAGTCCATGGTGGACCAGCAGCCCATTTTCTGGGCGGGCCAACCTACAAAAAGCAGCACTCGATTTTTCATCAAGCCCCAAAAACAACGCAGTACTATGTTTGTTTTGAGGCCCAAAACATTACGGCAGGGGTTGAGCGGGGGAGGGGAGGAGACAGAGCAAAAAGATTAAAAATAGTCAATGCGTCATTACTACCCTAACAAGCAGGTGCGATTCTTCTCGGGAAGAAGGTGTGCCATTGAGACCCACACGTCACAAAATCCCACAATAGACATACTAACAAGTTCACACACAAGTACAACCGAAAAGGTAAACATTCATATCAAACTCAGGTTCACAGGACACGTTCATATTCATAGCCAACATTCACAATCAACAACTCAAAAGATTAATATATACACAACTTCAACATGTCTATGCATATAAATGATTGATAGATCACAAGACATTCATAGATAATTCCCAAAAAGATTCAGATATACACATGTTCAGTATGTTTATGCATCCAAATGATTGAGATCACAGCCAATATCATCCATGGACAAAATTTAATTACCTAGGGTACAGACTGGTAAATGGTGTTCAGTCGGAGGTACTTCTTGATAAAATTAACGCTTGTACGAGTAAACTGTCAAGTACATAAGAGGCAGCACAGACAATCTGAACTTTGCTTGTAGGTTTATCCTCGAAATAGTGGCCTCGTGCCGAGGGAGGTTTGAGAAACTTGGCCACTACTTTCATCCAACTAGTTTACTGGCTCATCTTGGTCCTATAGCTTGCCAGAATTCTACATTGCAGAAAAGAAAGGAGGCGGTTGAGAAAATGAACCACCCAATTGTTTTTGCAGTTCAACTGAAATGGGGCATCCTTGGCGTGCAGACTGATTAAGTGCTAGATGAATATACGCGTTAACCAACTTGTCTGGAATCTTTAGACTCCATGCCATATAGTTCGCTACCATATGTGTTGATAACCAAAAGGCATAAGTTGGGACCAAAGACTGGACTGCATTTTTCTGGGCTATGCGCCAAGCAATATTTTTGGCGTTCACTCTCCTAATACTTGGAGTTTGACAACTGGTTGACGCCGGTTAATACTCTAATGAATATAGGCACTTTTTCTTTTCAACGCCGATGCTTGTCTGAGTGAACGTTGGAGTACATAGCAGCAGCATAAGTATCTGTCCATCTGATCTTTTTGTGCAGTTCTATTGAGATCGCCCAATGTAATGATTTGCCTACGAGTTCAGGCTCCAAGTTACTCCTTTATGAAATCAGCAAATAGTAGCACAATACCAAATTACAAATACATATGACAAGCACAATAATCAGGATAAAGACCGGTACCAACCTATGCGAGGTAGCATATCAATTACTATTTCCTTTGATGTAAGTTTCGAGATAAGTTAAGCGATCGATGTGAAAGGAAGGAAGCAAGCCAAGATAAGCGATCGATGTGAAAGGAAGGAAGCAATGAGGCAATGAAGCACCCAAAGTTTTTGTGCAGTTCCACCAAAATCGAGCATCCTCATGGCACATATATTGAGAGAGTGAGATTACCGTAATAGTGGGACTAGTTGATGAAACATACACTAACAAATAGAAGCACCCTCATTATCTTAATGGGTAAAGATAGCAACATAGTAGTCTTGATGTCAAAGGGATTGGATAGGTGACTTACCCATTCAGTGACTTTGGCACTGGACGTTCCAAAAATGGGTACTATCGGATCGGGTGAATTAGAGAATAGACAGGGGTCCGTTGGCATTTCAGCCTTTCTTCTCCTTTCAGGGCCTATCCGAAAGAGAATCCAAGAGAGGTATTAGTTTATTTAATCAATGCCAATTAGCTCAACACTCAAAGCATTGCCATGTATCATAGGTCACAAAACATTAACACGCAAAGAGAAAGGAGTTCATCATGACAGTAGCACGATACAAATAGAGATGACAACAAACTAATATGGATGAAGGCCTTTCTCAGATTCTGGGTTCCGGCAAACCCTTGAGGTTCGAACACTTGGGTGCGCACGAAGATCTCTCCCTTCTTAGCTCGCTCTCACAATGATCTCAAGGCCTAGCTCGTCGAAACCAAGGGACAAGAGACACAAGAGTTTATACTGGTTCGGGCCACCGTTGTGGTGTAATACCATACTCCAGTGTGGTGTGGTGGATTGCCTCGGGGGCTGACAATGAACAGTACAAGGGATGAACAAACTCCCGAGGAGAGGTGTTCTTGAGATTGGTGAGCTTGTGTGTGCGAGGATGGTCCGAATGATTCGTCCCCTGCTAGGGTTGTGGCTAGTCCTATTTATAGAGGCCCTGGTCCTCTTCCCAAATATTAGGCAGGAAGGGATCCCACAACAACCAATTTTGAAGGGAGACAACTAGTACAAGATATCTTGACAAAAGGTGGTCTTCGCCTGCCAAAGGCTATGGTGGTGACGCCGTCGTGGGCTCCGTGGTGACCTCCATCCTGCCGTGCTGCTGGTCTTGGTCTTGTTGCACCAATATGGAAACCTTTGCCTGACACGTCGGGACTCCTCGCCTGCGCTTGCCCCTTTAGCACCAAAGAGGCAACGAGTACTCTGCGCCCGCTGGCGCCTGCCTGGCCTTGGTCGTCATGGCTTACATCATGCGGACCTCGCGAGGTGTCCCTTGCATAGACATCTCCGCTCCTCGGAAGCCAGCCTAGCGAGGCTGCCCTAGAGGAGGTCTTGTGTCATCCTCCTCGCGAGGCTTGGCCCTCGCGAGGGTCTTGAGTGGTTGCTAATGAAGATGGGCTGTACCAGGCCGTTGGTGGAGCCACGCCCTAGGCCACAGGCAGGCAAGTCTGGCTACCCCCATTCCCAGGACGCCGACAGTAGCCCCGGGCCCAAGGTGCGCTCGTACTTGGCTTCGAGGCGTAGCCAAAGGGCAAGTGCGGAGCGCCGCGGGCCCCAATAGCCTGCAGCCTTGATTGACACGTGGCGATTGACAGGACGTGGGCGTCTCCGCTTCCCCATGCTACCTCGGCAACTGTGCCTGACTGACAAAAGGCTGGTGCGCGCCGCGGTTCTTTCATTGCCTGCCTTTGTCTTGCTCCAGATCCCCTTTCTCGTTTCTCTCTCCCAAAAACTCTAGATCCGCGCCAACTCCCCTTCGAGCCTGCAATCGATGGCGTCCGGCAAGGCAAAGGCCGCTTCTCCACCAACCTGGTATGAGCCGGCTCTGAGCGCCCCCAACGTTTCAGAGAAGAACCTCGCCGCCATGCTCGTGATGACGGCAGAGGGTAGCAACGAGAAGGGAAAGACCATGCTCCGTGCTGGCTCCGCCGAACCGGAGGCCTCAGGCAGCACCTTCTATCCCTTCTTAATGAGTAGTGTTGTCGCAGGGCCGGTTCCCCCTTTCTCCAATTTCATCTACGCCGTCCTTAGCCGTTACAAGCTGCATGCCCTTCATCTTCATCCCAACTCCGTTGTCCTCCTGTCGATCTTTGCTTTCTATTGTGAGGCATTCGTGGGGGTTATGCCGTCCGGGGCACTGCTTCGCCACTTCTTCTACCTCCGGAACAAGGACGGCCACTGCTTGGGGTGTGCCAACTTTGTCGCTGCCACCAGGACCAACGCGATCTCGAAGGCCGGGAAGAAGGCCGAGAGCTTCAGGAGCAAGTGGGTCCTCATGGATGCCAAGTGCTCCCACCCTCGGTTGGTGCTGCCGACGGAGATGCCCACACCACAGGACAGGTGTCTCCGCGCGAGGCTCACCGACCCCAAGGCGGAGCAGGTGCTGGAGGAGATGACTGCTAACCTGAAGCCTGACGATCCCAAGGCAGCGAAGCTGATGGGGGCCATGATCGTCAACAAATTCCTAACGCAGCGCGTGGCTCCACTCCAGGCGCGCTCGCGCCCCTTGTGGAAGCTCGGGGATGAGGAGGACGACCTCCATTTGTGCTGGGATGCCTTGTCGGACGAGGAGCTGGGCGCGGCTCTCCGTCTCTTGGTTGGGGACGATCTGGGGTATCCACCTGACACCCACGTTCCCCTATACCGCCGCCCAGATGGGGCGAAGGTTGCTGCCGCCATGCTCGCCTTCGACGGACGCGGGCTCGTGCCGCCGGCGCCTTCAGAGGCCCCGGTGGTGCCGGCCCCGGTGGTGGTGTCCTCTGATGACTTCGTCGAGGAGGAGGAGCGGGACTCGGAGGTGACCCAGGAGGGGGCAGGGAGACTTCCCTTCTGTGCATGGCTGACCTCCTCTGTGCCTTGCCCGACGACGACGACGACGCCGGCGACCATGCGTTGAAGGAGGTCAGGCCCCCTGCCGGGGTCACCACGAGGTCCAAGGTCACCCCCTCGAAGAAGACGCCGACCGGGGTCCCGACGGAGAGGTAATGCCCCTGCTCTGACGTTGTCTGGTGCTGCCGCCGGGCTGGTAGCGGTGGCATCATCTGCTCCAGGAGCTCACGTGTCGGTGCCCCAGACTGCGAGGCCCCTGGGCTCCGTGCTTCTGAAGAGGCCGCAGAACTATGTCGCCGTGGACCGGTAAGCACCTAGCCCTGACTTTGACCTTACTCCTGCTTCTGTCGCTGCTTCCTGGCATTCTCCTCTTGCGTCGTCACGCCAACGCCGGTGGCGAAGAAGAAGAGAGAGGGGATGGCCGCATCCTCGAGGGCCCAGCAGCCTGGCCTAGCCGCACCCCCTACAGCACAGAAGGGCGGCGAAGGCGCCCATACTTTCCCCGCTCGGTCGTCCTCGCGAGGCACACTGGACCATCCTCTGGAGAAGGCGACCTCCTCGGCCAAGCCGGCTCCGAAGGCGTCTCTCCCCAGCTAGCCCGTCGATGTTGCAAAGGTTTAGGAGCCCCCAGTTTCTCTTCCTGCCGCCATCAGCTCACAAGTCCTGGCAACAATGCAGCCTCCTCCTCCAGCCATGCCGCTGGCTCGCGATCCTTCCGCTTCGCCCGACGCTCTGTAGGAGGATCTTTCCATGATGACGCGGCTTCGAGGTGACCTTCGAGGCGCCAATCATCGCCTGGTGGCAGGGCGCCTGGAGCTGATCTCAGGTTCGTTGCACTCCGACGCGTTTGTCAGGGCGGCGTTGCGCCAAGCCGTGGCAGCTTCCGAGGAGGACAAGCGGGGCTTCGACCAAGTCGCGGCCGCCCGCGAGGCGGCACTTAAGGATGCCGAGGCCGCCAGGGAGCACTCCCGGTCAGTGCAGGCCAAGCTGGAGACCATGTGCTATGAGTGAGCGGTCGAGGCTCGGGATCGCAAGGCGGAGGAGGAGAAGATGAAGGCCCAGGAAGACGCAGTCAACGGTCATGACGCCGAGCTGGAGCAGTCGGCAAGGGCGCAGGCCTCAGAATGCAGCCGCCTGGAGGAGTTGGAGAAGAAGGTGGAGGCGGGGAAGGCCCAACTGGACGCCAATACGAAGGTCCTTGCCGAGGATCGCGCAGCCTTCAAGTCACTTGAGGAGAGGTCCCGCGAGGCGCTGCGGGGACTCTAGGAGAAGGGATTGGAGAAGCCTTTGGTGACTGACGATGATGGCCCCGCCCAACTAATTCCTCAACTCGCCAAGGCGCTCGAGGACGTCGTCGATGGAATTGGCCCCATGGTGGAGTGGGAAGCTCGCGCGCTTCCCTCACCGGTCTTGACGCGCATCCTCAGCCACCTTTACCTTCGCGACCCCAACGCCGACCTTGGTGTCCTGCTCGATCCTGTGGACGAGGGGCGCTGCGAAGCCGTTGCGGAAGCCGTGAAGGGCCATGTGGAAGCCTTGCTGAAGAAGTTCCTTGCCATCGAACCCGCACCTCCAGCTGATGGCGCCACCGATCCCACGACCAAGGCCAACGACGCGGGTGACGACAGTGCTACCGACGAGTGGGCAGTTCCTGGTGACGGCGCCCGAGATTGAAGAGGAGGCCTGCTGGCAAGCGATAGTTCTCCTTCCTGCTTTTACTTTCCTGCGAACTTTCCTACAACATGCGATGTGCCTCGTGGAGGCGTTAAAACTTCCGTTTGATGTTAAGGAACATTATGTTGTGTAATATTTTATTTGGATTCCATGATCTCCTTTTCGTTTGCTTGATGTTCTACGTCGGCAGGGCCGACCCCGCGCATACCTCAGCCACCGTTGGGCCGTCTGGATCACCAGGATGGGACCAAGGGGTGAGGGGCTACGTGGCCAATTAGGCTCCTGAGTCGTGATGCTCAGGAGTCCCCCTTGACGTTCAAACGGCCCGCGGGAAGGAGATGCAGAAATAGGCCTTAGGGTTCTACGTCGGTAGGGCCCGACCCCGCGCATGCCTCAGCCACCGTTGGGCCGTCTGGATCACCAGGACAGGACCAAGGGGTGAGGGGCTACATGGCCAGTTAGGCTCCTGTGTCACGATGCTCAAGAGTCACCCTTGACGCTCAAACAGACCTTCATACATGTCCTCGCCGAGGTCCCGCTCGGGAGGGGCGCGCAATGACCAGGTCCAAGGGACCAGGCAGGGCGGCGTACGCTAGGCATGACCTGAGCATAGCCCCCGTGCCTAGCCCCCTCGCGTGACTCTCCCAAGGGGAGGTGTTGCGACGAGGTTGGACACTAAGCCCAGAGGCTCCCTAAGGTTGGTACGGCCATGGGGCCGCCTTGAGTTGTTTATCACGAGCGCGGAGCATAGCGCTTCCGCACTTGCATGGGCACAACTGCTCCTAGACCATGTCGACTGCCATCGCGGAGCATGGTGCTTCCATTGGTGCGTGGTTGAGGGCTCCCTCTGAGTGGAGCCCCCGGGGCATGTACAACCCTGCCCTGACACATGGCTTGCACGGCAGGGTTGACGAGGTGTGTGTGGGCACTTGCGAGTCAGCGCAGGACTCACGAGGCCCTACCTCAAGGCGGGTTGTGCCTTGTCTTGATTCTTGGTAGCTTCAGTGGTCCTGCGAGATGGTTAGGCAACCTGCGTCGGACGAATCTCCTGAGACGATCACATGAGAAGGCCAGACACCAACGACGCCAGGAGGTGACGTGAACGGGGACGGCCCGCCAGACAGAGCTTAGTCATTGGGTTTATCGACGCTGCAAGGACGGACCCGAGCACAGACATCATGTCTAGCCTACTCATGTGAAGAATCCTAAAGAAAGAAGACCGGTGCGCGGCTCCCGTGGTGACGAGGGCGGTCGTGGGTGGGGTATCGAAGTACCGGACAGGCAGGTGACAATCACAAAATGACTCAAGCAATGAAGTAGGTTAGCTCAGATATATGCACGAACGATACACGCCACTGGGACGGACCCCAGTGGCCTGGGGTAGATGCAGCCCGAGGGGCACTACCAACAGAGTAAGCTAAAGATGCAAAAGGATACACGTCGCAGGGACAGACCCATGCGACATGGGGACAATTCTTCCCGAGGGGGTGCCCCAACTGACTGAACTAGAAAGAGTCACCTGATACCGTAGCTGGAGCAATGTTGGAGTAGCCGAAGATGCGTGCCAAAGAGTTGTTCCTCACGAGCCGCCAGGGTCCTAAGCCTTGGGAGGCTCCACGGAATCAGGTGCCTCCTGGAGAACCGTCGTGATTTCCTCCAGGACGACATGATGCCTGGCCTCCTGAGCCGCCAGGATGCTCTGTAGATGGCGCTGGAAGGTGACACCCGCGTTCAGCAGGCCGAATGGCATGCGAACGTAGCTGTGAGGTGGAGCCTCGCACCGTCCAGTGCGCAAAGGCTAGAAACGTCCCTGAGATGCGGCCCTGTTGAGCCCTGGAATGTCGATGCAGAGGCGCAGCCCGCCGTCCTCCCTAGGATGGGGGGCTGCGCCAGGCGGTGGGCGGTGATCGCCGTGTATGGTCCTTGCCTCTTGAAGCTCCTTGGTTGCCTTGGTGATGAACTCCTGAGCACTGGGCGCTCCGTGCCTTGTGCCTTCTTGAGGGAAACATGCAGCGAAGCACGCCTCCATGTGGTGCCCGAGCGCCTCCCTCGTGACATTGGCTAGGTCTGAGGCCCTCTAGAAGAGAGCCCCCGAGCCCAACCTGAGGAGGGCACCGGGCGCGCCTTCCTATGCAAGGGAGGGAGGCACCGCAGCTGCGGGCACAGATCCTGAGGTGGTGCCGCTGGATATGCCGCTCTCCTGAGGCCCTGGGTGGAATAGTTGCTTCTTCTTCTTCTTGGGGATGACCTCAGGAGGGTACAAGGTGCCTTCATTGTCAGGGTCTACGACCGCTGCAGCTTGCTAGGCGCGCTTGAGGGAGCACACCACATCCCTTTCTTCACATGGAACCATGATGATGCCGCCACTACCTGGCATCTTGAGGACGTTGTAGCCGTGGTGGGTTGCTGCCATAAACTTGGCCAAGGCTGGATACCAAGAATGGCATTGTACGGCAGGCGGATGTGGGCGACGTCGAAGTCAATGAGCTCGGTGCAGTAATTGTTATGTTGGCCGAAGGTGACAGGGAGGCGGACCTGCCCTATTGGGGTGGTGGAGCCGTCAGTCACTCCTGAGAAGGGCTTGGTAGGCTGCAGCTGATCGTATGGCACTTGGAGGCTGTCAAATGTCTCGACGGACAGGATATTGAGCCCTGCGCCGCCGTCGATGAGGGTCTTGGTGACTTGGACGTTGATGGTGACGGGTGAGCAGAGCATCGGGAGGGCGCCGGCTATTGACGCGCACTTGAGCTGGTCTGACGAGCTGAAGGTGATGGCGCACTTGGACCCCCTGAGCGGGCGCGTGGCCTCGAGCCTGGGAAGGGCCGCGTTCACCTCATGAGCAAACTGCTTGAAGATACGCTGAGAGGCTGGGGCTTGAGCGCCACCCAAGATGCAGGCGATGGCACGAGGCTCTTGGAAGCTCCCAGCCCCCTCGTCCTAATGATGGTCGCCGTTCCTCCTTGGTGGTGGCGGCAGCGGAGAGAGCCCTGCGTTGCCCTGAGGGCGGTCCTCACGAGGCTGGTCTCTCCAGGCGCCCTCTCAAGGCGGGTCCTGCAAGCGGTCCTCACGAGGCCGGTCGCGCCACTCCTGGCGGGGGCCGCGGTCGTCCCAGCGTCCTCCACTTCGTCCTCCTCCTCTGCCATAGACTCGGTCGTTGTGCTCGGGGCATCGACTGAAGCGCCCATCGCAGATGGCCCTGAGCTCCTGACAGTCGCTGGTGTTGTGGCTGTGAATGTTGTTGAAGGCACAGAACGGGCGACTGGCCTTGGACGACTCGGGGTGGTCGCGGCCGCGCTTCATCTCTGGCTCTGCCGCGAGCACGGCAGCCCGCTTGCGCTTCATGTCCTTGACCTTGGCCTTCTTGTCCTCCTGATCGGCAGCTGGGAGCTCAAGGAGGGAAAGGCGCCCTTCCTCAGCCCTTGCGGACTTGGTCGCCATGTTGAACATCTGCAGGGCCGTGTATAGTTCCTCGCGAATGGCGAGCTTCTCCTTCATCTTGACGTCGCGGATGCCATTAGAGAAGGCGGAGATGATGGCCTCGTCCGTCACCTTGGGGATCTTGAGGCGAACTCTGTAGAAGCGCTGGATGTACTTCTGGAGAGTTTCCCCTGGCTGCTGCTTGATGCGCCGCAGGTCACCCGCGGCCCACGGGCGGTTGCAAGTACCCTGGAAGTTAGCGACGAAACGCTCGCGCATCTCGCCCCAGGAGGAGATCGATCCCGCGGGCAGGTTCAGGAGCCACGAGCACGCGTCGTCCTTGAGGGCCATGGGGAACCAATTCGCCATGATCTTCTCGTCGCCGTTAGCCGCCTCGATGCTTAGCTCATAGAGCTGTAGGAACTCCGCGGGGAAGAGGGTGCCGTCGTAGCGTGGAGGCAGGTCCGGCTTGAACTTGCCAGGCCAGACGATGCTGCGCAGTTCGGGAGTGAAGGCACGGTAGCCTGCTGTGGTCACAGGGGCCCGTCGCCGAGGCGGAGCCTGATCTTGATATCCATGCGCCGCCGTAGCAGGCGGGACGCGGTCTTGACACGGTGGTGCTGGGAGCGCAGGAGCGTTTTCTGGCGACCGAGGGAGTTCTTGGCAGCTTCCTTCTTCGTGTGCGGGCACCCGGCATGGCGGGTCACGCCGCTGGGCCGCACGCCTCGGTGCGAGGACAGTGTCTTGGTGCGGAGGTGGTGGAGGTGCTCCATGGGCGACGTCGCCCGCTGCTAGAGGTGGTCGAGGTAGCGAAAGGGACGGTGCAGGAGTGCCCCCAGCAGCGCTGACGAGCTCGGTGATGCGGTCAAGCCAATCCTCGTAGAGGTCGTCGACTGGACGGTGACGCAGGAGCTCGCGTGCCATGAGCAGCGCAGCCTGCGCATCCATGTGCGCGCCAGGAGTGTGGGACGACGAGTCGGCCGGGGTCAGTGACGGGGTGGCGGTGCATCCGTCCCGCCGCACGGAGCGGTGCAGCGATGAAGCTTGCTGCTCATTCCCCGCCGGGCTGGTGGCGGTGTTGGCAGCGGGTGATGGAGAACGGCGGGGAGGTTCACCGATGGGCGCCGTCTAAGCGACACGAGCGGCGAGAGCGGCGCAACGCTCAGCACGGGCTCGCCGAGCATCGGCCTTGGATCCGGTGGAGCGGTGGAGCGCCGATCGACGGAAGAAAGGCTTCAGCACACCCCTGCCTGGCGCGCCAAATGTCAGATGGGTCCTGGCAAACCCTTGAGGTTCGAACACTAGGGTGCGCACGAAGATCTATCCCATCCTAGCTCACTCTCGCAATGATCTCAAGGCCTAGCTTGTCGAACCCAAGGGACAAGAGACATGAGAGTTTATACTTGTTCGGGCCACCGTTGTGGTGTAATACCCTACTCCAGTGTGGTGTGGTGGATTGCCTCGGGGGCTGAGGATGAATAGTACAAGGGATGAACAACCTCCCGAGGAGAGGTGTTCTTGAGCTTGGTGAGCATGTGTGTGCGAGGATGGTCCGAATGGTGCGTCCCCTGCTAGGGTTGTGGCTAGTCCTATTTATAGAGGCCCTGGTCCTGTTCCCAAATATTAGGCGAGAAGGGATCCCACAACGGCCAATTTCGAAGGGAGACAAATAGTACAAGCTATCCTGACAAAAGGTGGTCTTCGCCTGCCAAAGGCTCTCGTGGTGACGCTGCTGTGGGCTCCAGGTGTCCTCCGGCCCTGCCAGGCTGCTAGTCTTGGTCTTGTTGCACCAATATGGAAACTTGCCTCGACGCCGGGACTCTCTCAGGCGCTTGCCCCTTTAGCACCAAAGAGGCAACGAGTACTCTGCGACCGCTGGCGCTCGCCTGGCCTTGGTCGTGATGGCTCATGTCATGCAGACCTCGTGAGGTGTCCCTTGCATAGACATCTCCGCTCCTCGGGAGCCAGCCTAGCGAGGCTGCCCCTGAGGAGGTCTTGTATCGTCCGCCTCGCAAGGCTTGGCCCCTCGCGAGGGTCTTGAGTGGTTGATGATGAAGATGGGGCCGTACCGGGCCGTTGGTGGAGCCACGTCCGAGCCGCAGGCAGACAAGTCTGGGTACCCCCGTTCCCAGGACTCTGACAACCTTAGGCCAGTACCAACCTGAGCAAAAAAGCTTATTCATGTAGTCCCAGAAGAGATGATAAAGCACTAACTGGAATCACTCTATAGTATATATTTTATCAATTACTATTTCCTTTGACTGGAAGCCAAGATAAGCGAAGCAACTGACAAGAAAGGAAGGAAGCAAGCCGAGATAAGCGACTGACAGGAAAGGAAGGAAGCAATTGAGGCAATGAAGCACCCAAATTTTTTGTGCAGTTCCACCAAAATCGAGCATCCCTGTTGGCACATATATTGAGAGAGTGAGATTACTGTAATAGTGGAACTAGTTGATAAAACATACACTAACAAATAAATGCACCCTCATTATCTTAATGGGTAAAGTTAGCAACATAGTAGTCTTGCTTAAAGAGGTATTAGTTCATTTAATCTGTGCTAATTAGCTCAACACTCAAAGCATTGCCATGTATCATAGGTCGCAAAACTTTAACGTGCAAAGATGAAGGAGTTTCTCATGATTGTAGCACGATACAAATAGAGATGACAGCAAACTAATATGGATGAAGCCTTAGGCCGTTACCAACCCGAGCAAAGAAGCTTATTCCTGTAGTCCGAGAAGAGATGATAAAGCACTCACTGGAATCACTCAATAGTATATATTTTTGTGCACTTCAAATGTATGGTTGAAATCACTCTTGGTTACCAGTGGTGAAATTATATCAAAAGATTATCAAGAACTTCCAGCAGAGTTAAATCACTGGCTGTGATACAGATCATTGTATTGTCTTGTGTAGTTCCACTAAAGTGTATGATTGGCACAACATGATTCCTGTTTGCACAAGTAGGAACAAGGTGAAACCTTCATCAGCTTAGTGAGAAAGGATAGAAAGACATTAGCATATTACTCTAACAGTAGCATCAAATTCATGATGGAAAATACACAAATAAACATACACTACTTTCAAGAGTGTTCGATTACGGTGGCCTCTGAAGTACCACTCGATGACATAATAAATAACCGCGATGCTACGGGCCGGATTGCCAAATGGGCCATTGAGCTCCTCCCATTCGACATAACGTACAAACCTCGGCGGGCCATCAAGTCGCAAGTGTTGGCTGACTTCATCGCCGAATGGACAGAAGCCGAACTCCCTAAAGAGTACGACACATACTCAAACTGGATCATGCACTTCGACGGCTCTAAAATGCTGGCTGGATTGGCAGAAGGTGTTGTCCTGACGTCTCCCACCGGAGACACGGTCTAGTACGTCCTCCAAATATTATACACATACTCCAACAATGCAGCCGAAAACGAGGCTCTGTTGCACGGTCTTTGGATGGCAGTCTCTATGGGCATTCAACGCCTAGAAGTGCGCGGGGACTCAAACCTCGCAATATCACAGATAAACGGAGATTTTGATGCCAAGGACCTGAAAATGGCGGCCTATCGTAATGCCATCCTCAAAATTTTAGCTCGGTTGGAGGGGCTCGAATTCCACTATGTGGCTCGAGAAAACAATCAAGCGGCGGATGTCCTCGCTCGCATCGGCGCTAAACGCGACCCTGTCCCACCTAACATATTCCTGGAACGGCTGTAATCGCCCCGTGGACCGAGCCCTTCTTGGCCTACCTAAATAGGCAGGAGCTCCCCGAAGACCAAAATGAAGCACGCTGCATTGTCCGGCGTTCTAAAGCTTACAAAGTCTACGAAGGGGAACTCTACAAGAAAAGCGATACCGGAGTACTACAAAGATGCATCTCCGAAGAGGAAGGGCGGCAGCTCTTGGCTGAAATCCATGCCGGCCTGTGCGGGCACCACACCGCGGCTCGGGCATTAGTCAGCAAGGCCTTCCGTACAGGCTTCTATTGGCCGACGACCCGAGCAGACGCACAAGACCTTGTCCAACACTGCGTCGGTTGCCAGCTCTTTGCCAATCTGAGTCATATGCGTCGGTTGCCTAGCGTCGAACACAGTGTTCGTATCCTAACCCCTCCCTTTTAATTATGCCCCATCACCTTTTCCTTTCTCGACCTTTTTCTCCCTTCACACCGGCTCTTGTGTTTATGCCCTACGTTCCCGTTAATTCGGCTAGGGCATAAGGGGAGCACCTCTGCGATTATTCCGCCGATTCAGCCGGATGTGTACCTCGATCGGGTGAAGCCGAAAGCTAGCTTCCTTAAGAGAATATTCGGTCGGTAAACAAAAGATGTATTCGTTTATTATAACATAAATCCCCAGAAGTCTTGTATCATGCGCCTTCGTTCGCAGTCCGTACATGTGCATCATCGCATGCGTACCCAGGGAAAGGAACCCCTAACGGAACTATTCTCTCTGGATGATGTTTCTTACTATCCATGTAATATAACATAACTAGTTGGGTACTTGTCTGTTCAAGCACTTATGACCCCTACGCCTTGTTTCCATGCATACCCTAGTTTTGTATAGTCGAGCGGGTATTCGGACACACCCCGGACTATAGGATCCGGGGGCTAAAGCGAAAAGGTTTGCCATGACAAATGATTCTAACCCGGCTAGGGGCTCATCATGCCCATTAAATTACACAGTCACTTGGACTAATTACATTCCTCTTCTATACCATCCAACAGGCTATCTAGCTTACAATCTTGTTGAGAATACTTAGCGGCTATCGCTACCTGGTCATACACCAGACTAACGGGAATTTCTTGCCCATCGGGCCCCGCCGATCCCACTTCGGCCATATGGTTCGGGTCCAGCTTGGTGTAGCGCGTCTTCACCATTGCCCAGGCTTCTCTTGCTCCTTGTCGGCATGCTGATATCTTCCATAGATGGAAGCGCCGCCGGGCTCCTTGAAGCAGGTCTGCAAGTTCCCCCATGCCATTCGGCAGTAGGCTTGATGGCCACAAAGCCTGAGCAACACCCTGCATCACTTGCCGAGCTCGCTCGTGCAGTTTCGAAAGGTCTTGCAGTAAATCGTTTGCAGATGAGGGCATCTCCTCCTCAGGGCGACCTGCAAGCAAAATCCTTTCAATATACTTCCTCGCCGAACTGTACAACAGTTCATCTAGGCACTTACATAAATGCCGCGTCGAAGCCTCTTGTTCTCCTTCACGGAGTCCGCCAGCTGAGCGCGGAGATCTTTTAACTCCACGTCCAGCTGAACTTTGGCATCTTGAAGATCGTTCTTGTCCCGCCTAACTCGCGTAAGAATGCGCTCGCCAGCCTCCCGCTGCTTTTTGAGATGCGATGTGTCCTCTCTTACGCCCTCCGGATTCACCCGGGATTGTCTGCAGAACTTTCTGTTAGACTCGTCACATCAGCTATTTACTAACTGGTGCATCTTCGTTCAATTGTGACAATTTTTACCAGATGAGGGCTTTTGGGGTTCTTCTAATTTGGCAACTGCGGCCCTCAGTTCGGCCTTGCATCCCTCCAGCTCCCGAGACAATTGCTCGTTCTTCTCTACAAGGACCTGTACATACATTGATCCTTAAAGCTGTTGTTTCAACCGTTTCAAGTCTCAGGGCCTACTGCTACACATGCTTATCAAATTTTCTTACCCGTATATCTTTGGTATACTGGTCCGTCGCTCAGGCAAGCCCGCCTTGAGCAGCTTGGATGTATGCGTCTCCCGAATTGAAGGCATTAAATGCCTCTTCAGAAAATATGTTGTTCCGAAGTACGGCCCGTCGGCGCCTGTGATTCATGTCACTCTCTACTTCGTAATTCGTGGCTGAGAGCATTTCCGCACTCTCTGTTGGAGAGCTATGCAGTGCTGGCCCCGTGTCCGCCTCCGCCCCCGAAGCCGGTTTGGGAACTCGGCTGGTGGAGGCGTGATTGGTAGGGTCGCCGGATATAGACCGCTTATTCCTCTTCCTACCAGACACAAAGGGCGCTGTCATATTTTAAATTCTATAATTACAGGACAGGTCATTGCTTTACCTCTGTAGCGGTGTGTCAACCCTCACCGCCTTCCTCTTGAGCCTGCCCGATCTGGACGCTCGTGGTTGACGAGTCCCTAGGGGCTCGGCCCCTCGCTCCAGCCGTCGTTTCTGCAAATAGAACGACACCTCAAAGGTAAATTGTAATACCTGGGAAGAGTCCTCTTCGAAGGATAGGGTGTTTTTAGTTCGGCTTACACGTGAAGCAGGGAGCCGTCCAGGGTAGTCGGCCGTAATGGCCACTAGGGCGCCATCCCAGCTCGCCTGATAGAATACCCCGTTGACAAGCTCCACAGTGATATCCGGATTCACTTTAAGTCCCGGATCTAGGGCCCTTCCAGGGTCCTCTGGTTGCAGGGGGGCTGAAGATTCCTTCTACGGCCCTCCTTAGTTCCTGCCCAAAAGCATTGATGCAAGTAATCTTAGCAGAAGAACGCTAGAGTAAGTAAAGCAAGGAAAAAGAATGGCAACTTACCCACGCTGGGGGGTTGTACATGGAGAATCCGTCCCGCGTTTTGATGCGAAGGAATTCCTCCTCTTCCCCTTTGTACAAATCGGACAATATCCTTGCCAGAGCGGCAGCGGAGTCCGGACCCTTACGGCCGCAGCGGGTGGCATCATCTTCCCCGTTGAAATGCCACATGGGCTTCCCCCGATATTGGAGCGGCTGCACTCCCCGTCTTATGCATATCGCCATAACCTCAACTATCGTCGGTGCGGATTTGGCCAGTAACTTTATCCTGACCATCAGGAGGAATATTTCCCTTGTGTCCTCTTCTTGAGGGCCCCGGGGGCGCCAGCTTAGGCGTGCCCTCGGCGGGGCATTGCTGAACTTGCGGAGACCTGGCCGGACTGGATCCGGAAGAGGGACGTCGTTTATATAGAACCACTCTGAAGGCCGGTTTTCTAGTGCCTTCTCAGTAGTGCCGGACAGGTATCCGGTCCCGGCAATGCGCCATACTTCGGCCCCTCCCATTGACATAGGGACTCCCCTGGATGCGGGGGACAAGGCAGAACAACTTCCTCCATAATCCGAAGTGTGGTTCGCAGCCTTAAAACAGCTCGCAAAGGGCAACGTACCCCGCTATGTGCAGAATAGAGGCAGGGGTAAGACCGTGTAACTGGAGGCCATAGAACTCCAGGATCCCGCGAAGAAACGGGTGGATAGGGAACCCGACGCCCGCGGCAAATGAGGGATCATACATATACGCTCCTCCGGAGATGGGTTAGCAGATCCCTCAGCTTGGTCTCCTCCGTCGTAAGTGGCTATTCCATCTCGGATGGGGACCATGAACGCCGGTGGGAGAAACCCTTAGGTTTGTAACTTTATCAAACGGCTATGAGGAACTGAACACTCTCGCCAATCCCCCGACTTGGAACGAGAAGGGCAAGCAGAAGAGCTGCGACAGCCGGCCATGTTGGAATGGCTTTTCGCGTAGCGCTCTGTTGGATGCTGGCTCTGGGAGGGAGAGTGAGGTTTGGATCTGAGAATCCCCATCCCTTCAAATAGATGGTTAGCCCGGAGGATCGAGGGTGGCAAATGCAAAAATGCCTCGACTCCTCGCATTTGCCCGACACGTGGAGATGGTCATTACTGAGGCACCGAAGCCGAGGAGCACAACATTGATTGGAGGTCGGACACTATTCGTCGTAACAGGCACTTTGGAGTATTCAGAGAAGGAACCCGCCCTGCAATGCCAAAGACAAGACTGCGTGTCGGACTCATCGTCATTGAAGCCTGGTTCAGGGGCTACTGAGGGAGTCCTGGATTAGGGGGTATCCGGACTGCCGGACTGTGTACAATGTCCGGACTATTGAAGCGTGAAGATACAAGACTGAAGACTTCGGCCCGTGTCCGGATGGGAGTTTCCTTGGTGTGGAAGGCAAGCTTGGCGATCCGGATATTATATTTCCTTCCTTGTAACCGACTCCATGTAAACTCTAGCCCTCTCCGGTGTCTATATAAACCGGAGAGGTTGGTCCTTAGAAGGCCGATCACAATTACAATCGTACCATCATAGGCTAGCTCTTAGGGTTTAGCCTCTACGATATCGTGGTAGATCTACTCCTGTACTACCCATATCATCAATATTAATCAAGCAGGAAGTAGGGTTTTACCTCCATCGAGAGGGCCTGAACCTGGGTAAACATCTGTGTCCCTTGCTTCCTGTTGCCATCAGCCTTGACGCACAGATCGGGACCCCCTACCCGAGATCCACCGGTTTTGACACCGACACCATGTACCTAAACCGGGGCATAAAGTGGTGATTCAGAGTTTGTTGCCCGAGAAACAAACATCTAAGAAACATATCTGGGTTGGTCCCATTTTTGTTCACTCTAGCCACCTACTCCTATGTGTGGATAGCAAATCTAGTCCTGGTCATACCACCGTGTACAGCGTTTCCCCTATATTTCCCTTTTCGACCAAGAGACCGGTTGGATGACCAGTCTATACTACTTTCACCCCCTTTCTTTCCTGTTTGTACCAAGTCCGATGTACATACTAAATTTCCCCCCTTTATTTCTTGTTTGAACCAAGTACAAGATTCGACTCCATGAAGTAGCTTTACCTCTAACAATAGAAAAAATAGGTGACACTGGACCATCCGATCGAGAGGGGCTGAGAGGTAGAAAATGATGCACATGCAGCGACGTAGCGAGCTGGGGAAGTAGAGCTAGGCCGGTTTCGAAGGAAGATATACCTGAAGGTCGTCGGGATGTGGATAGGTGGGCGGCGGGAGGCCGGATCCGCCCACACTAGGGCAATGACGAAGGGATCAGAGGACCTCCCGCATCGGCGCTCGGCCAGAGATAACAGTGCGGCCAGCAGTGGGTCTCCTCCCTCGGCGTCGATGATGGCCTAAATGGTGCCCCTCCTCCCCTTCATCGGTGAAGGGGGATACGTCTGAATCTGTAACCGGCGGTAAGGATGGAAAGACAGTGTTACCACTCCTAACTTGTTTAGATCTAGAGAGGATGAGAGTGTGTGAATAGAGCAACCCTAGTAAGCAAGCGCAGAGGCTCCGACTTATATATACACGTATAGTGGGGTAGTTTTCTTTTTTCACTCCATCAAAACAATCGTTTAAAATTGTGTACTAGCCAGGTCGTCGTTTTTGTTTTGAGTTGTTGATTGTTTTTTGAGATAGCTACCCACTTATTCCAAGTGGTGTTACGGTGTGCCAAGTCGCACTTTGTATCATTCAAGGCTGGTACTAGACCCTCCATTAAATGAACAACCACCGCCTCGTAAAATTTGTGAACAAGCCAACGGCTAATATTATCGGAAACGTGGGCTGCCCCAACATTCATTATTATTTATATTTTCTATGTGGGAGTATCCTCAAAACAAAATGTCAGAGTACAATATTTATTTGGCCCCTTTGTAATGTGTGCTAAATTTGACCACAGATTTAACTGACAAAATATTAGTGCATGTTAACAAAAATTATATCCTTTGATACGTATTTGAACATAGTTTTCAATGATGTAATTTTTTGTGACATGCATGAACATTTGATTAGTCAAACTTATAGTCAAAATTTGGCACAGATTATCATGGGGACCAATAAACCAAGACGGAACTCCTCTTCTGTCATTCCTCCTCGTGCACAACCATCTCTCGCTTTAGGGCCGGGACATTACAAAGCTTTACCGTCACATAGTCATACTACTTCAAGGTGCATTAAATAAACACATGCAAGTATCAAAAGGAAAGTCACGACATGTATGAATGCGTTGTAATTAATGCATCGGTAAATGCAAATTATTGAAATATATTGAGTGCACTACTTTGATGTGTCGTGTCAACTCGTACAACAACGAGAATTTTGATTACAACGCCCTCTCCCTCGCAGACTGAGCTACGGTGCCTTAACTGCACCTGCCTTTGGCTGTATGACAGGTGGGCCAGCCACCTATTGGGCCCACCTGTCATACACCCAAAGGCAGGAGCAGTAAGTCAATGAAGCTGCGTCCCTCCCTCGCCCATGAGTGTGGTGGCTCGCAAGACTAGGAGAAGGTTTCGCTACACGCTCCCCCTCCCGCACGCGGTGGAGATGCAACAGTTCATTCAGTGTCAGATGGCCAGAAGCATACTGTAGTACTCCACTGCAGTAGTACCATCATTGTTCGACTTCCCGAAGAGGCGAAGAGCCAAGTGCAGTCCGAACGCTCGTGTGGCAGTTTCATGTGTAGAGTAGTCTAGGATAGCGTGTACCATGCCTCTAAGCTTAAAATCGTTGGGGTCGGCTCCATGTTATGAGGCCGTCTCGAAGCATTTTTTGATTAAAATAATCTTCTAGCCCTACCTGTCATCTTGGTGATTGTAGTTTGCACGCTCATCTGGTCAAGACAGGAATATATATTTTAATGTGTGGTCGGGTAAATGTTAGAGGTTGCAGCAAATATATTGTACACTACAGGTCTTTATCCAAGTTTAGAGGCAAGCATGTGGGGCCAGTGCTATGATGTGTCGCGTCAACTCGTACAACGAGGAGAAGCTTGATTTTACTACTACACACCTTCTCCCTCGCCCATGCGTGCGGTGGACCGCAGATGAGGACATGTTTTTGCTTACTGCAACGAGCTATCCCTCCCACACGCGGTGGACAGACATGGAGCAGTTGATTCGATACTGTAGAAGTAGTAATATCATTGTTCGTCTTCTCGAAAAGGTGAAGAGCCAAGCGCAACCCAAATGTGGAAGTTGCGAACGCTCGCGTGGCAGTCTTTGTGTAGGGGTGGGGCGTGGTGTGGAGCCTTGGAGCACGCATTTAGCGAGGCTCTTGCATGAGACAAAATTGCTATGTAAGCAGGCTATAAGCCCACTATTGTAGTATACTTGCTAGTATAGCCCTGTAATCAGGAAAGGAGTATTTTCCTTTCTAGAGATTTCAACGAGTGAGTACACCCTAAATTAATACATATGGAGTAAAATGAGTGAATCTACACCGTAAATAAATACATAGTTCTCTCGTTTTCCTCTCCGCCTTGGTCGCGGTGCACAGTATTGAGTATATGACTAGCCGCTCTATCTACATGTGGGACATCAAAGCATCCGGGCCCGCGTACCATCCACCAAATCACAACGAGGTGCTACAGTCGAGACTCATCGGTCACCCCAGTGTGGTTGTCATGACCCATCATATCACAAAACCCACACCTTTACGAGCAGTGGTAAAGTGGCCTCGAAGTTGGACTGGACGAAGGAACCATCATTTCACGGGAACACTCGTTGAAGCCCTTTCTCCCCTTTCTTGAAGAAAACCTCACTCCAGGCTACTCACTTCTACCATCTTTCTTCTGTACCAACGAAGGAAAGATGGGCGAATCAGTGATCCTACTATATTTTCATTCCAAGAATCTGCGTTTTGTTAAGCACTGACCGATTCTCATAACCTATTCTTTTCCCTTTTCATTGTCATTGTGGTTTCCTTTCGATTGCTTTTTGTTTGCCAGTTCATTGATGGATCCTGGAGCACTAGGCAAAGATTTGCCGAGGGACAACCCACTCGAGACAGAGATCTCCAGGAAGCGAGCACCAACCAATGAGTTGACCATGTTGGAGGGCCAACCCATGGAGACAGAGAACTCCAAGAAACTAGCACTGGCCAAAGAGTTGACGACGTTGGCGGACGAACTCCTTAAAGAAAGCTGGAAGAACAGCAAGAGCCCCACCGTGCCTACCCCAGAAAACCTAATGGCCACCTATGAGAGGCTCAAGGGTGAGTTTGAGGAGATAGTCGCCGTTGAGAAGCAGTATTCCCCTAGCAAGGCGATGGCCCCCATCGAGGATGAGGAGATGGCCCTCGTAGGGATTGGATCCCCCGGTGAGCTGCACAAGGTAAAAAATAATGGCTTACCATAGTTGTGGTTTTTGATTATTTGGAATGTGCTTTATAATATGTTAGGGTTGTGCAGGTGCCGGTGGACGTCCTTGATGATTCCAATGTCGTGGTCCGTCCTGTGGACAACGCCCCAGAGATTGTTTTCGATGTCGCGGTCCGTCCTGTGGACATCGCCCCGGAGATCGATTCCGATGCCGTTGTCCATCCTGTGGACATCGCCCCAGAGATCGATTCCGATGTCGCGGTCCGTCTAGTGCAAATATGTCGGTGTACAAAAGTAAGGGCCCTTCTGTACCCCTTTACTTGTGCACGGGCAGTCGTAGCCGCACTTGTGGCCACGCTTGACAAAGCAGAGGAAGCAAAGAAACAAGGATGCCAAGGCAGCACTCAAGCCAGAAGCATAAAGAGCAAAGGGACAAGATGGGCTTCCCCCGGGAAGAGCCTTGCCGGGGCGGCCTACGTAGCCCCGGCAAGAGTCTTGCCGACGCAACCTGCCAAACACCTGCAAGGCCACCACCCTTGAGCCTGAGAGCTCTCACACCATCGACAGCGTCGAGGACAAGACTCAGGGGTGCCTTGCGTAGTGGCATGCAGATCTTTGTATGGGCCAAAGGCCTGCAAAACTAGATGAGAACCAGAAGACGAAGACCCCCTGCAAGATCCTTGCCGGGGATGCCCACAAGACCCCGGCAAGGCCCTTGCCAGGGCCCCAGCAAAACCCTCGCCGGGGACATCTGTGGGGCATATGCCAGGCCCGCACTTGCCAGAGTTTCGCTGCCCCGCACCCGTTCCGACGTGGCGGCTAGCCCGCAAACTAGGCGAGCGCCTGCGTGGCTGCACGCAGCTTCTAGGCCAACTAGCCAAGCTCTTGCGTGGTGGCATGCATATCTTCATGAAGACCCTGCCACCACACCAGCTCAGCAGCCAGCCAGCGTGGCGCTGCATGCCTCGTTACCTTGGACGCGCGTTGAAGCAAAGCGAGGCGGTGATAGACGGGACGAGCTTCTTTGCCATCCCCGATAAAGCAAGAGGACACATAGGTGGTGCATTAAATGTGTTTGTCCTATGATGTCAGGAGATAACACTACAAAAAAAACACTTCCGTGATGATACGTGTTTGTCACAGTAGGTCACGTTTTCTGTCATGCATGTACATCCATGACGATTTTATGACAGAATCAAGATAGTCATACCTGTGCTGTCGTAGAAGTGTTTCATGACATTACCAAAATTATCATCACTGAAGTGTCCACTTCCATGACGATAAATCGCACGTCACAGAAGTGCTTTCGTCAAGGATGACCGATACGTGGCATGCACCGTAACGAAACGTCGTTAAGCTATCGGTTCCGGTTTTGGATCCAATAACCCGTTAACAGCCCCGACCAATGGGGATTTTGCACATGTAAAATCATCATTGGCTAGAGGAAACACGTGCCGGCTCACCGTTGGGACTGATGTCATCAACTCATTGGACCCAAAGCGCCTATGATACGTCGACATGTGGCACAGCCCAAAAGAGGCCCATTCCTGTGAAAAGGCCGACCCATTTGACTTGGTCAAAAGGCGGTGGGCCGACCCACGGCAAGCCTATTAACGGCTTGTTCACATATAGCCCATTTACAGCCCGCGAACCCAGGGCCCGTTTATGGCCTATCCGAATTAAGCCTAGTACCGTCATCTGGGCCGTCCAATATAATTCCAGCCCGTTTTAACTTCCGGCCCATGTATGGCCCATGACGTCTTTCAGCCCATATGAGGCCCTTTGTAACTCTCAGCCCATTAACGGCCCGTGGTAAAATTGGTCTGTAATGAACAGTGTATCACTTTACACCCATTAACGGCACGTGGTGAAATTGGCCCGTAATGAACAGTGTATCACCTCATACCCATTAACGGCCCATTATTCCATTGGGCCGTTCCAGCCCATGTTATCTTTCGGCCTTCTTAGGGCCCATTTATTCTTGGGCTCATTTCCAGCATTCGGTTACTTACGGCCCGTTACTGTCATTTTCGGCTTGTGGGCCAAATTCAGCCTGTGGTTACAGTCGGCCCGTTTGTGGCCCGTTAATACGTTGGGCCGTTTTCATGTAAAAAAAAACCGTTGGGATATTTTCATTGAGTTATCAAATACGGCCTATTAACGGCCCGTTATTGTCCATGAATAGTACGGCCCATGGTTGGCGAAATGATGATACGCCCCGTAGAAGGCCCATGGATCGTAAGGCCCGTAGAAGGCCCATGGATCCTATGGCCCGTATAGAAGGCCAATGGATCCTACGACCCGTAGAAGGCCCATGGATCATACGGCCTGCAGGAGGCCCATGGTTACAACAGTCCGTGTGTTGCCATGATTATTTTGGCCTTGTTTCCAAAAATAGGTTATTGTGGCCACTAGAAAAACACAGAAAAAGAAATGCAGTGACTACAAGCAAACAACTAAACAAGACAATAAGGAAATAAATAAGCAAGCAATTAACGCTAGCCTATTACCGCTATTACACATATTAGATCCACTGGGCATCAAAGTTCGCCACCAGTGCAAATGTAGGGAACAAAGCAGCATATTACATACACTGGCCGTCAAAATTGGCCACCAGTGCAAATAAATGCGGTAGCAAAACAAGAGCATAACTGAAACAACTTCAGAAGAGCTCAAGAAACATTATCCTGGGTATCCACCATGCCGGCAATAAGCTTAGCAAGCTTATTAGCTTTGTCCTGTTTGGCGCTAAAATCCTCCAACTCTTGCTATTGCACCAGAAAGTATGCATCTGAATGCTCTAGGGACTTCCGCAGTCCTTCCGCTTCTTGTCGCAGCACAGCTGATCGATGTCTTTCAGTTTGTAGTTGAGACTCAAGATACCGAACTGATTCAGACAGTGAGTTTGAATAGCTTGTGCAAGCGGTAGTGGCCAGTAACTCAAACACTAAACCAAGACAGGACTTTGGGGTTGTCTCACTGTCTTCGAGATAGTCTTCCTTAGCTGTTTTATCAGCTTTGTTGGAGACCCACAAGGATGTGTCACTATCCTGAACCTTATCTGCATTACTTTCGTTACCACTGCTTAATAAGGCACTCTTCCCCAATATTCTGTCAGCAATCTAAAAGAAGAAACAAGCAGAATAATAACAGGTTTAGCATGTACTAGTATATGAAACTCATTTCGGTGAACCAGTACATTAGTAAGGTGGACATGATTAAACTACCAAGTCTTCTATTGCCAAGTAATAGTACATAATAAAAGCATCAAACAAACATATATCTATGTCCTATGGTCATTGCATTGTCTTGCCAAATCAAAATAGAGACACGATTCAAATCATATCAGTTCAAGACAAAGCAGCAGTGAAAGAATACAAAGCGTGGGAAACTACACGGCACAACAAGATTTCAGATGGGTACCACGGGTATACATGTACAGCAACACTATTGGCTCTGTTGTGATGCTAGTAATGTGCATGATATGAGAAGTTAACTGTATACACAATTGAAATTCAAATCAATAGAGCTATTGATAAGAGCAAACCTGTTAAAGAAACATGCGTGAACATACCTGTTGTGCCATTGGAGTTTCGATTGGATCCTTCAATTTAAAAATAAGTTTGTATGAGTAAATACAGTGATATAAGAGAAAAGCAGTACGCACGATAGCAATCATAGTAAAAAAAAGGCGCGCCTAAGCGAGCGCTTAAGCGCGCCTAGGCTCTAGGCGTTGGCAAAATGCATTGCGCATAACTACGCTTAATCTGTGCATAACTGCGCGTAAGCATGCACTTTGGTCAGTAAAGCGCAAGGCGGTGGAAAAACACACAATTAACGCCTAGCGCTTTTGGAACTATGATAGCAATGGAATCTTAAATTAGAATAGTTGTTCTTCAGGTTTAGGCACTTGTCCTACATGAACAGAGTACAGTAAGATGCAAGAATATAGTACTTAAAAATAGAAAATGAGTTCATAGACCTTACCACATTCTTGGTTCGGGACCGGTCTGAACAAAGCGTTCCCGATCATCGTCCGATAAATGTGTCCCGAGGAGAGCGTAAGGAATTTGATGAGTTTCTTTGCGGTGAAGTACGTTTTCTTGAGTGATTCGATCGCCACCAAGCATTCTTGAAGATAGCAGAGGTATTAGCATAGGTTACCTCATCCTGAGTTTCCAAATCGGTCCTTCTCTATAGAGAAAAATGGGAAAAATTGATGTATTATAACCATCATGGAGGTAGGATGTATGGGACAAAGCAAAGTAATTGCCATGAATAACATTACTTACACATAACTCCTGGACAAACACCTGCAACTGGCATTTTCCTTCATCTTCAGTATAATATTTCCAAGATGGGAAGATACGCACATACAATTTAACAACATCAAATGCGATAGATGCGAAACTACGACTAGCTGGTTGTGTTTCCTCCACAGGAATAGGTGTACTAACTAGTGGAGTTGAGGTTCGCCGTGGTAGTACTGGCCCTTTGGGCACTGGAGCTGCCTTACTAACTGCTCTTGTTTGGGCACTCTATGGTGGATATGGTGTTGTGTCAACAGGAACTGGGTTACTATCTGCTGGGGTTGGGGTTAGATTGGGTGAAGCTGGTTCTCTGTCCATCGCAGGGGTACAATCTGCGAGAGTTTGGGTTACGTGTGGTAGGGCTGGTTCTCGTGCATGTACAACTGGGGTGCTATCTCCACCAAGAGGTAGCACTGTTTTATTTGAAGACCATGTTTTTAGTCCGCTAGATACTGGCATCACCCGCTCCAATTCAAATGACTGATAAACAGGAAACATAGTTGAATGTACAGACATTGTATGAGAGACAGATACAATAGATAGTGTGGAAAAAAGAGGACATGAAATAGTTGACATGTATATTGTTTAAATAAAATGGATAGCATGACATAATTTCACATATATGATGTCTATCTAAACTGGATATCATAGCATAACATAATTCAAATATATGATGAATAACTAAACATGATCGCATGACATAATTCACCTACATGTTATCTAAGTAATCAGGATCGCATCATTTAATTCACATATGTGATTTATATGCTAAACAGAGGGCATTAGATATGATGTCTGAACTAAGAACATGGTGTTAAATATTATGTATATGATGTCTAAACTATGCAATGCAAGACACCATATACATGATATGAGCAGTATAACTGTGCCAAGTTAGAGCATACACCTCTGTGGGGGAATAGGACTGGTCATTTGTCTCTGAATCCATCTCTGAGGAGCTATTGGGACCCAACAAGAGATCTGCTTTGACAGGTAGCACTATCTGCTCTGAGGGCCTTGTTTTCACTCCAGATTTTTCAATCTCCCACCCAAATGGCTGATTCACAGGAAGAGTAGTTTAATGTACAAACATTGTCGACAAACGGAAATGTAATGAAGAAAAGGATGGGCAAGATATCATTCAAATATATGATGCCTGGTTAAACAGGATGGCATTGCACATTTCACAGATATTATGGCTGGCTAAAAGACAGGAGACTGCATAATTCCCATATATGATATAGAAACTAAATAGGTGGCATTACAGAACATGTCTAAACTAAGCAGATGACATATATGATGTCAAAAGTAGGCACTGCAAGGCAACATATGCATGATATGACTAACATCATCATGCCAAGGTAGATCAAACACCTTGGGGGGTAAATAGGAGTGGTCAGCGGCGTCTGAATCCGCCTCAGAACAGATATCTTCCTCTGGATTACAATCTGGAGAGGGGTGGGGATGGTTTGCCATTGAACCGACCATGGAGCCATGTCTGCATGACATTGTATTGCCGTGCAAAACTCTTCTCTTTTTCTCCACCTGTTCAGCATGACTGTGTACAATATCTGGCATGCATACGAAAAAAATATGGTGAGATTATGTAAGGAGAGCATGGAGAAATTTAGAGTGATGGTAACAACCAGTGGATGGATCCAAAAATAATGATAGCAGGCTGATGATTGCTTTAATTTAATAAAAAGACAGATGATGATTGCTTTACTATTTGTTTCCCACCCAAGATGAACAACATAGGCATACCCTAGGTGAACCAGATATTAGACAGAGATACTATTCATTGCTTCCTCGATATGTGCCCCACAACTAATTTAGAACTCAAGTTTGAACATTAATTTGGACCTGCCTTGGAGTCCAAATGGTGAACAGGACGATAAAGTAGCAGGTAATTTTAAGCAATGCATAACAGAAGCAGAAACAAAAGAGTGCGACCTCTCTTGTGGACCCGTGTACTCCTCAGGTTCATCTGCTGAGTCGATGATTGTGATGCCGTTGCGGTGGGTGCCGTGATGTCTGGTTCGGTGGATGTTTATGTTGATGGAGCAGCTCAGGTGAGGTGGACGACGTCGCGGCAGGAGCAGGACAAACCACACAAAGTTCCCTTCGACACCTACCTGTAACTGAAGTAATTTTGTAAGGGCTCATTTGGCTTGCATGATTCTAAAAACGCAGGGATAGGAAGAACACCGGAATATGATAGGAATGCACATGGTAAACACAGCATTTGTAAACATAGGATTTCTGTCAACTTGGGTGTTTGGTTTACAGGAATTGGAAGAGCAGAGGAAAGCAAAGAAACATGGCCAAAATAAGTGAAACCATATGAAAGCGTGTACAGTTAGAATGCTATTCTGCCACTAATGCACTTGGTCTTGTTTTCATGCATAGGATTTTGAAAAGTAGGTCCAGGTGGATGTTTTGCTTCATTCCTTTCAAAAAAATGCATGAATAATTTAATAGTAGAGTGCCATTGGAAAGTTCCCTATTGCTATGTTTTTCCGTTGAACCAAAATAGCCCTAATGGATCGACATGAATGTATAGTAATAAGTGATGCAACAAGTGTACAACATCTTTTGTCAGAGTGTCGACCTCGGCATCATTGGGTTGGTCGCTAAAGCAGTTGAGGCAGAGGTGGTTGTCGGAGGTGTGGAGGAAGATCTGAGGAATCTGTAGACGGCATCCATGGCACTGCTCTGTTGTGATGGATCGTTCTGTCGTTGGAGCAGCTCCGGTGAGCCGTAAGATGTCAAGGTTGAAGCAGCACAAGACAGACATTGTCAATCTCAAGTGGGATTCTAATAGCATCTCCAATAGATGATGTAAAATAGATGTAAACTTTTCATCACCACAAACCACCTGACTACAAAAGATGATGAAAAAACTGTTGACTCTAAACTAAACTGTCGAAACTGAAATTTACTATGGAATCTGAATGTTACTTTCGAAACTGAACGCAATGGTAGCAGAGAGGCACTTGACATGTAGTTTAGGAGGGCCTACAGTTCATCTTCAACCTGCACCCCCTGAGCCGCTAGCCACCACCGGCCGAACTTCCGGCCCCAGCGCCGCCTCGCCGCCCTGAAAGAACTCCCCACCGCCGGTCCGCCGGCGCCCCGGCCAGCCCTCTAGGCCCCCCGCCCCCACCCTGAACCCTAAGATAGATAGTGGGGTACCTCTCCGGCGAGCCCCCGTCCCTAATGCGGGTGGTTCTTCCTTAACTCCGGCGAGCCCCCACCCCCTGAAAATCGACTAACCCAAAAGTCGATTCAGTCGACTGAAGTGTAGCTAAATCGGAGCAGAGCAGCTGCATGAGCGAGGGGGAGAGCAGCAGCAGTAGCGCAAGCGAGCGAGCAAAAGCCGGAGCAGCAGCAGCTGGGCGAGCGAGCGATCAAGCGAGATCCGGAGCAGCAGCAGCAACGCGAGCGAGCGAGCGAGAGCCGGAGCAGCAATAACAGATCCAGCTGGTATGGACGCCGCCGCCGAAGGGGCCTTGCACTGGGGGAGAGCCGCCGTGGAGATGTCGCCCGCGGTGCCGGCTTCAAGGTAGCCGCTCCAAGGTGGTGCGGGATGGAGCACCGTCGATGCCGGGAGGTCGAGTTAAGCAGAAGGTGCGATGCGATGAGTGTACAACCTCTTTGGTGGTGCCGAGTAGGCCTCGGCTTCGTCCGAGGAGTCTCGGTGAGGATGCTATGGTTCCGGTGGAGCAGGTTAAGGCAGCGCTGTGGGGATGGAGTCGCTGCGATAGACGAGGCGATCGTCGGAGCAGCTCCTTGGAGGTGGAGGACGGGGCAGCTGAACCGGCGGCACGAAGAGATGGACGACGGATCCTCATCCGGGGAGGTGGACGAGGGACGTCGAGCTGTTGCGGTGGACGGCGTCGTCGGGGAAGAGGCTCCGGCTGGGCAGCGGTGAGGTGGCGGACGGAGGAGGGTGGGGTTTCATGGCTGGAGCGGAGAGGTTATGGCGGCCTGGGATTTCGAATGGCAAAATGGAGGCGATGGGAGGGGTGAACCATGACTTAGGGACGCGCTTGTCCAAAATGTAGGGTGTGTTACAAAAGTACCCCCCACCGATTTGAACTAGCGGCCCTTTCGGCTCAGGGTTAGAAGGGGGATTTCACGTGTCGGGATTTGGCAGCTGGAGGGAGTTTTAGTGCGCGTTGTAATATCGGGATAGCAAGGCGCGGGTTGTGAAGGCGCCAGTTTTGGGAGCACGATATCAGAATTTTCGGGATATAACATGGCGCGGGTTGAATTTTAGGGACAAGCCTAACATGTAATATTGTACTTGTACATACCAAATCAATTCGCACTTCCCTCAACCAAAAAGAAAACGAAAAAAATAAAACTATTCACACCACACAAAAGAGAGAGTCTTGCCACGTTTTACTATAAAAATGCTATTCAAAGCTACTCCCTCCTTCCATCTATATAGGGCCTAATGCGTTTTTCGATGCTAACTTCGACCAAATATTAGAGCAATAATATATTACATGCAACTTACACAAAGCACGCCGTTAAATTCGTCTGTGAAAGGTTCTTTCAATGATATAATTTTCACATTGTGCATGTCATGTACTATTAATCTTGTCAATAGTCAAAGGCGGTCTTAAAAAACGCATTACGCCCTATATAGATGGAAGGAGGGAGTATGAATCCATGTTATGTCCAATTAAATTTTTTCGCTTGCTGTATAATGCATGTAACCTACTCATACCAACATTTTAGTGCATTCCAAATGTCTATACTACCGCTGCAATTCGAACTGAATTTGAATTCATTTATCTATTTCAATAAGAATCTACAATCATGATTGTAGCCAACTTCAACCATCATTCGTGTATTACCTTAATAACACACCACATGATTACTATAGAGATAGATATGAACTATGTGTACTACATGAACTCGAATTCTATATTTTGAATACACTTGATGTTGATTCCAAATAATAGTACATTTGATGTACTAACTATATATTCATAATCTAAACCATGTTCCATACGTACACCATGTTTATCACACATAGTATAGTGCCCCGCCCCCTACATTATGACAAGTATTTGGACCTGAGCTGCAAAAGCCACACATTAGCCCAAATTATCATCAATGTTCTATATATTATACGTAGTACTAGCACGATGCCCATGCGTTCCACAGAACATCAACATGATCAAGGGGAGGCCTAATTTGCAAATATGGAGAGGGGTGTGGGTATCTTTTTTCCAAATTGCCATAGTTTCCTTCCTATCTTCAGATATAAATCGGACGGTCTATATTGCAGGATGGCAGGCACACCATCATCAACAACTCTGTTTTTTTATAAGAGTAGAGATAAAATATATTATATGTAGTATAACATGTTCATAACCACACCATGCATATCACCGTTATATATATTCACACATGCGTCGGTTTAAAACACTATGTTAAATTCTTCAAATATCCGAATTCGCTTTTTATAATGAAGTATGATCTCTATTCGTCTTTTACACCCACGCAATCCTCTTATCTTTGTAGCTAGCGCTAACTTTCTCTCATGCATGCACACGCATGCATCCCTCTCACCCTCCCTCAGCATTCTCTAGCTCCATCCCGCAAATTCGTCTTTTCACTTTAGGTCATTCACCCACGGTGTGTGTAGGCCCCGCATCTCCTTCTTCACGGCACACATCAATCGATATGCCTCTTTAGCCAGGTGTGCCTAGCACAAACACAAGCTTAGCCTCTTCTCTTATCACCGTCCATGCCTCACTCCCACCACTCTTTTCATCGATCTCGTACTCGCACACTCCTTCCCCCTTGATATAGTACGACTCTCACACCACCTCCTAGATGCATCCCTCTCTCTCTATCCTTCTCCACATGCCTCATTTGCTTCTAACACACACAAGCATGTATACCGATTGATCTCCCAACATATACCTAGGTCGACTTTAACTATTCCCCCCCCATTGATCGACGTACCTCACAAGTTATGTCTCTCCTTTCTCTGACAAAGGACGATTGATCTTCCTATGTAGTTATGTCTGCTTACCACAGCCATATCGTCCACCCTCATCATTCGTGCATGCCTCCTGACCCGTCTCTCACACGCACGTGCACAGACAGGCAACCATCCCTTCTCTTATTGATATTGCAGGCGTGCCCTCTGGTTGTCTAGCAAGCCTATCCCACCATTTGTTAGAAGCAACTCCACTACCACCCCTCCAACATTCTAGCTTTGTCTCTCTCCCAACCTTATTCCTCTCCTACACATATGCATGGATGCCGATCAATCTCCCTTAATACATGAGGTAGATCGATCTCCCTTAATACATGAGGTAGGCCTCTCTCCTCCTTCACACATATATCAGCCATTGTACCTCTATAGTTAATTAGGCCTCCCCCCACACCACACACCGATAGTCGAGTGTTGTAGGTAGGTATCCATGCCACAGAGACAAACTGCACCTGTCCCCTCTCACATTCCAGTAGGCCAGCCACTCTATATCTTTGATGTGGGCACACACAAATTCGATGGCACTCTTTATCGATCGCGCGCGCGCACACACACACACAAACACATCATCCCTCTCTTCGATTCTATGGACACCTCAAGCCGACAATACCTCCACTCTCTTCTCGTGGATCACCCCTCTATATATATGATATATCCAGGACTCTATTTCACACACATTGCATATGTTGCATTTTTTGATTGACCCCCCCCCCAAAAAAAAAAACTCACACGAACCCACACACCATATCTCTCTACGTTTGTATCTCTCTCACACAACCCCACGTAGGTGGTGTACGTATACAAGAAGAGAATAGGTGCACCGTGCACGTACTCATGCTTCGTCCCAGCCACACCCGCACGGGTACACGGTGGAGCTCATTTCTGTATAAAATGGCAGCCCATGTGCTAATTTGAACGCGTGTAGTGGTTGTTTACCAACGGAGGTCGTGTACCACGCGTGCACGAAACAAAGTTCGACTTGATGTGTTGGGGCGTTATTTTTAAATAAAGTTATATCGCTCAATGGCACGTACATAGAATATAAAATGACTTTTATGGAGAAAAAGGTAGTCCGCTCCACTATATACAATGGAGCCTGCCTGCCTGGTTTGTCTCTCTTCAGAGTATCTCACACAAGGCTGCGGTGCCCTCTCTCTCTCATCGTTGGTCACTGATCCGTCCGCATTCCGTCCGCCGGCGGAAAGGGAGGACGTGCATCGTTTCTCCGTTCGACGGCGCCGAGGCAGCACGCCGCGGTATGGGCATATTCCGCCCGCTGCTGCTCACATAGTTACATCTCGATGACCTCCAGGTATCCCCTCCGGCCTTGCTCCACTGCCCCTCTTCCCACGTCGCTGCATGTGGATCTTCCATAGTTCTTTGCCCAAAATGTAGCTCGTCCGACGTACTTTCCATATTGCAATCTCGTCCTCACACTATTTTAGACAAACACAACCGTGTTGTTATCTTCCCTTAGGACAAGGAATATGCTTCTTTTTTGTCGTCGCATGTGTCATCAACTGTTATTGGCCAGTAATTGTTTCCTTTCTACCTCTTTTTTGCAAACAGGGCTATCCATTTTGCCTCGTTGCTATTCCGACCTTTTCGTGAAATGCACAAATCACTTTTTTCTTAACAGTGTTTTGTGTAGTTCTACCAAAATGTCACATAGGAAACATCTCTACATTTCAGTGCGACTGCACAAAGGGAGATTGGTTTTGCTCTATCCTCCTCATCCAACTCCGAGCCTAATCTTCTCCAACTAGTTAGTCTTAAGAGAGACTGCAAAGGTGACCGGCTTCTATTTGTGTGTTTATTGTTTCATCAGTAGTCCTCTATTATCATAATCACACTTAACATCTTTGGAACAGGGACGCTCAGCTCTATTTTAGTGGAACTGCACAAAATGATTGGAATGTTGCATGCTCCAGACAGCTACTTTTTTCCCAACATGCCTTGTTGATTTAGACAGAGCTGGGGGGACGTTGCTGCCAATGAAAGCATGGATCAATTTTAATTTAACACCTTCTCACAACTTTGTCTTCAGTTGTGATGTTAATATTAGCTCTGATCTGCTAATAATTGAGATGCATTAGCAAGGAAGTTAGTTTTTTATTGTTTCCTTAACAGCATCGATGGCAAGACACACGAAACAAAAGCTGAAATCTCACACCATTGTACAATTTCATGTCGCTGGAAAATTATTTGTATAGTACGTCAATTATGTAAACAAATGCTGGAAGCTTGATAGCATTCCCAGAAGCCTCTTCGGCATCCGGGTCCATGCGGCATGCACAAAATTATACTCCTTCGTTCCTAAATATTTATCTTTTTACAAATTTCAAATGGGCATATTTTAGAGTGTAGATTCACTCATTTTGCTTCGTATGTGTACTCCCTCTGTTCCTAAATATTTTCCTTTCTAGAGATTTCAACAAGTGACTACATCCGGAGCAAAATGGGTTAATCTACACTCTAAAATATGTCTATATACATCTGTATATAGTAGTCCATCTGAATCTATTTGAGTAGTCACTCGTTGAAATCTCTAGAAAGACAAATACTCCCGAGTATATTTAAGAACCGAGGGGGTAGTGCACAACCGCATGGGAGACTCAGCCCGGTCGTCGCGCCGCATTAATAGTGAGTAATGAGCAATCAAATCATAAGCCCCACCTTTCCCACTGTAAGTTGCTCGGAAGAAGCAACCATCCATACGCTCTTCTTTGAATCCGCTCATACTACTACATCCGTCACTGTTTATAGAGCACGCTCCAGAAAAAGAAAAAATCTCTGGGACCAAGGCGACTAGCGATCAGCCTAAAAAATAGTATTGGTAGTTATAGCACGGCGTCTATTACTAGAGGAAATAATGCGTACACACATGCATGCAGTGCTTCCACCCCGGGTACACACATGCATGCACTTACTCCACTCCGTAGTACATCGAGAGAAAATTGTGGACTTGATTGCTGTTACCATGCCCTAATTAATTGAGCATTAAACCAAACGCGTCTAAAGTCTCTCTGGTGGTGGAAATGCATTGAGAGAAATGCATCATAATGAAGCGCTACCAAACTGTGACGGAGGGAGGAGTAGTATGAAGGTGCAAAACCAAATGCAGCGCAGATGGCGGTCGGTCAACGCACCTCCTCTTGGCATATCACTGACATGTGTGACCGGAGTGTGAGCAAACCTATCTTAATTGAGGGCAAAATGGCCAACCCGTCATTCCTTGACAGAGACGAGGAGTGAGAACACACAGACGGGCTCGCACGGAGGCCAAGATATATTCGAGCATGGTTGATCGATATCATCATTACATGTTGGGCTTCCGTTTTCCGCCCTTCTCCAGAATAAATGTGTACTTTATCAAAGATTAAAAAAAATAAGAGTACAGAGGCTCCACCATCTAGTTCTAGTAGTAGTACTACTTGTATTAGTAAACCTTGTGCTTGGCTCTTCGCCTCTTCGTGAAGTCGAAAAATGATGGTACTCTGCATGTTCGGTACTACAGTGTATGCCTCTGGCAATCTGACACTGAATGAACTAATGCATGTCCACCGCCTGGGCGAGGGTATGTTGCATTAGTCAAAAGGCGTAAGCGAGCTTCACCTTGTCCTGCAAGCTTCTCCTCGTTCTGTGAGTTGACAGGACACACCAAAAAGTAGTGCTAGTCCATACTCCCTCCTTTCCGGTTAATATGGCTTAATCTTTTTTGCGGGTAAATGAGAGAGCTTTATTCATATATAAGCATTCTTAGGACGATCAGCCAAGACACTAGTCACTAGGAAGCGAGGTACCCCGCAAAACAAGAAGCAGGAAGCGAGGTGTTTCATCAAGCCATCTCTCGGCCACATTCAAAGTGCAGCAAGCACGGTTCACACAAAGATGCGCCGCAAGGTTTGCTGACCTGTTTACATGCTGAATAACAAAAAAAGAGGAAATATTACCGAGCGCTCCTATTTGTAACAGGATATGAGCCAGAATTAAGCGAGAATTGTGGCGAGTGTTCCATGCAATCAACTTCCATTATCACATGCGAGAACCCTCAAAGAGAACCAAATGTGTTGAAGATTGCTTTATCACATTTTTAAAATATAATAAGAGTGCAGACGCTCCTCCATCCGGTTCCTAGTACTAGTATAGTACATACCTCTATAGACTATAGTAGTAGTACTAGTACTAGTAAACTTTGCGCTTGGCTGTTCGCCTCTTCGGGAAGTTGAACAATAATAGTACTAGTATAGTGTATGCTTCTGGCAATCTGACGCCAAATTAACTGTTGCACGTCCACCGCCTGAGAGAGGGAGAGCTTGCATTAGTCAAAAGTTTGTCCTTGTCCTGCGAGCCACCGCGCGCAAGCTTGTCCCGTCCTGCAAGCTTCTCCTCGTTCGGCAAGTTGACGGGACACAGCAAGTAATGCTAGTCCATACTGCCTCCTCTCCAGTTAATATGGCTTAATTTCAAATGAGATAAGTACACTATCTGTCACTGTATATTTGTAAAAAATACGGTCAATGGACTTCATAATACGCTCATTGTGCTCAATATATACATTTTCCGGTGTTTATACGGTCACTAGCTCACCCTGGCTGAGTATGTGTGTGCATACACGTGTAGGTTGAGCACTTGATTGTGACCGTGTGTGTTCCGTCGTGTGCTCGGACATGCATGCATTAGGGCGTCGCGCGCATTTTTGCGTCCATGTGCACGTGTGACTATTGCATACACGTAGGGGGGTACGTGTAGGGGCCACTAAAGGAGCAGTCAAATCACACAGTAAGTTAGTCGGAAAAAGCAACCATCATTTCACTCTTCAATGACACGTACGCAATATAAAATGGTTGATATGGAGAGAAAAACAAAACCACTATATATACACTAGCAGGAGCCTAAGCTGCAAGCCTGCTTGCTTTGGTTGCTCTCTTCACAAGCATTGAACGATGGTGGCCACACCGCTGGTCACATATCCGGCCTGATCCCGCAGCTGGGGGAAGGGAACAATGTTCTGCGTAGACGTGGGCCGCATCATGACGTGGCTCCGATGGAGTTCGTCTGCGGTTTTCAGCCCGGGCATGACTAGGTTTGTCGCGTCCGAATAGATAGTCGTCCTCGCGTGTCGGGGCACGTCCTCCCGAGCCGTAGATCGTTCTTGTATGTCCTGCCCTACTACCCAGGTCTTGAAGAAGGTCATATGTGTAACCCCGAGCTGTCTTATCCCTGCCTTTACGGCGAGGTGGGGCAGTCTGGTGCTCGGCTTGAGTTGCCGCTTTATCCCGACCGCGTGGTGGTCGGTCAGCCGCATTGCGCGATGCTGGTGCGTGCTCTGGTGCCATCGAACTGTGGTAGCAATTTACGCTTCGGGTAACTTTTGGCTGGGCGCCTAAGGCTATATTCCTCGGCTGCTAGGACATGAGTCCACCTGTCATTGAGCAGGTCTTGGTCAGCTTGAAGCTGCTGCTGTTTCTTTTTCAGGCTCCTCGCAGTGGCTATTAGCTGTAGCTTAAAGCGCTCCTACTCAAGAGGTTCCTCAGGCACGATAAAATCCTCGTTACCCAGGCTCACCTCCTCCTTGGAGAGCGGAAGGTAACTACCGTCCTCCGAGTCTTCGTCTATGGCCTGGTCATTAGGGCTGACTTGCCCATTTTCCCGATTGACTTGTTCGGCAGTTTTTTCGTCGGGGTCTTCATGTCTTCGGCGCCATCTGGAGTGTTATAATCTCCTGTGCCGGTGTTGCTGTCTTTGCTGCGGCGCGATTTAGAGCGGCGCCGCTGACGACGGCGCTTTGGTTGTGTCTTGGGAGGGTCATTCTTCTCTGGGTTCTCCTTGTCGTTGCTACTATTATCTTTTGGTGCATCTGCCATGTATACGTCATATGAGGAAGTGGCCGTCCATCGTCCAGTGAACAACGGGTTTTGGGCCTCCTCTTCTCCGGCATCGTCGTCCATTCCATCGATGTCGTCGGAGTCATAGTCAAGCATGTCGGTTAGATCTTTGATAGTGTGTATGAAGTGGGTGGCGGGTGGGAAACGAAATTCTCCCCCATCATCAGCCTCCAGTTCAAACCGGACATAATTCGGCTGTGAGTCCCCCGCCAAGGACATATTTTTTAACAAGTTCAGCACATCCAAGGGGCGAGTGTTGGATGATGTCCGCAGTGCTGAATTCAAAGATCGATAACTGATCAAGCTCGGCGTCCGCGGACGCACAAGGCTCGGAACTTATAGCCGGAGACGAGTCCGGAGTTCCGGTGACACAGGTATCATGTGAAGTTAAGTCTATGTGCGGCTCCAACGCTGTGGAATCCGCGACCTCCGTGGTGGGGTTGAGCTTCCCGTCCTCGGATGGCGCGGTCTGCTCTGGATCTAAAGCCAAAGCAGTTACGGAAGCTATCTCTAGGATGCGGTCCGATAACAGATTTCAGTCATGTTCATCGGGGTGACAAGGAGCGGTCGCCGCGGTCTCAAATCCATTGAAGATCAAGTCACCACGGATGTCCACGACGTAGTTCAAGCCTCCGAATTTGACCTGATGGCCAGGGGCGTAGCTATCGATCTGCTCCAGATGGCCAAGCGAGTTGGCCCGCAGTGCGAAGCCGCCAAACACGAAGATCTGTCTGGGGAGGAAGGTTTCTCCTTGGACAGCATTATTGTTGACGATTGAAGGGGCCATCAAACCTTTTGGGGACGGCACAACGGAACTCTTAATGAAAGCACCAACGGTGGTGTCAAAACCGGCGGATCTCGGGTAGGGGGTCCCGAACTGTGCGTCTATGGATGATGGTAACAGGAGACGGGGGACACAATGTTTATCCAGGTTCGGGCCCTCTCTATGGAGGTAATACTCTACTTCCTGCTTGATTGATCTTGATGAATATGAGTATTACAAGAGTTGATCTACCACGAGATCGTGATGGCTAAACCCTAGAAGTCTAGCATGTATGACTATGGTAATGAATATCTCTATCCGGACTAAGCCCTCCGGTTTATATAGACACCGGGGGGGAGGGGACCTGGGTTGTACAAAGTCAGTTACAAAGAAAGGAATATTCATATTTGATTCGCCAAGCTTGCCTTCCACGCCAAGAAGAGTCCCATCTGGACACGGGTAGAGTCTTCGGTCTTCATATCTTCACAGCCCATTAGTCCGGCACATTACTAACAGGTCGGACGCCCGAGGACCCCTTAGTCTAGGACTCCCTTAGTGGGCGACGGAGCAGTCACGGATGGTGGCGGAGGCGTGGCCCGCGAGCATCCACAACACTCTATCAATTGGAGCTAGGTGAGCGGCGTCGTGCGTGCACGAGACGACGAGCCGCACACCGCTGGGCCCGGGGGCGGGGCCGTGCTGCCCACGGGCGGTGCGGCGACCTCCTGGACGCTCCAGGCGGCGCCCTCGCTGCGACCTTCCCAGGCCGCACGTGATGAGCAACACCGCGACATCGATGCCTCCGGACACCGCCGTGGGAAGAGCCCTCTGCGTCACTCTCAAGACGCACCGGGCCGGCATGCGCGCCCAGACGCTGACGGGAACGGCGCGAGACAGCGAGACCGTGATAGAGATTCTTCTAATGTGGTTAGAAGTCGGAGCGCGTCACGGTCCACGCAGCTTTCGCCGCCACCCATGCCAGCGGAAGCGTTGGCATGCGTGCAACTACTCCTCGACTTCCCTCCAACAGCGGAGAAGCTCAATGAGTGGAGGGCCACCATTTGAAGCCTCATTAGCTTCGCCAACAAAGATGAGCCGCGCCCAGCGGGACCCTCGTGTCGGTGTTCTGTCAAGCTGGTGCATGCCGGCGGTGGGAGCACCAGAGACACTGCAACCACGGTGCACTCTCCTACCCCATGGCTGTGACAGCAGCCGCCGGCTCGCTGGGCAGACGGCCGCGACAACATTTCTACGGCGTCGTCCTACCCGTGAGCCCGCTGCGACCAACGTCAAGTCCTTCGGGAGCGAGCTCAGGAAGACGCTCGGACCACTATTGAGCGGCGGCGGGACGCACGCCATCAGTCAGATAGGCGCGCGGGACCCACTATGGACCACCCAGCGCCGGGGGCTGGCGGGGACTTACCTTATGAGGTGGGTTCTCCAGCCTTTACCCATGAGATGCGACAGTTCCAGTGGCCCACCCACCGCATGTTCAAGCCTGAGGTCAGAGAGAAATACAATGGAAAGACTCACCCGTTGGAGTTCCTTAGAATCTACAACATCGCGATGCAAGCTGCTGGGGCTCGCGACGATAAGGTGCTTGCCAATTATTTCCCGTTGGCACTCAAGCCCAACGTCATGTCATGGTTGATGCACCTGCCAGTGGATTCCATCTCTTCTTGGTCGGATCTGTGCCACGAGTTTATTGGCGCCTTTACCGGAGGCCACCAAGCTCCTGGCCAGGCGAGTGTTTTGCATGTTATCCCCCAGAAGGCCGGCGAGTCCCTACGCAAGTACATACAAAGGTTCAGCCGTGTGCAGTACAACATCCCAGATGTTCATCCCGCAGCTGTCATCAGTGCATTCCATCAGAATGTGTGCAACCGCAAGATGCGCGAGGAGCTGGTGATGAACAAGGTTAAGGATGTAGCTGAACTATATGTTCTAGCCGATAAGTGCGCTCGGGCTGAAGAAGGAAGGAAGTACCCCGGCGAAGATGCCAGCACGGAAACCGACTCCACAAACGAAGATGCCGCCGCCCCGGCAAATAAGGGCCGACGTTGCAACAAAAATTGTAAGAGCAAAACCGTGCTTGCTGTCGAGGGATCCGGTGACCCCTGCGCCGCCAAGAAGGCCAATGTTGACGACCCCGGCAAGGAAGTTGCCGAGTGCGCCGCTTGCTGGGCCTTGGCGGCTGCCGACAAGCCAGGAAGCTCCGACAAGCAGTACTGCAAGATCCATCGCACCAAGGGCCATGACCTCCAGAACTGCCGGCAGGTTGAGCTACTTGTAGAGAAGTGATACGTCTCCAACGTATCTATAATTTTTTATTGTTCCATGCTATTATATATTCTTTTTTGGATGTTTAAAGGGCTTTACAATACACTTTTATATTATTTTTGGGACTAACCTATTAACCCAAGGCCCAGTGCAAATTGCTGTTTTTTTGCCTATTTCAGTGTTTCGCAGAGAAGGAATACCAAACGGAGTCCAAACGAAATGAAACCCTCGGGAGCATGATTTTTGGAACAAACATGATCCAGAGGACTTGGAGTGGACGTCAAGAAATCAACAAGGAGGCCACGAGGCAGGGAGGCGCGCCTCCCCCCCTGTTCGCGCCCCCACCCTCTTGGGCCCCTCGCAGATCCACAGACCTACTTCTTCCTCCTATATATACCCATATACCCTGAAACCAACCAGGAGCACCATGAAACCCTATTTCCACCGCCGCAACCTTCTGTACCCGTGAGATCACATCTTGGGGCCTTTTCCGGCGTTCCGCCAGAGGTGGAATCGATCATGGAGGGCTTGTACATCAACACCATAGCCTCTCCGATGATGTGTGAGTAGTTTACCACAGACCTTCGGGTCTATAGTTATTAGCTAGATGGCTTCTTCTCTCCCTTTGGATCTCAATACAAAGTTTTCCTCGATCTTCTTGGAGATCTATTCGATATAACTCTTTTTGCGGTGTGTTTGTCGAGATCCGATGAATTGTGGGTTTATGATCAAGATTATCTATGAACAATATTTGAATCTTCTCTGAATTTATGTATGTATGATTGGTTATCTTTGCAAGTCTCTTCGAATTATCAGTTTGGTTTGGCCTACTAGATTTATCTTTCTTGCAATGGGAGAAGTGCTTAGCTTTGGGTTCAATCTTGCGTTGCTCGATCCCAGTGACAGAAGGGGAAACGACACGTATTGTATTTTTGCCATCGAGGATAAAAAGATGGGGTTTATATCATATTTCTTGAGTTTATCCCTCTACATCATGTCATCTTGCCTAATGTGTTACTCTGTTCTTATGAACTTAATACTCTAGATGCATGCTGGGTAGCGGTCAATGTGTGGAGTAATAGTAGTAGATGCAGGCAGGAGTCGGTCTACTTGTTGCAGACGTGATGACTATATACATGATCATACCTAGATATTCTCATAATTATGCACTTTTCTATCAATTGCTCGACAGTAATTTGTTCACCCACCGTAATACTTATGCTATCTTGAGAGAAGCCACTTGTGAAACCTCTGGCCCCCGGGTCTATTTTCCATCATATTAATCTTCCGTCAACTAGCTATTTCTGTCGCCGTTTATTTTGCAATCTTTACTTTTAATCTTTATCATAAAAATACCAAAAATATTATCTTATCATCTCTACCAGATCTCACTTTTGCAAGTGGCCGTGAAGGGATTCACCACCCCTTTATCGCGTTGGTTGCAAGGTTCTTATTTGTTTGTGTAGGTACGAGGGACTTGCGTGTGGCCTCCTACTGGATTGATACCTTGGTTCTCAAAAAATAAGCGAAATACTTACACTACTTTGCTGCATCACCCTTTCCTCTTCAAGGGAAAACCAACGCATGCTGAAGAGGTAGCAAGAAGGATTTCTGGCGCCGTTGTCGAGGAGTCTACGTAGAAGTCAAGACATACCAAGTACCCATCACAAACTCTTATCCCTCACATTACATTATTTTCCATTTGCCTCTTGTTTTCCTCTCCTCCACTTCACCCTTGCCGTTTTATTCGCCCTCTCTTTCCGTTCGCCTCTTTTTCGCTTGCTTCTTGTTTGCTCGTGTGTTGTATTGTTTGCTTGTCACGATGGCTCAAGATAGTACTAAATTGTGTGACTTTGCCAATACCAACAACAATGATTTTCTTAGCACTCTGATTGCTCCTCTTACCGATGCTGAGTCTTGTGAAATTAATGCTGCTTTGCTGAATCTTGTCATGAAAGATCAATTCGCCGCCCTTCCTAGTGAAGATGCCGCTACCCATCTAAATAGTTGTGTTGATTTGTGTGATATGCAAAAGAAGAAAGATGTGTACAATGATATTGTCAAATTGAATGTATTTCCTTTTTCTCTTAGAGATCGTGCTAAAACTTGGTTTTCGTCTTTGCCTAAAATTAGTATTGATTCTTGGAATAAGTGCAAAGATGCTTTTACCTCTAAGTATTTTCCTCCCGCTAAGATCATCTCCCTTAGAAATGAGATTATTAATTTTAAGCAACTTGATCATGAACATGTTGCACAAGCTTGGGAGAGAATGAAATTAATGATACGTAATTGCCCTACACATGGTTTGAATCTATGGATGATTATACAAAAAAATTATGCCGGATTGAATTTTGCTTCTAGAAATCTTTTAGATTTGGCTGCGGGAGGCACTTTTATGGAAATCACTTTAGGAGAAGCTACTAAACTCCTAGATAATATTATGGTTAATTATTCTCAATGGCACCCTGAAAGATCTACTAGTAAAAAGGTGCATGCAATTGAAGAAATTAATGTTTTGAGTGGAAAGATGGATGAACTTATTCAAATGTTTGCTAATAAAAGTGTTTCTTCTGATTCCAATGATATGCCCTTGTCTACTTTGATTGATAATAATAATGAATCTATGGATGTGAATTTTAATAAGATGCCCTCTGATTTTGAGACTAGTGTTAAAGAATTTATGATTTCACAAAAGAATTTCAATGCTTTGCCTGAAGAAAAATTGCCTAAGATTGATGAGTTGGCTAGGACCGTGGATAGAATTTGTCTTGATGTTGATTCTTTGAAACTTAGATCTATTCCACCTAAGCATGATATCAATGAGTCTCTCAAGGCTATGAGAATTTCCATTGATGAGTGCAAAGAAAGAACCGCTAGGATGCGTGCTAAAAAAGATTGCTTTGTGAAAGCGTGTTATTCTAGTTTTCATGATAATAAGGATGAAGATCTAAAAGTGATTGATGTGTATCCTATTAAATCTTTGTTTAGCAATATGAATCTTGATAATGATGGGACTGGAGATGAGTCAACTTTAGTTAAAAGGTGTCCCAATGATTCGGAGTTTTTAGATCTTGATGCAAAAATTGGTAAAAGTGGGATTGAAGATGTCAAGACTTTACATAGCAATGAACTCACTATTTTGGATTTCAAGGAATTTAATTATGATAATTTTTCTTTAATAGATTGTATTTCCTTGTTGCAATCCGTGCTGAATTCTTCGCATGCTTATAGTCAAAATAAGGCTTTTACTAAACATATCTTTGATGCTTTAATGCAATCTTATGAAGAAAAGCTTCATTTGGAAGTTTCTATCCCTAGAAAACTTTATGATGAGTGGGAACCTATTATTAAAATTAAAATTAAAGATCATGAATGCTATGCTTTGTGTGATTTGGGTGCTAGTGTTTCCACGATTCCAAAAACTTTGTGTGATATGTTAGGTTTCCATGAATTGATGATTGTTCTTTAAACTTGCACCTTGCGGATTCCACCAATAAGAAAGCTATGGGAAGAATTAATGATGTTCTTATTGTTTTAAATAGGAATGTGCCCGTATATTTCATTGTCCTTGATATAGATTGCAATCCTTCATGTCCTATTATTCTTGGTAGACCTTTCCTTAGAACGATTGGTGCAATTATTGATATGAAAGAAGGGAATATTAGATTCCAATTTCCGTTAAGGAAAGGAATGGAACACTTACCTAGAAAGAAAATTAAATTACCTTATGAATCTATTATGATAGCTACTTATGGAATTGCATGCCAAAGATGGCAATACCTAGATCTATCCTTGCCTTTATGCCTAGCTAGGGGCGTTAAACGATAGCGCTTGTTGGGAGGCAACCTAATTTTCCTTTTGTTTCATGCTTTTTGGTTCTTTTTAGTAATAAATATTTGATCTAGCCTCTGTTTAGATGTGTTTTTATGTTTTATTTAGTGTTTGTGCCAAGTAGAACTTTTGGGAAGACTTGGGTGAAGTCTTTTTGATCTTGCTGTAAAAAAACAGAAACTTTAGCGCTCACGAGATTAGCTACACCTTTTTACTGGAGAGAGCTATTTAGTTGATTATTTTTGCACATGATTATCAGATAAATTCCTCTCGTCCGGCAATTTATTTTAGAATTTTTGGAGTTCCAGAAGTATGCGTTTGATATAGATTACCACAGACTGTTCTGTTTTGGACAGATTCTGTTTTTCGTGTGTTGTTTGCTTATTTTGATGCATCTATGGATAGTATAGGAGGTTATGAATGATAGAGAATTTGGAGTACATTAGGTTTAACACCAATATAAATAAAGAATGATTTCATTACAGTACCTTGAAGTGGTTTTTTGTTTTCTTTCGCTAACGGAGCTCACAAGATTTTCTGTTAAGTTTTGTGTTGTGAAGTTTTCAAGTTTTGGGTAAAGATTTGATGGATTATGGAACAAGGAGTGGCAAGATCCTAAGCTTGGAGATGCCCAAGGCACCCCAAGGTAAAATCCAGGGACAACCAAAAATCCTAAGCTTGGGGATGCTCTGGAATGCATCCCCTCTTTTGTCTTCGTCCATCGGTAACTTTACTTGGAGCTATATTTTTATTCACCACATGATATGTGTTTTGCTTGGAGCATCTTGTATGATTTGAGTCTTTGCTTTTTAGTTCACCACAATTATCCTTGCTTTACACACATTTTGGGAGAGACACACTTTAATCGGAATTTATTAGAATACTCTATGTGCTTCACTTATATCTTTTGAGCTAAACAATTTTGCTCTAGTGCTTCACTTATATCTTTGAGAGCACTGTGGTGGTTTTATTTTATAGAAATTATTGATCTCTCATGCTTAACTTATATTATTTTGAGAGTCCTTTAGAACAGCATGGTAATTTTCTTTGGCTATAAAATTAGTCCTAATATGATAGGCATCCAAGTTGGATATAATAAAAACTTTCATATAAGTGCATTGAATACTAGGAGAAGTTTGATACTTGATGATTGTTTTGAGATATGGAGATAGTGATATTAAAGTTGTGCTAGTTGAGTAGTTTTGAATTTGAGAAATACTTGTGTTGAAGGTTGCAAGTCCCGTAGCATGCACGTATGGTAACGTTGTGTAACAAATTTGAAACATGAGGTGTTCTTTGATTGTCATCCTTATGAGTGGCGGTCGGGGACGAGCGATGTTCTTTTCCTACAAATATATCCCCCTAGGAGCATGCACGTAGTGCTTGGTTTTTGATGACTTGTAGATTTTTGCAATAAGTATGTGAGTTCTTTATGACTAATGTTGAGTCCATGGATTATACGCACTCCCAACCTTCCATCATTGCTAGCCTCTTCGGTACCGTGCATTGCCCTTTCTCACCTTGAGAGTTGGTGCAAACTCCACCGGTGCATCCAAACCCCGTGATGATACGCTCTATCACACATAAACCTCCTTATATGTTCCTCAAAACAGCCACCATACCTACCTATTATGGCATTTCCATAGCCATTCCACGATATATTGCCATGCAACTTTCCACCGTTCCGTTTATTATGACACGCTTCATCATTGTCATATTGCCTTGCATGATCATGTAGTTGACATGGTATTTGTGGCAAAGCCACCATGCATATTATTTCATACATGTCACTCTTGATTCATTGCCCATCCCGGTGTTGGGGAACGTAGTAATTTGAAAAAATTTCCTACGCACACGAAAGATCATGGTGATGCATAGCAATGAGAGGGGAGAGTGTTTTCCACGTACCCTCGTAGACAGAAAGCGGAAGCATTAGCACAACGTGGTTGATGTAGTCGTACGTCTTCACGATCCGACCGATCAAGTACCGAACGCACGGCACCTCCGAGTTCAGCACACGTTCAGCCCGATGACGTCCCTCGAACTCCGGTCCAGCCGAGTGTTGAGGGAGAGTTCCGTCAGCACGACGGTGTGGTGACGATGATGATGTTCTACTGATGCAGGGCTTCGCCTAAGCACCGCTACAAAATTATCGAGGTGGACTATGGTGGAGGGGGCACCGCACACGGCTAAAAGATCAAACGATCAATTGTTGTGTCCCTAGGGTGCCCCCCTACCCCCGTATATAAAGGAGCAAGGGGGGAGGTGCGGCCGGCCAGGAGGGGCGCGCCAGGTGGAGTCCTACTCCCACCGGGAGTAGGACCCCCTCCCTTTTCCTAGTTGGATTAGGAGTGGAGGCGGAAAGAGGAGGGAGAGAGGAAGGAAAGGGGGGGGGTCCGCCCCCCTCTCCTTGTCCTATTCGGACTAGGGGGAGGGGCGCGCGGCCCTGCCCTGGCCGCCTCTCCTCTTCTCCACAAAGGCCCACTATGGCCCATTTTAAGCCCCCGGGGGGTTCCGGTAACCCGTCCGGTACTCCGGTAAAATTCCGATTTCTCCCGGAACATTTCTGATATCCAAATATAGGCCTCCAATATATCAATCTTCATCCCTCGACCATTTCAAGACTCCTCGTCATGTCCGTGATCACATTCGGGACTCCGAACAACCTTCGGTACATCAAAACATATAAACTCATAATATAACTGTCATCGAAACGTTAAGCGTGCGGACCCTACGGGTTCGAGAACTATGTAGACATGACCGAGACACGTCTCCGGTCAATAACCAATAGTGGAACCTGGATGCTCATATTGGCTCCCACATATTCTACGAAGATCTTTATCGGTTAGACCGCATAACAACATACGTTGTTCCTTTGTCATCGATGCGTTATTTGCCCGAGATTCGATCGTCGGTATCTCAATACCTAATTCAATCTCGTTACGCAAGTCTCTTTACTCGTTCCGTAATACATCATCCCACAACTAACTCATTAGTTGCAATGCTTGCAAGGCTTAAGTGATGTGCATTCTCGAGTGGGCCTAGAGATACCTCTCCGACAATCGGATTGACAAATCCTAATCTCAAATACGCCAACCCAACAAGTACCTTCGGAGACACCTGAGAGCATCTTTATAATCACCCCCGATTGCGTTGTGACGTTTGGTAGCACACAAAGTGTTCCTCCGTAAACGGAGTTGCATAATCTCATGGTCATAGGAACATGTATAAGTCATGAAGAAAGCAATAGCAACATACTACACGATCGAGTGCTAAGCTAACGGAATGGGTCAAGTCAATCACATCATTCTCCTAATGATGTGATCCCGTTAATCAAATGACAACTCATGTCAATGGCTAGGAAACATAACCATCTTTGATCAATGAGCTAGTCAAGTAGAGGCATACTAGTGACACTCTGTTTGTCTATGTATCCACACATGTATTATGTTTTCGGTTAATACAATTCTAGCATGAATAATAAGCATTTATCATGATATAAGGAAATAAATAATAACTTTATTATTGCCTCTAGGGCATATTTCCTTCAGTCTCCCACTTGCACTAGAGTCAATAATCTAGATTACAAAGTAATGATTCTAACACCCATGGAGCCTTGGTGCTGATCATGTTTTGCTCGTGGAAGAGGCTTAGTCAACGGGTCTGCAACATTCAGATCTGTATGTATCTTGCAAATTTCTATGTCTCCCACCTGGACTAAATCCCGGATGGAATTGAAGCGTCTCTTGATGTGCTCGGTTCTCTTGTGAATTCTGGATTCCTTCGCTAAGGCAATTGCACCAGTATTGTCACAAAAGATTTTCATTGGACCCGATGCACTAGGTATGACACCTAGATCGGATATGAACTCCTTCATCCAGAGTCCTTCATTTGCTGCTTCCGAAGCAGCTATGTACTCCGCTTCACACGTAGATCCCGCCACAACGCTTTGTTTAGAACTGCACCAACTGACAACTCCACCGTTCAATGCAAACACGTATCCGGTTTGCGATTTAGAATCGTCTGGATCAGTGTCAAAGCTTGCATCAACGTAACCATTTACGGTGAGCTCTTTGTCACCTCCATAAACGAGAAACATATCCTTAGTCCTTTTCAGGTATTTCAGGATGTTCTTGACCGCTGTCCAGTGATCCACTCCTGGATTACTTTGGTACCTGCCTGCTAGACTTATAACAAGGCACACATCAGGTCTGGTACACAGCATTGCATACATGATAGAGCCTATGGCTGAAGCATAGGGAACATCTTTCATTTTCTCTCTATCTTCTGCAGTGGTCGGGCATTGAGTCTTACTCAACTTCACATGTTGTAACACAGGCAAGAACCCTTTCTTTGCTTGATCCAATTTGAACTTCTTCAAAACTTTGTCAAGGTATGTACTTTGTGAAAGTCCAATTAAGCGTTTTGATCTATCTCTATAGATCTTGATGCCCAATATATACGCAGCTTCACCGAGGTCTTTCATTGAAAAACTCTTATTCAAGTATCCCTTTATGCTATCCAGAAATTCTATATCATTTCCAATCAGTAATATGTCATCCACATATAATATCAGAAATGCTACAGAGCTCCCACTCACTTTCTTGTAAATACAGGCTTCTCCAAAAGTCTGTACAAAACCAAATGCTTTGATCACACTATCAAAGTGTTTATTCCAACTCCGAGAGGCTTGCACCAGTCCATAAATGAATCGCTGGAGCTTGCACACATTGTTAGCTCCCTTTGGATCGACAAAACATTCCGGTTGCATCATATACAACTCTTCCTCCAGAAATCCATTCAGGAATGCAGTTTTGACATCCATTTGCCACATTTCATAATCATAAAATGCGGCAATTGCTAACATGATTCGGACAGACTTAAGCATCGCTACGAGTGAGAAGGTCCGATCATAGTCAACCCCTTGAACTTGTCAAAAACCTTTTGCAACAAGTCAAGCTTTATAGACAGTAACATTACCGTCAGCGTCAGTCTTCTTCTTGCAGATCCATTATTCTCAATTGCTTGCCGATCATCGGGCAAGTCAACCAAAGTCCACACTTTGTTCTCATACATGGATCCCATCTCAGATTTCATAGCCTCAAGCCATTTCACGGAATCTGGGCTCAGCATCGCTTCTTCATAGTTCGTAGGTTCGTCATGGTCCAAGAACATAACTTCCGAACAGGATTACCGCATCACTCAGTGCGGATCTTACTCGTTGACCCACGAGGTTCAAGAATAACTTGATCTGAAGTTTCATGATCATCATCATTAACTTCCTCACTAATTGGTGTAGGTGTCATAGAAACCGGTTTCTGCGATGAACTACTTTCCAATAAGGGAGCAGGTATAGTTACAACATCAAGTTCTACTTTCCTCCCACTCACTTCTTTCGAGAGAAACTCCTTCTCCAGAAAGATTCTAAATTTAGCAACAAAAGTCTTGCCTTCGGATCTGTGATAGAAGTTGTACCCAACAGTCTCATTTGGGTATCCTATGAAGACACATTTCTCCGATTTGGGTTCGAGCTTATCAGGTTGAAGCTTTTTCACATAAGCATCGCAGCCCCAAACTTTAAGAAATGACAACTTTGGTTTCTTGCCAAACCATAGTTCATAAGGCGTCGTCTCAACGGATTTTGATGGTGCCCTATTTAATGTGAATGTGGCCGTCTCTAAAGCATAACCCCAAAACGATAGCGGTAAACCAGTAAGAGACATCATAGATCGCACCATATCTAGTAGAGTACAATTACGACGTTCAGATACACCATTACGCTGTGGTGTTCCAGGTGGCGTGAGTTGCGAAACTATTCTGCATTGTTCCAAATGAAGACCAAACTCATAACTCAAATATTCTCCTCCACGATCAGATCGTAGAAACTTTATTTTCTTGTTACGATGATTTTCAACATCACTCTAAAATTCTTTGAACTTTTCAAATGTTTCTGACTTATGTTTCATTAAGTAAATATACCCATATCTGCTTAAATCATCTGTGAAGGTGAGAAAATAACGATATCCGCCACGAGCCTCAACATTCATTGGACCACATACATCTGTATGTATGATTTCCAACAAATTTTTTGCTCTCTCCATAGTTCCGGAGAACGGCGTTTTAGTCATCTTGCCCATGAGGCGCGGTTCGCAAGTACCAAGTGATTCATAATCAAGTGGTTCCAAAAGTCCATCAGTATGGCATTTATTCATGCGCTTTATACCGATATGACCTAAACGGCAATGCCACAAATAAGTTGCACTATCATTATCAACTCTGCATCTTTTGGTTTCAACAATATGAATATGTGTATCACTACTATCGAGATTCATCAAAAATAGACCACTCTTTAAGGGTGCATGACCATAAAAGATATTACTCATATAAATAGAACAACCATTATTCTATGATTTAAATGAATAACCGTCTCGCATCAAACAAGATCCAGATATAATGTTCATGCTTAACGCTGGAACCAAATAACAATTATTTAGGTCTAAAACTAATCCCGAAGCTAGATGTAGAGGTAGTGGGCCGACCGCGATCACATCGACTTTGGAACCATTTCCCACGCGCATTGTCACCTCATCCTTAGCCAATCTTCGCTTAATCCGTAGCCCCTATTTCGAGTTGCAAATAGTAGCAACAGAACCAGTATCAAATACCCAGGTGCTACTGCGAGCATTAGTAAGGTACACATCATAACATGTATATCACATATACCTTTGTTCACCTTTCCATCCTTCTTATCCGTCAAATACTTGGGGCAGTTCCGCTTCCAAAGGACTACCGCTTGTAGTAGAAGCACTCGGCCTCGTGCTTAGGTCCAGACTTGGGTTTCTTCTCCTGAGCAACAACTTGCTTGTTGTTCTTCTTGAAGTTCCCCTTCTTCATCCCTTTTCCCTTTTTCTTGAAACTAGTGGTCTTATTGACCATCAACACTTGATGCTCCTTTTTTATTTCTACCTCCGCAGCCTTTAGCATTGCGAAGAGCTCGGGAATTGTCTTATCCATCCCTTGCATGTTATAGTTCATCACGAAGCTCTTGTAGCTTGGTGGCAGTGATTGGAGAATTCTGTCAATGTCATTATCATCCGGAAGATTAGCTCCCAGTTGAATCAAGTGATTATTATGCCCAGACATTTGAGTATATGCTCACTGACAGAACTATTCTCCTCCATCTTGCAGCTGTAGAACTTATTGGAGACTCCATATCTCTCAATCCCAGTATTTGCTTGAAATATTAACTTCAACTCCTGGAACATCTCCTATGCTCCATGACGTTCAAAACGTCGTTGAAGTCCCGGTTCTAATCCGTAAAGCATGGCACATTGAACTATCGAGTAGTCATCGCTTTGCTCGCCAGACGTTTAACGCCGTCGGTTGTATCAAGCAGCAGGTCTGGCACCCAGCGGTGCTTCCAGATTTAATTCTTCCAGGCAACAATGAGGATAACCTCAAGTTACGGACCCATCAAGGTAATTGCTACCATCATAGTTTCAACTTTGCTTTCTCAAGGAAAGCATTAAAATTCAACGGAACAACAACATGGACCATCTATCTACAATCAACATAGACAAGCAAGATACTTTAGGTACTAAGTTCATGATAAATTTAAGTTCAATTAATCATATTACTTAAGAACTCCCACTTAGATAGACACCCCTCTAATCCTCTAAGTGATCACGTGATCCATATCAACTAAACCATGTCCGATCATCACGTGAGATGGAGTAGTTTCAACGGTGAACATCACTATGTTGATCATATCTACTATATGATTCACGCTCGACCTTTCGGTCTCCGTGTTCCGAGGCCATATCTGTTATATGCTAGGCTCGTCAAGTTTAACCTGAGTATTCCGCATGTGCAAATGTTTTGCACCCGTTGTATTTGAACGTAGAGCCTATCACACCCGATCATCACGTGGTGTCTCAGCATGAAGAACTTTCGCAACGGTGCATACTCAGGGAGAACACTTATACTTTGATAATTTAGTGAGGGATCATCTTATAATGCTACCGTCAAGCAAAGCAAGATAAGATGCATAAAAGATAAACATCACATGCAATCAATATAAGTGATATGATATGGCCATCATCATCTTGTGCTTGTGATCTCCATCTCCGAAGCACCGTCATGATCACCATCGTCACCGGCGCGACACCTTGATCTTCATCGTAGCATCGTTGTCGTCTCGCCAATCTTATGCTTCTACGACTATCCCTACCGCTTTGTGATAAAGTAAACCATTACAGGGCGATTGCATTGCATACAATAAAGTGACAACCATGTGGCTCCTGCCAGTTGCCGATAACTCGGTTACAAAACATGATCATCTCATACAATAAAATTTAGCATCATGTCTTGACCATATCACATCACAACATGCGCTACAAAAACAAGTTAGATGTCCTCTACTTTGTTGTTGCAAATTTTACGTGGCTGCTACGGGCTTAGCAAGAACCCGTCTTACCTACGCATCAAAACCACAACGATAGTTTGTCAAGTTGGTGTTGTTTTAACCTTCGCAAGGACCGAGCAAAGCCATACTCGGTTCAACTAAAGTTGGAGAAACTGACACCCGCCAGCCACCTGTGTGCAAAGCACGTCAGTAGAACCAGTCTCGCGCAAGCGTACGCGTAATGTCGGTCCGGGCCGCTTCATCCAACAATACCGCCGAACCAAAGTATGACATGCTGGTAAGCAGTATGACTTGTATCGCCCACAACTCACTTGTGTTCTACTCATGCATATAACATCTACGCATAAAACCAGGCTCAAATACCACTGTTGGGGCACGTAGTAATTTCAAAAATTTCTGACGCACACGCAAGATCATGGTGATGCATAGCAACGAGAGGGGAGAGTGTTGTCCACGTACCCTCATAGACCGAAAGCGGAAGTGTTAGCACAACGCGGTTGATGTAGTCGTACGTCTTCACGATCCGACCGATCAAGTACCGAACGCACGGCACCTCCGAGTTCAACACACGTTCACCCGATGACGTCCCTCGGACTCCGATCCAGCCGAGTGTTGAGGGAGAGTTTCGTCAGCACGACGGCGTGGTGACGATGATGATGTTATACTGACGCAGGGCTTCACCTAAGCACCACTACAGTATTATCGAGGTGGACTATAGTGGAGGGGGCACCGCACACGGCTAAAAGATCAAACGATCAATTGTTGTGTCCCTAGGGTGCCCCATTCCCCCGTATATAAAGGAGCAAGGGGGGAGGTGCGGCCGGCCAGGAGGGGCGCGCCAGGTGGAGTCCTACTCCGATGGGAGTAGGACTCCCTCCCTTTTCCTAGTTGGATTAGGAGTGGAGGGGGAAAGAGGAGGGAGAGAGGAAGGAAAGGGGGGCCGCCGCCCCCTCTCCTTGTCCTATTCAGACTAGGGGGGAGGGGCGCGCGGCCCTGCCCTGGCCGCCTCTCCTCTTCTCCACAAAGGCCCACTATGGCCCATTAAGCCCCCGGGGGGTTCCGGTAACACCTCCGGTACTCCGGTAAAATCCCGATTTCACACGGAACATTTCCGATATCCAAATATAGGCTTCCAATATATCAATCTTCATGTATCGACCATTTCGAGGCTCCTCGTAATGTCCGTGATCACATCCCGGACTCCGAACAACCTTCAGTACATCAAAACATATAAACTCATAATATAACTTTCATTGAAACGTTAAGCGTGCGGACCCTACGGGTTCGACAACTATGTGGACATGACCGAGACACGTCTCTGGTCAATAACCAATAGCGGAACCTAGATGCTCATATTGGCTCCCACATATTCTATGAAGATCTTTATCGGTCAGATCGCATAACAACATACGTTGTTCCCTTTGTCATCGGTACGTTACTTGCCAGAGATTCGATCGTCGGTATATCAATACCTAATTCGATCTCGTTACCGGCAAGTCTCTTTACTCGTTCCGTAATACATCATCCCGCAACTAACTCATTAGTTGCAATGCTTGCAAGGCTTAAGTGATGTGCATTACTGAGTGGGCCCAGAGATACCTCTCCGACAATCGGAGTGACAAATCCTAATCTCGAAATACGCCAACCCAACAGGTACCTTCGGAGACACCTGTAGAGCACCTTTATAATCACCCATTTATGTTGTGACGTTTGGTAGCACACAAAGTGTTCCTCCGGTAAACGGGAGTTGCATAATCTCATAGTCATAGGAACATGTATAAGTCATGAACAAAGCAATAGCAACATACTAAACAATCAAGTGCTAAGCTAACGCAATGGGTCAAGTCAATCACATCATTCTCCTAATGATGTGATCCCGTTAATCAAATGACAACTGATGTCAATGGCAAGGAAACATAACCATCTTTGATCAACGAGCTAGTCAAGTAGAGGCATACTAGTGACACTCAAGTTTGTCTATGTATCCACACATGTACTATGTTTCCGGTTAATGCAATTCTAGCATGAATAATAAACATTTATCATGATATAAGGAAATAAATAATAACTTTATTATTGCCTCTAGGGCATATTTCCTTCACCCGGTACACCGCCAGAGGCATTCATATAGAGTCATATTTTGTTCTAGTATCGAGTTGTAAATAAATAGAAGACTGATGATCATCATTAATAGAGCATTGTCCCAAAAAAAGCGAAAGGCCAAATAAAAAATGGAAGGCCCAAAAAAATAAAAATAAAAATAATAAAAAAGAAAAAAATTAAGAGAAATAAAAAGGGACAATGCTACTATCCTTTTTCCACACTTGTGCTTCAAAGTAGCACCACGATCTTTATGATAGAGAGTCTCTTGTTTTGTCACTTTCATATACTAGTGGGAATTTTTCATTATAGAACTTGGCTTGTATATTCCAACAACGGGCTTCCTCAAATGACCTAGGTCTTCGTGAGCAAGCAAGTTGGATGCACACTCACTTAGTTTCTTTTGTTGAGCTTTCATACATTTATAGCTCTAGTGCATCCGTTGCATGGGAATCCCTACTCCTTGCATTGACATCAATTGATGGGCATCTCCCTATCCCGTTGATTAGACGCGTCAATGTGACAATTTCTCCTTTTTTGTCTTCTCCACACATCCCCCATCATTATACTCTATTCCACCCATAGTGCTATATCCATGCCTCACGCTCATGTATTGCGCGAAAGTTGAAAAATGTTTGAGATTACTAAAGTATGAAACCATTGCTTGGCTTGTTATCGGGGTTGTGCAAGATGAGAGCATCTTTGTAGCGACCCGACCTCAGACGGTCAAGTCTCTGTGCATCAGTGTCATCCCTGGATCGGTAATGCTGACATGCACGGTACTTGAAGGATTTATAACAGAGTAGTAATCACACACTTATTACATCGAATGTCTCAAAAGAGAACTTATTACAATAAATATTGCTTAAGGCCATCTAAAACGATAACAACGGAAGGCTTCGAAGATAAAGTGAGTCCATCAACTCCAACGGCATCAATGAGTGAAAGACCACGACCTAAGGCTCCTTACTCATCGTCTGAAATGTCTGCAACATGACACGTTGCAGCCCGAAAACGGGTCAGCACATGGAATATGCTGGCAATGTAACACAAGAGAATAAAGAACAGAATAATGCTATCACTACATGCTTATATGGCTGGTGGAGGCTGTATGGTTAATATATTTTGCGAAATGCCAATTTTTCCTTACAACAAAGGAATATATTTTATTTAACTACAAAGTTGGTTGAAAACATTGAGAATGGTAAACCCCATATCAATCCCAATTAAAAGGTAATTAATAACCCAATCAAAATTAATCTTGTAATAGAGTGATGAGATCCATATGATAATCCAAGAACTAGATACTCAAGACGTCCATAACCGGGGACACGGCTAACCATGATTAGTTTGTACACTCTGCAGAGGTTTGTGCACTTTTCCCACAAGACTCGATCTCCTCCATTTGATTTCTCACACTACATGATGTTTGAGAAACGGATGACCGAGACACAATCTTTCCGAAGAGGTCCCCTTAACCGATAGATAGGCCTGTACACCTACAATCCCCTACATCTGCTAGCCCATCATGGAAAGGTTTCCCACAACTTGCTCAACTATGCCAGAGCCCATAATGGCATGTGGTTGCACACGGAAGTTTCTAGCATGAATAATCTTATGATCCCTTTGATCCTTGTTGGCAGTCCGTAGGAGAATCACACGGTACCCCGGGATTTCCAAAAATACAGGCAATCACTGGGTTCCCCAGGTGCCTCAATCCACACAGATGTGTATTAAAGTTTCCACCTTAAGTTAACCATTAATTAAAAATGCTCACATCTGTCATGAATACACTCAAACCCAATCCACGTCTACGAGCATAGCATAGCAGTATAAGCAACGTAGAAATAACTCCCATAGGTTTGATAATAAAAAGGTGAATAGGTATTACCACATCTACTTCCCAAACCCACAATTTAATCAGATCCAAACCATGCATTTGTTTGAGGATTGATCTAATGCAATAAAACTGGGTAGTAAAGAGGTATGATCAAAGTGTTACTTGCCTTGCTGATGATCCACGAAACCTAGAGACTCGTAGTAGCACGCTTCGCACTCCGGATACGCTATCGCAAACAAACAAGCATACAATAAGCAATCAAGCAAGGGCACGGGTAAAACTCAAATAGGAGATCTAACCAGAAAGTTCAACTTAAGAACTCCGGTTGGCAAAAAGAATCAAATCAAATGAAGCAACAAACTCAAATGGCGAAAGAAACAAGCTTCGATTACTAATCTGGACTAAAGTCAAATTTTACAGTAGAAAAACTTGTTTAAGTTGATTAAACAGAAAGAGGGCTTCGAGACGAAACTCTAGGCGCTTGAATCACCTGATTCCATTAAACGAGCGAAAAGATAAACGAAAACGAAAATCGGATCAGAAATCGCGATCGAAAATAATCACGGAAAATCCAAGAAAAAAACTGACGAACAGGCTAACGAACGAACATTCGCTGTCTGCGACTGAATGGTGAAAACCGTTTGTTAAAACGAACATACGAACGGACGTTCGCTAAATAACTAAACCGAAAAAATCCGATCTAAAAAACGCATCTAGGGTTTCGAAAAAAACCGCGAAAACTGAGGCGGCGATGGCTACCTCCGGCGGGTCGGGCGAGATGGCGGCGGCGGCGGTTGCGGCTCGCCGTGGAGGCCCGTGGCAGGTGGCGGCGGCAATGGCGACGGCGGGCTGCGAGGCGGCTAGGGTTTGGCGGGCTGCGGTCGATGGGCCGGGCCTCGGCCGGCGCGGCTTATAATGCCCCACGGGCGGAGTCCCACTAGGGTACGGCCCGAAGTCGGTTTCGTTTTTTAATTATTCCCCGCAGAAAAACGAATAAAAGAAATACTAAACGGACTCCAAAAATCCTGAAATAAATTTTCCCCGTCCTCTAAAAATCTGCCGGACAAGGTGAACATTTATTTGGGACTCTAATGCAATTTTGAAAAATGCATATGTTTCCTAATTCAAATAAAATAGCGATAAAACTCTGAATAAAATTCTTATTTGCTTTTAATATTAAATCTCCGATATTTCTTTATTTTGAGGAAGTCATTTTATCCTCTCTCTTTTATTTTTATAAAAGAAATATTCAAAGAGAAAATAATTAAAATCAAACGATCCTTTTTTTCAAAATTCGAGAAAAACTTGAATATGAAAATAATGAAGTCCCCAACTCTCTCCGTGGGTCCTTGAGTTGCGTAGAATTTCTACGATCAAACCAAAATGAAATAAAATATGATATGCAATGATGATGTAATGTATAACATTCCAAATTGAAAATTTGGGATGCTACAAACCTACCCCCCTTAAGATGAATCTCGCCCTCGAGATTCGGGTTGGCTATAAAATAGGTGAGGGTAATCCTTCCGTAGGTCTTCCTCTCATTCCCAGGTGGCTTCATCTTCGGTATGGTGACTCCACTGAACTTTGCAGAACTTGATTACTTTGCTGCGTGTGACTCGGCTAGCAAACTCGAGAATCTTGACTGGCTTCTCCTCGTAGGTCAAATCGCTATCCAACTGTATCGCTTCCAGCGGCACTGTATCTCTCAAAGGAATATCAACCATCTCTGTGTGGCACTTCTTCAACTGAGAAACATGGAACACATCGTGAACTCCTGACAATCCTTCGGGTAATTCCACCTTGTAAGAAACTTCTCCCATATGTTCCCAAACTTTGTATGGTCCCACAAAACGTGGTGCTAACTTTCCCTTAACTCCAAAGCGCTTCACTCCACGAAGTGGGGATACACGAAGATACACTCTGTCTCCGACTTCGTAAACTGTCTCCTTGCGTTTAGAATCCGCATAACTCTTCTGCCTGGGCTGGGCTACCTAGAGTCTATCGCGAATCAGCTTAACTTTCTCTTCAGACTCTTTAGTCAAATCTGGTCCAAACAACTGTCGGTCTCCAACTTCATCCCACAACAACGGTGTCCTGCACCTCCTTCCGTACAATGCTTCGAAAGAGGCCATCTTCAAACTGACTTGATAGCCGTTGTTGTAAGAGAACTCTGCATACGGCAAATTATCGTCCCAACTAGATCCATAATCTAGTGCACAAGCTCTCAACATATCCTCCAGAATCTGATTGACTCTCTTAGTCTGTACATCCGTCTGCGGGTGAAAAGTTGTACTGAACTCTAGCCGGGTTCCCAAAGTTTCATGCAACTGATTCCAAAACTTTGAGGTAATGTGGGTTCCTCTATCAGATACAATGGTCCTCAGAACTCCATGCATACATACGATCCTGGTCATGTATATCTTTGCCAACTTAGCACCGGTGCAAGTGGTCTTTACTAGGATGAAATGAGCTACTTTCGTCAAACAATCGACTACTACCCATATCGAGTCATAGCGTCAACGAGTCCTGGGCAATCCCGTGATAAAATCCATGCCTGGCTTATCCCACTTCCATTCGGGTATCGACAATGGTTGTAGCAATCCTGCTAGCTTCTGATGCTCTGCATTCACTCTCTGACATACATCACAAACTGCTACATACTCCGCAATATCCTTCTTCATTCCAGTCCACCAGAAACTATCCTTCAAATCCAGATACATCTTAGTATTTCCTGGGTGAATCTAATATGGCGAATCATGGGCCTGTTGCAGAATCAACTTTCTGATCTCTGGATCATTTGGCACATATACGCGGTCCTCAAACCATAAGGTATCATGCTCATCCTCACGAAATCCTTTAGCTTTTCCTTTGCTCATCCTTTCCTTTATCTCGGCAATCTCCTTCTCCGTCTTCTGAGCTTCTCTGATCTTATCCATCAATGTACATTGAATCTCCAAAGCTGCTGCATAACCTCTCGGAACAATTTCCAAACATAGCTCGTGTAGGTCGTCTGCCAACTCCTTGGGTAATCCTTCGGTCATCAGTGTATTGACATGACTTTTGCAGCTCAACACATCGGCTACTACGTTAGCCTTTCCAGGATGATAATGCAACTTCATATCATAATCCTTTATGAGTTCCAACCATCTCCTCTGCCTAAGATTCAACTCCTTCTGCGTGAAGATATACTTCAAACTCTTGTGATCCGTGTATACCTCACAATGGTTTCTGATGAGAAAATTTCTCCAAGTCTTCAACGCATGCACTACGGCTCCTAACTCCAAATCATGTGTAGCATAATTTAACTCATGGGGTTTAAACTGTCATGAGGCATATGAAACAACTTTTCCCTCCTACATAAGTACGGCTCTAAGTCCTTGATGAGAAGCATCGCAATACACTTCATAATCCTTGCGTTAATCTGGCAGAATCAGCACTGGTGATGTAACCAAGCGTTTCTTCAACTCCTGAAAACTGGCCTCACATTCCTCAGTCCATTTGAACTCGGTGTCCTTCTTTAACAACTCCGTCATAGGCTTTGCAATCTTCGAGAAATTCTCAATGAACCTCCGGTAGTACCCTACGAGTCCAAGAAAACTCCGAATCTCTCCGACTGATGTGGGTGCTTCCCAATTTTTCACAGTGACAACTTTGGCGGGCTCTACCGCTATTCCTTCTCTGGATATAATATGTCCAAGAAATCAACTTCCTTCAACCAAAACTCACACTTGCTGAACTTGGCGTATAGCTGATGTTCTCTGAGCTTCCCAAGTACTAAATGCAAATGCTCTTTATGCTCCTCTTCATTCTTAAAGTAGACCAGAATATCATCAATGAACACCACAACAAACTTATCCAAAAACTCCATAAACACCTTGTTCATCATGTTCATAAAATAGGCAGGTGCGTTAGTCAGACCGAATGACATAACGGTATACTCATATAGCCCGTACCTCGTGGTAAAAGCTGTCTTAGGTATATCCTACTCTCGAATCTTCAGCTGGTGGTACCTTGATCGCAGATCGATTTTGGAAAACACCTTAGCTCCTTGAAGCAGGTCAAACAAATCAATGATCATTGCCAGTGGGTACTTGTTCTTGATCGTCACCTCATTCAATCCTCGATAATCAACAACCATCCTTAACGATCCATCCTTCTTCTCCACTAGAAGCACTGGCGATCCCCAAGGTGACGAACTTGGGCGAATATAACCTTTATCCAGTAAATCCTTGATCTGCTTCTTAATTTCCTCCAAATCCTTTGCGGGCACTCTGTATGGTCTCTTAGATATTGGCCCTGTGCCTGGCAAAAGCTCAATTAAAAACTCAATGTCTCTATCCGGTGGCATGACTGGCAACTCTTCTGGAAATACATCCAGGAAATCCTTTACCACTGGTACTTCCTCTTGTACAACTCCTGATAAGGAATTTACTTGAGTCCTATTCGGCACATGCCGGGATACATTCTTGATCCTTCTTCCTTCTGGGGTGGTGAGCAGAATCGTCTTACTGGCGCAATCGATGTTTCCTCCATACATCGATAGCCAATCCATACCCAGAATCACATCCAAACCTGGTGACTCCAAAATCATCAGATCTGAGGGGAAAACATGCCTACCTATGGTCAATGGCATCTGAAAATATCCTTGGCTTGCCATATACTCTGCTCCTGGCGAGCTTACTAACAAAGGTGTACTAAGAACTTTGGTGGGTAGTTTATACTTATCCACACAACCCTTTGATATGTATGAATGCGATGCAGCAGTATCAAAAAGAACAACTGTAGTAAATGACTTAACCAAAAACTTACCTATTACTGCATCTGGTTGAGCTTCAACCTCCTCCACGTTAACGTGGTTCACTTGTCCCGTGTTGAAAGGGTTGGGCTTCTTCCCAGAGCTTCCATTGCCATTTCCATTCTTAGCTTCAGGACATTCATTAGTGTAATGTCCGGTCTTCTGGCACTTGTAGCAAGTAACATGGCTTAAATCTTTCTTGTCGGGCATTGCCAGGTTGGAACGGTTCTGTCTGTTGCTTCCTCCATTTCCATTCCTGTTCTTGGGGCCACTATGATTGTGCGAACTTCCTCCAGTGTGATTGTGACCTCCATGGTTATGCTGAAAGGGTCCTCCCGAGTTTGGGGTAAAACGGGGTCTCTGCTGAGCTCCAGAATTGTACTTCCCTTGTCCATACATCCTCTTGCGGCTGTCAATCTGCTGCTCCTTCCCTTCAAGCATGAGAGCTCTATCTACCAACTCCTGGTAGTTATTGAAATTTTCCACCATCAACTGCATGCTCAGCTCATCATTCAGTCCTTCCAGAAACTTCTCCTGCTTAGCTGCATCCCTAGCGACGTCATCTTGGGCATAACATGCTAGCTTACTAAAGTCATCCACATACTGGCCAACAGTGCGCCCTCCTTGGCGTAAGTTGCGAAACTCACGCTTCTTCATGGCCATAGCTCCTATTGATACATGGGCAGTGCGAAAAGCCTGCTGGAACTGGTCCCATGTAACAATGTCGATGGGGTAAGTGACTAAGAAATTATCCCACCATGATGTTGCGGGTCCAACAAGCTAATGTGCGGCAAAACGCACTCTCTCCGCATCTGTGCATCCTGTAGTAGTCAACTCCCTTTCAATCTTGCGGAGCCAATCATCTACAACTATCATCTCGGTGCTACTGGAGAACACCGGCGGATTCAGCCTAAGAAAACGAGCTAAGTGATCAACAGGTGGTGGTGGTGGTGGGTTGTTGTTGTTGTTGTTGTTGTTGTTGTTGTTGTTGTTGTTGTTGTTGTTGTTGTTGTTGTTGTTGCTGTTGTTTTTGTTGTTGTTGTTGTTGTTGTTGTTGTTGTTGTTGTTGTTGTTGTTGTTGTTGTTGTTGTTGTTGTTGTTGTTGTTGTTGTTGTTGTTGTTGTTGTTGTTGTTGTTGTTGTTGTTGTTGTTGTTGTTGTTGTTGTTGTTGTTGTTGTTCCCCTGATTCTGATTCTGGACTAGTATTTGCATCCGTCGGTGTCAAACCGCTAATCTCGGTAGGGGATCCCGAACTGTGCGCCTAGGCGGATGGTAATAGGAGACAAGGGACACGATGTTTTTACCAGGTTTGGGCCCTCTCGATGGAGGTAATACCCTACCCCGCTTGATTAGTATTGATGATATGGGTAGTACAAGAGTAGATCTACCACGAGATCGAGAGGCTAAACCCTAGAAGCTAGCCTATGGTATGATTGTTGTTCGTCCTATGGACTAAAACCTCCGTTTATAAAGACACCGGATAGGGTTAGGGTTACAGAGTCGGTTACAATGGTAGGAGATCTACATATCCGATCGCCAAGCTCGCCTTCCACGCCAAGGAAAGTCCCATCCGGACACGGACAAAGTCTTCAATCTTGTAGCTTCATAGTCCAGAGTCCGCCAACGGTGATAGTTCGCTATCCGGACACCCCTAATCCAGACTCCTCAAGAGCTCCCCAAACCAGGCTTCAATGGCGATGAGTCCGCGCGCTGATTGTCTTCGCATTATGAGGCGGGTTCTTCTCCAAATTCCATATACTTGTCTAATAGTGTCCGCTTCGATAAATGCTGTGCTCCTTGGCGCCTCACGCCCAATAATGGCCATCTTCCACGTGTTTGAATGAATGCAAAAAGCCAGGTATTTTTACACTTACCCCCTAGCTGCGCAAATGAGCCGCCTATAAAAGGGACGAGGATCTAGATCTGAGTCACACCATCCCTCCATGAAGCTTTCATCGGAGCGCCTCGAGAAAAACCCATTCCATCATGGACGGCCGACGCTGCTCCTTCAAGGCCCCAGCCCTCACCTGAAATTGGGAGAGATGCTCACCCGATAGTGAGCTAGTTATACTCCAAACCAAGGGATTTCTTCCCCAACCTTCATGGTTCCGGTTCGAGCCGGACTTGCCACCTACAAGGGCGGAAAGCAAGCGGAGAGTGTCCCCGATCCTCTAAAGGAGAGCGGTGTGCTTTATCTCTTATCTAGTAAGAGGGCTCGGATTTTCAATTCATCCGTTTCTCCGGAGCTCTTGGAGTTCTACGGCCCGCCATTGCACCACCCACGATGCCTCCATTTTGCACATCGCGGGCTTCGTGGCCTTTGCAAACTGTTCTTGGGCATCGAGGCTCATTTTGCGCTGTGGAAGAGATTATTCGCCTAGTACCCCGTTCTCATGAGGGGTCAATATATCAAGTGGGCGGAGCCGAACTATGGCGCATCACCGGGACCGGATATCTATCTGGAACCCCGAAGAAGGCATCCGAAGACTGGCCTTCGAAATGGTTTTACATGGAGGACGTCCCGCTGCCGGATCCTGTTCGGATCGGCCTTCCAAAGTTTAGCAACGCCTCAAGAAGCGCCTAAGCCTGGCGCTCATGAGCCCCCAGAGGGAAAATGACCGGACGTCCTTTACTTGATGAGCCGAATAAGATTATCGCTCATGCCGGATTGACCATGATTGAGTCATGGAAATCTGCATTATGAGGGGAGTGCAGCCGCTCCAATATAGGGGCCACCCCATGTGGGACTTCAACGGGGAGGACGATGCCACCCGCCATGGCCACAAAGGGTCGGGATCAGTCACCGAACTCGAGAAGACCTTGTCCGCCATGTACAAAGGGGAAGAGGAGGATTTTCTCCGTGTCACCCATCGAGCGGTTTTCTTCAATAATCCTCGAAGTTGGGTAAGCAAATATCTTTGTGGCTCGTCCGATCCATGTTCCCATGGTTAAATATCTCATTTCATGGTTTCTACGCAGAATCGCGCCGGGCCGTGGAGAAGAACCACAGCCCGCCTCACAACCCGAGGATCCGAACGGTCCTCGATCCAGCCTCCAAGAGGACCCGGATATAAAGGTGGAGCTGATCGACGGGTGTTCCACCAACTTAGCATCGATAATGCTTTGCTGCCATTACGGCCGATTACCCGGAATACTTCCAGCCTCACAGTAATCGAGACCGAGGTCCCAATACTCTGATAATGACCCATCCGTGCTTATTTTCTTGATCATCGTATACCAATGGTGTTTCGCAGGGGGTGCCTTCGAGGCAGGAGGCCGAGCCGCGGCGGCTAGCCAACAAAGGGCAGTACGGCCCCGCAGGCTAAAAAGAAGTGCGGTCCGGATCGAAACTCGCCGCAACGGTATGGTGCGCCACCATATTCCTGTGATTGATTCTCGAAGGCGATTAACGCTGGTGCTCTTTTAAGGAAAAGAGCGCCGCCGGATCGAGTCCGAGAGATTGCCAATCGAACCTCCGCTAGCTGTGCTCCAAAGCCGGGTCCGAAGCGGAGGCGAAGCACGAGGCGCGCCGGATGCTCCTCCGGCAGAGGATGCCGACAGATTGTCCGCCACCAACTCCGAGGTGGAGAGCGCCATGAATCACAAAGCGCCACGACAGTTCTTCGTGACGATATTTCTCCCAAGAGGCCTTGAATGCCTTCATTGGGGAGATGCGCACTGCTCCGCCAAGATGGTCTAGCCAGAGCCACGGAGCAAAGATGTAAAGGACATACAGTGAGGAAATTTGATGATTATATATGCCAAGAGCTCCCGAGACTTAAAATAGTTAGAATAACTGATTTAAGGATCATTTGTTATGCAGATCTTACAAAAAGAATACCCGATCGTCCTCAGAGCTTCAAGAATGCAAGGCCCAACTTGAGGCCGCTTAGCCGCATGTGGGGAGCCACAGAGACCCCTCCGTAATATATACCTCAAAAGATAAATAGTTTATGAAGTGCGGCGTGTGTAAATCGACAATAATATTGCAGATGGCGTCGGACTAGATCCGGACAAGCAACAACTCTTGCGTCGGTTGAAGGCCGGCAAGAGGGTGCTTACGAGGGTGCGGCAGAGAAAAATAGCTCTAAGATGCCAACACCCAACCGGGTGAGGAACTAAAGGATGTTCATGCCCAGCTTGTCCGACCAGAAGGAGAATCGACGGCTTGTCGCGACATTTTCAAGAGTGCTTGAACGAACTTTGAAAGAGTTCGCGAGGAAGGCGACTAACATAAACATGTATGTAAGTTTGCTCACAGTGTCGCCCCGAGGTGGAGATGCCCAGTTCTTCGGGTGATCTTCTTCCCGATCAGTGTCACCTGCACGAACGAAGTTCGGCAGTGATGAAAGGCGCGCCTGTGCCTTGTGGCCATCTATCTCCCCGCTCAAGGCATTGGGGAGCTGGCAGAGCGGCTTCAAGGAGCACGGCGGCGCTCCGACTATGGAAGATATCGGCTCGTCGTCAAGGCGCCAGGAGGCTCGGGCCATGGTAAAGACGCTGCACACGGTTGTTGACCCAAACCACATGGCCGAGGTCGGACTGTGGGGCCTGATGGGAAGGAGATCCTCAGAAGCTTAGTGTACCACCAAGTAGAATTGGCCGCCAAGTATTCCCAGAAGATTGTAAATTAGATAGCCTATTAGATGGCATTGAGGAGGAATACAATTAGTCGAGTTGACTATGTAATTGAATATGACATGAAAATGTCTTCTAGCCGGATTGTATATCGCTTGTCATAGCGGACCTTTTCGCTCGACCTTGGGACCCAATAGTCCGGAGTGTGTCCGAATACCCTCGCGTTATGTAAGAACCGGGCATGCATGGAGACAAGGCGAGGGGTCATTATTGCTGTATCGCATAAGTGCCCAACTAGTTATGTTATATTACATGGATAGTAAGAAACATCTTCCAGGAGAATAGTTCCGTTAAGGGTTCCTTTCTCGGGAGGCATGCCCTAAGGTGCATGTCCAAACTGCTAAAAGGTAAAATCATCTGGGGCAGATGGATAAATAGTTAAAATCATCTTTCAGTTCACCGATCAATATTCCATTAAGAACGCTTAGCTTTCGCTTCACCCACCGAGGTACACATCCGCTGACCCGGCAAGAATAATCGCAAAGGTGCTCCTTTACCACCTAGCCGAACAATCGAGAACGAGGGGTAAGCACAGAGCCAGCAACCCAGCTTGGCCAAAACTTAAGTCATATCGATGCATATAATGGTGAGTAAAAGGTACATGCGAAGTTTGACACATGTGTTGGGCATGAAGCCCGATAAATAAGCTTATGTTAAAGAAGCCCTGTGTATAATGAGCGCGACAGCGCACAACTATGTGCTAACAAAGCGCAAACGAGCCTCTAAAGGCTTCAAGGAGAAGGAGGATGAAGGAGAGAAATAAAAGACAACAAAAATAGAAAATGTGGACGGAGGAAAGAGACGAACTTGGAGTCCGCGCTTAGGCGAGAATCTTCAGAGACGGGCTTCGCTCCATGGGTTCGCTCGAGTCGGTTATCCGATGCGTTTTGCAGACGGTATGCTCCGCCGTCGACCTGGTCGATGATGAAGGGACCTTCCCATTTGGTCTTGAGTTTGTCCTTTTTCTTGTCCGCAAAGCGAGAACTAGTTTGCCAATGTTGTAAGCTTTGGCCCGCATTTCCTCGCTTTGATATCTTCGAGCCTGCTGTTGATAAAATGCGGAACTAGCTTTTGCCACGCCGCGCCCTCCTCCAATGCGCCCAAACTGTCCCGCTGATCGAGCTCGGCTTCTCTTTCTTCATACATGCGCACAAGGTGAGTCATGTATTATGTCGCAGGCAATATCGCCTCGCGCCGCACACCATAAAAAATGGTGTGAATCCGTAGTACGATTCGTCGTGGTCCGCAGCCCCGTAGCACGGAGTCGAGCTCCTCGACCCAAAGGCGTGTTAGATTCCTTGAGGGACCGCACTAGTCCGGGTTTAATGCCGCCATGATTAGACCGCTTGCTCGCCGACTTGACCGCTGGTTTGAGGGTGATAGATCGAGGCATAATCGAGCTTGATGCCCATGTTTTTGCACCATAATTTGACCTCATCGGCCGTGAAGTTGGTGCCGTTATCGTGATGATACCGTGGGGACGCCAGAAGGTGCACTATCCCCGATATGAAGTCTATCACCGCCCGGATTCGGTCATTTTAACAGGCTTGGCCTCTATCCATTTGGTGAATTTATCCACCATGACCAATAGGTATTTTTGCTTGTGGGTTCCTCCCTTAAGGGGTCCAACCATGTCAAGCCCCTGCATCGCGAACGGCCAGTGATGGGTATAGTCTTGAGGGTGGTGGGTGGCATGTGGCTTTGGTTAGCAAAAGCGGCAACCGACGATCGTTGGACTAAATCCTCAAGATCGCCCGGCCGCCGGCCAATAAAATCCTGTATGGAAGGCCTTGTTTACAAGGGCCCTGGCTGCGGCGTGGTGCCCACCCAGTCCGGCATGAATTTCAGCCAGGAGGTTTTGCCCTTCCTCTTCGGAGATACACCTTTGAAGGACTCCTGTTGTGCTTTTCTTATAGAGCTCTCCCGCATGGACTTTATAGGCTTTGGATCGCCGTACTATGCAGCGATCCTCATTTTGGTCTTCGGGGAGTTCCTGCCTAGTTAGGTAGGCTAGGAATGGCTCCGTCCACGGGGCGACAACGCCATTATTTCATGGGCGGAGGGTGTTATCTCGGTGGCAGAGCCTCCGATTGTGTCAGAGTGTTCGTGTCGTAAAGGCGTTGGGTCCGGATTGTTATTTCCGGACTCCCTTCCCATAGTACGGATGGCTTGAACAGCCGCTCTGTGAAGATGTTGGGCGGACGGCATCACGCTTTTGCGCCGATGTGTGCAATATGTCCGCCGCCTGGTTGTTATCCCGGCTATATGATGAAATTCGAGCCCTTCAACTGCGGTTGACATTTTTAGGACCGCATTGCGGTACGCTGCCATTTTCGGATCTTTGGCATCAAAGTTCCATTTATTTGAGATATCGCGACGCTCAATCCCGCACCTCTAGGCGCTTAATGCCCATGGAAATCGCCATCCGGAGGCCGTGCGTAAGGGCCTCGATTCGCCGCGTTGTTGGAGTCCGTATACATTATCTCAAGACCGATTGGAATGTGTCCCTAGTTGGGGACGCCAGATGACGCCAGCCCCTGTGCCGCCAACATTTTGGAGCCGCCAAAGTGCATGATCCATTAGAGTATGCGCTGCATTTTAGGAGTTCGCTTCGTCCATTCGCCGTGAAGTCGGCCAAAACCTGTGACTTAATAGCTCGTCGTGGCTTATAGGTTATGTCGAATGGAAGGAGCTCTATGGCCCATTTGGCAATCCGCCCGTCGCGTCGCGGTTGTTTATAATGTCGTTAAGAGGTACTTCGGAGGCTACCGTTATCGAACACTCTTGAAAGTAGTGTCGCGCTTCCGGATGCCATGAACACCGCAGATGCTATCTTTTGATAATGTGGGTACGGACTTGCATGGAGTTAGGACAAGTGGACACATAGTAAACCGGTTTTTGAAGAGGGAACCGTGTCCGCCCATTTCTCGCTCGAAGACGAGCACCGCACCGACAACTTGATGTGTTGCGCGATATATAATAGCATTGGTTCGCCCATGTTGGGCGCTGCCAGACCGGATTTGTTGCCAATATGGCTTTTATTTCTTCGAGTCCGGCCGTGTATGCATCCGGCCCACTCAAGTGTTCGTGCACCGAGGAGGCGGTAAAGGGTAACGCCTTTTCTCCCAACGAGAAATAAAGCGGCTTAGAGCCGCCACGCATCCAAATAATTTTTGTATTTGTTTGAGGTCTTTGAATATCCAATTGTGATAGAGCTCGGATCTTGGCTGGGTTTGCTTCAATTCCTCTACCGACACAATGAAGCCCAGAGCTTTGGCCGGAACGCCAAGACGATTTTTTGGATTGAGCTTAATGTCATATTTTCGAGATTGTCGAATGTGAGCCTCAAGTCGCCTACTAGAGTTTCGACATGCTTGGATTTGACGACCACATCATCTACATATGCTTCCACCGTTTTGCCGATCTGGTTTGCCGACATGTCTCGAATCATGCTACCGATATGTTGCGCCGGCATTTTTAGCCCGAAGGGCATTGTGTTAAAGCGAATGGGCCGATGGAGTGATGAATGCTGTTGTTGCTTGGTCTAGCTCCGCCATCTTGATTTGGTGGTAGCCGAGTATGCGCCGAGGAAGCACAATGAGTCGTGGTCTCATCAGAAGGCCGATAATTTGATCAATGCGAGGGAGGGGAAGGGATCCTTTGGGCAAGCCTTATTAAGGTCTTTGAAATCAACACATAGGTGCCGTGGATTTATCCTTCTTTGGTACCATTACCAGATTTGCTTGCCAGTCCGGATGTTTTATATCTCCGATGAATCTGCTTCCGTAAGTTTGGCTAGCTCCTTCCCATGGCCTGTCTCTTGGGTTCGAAAAGCGCCAAGAGCCTGTTTGATCGGCATGAATCCTTTTAGGATATTTAGGCTGTGCTCGCCAGCCGACGTGGGATTCCCGGCATGTCCAAGGGTGCCGTGCAAAATGTCCCAGTTTTCTCAGAGAAATTTCAGAAAGCGCGCCTACATCGGGTTTAATTGTGCCCCAATGGAGGCCGCTTTGCAGTGGTCCGCTGGGTGGACTTGGAATTTGACTATTTCATCCGCTGGTTTAAAAGAGGTGGACTTGGATCTTTATCAAGTATCACATCATCCCTGTTCACCGTGGAGCGATCGCAGTTGAGTTCCTCGCCGCTAGGGCTTTGATAGTGCCTCGAGGGCTAGTGCGGCTGTCTTGTTTTCGCGTGGAGTGCTATGTTTGGATCACTAGCGAGAGTGATGATTCCGTTAGGTCCGGCATTTTAAGCATCATGTACCCATAATGGGGTATAGCTTGAAAATTGTGAATGCCTCTCGCCCTAATAAAGCGTGATATCCGCCGCTGAACGGGCCACTTGAAATGTGACCTCCTTGACCTGTAATTGTCCCATGAAATAACACTACGCCCAAAGGTGATTTTTCTGTGCAGCATGCTTCCTGCTAGGGATTATTCCTCTAAAGGTTGTGTTGCTTCGCCAATGCGGTTCCAGTCTATCTCCATTTTTGGAGGGTTTCAGAGATGAGGTTTAGTCCGCTGCCGCCATCCATGAGTACCTTAGTAAGGCTAAAGCCGCCCACTATTGGACCGAGGACCAATGCGGCCGGTGCTCGGGCTGTTCGAATTTGGGTTCGCCAACGGCATTAAAGGTAATAGCCGTGTTACCCATGGATTTATTGTTGCTACTTGGTAGAGTTCGCAAGGTTATGGAGTGTTCGCTTCGATATTATTTGATGCGAAAGTCTCAAGACTGTTAATACTGCATCGGTGTTGCTGGGCTGGGATTCGAGCTAGAAGCTCTTCGCCACTTTTGGCCACGCGTCGTAGTATCCAACATGCTCAAGGCTATGAGTTGGAGTGGCGCCTCGTGCTATGAATTTTGCACGGTCCGCTTAGCCAACCCTCCAAGACGGTTCTGCACCCTTTAGGGGGTTTTTGTTTTTTGATGTTTAACCAAGGTGCTTGGTGATGATGCACCCTTTTATTTCGGACTAGGGATGTATTCGGGGCCGGATTATCCCAAAATTTACTTTCAGTTTTCCAAGCACTCTCCATCGCACAATACTTTTGTACTATGGTCACCAAGTCAGCAAAGCGTGTAATTTCGCGGCGACTTATGGCGTTTAGGATTCCCTTGTCCGTGCAATTATTGCAAAAAACTGAGATTGCGTCCTCCTCTCGGCAGTCCTTTATCCTGTCCATAACCAGGAGGAATCTAGCCCAGTAATGATGTACTGTTTCAGCGGGCTCTTGCCGAATTCGGGATAGATCGCTAATGTTTTGGTGGGCGGGTGGAACTAGATCCGGAACCCCGTCCAAATTAAGACTCAAGGGCCGAGAAGTTTCAACTTGGAAGTTTGGATTTTGAATGCTATCCAATGAATCCAACCCGCCACCGACTTTAAGTCCGTGGCTTGATCGACATCCGCCCCTCTCGGGAATCCGCATGGAGGATCGAACCGGACGTAGCTAGTCCTTAAGATAGAAGAAGAATCGCCGCATCGCTCCTCTATCACAGCAACATGATTGGTAGCCCGGGAGAGTTGATCTCTCAGATCGGTTTTAGGCCCGATCTGGTCATAGTCCGTGGCGACTCCTGTGATGGGCGATGCGATCCAAGAGCTCATTTACGAGGAGAGCTCGATCGATCTAACTGCTCGGCAAGTTCCGAAGTTAACGGAAGATTGGTTTTGATGACTCGAGAAGTCATCGCTTGCTGGTGGTATCGAACTGGCGGTCATAAGAAAACCACCTAGCCAAGAGTTCCACCAAAGGCCAAGGCTCCTTTGGCGATAGTATCGCCTTTAAAGACGGATGAGGCATCCTTCCCGACGGCAACGGCACATAGGAACTCTCAATGAAAGCACCAATGTCGGTGTCAAACCGCGGATCTCGGTAGGGGGTCCCAACTATGCGCCTAGGCGGATGGTAACAGGAGACAAGGGACACGATGTTTTTACCTGTGTTCGGGCCCTCTCGATGGAGGTAATACCCTACCCTGCTTGATTAATATTGATGATATGGGTAGTAAAAGAGTAGATCTACCACGAGATCGAGAGGCTAAACCCTAGAAGCTAGCCTATGGTATGATTGTTGTTCGCCCCACGGACTAAAACCCTCCGTTTATATAGACACCGGATAGGGTTAGGGTTACAGAGTCGGTTACAATGGTAGGAGATCTACATTCAGACGCCAAGATTGCCTTCCACGCCAAGGAAAGTCCCATCCGGACACGGACTAAGTCTTCAATCTTGTATCTTCATAGTCCAGAGTCCGCCAACGGTGATAGTTCGCTATCCGGACACCCCTAATCCAGACTCCTCAAAGATCAATGCATTCTCGCTTCTTTGGATCAACTGAGTGAGCTCCGTGGGAAAGCAAATCCATTGTCGATCTCGGAGACATCTGCTGGGTTTAGAAAAGATGAGAAAACAGAGTAGAATGAGGTCTAGGGGGAAAAACACTACCCATATGCACATGAGTCAAACACAAACATATCACTAAATCAATAAAGCAAGGGCATACAATTGGTCTAGAACTATCGTTACAAAAGTGCTCGGACTATACTATATACATGGTGGAATACTACTACTTATATGGTGGTCAACTAGAAAAATTGATCGGTCAAAGACTCCATGATATCCGCTCCAGCTTCATCAACATAGTCATCATCGCTATCGTCGGTGTCCGAGTCGGTGTCGTCGATGATGATGTAGTTCTCCGGGCAAGTGGAACCGTCATCTTCTCCTCCTGGCGCGGGGTCTCCCATGAATACTCCGATCTTCCTTGTCAGGTCGTCATTCTTATCCACTAGTACGACGATTTCCTCCTCATAATCTTCGCAAGTATCCTTGAGTTCTTCTTCCAGTTCCGTGATCCTTGTCATCGCCTTCTTCAAATCTGTCATGCCTGCACACATCTAGTTCTCCTGGCGTCGAATGTGCTGGTTTAACTCCTGGATGAAAGCTGCAAGTGATCTATCCTTCCTGGTGCTGATCATCTCCCATTGCTCATCTTGGCTCCCACAAATCTGGTAGATAGTATCCTTGAGATCCTTGTGGCAAACTTCCCCAATGCGTCCCATGGTGATGTGGGCGGCCATACTCTTTCCTAGACTCCAGGTTGGTGCATCAAAGGAAAACTCTATGGGCTCAGTGACTGGCGTGAATGTCCTTCCTGGAACTTGAACTTGAATCATCCAGCGCTCCTCTTCTAGTAAAGTGGCGTTGTAGGTCCCGGTGAAGCTTGGATTCCGATGTTCAGGTATCTAGTGACTTCCTTCAAGTGGCATCCAAAAGGGGTGTCTTCATCCAGTTGCGTGAACTTGTTCCTTGCGTCCACTATCCTAAAGAGTAGAAAATGGAGAGGAGTCAAAAATGAGAAGAGAGTAGTGATCTAGGGCTTTAGCTTAGTGGTCATGTCCTACAGTCAGCGTGTGCTCCGATACCATCTTGTAGCGACCCAACCTCAGACGGTCAAGTCTCTGTGCATCAGTGTCATCCCTGGAACGGTAATGCTGACATGCACAGTACTTGAAGGATTTATAACAGAGTAGCAATCACACACTTATTACATCAAATGTCTCAAAAGAGAACTTATTACAATAAATATGGCTTAAGGCCATCTAATATGATAACAGCGGAAGGCCTGGAAGATAAAGTAAGTCCATCAACTCCAACGGCATCACTGAGTGAAAGACCACAACCTAAGGCTCCGTTGTAGCCCGAAAACGGGTCAGCACATGGAATATGCTGGCAATGTAACACAAGAGAATAAAGAACAGAATAATGCTATCACTACATGCTTATATGGCTGGTGGAGGCTGTATGGTTAATATGTTATGCGAAATGCCAATTTTTTCCTACAACAAAGGAATATATTTTATTTAACTACAAAGTTGGTTGAAAACATTGAGAATGGTAAACCCCATCTCAATCCCAATTAAAAGGTAATTAATAACCCAATCAAAATTAATCTTGTAATAGAGTGATGAGATCCACATGATAATCCAAGAACTAGATACTCAAGACGTCCATAACCGGGGACACGGCTAACCATGATTAGTTTGTACACTCTGCAGAGGTTTGTGCACTTTCCCCACAAGACTCGATCTCCTCCGTTTGATTTCTTGCACTACACGATGTTTGAGAAACGGATGACCGAGACACAGTCTTTCCGAAGAGGTCCCCTTAACCGATAGATAGGCATGTACACCTACAATCCCCTACATCTGCTAGCCCATCATGGAAAGGTTTGCCACAACTTACTCAACTATGCCAGATCCCATAATGGCATGTGGCTGCACACAGAAGTTTATAGCATGAATAATCTTATGATCCCTTTGAGCCTCGGTGGCAGTCCGTAGGAGAATCACACGGTACCCCGGGATTTCCAAAAATACAGGCAATCACTGGGTTCCCCAGGTGCCTCAATCCACCCAGATGTGTATTAAATTTGCCACCTTAAGTTAACCATTAATTAAAAATGCTCACATCTGTCATGAATACACTCAAACCCAATCCACGTCTATGAGCATAGCATAGCAGTATAAGCAATTTAGAAGTAACCCCCATAGGTTTGATAATAAACAGGTGAATAGGTACTACCTCATCTACTTCCCAAACCCACAATTTAATCAGATCCTAACCATGCATTTGTTTGAGGATTGATCTAATGTAATAAAACTGGGTAGTAAAGAGGTATGATCAAAGTGTTACTTGCCTTGCTGATGATCCGCGAAACCTAGAGACTCGTAGTGGCACGCTTCGCACTCCGGGTACTCTGTCGCAAACAAACAAGCATACAATATGCAATCAAGCGAGGGAACGGGTAAAAATCAAATAAGAGATCTAACCAGAAAGTTCAACTTAAGAACTCCGGTTGGCAAAAAGAATCAAATCAAATGAAGCAACAAAACTCAAACGGCGAAAGAAACAAGCTTCGATAACTAATCTGGACTAAAGTCAAATCTTACAATAGCAAAAACTTGTTTAAGTTGATTAAACAGAAAGAGGGCTTCTAGACGAAACTCTAGGCGCTTGAATCGCCGGATTCCGATAAACGAGCGAAAATATAAACTAAAACGAAAATCGGATCAGAAATCGCGATCGAAAATAATCGCGGAAATCCGAGAAAAGCAAAACCGATTTAACAAAGCTAATGAACGAACGTCATTGCTCGCGATTAACCGGTGAAAACCGTTCGTTAAAACGAATATACGAACGGACGTTCGCTGAATAACGAAACAGAAAAAAACCGATCTAAAATAATAATAAAAAACGCATCTAGGGTTTCGAAAAAATCGATCGGTTTTCTTGCGAAAACCGAGGCGGCGACGGCGGCTACCTCCGACGGGTCGGGCAAGATGGCGGCGGCGGCGCGGCGGTTCGGCAAGTGGGCGAGGCGCTGGCGCAGGGCGCAGCGGCGGCGGCAATGGGCTCCGTGGCGGCTAGGGTTTGGCGGGTGCGAGCTGATGGGTTGGGCTCGGCGGCGCTTATAAAGTTTCTCCCATGGAGTCCTCGCTGGCACTACCAAGTCGGTTTTTGCTTTTTTAATTATTCTGCGCAGAAAAACAAATAAAAGAAATACTAAACGGACTCCAAAAATCCTGAAATAAATTTTCCCCGTCCTCTAAAAATCTACCGGACAAGGTGAACATTTATTTGGGACTCTAATGCAATTTTTAAAAACGCATATTTTTCCTAATTCATATAAAATAGCGATAAAACTCCAAATAAAATTCTTATTTGATTTAAATATTAAATCTCCGATATTTCTTTATTTTGAGGAAGTCATTTTGTCCTCTCTCTTGTATTTATATAAAAGAAACATTCAAAGAGAAAATAATTAAAACCAAACGATCCTTTTTTTCAAAATTCGAGAAAAACTCGAATATGAAAATAATGAAGTCCCCAACTCTCTTCGTGGGTCCTTGAGTTGCGTAGAATTTCTAGGATCAAACCAAAATGCAATAAAATATGATATGCAATGATGATCTAATGTATAACATTCCAAATTGAAAATTGGGGATGTTACAATCTTGTGTGACAAAAATGAAGCATGACCAAACTATATGATTTTGTAGGGATGAGATTTCTTTGGCAATGTTATTTTGAGAAGACATAATTGCTTGGTTAGTATGCTTGAAGTATTATTATTTTTATGTCAATATTATACTTTTATCTTGAATCTTTCGGATCTGAACATTCATGCCACAATAAATTAAATTACATTGAGAAATATGTTAGGTAGCATTCCACATCAAAAATTATGTTTTTATCATTTACCTACTCAAGGATGAGCAGGAACTAAGCTTGGGGATGCTTGATACGTCTCCAACGTATCTATAATTTTTGATTGTTCCATGCTATTATATATTCTGTTTTGGATGTTTAATGGGATTTACTATACACTTTTATATTATTTTCGGGACTAACCTATTAACCCAAGGCCCAGTGCAAATTGTTGTTTTTTTGCCTATTTCAGTGTTTAGCAGAAAAGGAATACCAAACGGAGTCCAAACGGAATGAAACCTTCAGGAGCGTGATTTTTGGAACAAACATGATCCAAAGGACTTGGAGTGGACGTCAAGAAATCAACGAGGAGGCCACGAGGCAGGGAGGCGCGCCTGCCGCTCTGGGGGCGCCCCCACCCCCGTGGGCCCCTCGCAGCTCCACCGACCTACTTCTTCCTCCTATATATACCCATATACCCCGAAACCAATCAGAGCACCACGAAACCCTATTCCCACCGCCAAGAACCTTCTCAGCATTCGTGAGATCCCATCTTGGGGCCTTTTTCCGACGCCCACGGAGGGGGAATCAATCACGGAGGGTTTCTACATCAACACCATAGCCTCTCTGATGATGTGTGAGTAGTTTACCACAGACCTTCGGGTCCATAGTTATTAGCTAGATGGCTTCTTCTCTCCCTTTGGATCTCAATACAAAGTTCTCCTCGATCTTATTAGAGATCTATTCGATGTAACTATTTATGCGGTGTGTTTGTCGAGATCCGATGAATTGTGGGTTTATGTCAAGATTATATATGAACAATATTTGAATCTTCTCTGAGTTCTTTTATGTATGATTGGTTATCTTTGCAAGTCTCTTCGAATTATCAGTTTGGTTTGACCTACTATATTGATCTTTCTTGCAATGGGAGAAGTGCTTAGCTTTGGGTTCAATCTTGCGTTGCTCGATCTCAGTGACAGAAGGGGAAATGACACGTATTGTATTGTTGCCATCGAGAATAAAGAGATGAGGTTTATATCATATTGCTTGAGTTTATCCCTCTACACCATGTCATCTTGCCTATTGTGTTACTCTGTTCTTATGAACTTAATACTCTAGATGCATGATGGATAGCGGTCGATGTGTGGAGTAATAGTAGTAGATGCAGGCATGAGTCGGTCTACTTGTTGCGGACGTGATGCCTATATACGTGATCATGCCTAGATATTGTCATAATTATGCATTTTTCTATCAATTGCTCGACAGTAATTTGTTCACCCACCATAATACTTATGCTATCTTGAGAGAAGCCGCTAGTGAAACCTATTGCCCCCGGGTCTATTTTCCATCATATTAATCTTCCGTCAACTAGCTATTTCCATCGTCGTTTATTTTGCAATCTTTACTTTTAATCTTTATCATAAAAATACCAAAAATATTATCTTATCATCTCTATCAGATCTCACTTTTGCAAGTGGCCGTGAAGGGATTGACAACCCCTTTATCGCGTTGGTTGCAAGGTTCTTATTTGTTTGTGTAGGTACGAGGGACTTGCGTGTGGCCTCCTACTAGATTGATACCTTGGTTCTCAAAAACTGAGGTAAATACCTACGCTACTTTGTTGTATCACCCTTTCCTCTTCAAGGGAAAACCAACGCATTCTCAAGAGGCAGCAAGAAGCAGAAAACTAAATGTGAGAGGCGCGACAAGGAGAAGGGCCAGGATGGTGCTGAGGGGTCCGGTAAGAAGCGTGGCGGTCAAGGAGGCCGCCGCGACAAGGATAATCAACAAGAGAGGACCGCTCAGGGCCATGACAAGAAGGAGGAAGATGATGATCATGATGAGGACGATGACTCCGGCAAGCACGAGTTCTAGAAAGCTACGGAGGCCATGTGCATCGACGGTGGCGCCTCGCAGCACACCTCTCACAAACAACTAAAGCAGTGGGCTCGTAAGGTCACTGCCATGGAGCCATCGTTCGACGCCCAGAGGCCACTGAATTGGTCCAGCACGCCTATTATTTTTGACACCGAGGATCACCCTGACCGCACAACTGCTGTCAGGTGTTTGCCATTGTTGGTTTCCCCAACAATACGCAACCTCAAGGTGACGAAGATACTAGTTGATGGTGGGGCCGGTCTGAACTTGATCTCGCCCTCTGGGATCGAGAGGCTGCAAATCACCGATGGAGATCTCAAGGAGATGGGCACGTTTCAAGGGGTCAACTCGGGAAGGAGTCAGCCGAAGGGCAAGGTCACGTTGCCCGTCACATTTGGGGGCGAGCTGAACTATTGGACGGAGAAGATCGTTTTTGATGTGGCCAAGATCCCCTTGCCCTATAATGGGATCCTCGGCCTCCCAGCGCTGGCCAAGTTTATGGCGGCATCACATTACGCTTACAATACGTTAAAGATGCCCGGGCCGGTGAGCATCATCACTGTCCCCTCCGACAAGAAGGATGCGCTCATCTGCGCCGATCAACTCTACCAGGAGGCAGTTGCAGCAACTGCCGTCAATGCACTTGCTCCTGCCGCTGAGGCCCGGGGAGGGAAGAAAACTGACAAGGCCTCTGCCTCTGCTGGCAAGGCCCCTTTCGGCAAGACTTCCGACCACGGCAAGGACTCCTGCACCTCCTCCGGCAAACGCGCCTCTTCGGAGCGCCACGTTACCGTTGAGGACGTGCCAGAGAGCTCCGCCAGCGGGAGCAAGAGGTCCAAGGTGGCCCCGCCAGAAACCAAGAAGGTGCCCATCAAGGAGGATGGCACGGATGGAGCTTTTACCATAAGCTCCACCCTAGACAACAAATAGGAAAGGGCGCTCGTCACCTTCCTGCGGGCGAATGCCGACGTGTTTGCATGGCAAGCATCCGACATCCCCGACGGTCCCAGGGAGGTGATTGAGCAGCACCTTGCTGTCTGTCCTCATGTGCGGCCCGTCAACCAGAAGGTCAGAAAGCAAGCTTTGGAGCGACAAGAGTTCATCATCGAAGAGATCAGGAAGTTGGAAGTGGCAAGCTTGGTCAGAGGAGTGCTCCACCCCACGTGGTTGGCCAATCCAGTGGTAGTGCGTAAGGAAAATGGGAAGTGGAGGCTGTGTATTGACTACACAGATATCAATAAGGCATGTCCAAAGGATCCTTTCACTTTGCCATGTATCGACCAGATAGTCGACTCCACTGCCGGGTGTGGTATGTTGTCATTCCTCGACGCCTACTCTGGATACCACCAGATCTTCATGATGAAGGAAGACGAAGAAAAGACCGTGTTCATCACCCCATGTGGTACGTATTGTTTTGTACGGATGCCTTTCGGGTTGAAAAGCGCTGGTTCGACATTTGCCCGAGCAGTCCAAATTGGTTTTGAGCCGCAGATGCATAGAAATATGGAAGCTTATATGGATGATATAGTGGTCAAGACCAAGGACAAGGCAATGCTCGTGTAGCATCTAGAGGAAACATTTGCAAACCCGCACAAGATCAACCTCAAGCTCAATCTAGAGAAGTGTGTGTTCGGTGTCCCATCTAGCAAGCTTCTTGGTTTCTTTGTGTCTCAACGTGGAATCAAAACAAACCCCGACAAGGTCAGAGCAATTGAGCAGATTGAGGTGCCAAGACAGGTCAAGGACGTCCGTAGGCTCACCGGCTGCATTGCTGCTCTAAGTAGGTTCATCTTCAAATCTGCTCAGCGCGCCCTCCCCTTTTTCGAAGGTTTAAAAAGGCGGGTCTAATGAAATGGACTCTGGAGGCAGAGGCAGCATTGCAAGATCTGAAGAAGTACCTCTCCTCCATGCTAACACTAGTCGCGCCTAAGCCACAGGAGCCGTTGCTGCTGTATCTAGCGGCGACGAATCAAGTAGTCAGTGCTGCGCTAGTGGCGCAGAGGGAGCTTGGGGAAGAAACAATGGTAGCATCTGAGCTGTCGGATGATGGGCCGGGGCATTCCCCGGCACGGCCTGATGCCGGCAAGGTGGGACCCCCGGCAAGGCCCAATGCCGGCAAGACAGAGTTTGCACAAGTAGGCGAAGTCGAACAGAAGAAGAAGGTGGTGCAGCACCCGGTTTATTTTGTCAGTTCCCTCTTGCAGGGGCTAGGTCAAGATATTCTGGCATGCAGAACCTACTTTTCAGCCTCCTCATGGCCTCGAGAAAGCTGCGTCACTATTGGATTATGTACTTTGATGGAGCTTTCTCACTGCAAGGTGCTGGTGCCGGCATGCTACTCGTCGCACCCACCGGAGAGCGCCTCAAGTACATAGTCCAGATGCACTTTCCCCGGGAAAAATCAACGAACAACACAACGGAGTACGAGGGATTGCTTGCCGCCCTCAGGATCGTGGTAGACCTCGGAATTAGGAAGCTCGTCATTAGAGGTGATTCGCAGCTCGTCGTCAAGCAAGTTAACAAGGATTACCAGAGCTCGTTGATGGAGGCCTATGTGGATGAAGTGAGGAAGTTGGAAGAGCGTTTTGACGGTTTACAAGAAGAGCATGTTCCCCTAGCAAAGAACAACATTGCCGATGACCTGCCGAAACATGCTGCCCTCAAGTTGCCTGTGGAACCAGGTACCTTTGTGCTTCAATTAACTCAGCCATCCGTTGAGCCATCGGCAGGACAGAGCAAGTGAAGGAAGGCAGGCCCCGGCAAGTACTTTCCCGCTGAGTTCCCAGGAGCCGCCGGCAAGGAAGTTGTCGGGTACCCCAAGCTTGCCGAGGGGCAACAACCTCCAGCAGGGCCCCAGGCCCTGACAGTAGAAGCAGCTCCCCCTACGGTCGAAGATGAGCCTTTAGTCCTCGTCGTCGAGCCCCAGGCTCCGGCATGGGCGTAGCGCACCGTCCGTTTCCTCCAAACCGGGGAACTCCCCGAGGAACAGGAAGAAGCAGAAAAGGTAGCCCGTTGGTCCAGCATGTACTAGTTTGTGGATGATACCCTGTATAGGAGACCGAACGGTGTGAAATTGAAGTGCATTCCTCAGGAGGATGGACTGGAGCTATTGGTAGAGATACATGGAGGCATATGCGGCACTCACATAGAATCAAGGGCCCTTGCCGGCAAGGCATTCCGGCAAGGTTTATTTTGTCCCACTACCCTCCAGGATGCAACTGAACTAGTAACCAAGTATGAGGCGTGTCAGTTCCATTCAAAGAAGCTCCATCAGCCAACTCAAGCTCTTTAGACGATCCCTCTCTTGTGGCCATTTTCGGTCTGGGGGCTCGACATATTGGGCCCCTTTCCCATTCCTATCGGGGGCTTTGAGTACTTGTATGTTGCCATCAACAAGTTCACAAGGTGGCCAGAAGTGGAACTAGTGAGAAAGGTGACAGCACAATCAGCCGTCAATTCTTCAAAGGACTAGTCGGCCGTTTTGGTGTGCCGAATAGAGTCATCGCTGACAACGGCACGCAGTTCAAAAGCTGCAACTTTATTCAGTATATCCAAGACCTCGGCGGCAAGGTTTGTTTTGTTTCTATTGCGCATCCCAGAAGTAATGGCCAGGCTGAGAGGGCAAACGCGGAGGTGTTGCGAGGCCTCAAGACCAGGACTTTTGACATGCTACACAAGTGCGGAAGGCGCTGGATTGATGAGTTGCCAACGGTTCTTTGGTCGATCAGAATGACGCCAAATCAAGCCACTGGCCATACACCCTTTGTCCTGGTATACGGGGCAGAAGTAGTTCTCCCCATGGAACTCATATACGGGTCACCTCGAGTGATCGCTTATGACGAGCTTGAGCAAGAGCATTTGCACCAAGATGAAGCGACGGTCCTTGAGGAAGATCGTCTTCGGGCTGCTGTGTGAGCCGCTCGCTACCAGCAAGCCTCGCGCTGCTACTATAGCCGCAAGGTTCGTGCCCGAAGCCTTGAGGAAGGCGACCTTGTTCTTCGGCGAGTTCTATCCGCTAAGAACTCCAACAAGTAGACGCCAAAGTGGGAAGGCCCTTATCGGGTAACACGAGTCACCAGGGCTGGTGCAGTCCGCCTGGAGACCGAAGACGGTATTCTAGTGAGCATCTCCTGGAACATCGAACATCTTCGCAAGTTTTACCCATAAGACGCGGTTGTCGGGCCTCCCAGCAGACCACTTTTTGTACAAGCCATGCCGGCAAGGCATGTAACCCTTTGTACAAAGCCAGGCGCAGACCCTAAGCAACAGATGAATAAATGAAGCGCTGGCGCCCTAAGATTTGTCATGCATGCTAGGTTGAGTCTCCCTCTCTGGTAGGGTTGATAGTGCTTAGCGCCAACTAGCCCGTAGCGTAGAGGTCGAGTGCGTGTCTTCTGTCTCTTCCAATCCTTTTTGGTTCGCAGGCTGCACAGACGCTTCTGCAAAACCGTTTGGAGGAAAGAAGACGGACCGACACCCCCGACCCCGGCAAGCCGAGGTTGCCGGGGGCTGCAGATTCAGATAAGTCTTTTCTCCCCCGATGTGCGTTTACGTATGAAACTTGAACGTACGAAACTTTGTTCATTCCTATGCCACCGTGCTCCCTCCTTCCTATGCCCGAAATCCCTTCCAAGCTAGAATTTGTTGTAGTTGCGGTGGAAGGGAAACAAACAAAGGGCCCGATCCTACTTTGCCCCTATCCCACCAAGGGCGTGGGGTATAATCGTGGTATAAAGCGGGAGGACGGCAACGTTTGTTGCCGGGTGACATTGTTTGCTTAAAATAACAAGGACTCGCTCCCTACTGTGGGCCTCGCTCACATACAAAAGAGCCTGGCAAACACCCTTTTGCAATAATACGTTGATTAAACAAGTATAATTCATACAAAACGTAAACATGAGCAAGGGGTTACAAAGTCTAAATTCGACAAGTGCCCATAGGCTTAAGATTTGAAAGAAAAGATAAGGTGCCCGTAATACCTTTCTTGTCCCTCTCCTCAGGAAGCGGATCGGGATAGCAGGTGGGCAAAAGGAGTGCCTAGGCGAGGTACGAGCAGCAGAAGACACCAAGAGAACGTCCCGCTGGCCGCCTAGAAGAGGGCTGGTGATGACGGTGTGGGGGAAGAAGCCAGAAGATGAGGCAGCGGGCCGGCTATACGAGACGAAGGCGTCGATGCCATCGTACTCCGACTTGATGGCCCGCCACCCGCATTCTTCGTCTTCTCCGACCTTCCAGCGCCAGCCGCCAGAAGCGACGGCCCCGAGAAGTTTAAGGAGCTGGCTCGAGGAGCCGCCGCCAAGAACTATCCCCCCCGTAAATCACTCTGCCGGGGAGAAAGCCAGGTGCAGATGGTGCTGCTGCCGGTGTCGCCTAGGGACGGGGCCTCCGACGTCTAGTCGGACCCGTCCCCGTTGTCCTCCCCACCGGTCCCCTCCTCGTCGCTTTCACTCAAGGAGGAGCTCTCGTCGTCGGTCGAGCTCTCCGCGCAGCACCCTAACTTGTGTCCCGAGCGCCCGAAGACCTTGACGGAGAGCAGGTCGCTCTCCACTAATTTGAAGTGGAGAACGTGCCCCTTCATCAAGCAGTGGGCGCGTGCGAAGGTTTTCCGGCCCCGACGAAGGAGCATTACATGAGGGACGGGGAACCTTGTGTTTTCCCATATGTCGCCATTGCAACAACCCTTCATGTGAAGCCTCAGCCTCGACGGCTGGTCGATCTCCAGCACCCTCGCGAATACCCTAGGGAGGCTAAGGCGGCTACGCGGCGGCTCGCGCAACTGCAAGATGAACTCCAGCACCGTGTCCCCGACGTGGCCGCTCGACGAAGCCGGAGGAGATGGTGGCAGGGATGGTGACGTCGTAGGTGTCCCCCTTCCGCGCCCACCTCTGCCTCGACCGCCTCGCCGACCGCGACCCCGTCTGGTGCCTCCATCTTGGGCGTCTAGCTCTTCCTTAACCGTCGTGGCTCTCTGACGAGAGGAAGATCTAGTCGCCTCCGCAGAAGGACGGCCGTGGTTGCGCCCTCTCAGCATGGTGGTGGATGGAGAATGGAGGCGATGCGAGAAGATTCCTCTGCTCCTTCTCCTGAGTCCCCTTTTTATAGCCAAGCAGGGAAGACTGAAGACTGGCCCTACGCCTCTAAAGAGCCCTCTCAAATCCGGCTCATTAAAGATGTTGGAGACGAGCGAAGTCATCGACCACCCTCCCTGCACTAATCAAAGGCGCATGGGTATCGGCCATGGCGCGCCTTCCCATATCCCACACATCCGTCACCTACCCTGCACCATGCATGCGACGTACGTGGCAAAAAAGGCGGGCGTGGTGGGAAACATGGAACGGCGGCTCCAAGATTGAGGAAGGCGAGGAGAGTAAATGAGAAGCAACCCTACAATTTCCCCTTTTTATGGGGAAGACACGGGTCGCCTCTTTACTATTCATCACGGGGTGACGCAAGCATGCCGCGGTCATCCCACGCACGACCCCAACATCACGCACTCAATGTGGGTCATGGGGAAGCGCAACTGGCAAAGGGATTACTGCGGCTAACACTCTGCCATGTGTGCCCACGCATAGTTCTTGGCCTGGCCCAACAACACTCTGCACTTATGTGTGGCCCAGGCCCGGGGGCTCCTGTCGGTGTACAAAAGTAGGCGCCCTTCTGTACCCCTTTACTTGTGCACGGGCAGTCGTAGCCGCACCTGTGGCCACGCTTGACAAAGCAGAGGAAGCAAAGATACAAGGCTGCCAAGGCAGCACTCAAGCCGGAAGCATAAAGAGCAAAGGGACAGGATGGGCTTCCCCCGGCAAGAGCCTTGCCGGGGCGGCCTACGTAGCCCCGGCAAGAGTCTTGCCGGGGCAACATGCCCAACACCAGCAAGGCCACCTCCCTTGATCCTGAGAGCTCTGGCACCATCGATAGCGTCAAGGACAAGACTCAGGAGTGCCTTGCGTAGTGGCATGCAGATCTTTGTATGGACCAAAGGCCTGCAAAACTAGATGAAAACCAGAAGACGAAGACCCCCGGCAAGATCCTTGCCGGGGACGCTTGCCGGGGACACCCACGAGACCTCGGCAAGACCCTTGCCGGGACCCCGACAAGGCCCTTGCCAGGGACATCTGCGGGGCCGAGGCCAGGCCCGCACTTGCTAGAGTTTCGCTGCCCCGCACCCATTCCGACGTGGAGGCCAGCCCGCCAACTAGGCGAGCGCCTGCGTGGCAGCATGCAGCTTCTAGGCCAACTAGCCAAGCACCTGCGTGGTGGCATGCAGATCTTCATGAAGACCCTGCCATCGCACCAGCTCAGCAGCCAGCTAACCAGCATGGTGCTGCGTGCCTCGTCACCTTGGACGCGCATCGAAGCAAGGTGAGGCGGTGATAGACGGGATGAGCTTCTTTATCGTCCCCGGTAAAGCAAGAGGACACATAGGCGGCACATTAAATGCGTTTGTCCTATGTTGTCAGGAAATAAACTTCTACATTGTACATACTTTCCACCTCCTATGTGACACTATGGCAATCCTACCGAGGGAGGATTCAGACTTTTTGGACTGGGCATGCACCGCAGCTAGTTCAAGAGCTCAAGAACACTAAATACACAAAAAGCAGGACTAGGGTTTTACGCATCGTTTGCGGCCCAAACCTGGGTAAAAATCCCCCCGTGTTGATCTTCTCGACCCGCTCTTTGCGCAGCCCCACGCCCCGCCAACGGTAGTAGGGATTCCTTGTGATCCCATAGGTGTTGCTCCTGACCCCGAGAACATCGCCCCAGGGATCGATTCTCATGCCGCAGTCCGTGCTGTGGTCATTGCCCGAGAGATCTATGACAATAAATAAATGGTCGTGCTAATCCTTCAGGGTAGTTTGCATTGTGTTTAATTACCAGAACAATGCGTGTTATCAAACCACCTTAGGGCTAGTGCACTGTCTTGTGTGGGTGGTACTTGCTACTTTTGTTTTGTAGTGAATCATGTGAACCCTCTCCTATTTATGGAAACAGATGTATCCTCACCAACTTTTGATGCAATATATGGCATGCTTAGATGTAAGTTTGAACGGTTTATCATATCAGCAGGGCTTGTTTGATGATTCTTGGTGTCAGTAGGCTAGCTACTGTGTGAGCTATAGTACTTGCAAAACACTCACCGAAGAGAAACGTTGGGGCTGATGAGCTCGTGGTACGCTTATTGGTCTGATCCGTCGTCGATCGGCCAATAGCCCAAGCTCCTAAAATTGTAGGCTTAGCGATCGATCATACAATAGTCGACACGGATACATTCGGGCCTCATTTGGTTCATAGGGTAGGAAAATCGTAGCAATAGGAAAGTCATAGGAAATGAGATGAGATGTATCTTAAATCCTCTGAGAAGGAATAGAAAAGGAGATGCACTTTGATTCACATCATAGGATTTTTTCCATTGAGTCTAGGCTAATGTTTATTTTCCTATGAAATGTGGAGGATAGGAAGAATTCCTCTATAGGAATACGATTCCGTTCCTATAAACCAAAGGGCTCTACAGAAATTTTTCCTGTAGTAATCCTATCGTATGAAATTCCTACAAGATTCCTCTAAACCAATGGAGGCCACACATTAATGGCCAGTGAAATTGGCACATACTTGTAACATGCTTGAATGTGTAATTTTTTGTTGGAAGCGTGAATGTTTAGTGACGTCGTACTTTTGGAGTGGCTAGAGAGAGTGTGTAGTGCTAGAGGGGTTGTGGGATGGAGAGAGATCTAGAGAGAGAAAGACCCTCTTTCTACTCCTAATCATTACATTGGCAAAGGATATTTTTTGAGAACACAAAATCATAGCACTACAGATACATAGTACCCCCGTTCCAAAATAGATGACTCAATTTTTTACTACTAACTTTGATATGACGTGGTACAGTGCCGTCCAGTCTTCACGTGTGGTAGCAATATTGCGGGTACAGTAAGTTTTCTTGAAGAAGCAGAATTCAACGAAGTCATGATGGTTCCTTCGTCTGACCAACTTACAGTGGGAAAGGTTGGGCCTGCGCTACGACAGGGATGGACCAGGATAATTTTGTGCATGGCAGGTGGACCAGGATGGTCGACGTCCCACATGTCGGCGAATGAAAGTATTCTTTCTGATATAGAGGACGAGCAACGAGTATTCGTTATTGTTTATTTTTTATGAAAGCTATTGTCTCCAGTGTTACGACGGAGGAGTGTGAAACACGACAGCCCAATGAACTTAGCATGTGCACAACTGCCTCCTTCCTCATGTAATACTACCATAGTGTTGACTAAAAGGTTGGCTATAAGGTTACAACTTTTTTTCAATTTCTCTTTATCTATTTCCTCTCAAATGTTTTTTCCTTTCTTTTTTAGACACAATTGTTTTTCATACCTCTTTTTTTAGAACTAGTTTTTTATACCTAGGAGCATGTGTAGAGACGGCTCTTGCAGGGCCCACTCCTTGACTTTTGTCAACGCCTCTCTCTCCTCCACATAAGCGGGCCTATAGCCCAGTATTTTACTAGTACTACTTGCTATGAATGCGGGCAGCTGGCGTTTGAGGGGGGAGCGCACACGGGAGGGGGAGGGGTTTTCTGGTGGGCCAGGGCGGTCAAAAGCGGGCTTGGAAGCGGTCTGGACTCTGGACTCCCGCATGGCCCACCTCACATTATCATCATATATTTCTTGGAGTCCGTGCACAGCGGGCGGGCGATATCTTCTCCCTCCCCGTCCCTCTCTTCTCAGCCGACGCCCGCCGAGCGATTAGATTTCGACTATCGACGGTTTATTCAATTGCAATCCGACATGTCAGTGAAAATGCAAGACAATGCGTGTCCCCTCTGGTGAAAGGCGTGTGAGCTAGATTGTCGGGGGTTCGACGCGAAGCGTAACATTTTCGTGCGATCGATCGATAGAAATCCAGAACAAAATGACAAGGGCGGGGCTTTCCCGCGCATTAGGCGGGCTAGTTTGAGCGATATGACGTGCTACAATGCCGTCCACTTGCTCCATTTCTATGTAAGCAACAGTCTACACTCTTATGTGGGAGGAGGGTGAGACACGGTGGATCTGATTTTGATCGAGGGATAACTGTTCCCTACAAAATAATGGAGCACTATTAGCGACTATAGCATGATAGTTAGGGCATCTCCAGCACTGGCCCACAAATTTACACCAGCATATGTCTGAGGACACTAATGCCAGAGGATGCCATCCAATGCTGCCCGCATACCTTTCGACAACTATATGAACTAACCGGACAAAATTTGTGCAAACAAAGCAAAATTCAAATTAACCGGATGAAATTCATTACATTTCGAAAACTTTTACTATAAAATGGATGAAATTCATTACATATTTCGCACAAACTGTACTAAAACCTACTGTATACCTAATCTAAGCGATCGTCGGTGCCCGACCACCATGTCCTGCCATGAGCCCTGAGAACACCGACCATTGCCTTTGCCTCCTCCTCATCCTCCTCGGCTTTGTCCAGCTACGCCTCGATAACCTCCTCCTCAGGAGCACAAGGTTCTGAAGATTTTTGCCTCCATGTCGCTATCAAGCAGCTAATCGGCCGCCCATGTTCACCCTACCAATCTTGGCGTCGACTGAGTGGAGGTACGGTGGCCTTCCTGGGACCAGAGCGACGGCGACCTACCGTGTACTACTCTTCCTCGCTGCCGGCTGTGCCAGCGCACGCGCGCCGGCTTCGTGGTCGTGGCGGTGGAAGGCGGCCGGGGGGGGGGGGGAGCCGGCGATCTCCTACATCTGCTCCTGCGATAGTACGTCCAAGAGAGCTTTGGAGCGTGCCTAGAGCGGAGCCGCCGATATCCTTCGTCTGCTCCTGCGATAGTGCGTCCAAGAGAGCTTTGGAGCGCCAGGAGGCCATTGTTGGAGTGGTGCCGACAGAAGGAAGGGACCGGAGGAGAATGAGTGTGCACTGGTGCATGTTGGTGCTATACAAACGGTTTTTAACCCCCTTTCCGCGACGGCATTTGGAACCATTGGGGATAGGGGGTCCTTCCCACATGACCCAGAAACCGTCTGGGATAGGGAGCCTTGATGCATACAGTTGTCCCTATATATCCTTTTCCGATATCTTGAATATCCAAAACGCTTCATCCTTGCTACTTGTTTGTGCTCGCATTGCCATTGCAGTTGGAGTTTTGTGGTTTTACCTAGAACCGGGCAGATTCCAAGCACGGGAGCTTTCTAGGCAGATTCCAGGCACGGGAGTTTTACGAGGCATGGCACATCACAAACAGTTCATGATTATAAACCGTGTACGATAGGTGGACAATCACACACATTTAGTTTTCCCGCACCGTATGTGATAGTGTCTGACATCACACACGCTTTGCAAACGGCAACTGTGTGCATGCTTGCACACGTTTCCTCTCTGTGAACCATCTCGGATTATGGTGTATATCGCAACCATTTGTGTTTTACCAACCGTGTGTGCCATAATGACATACACAACGTAATTTCGCCCTAATTTAATTGTTGCTATTTAAAATTGTACCTAATTTAAACTTGAAAGTAGGCTATAGCTTTATTCATATCCATCAGGTTCAAACAACAAATGCATTATTCGATTCACAGGTACATATGTTTAAGAATTACATAAGCACCAGATGAACCAGGGTTCTATACTTGTACTATTACAGATGGTAAAGAAAGAGGCGACAGACATTCCGGTTGCTGAACAAGGTGAAGCGGAATGGCCCTATTGTGCTATCCAGGATGCAAAAGGCATGCAGGACTCTAGTCCAACCCCTTGTGATGGTTGGCCGCCAATCATGTAGTTTGTGATGTAATCCTGAGTAAACTGCTTCAGGATCCACTTCAAAGAAAAAAGGTTCACATATTGTCATCTAACACAACTCATTACGTGTAGTAAAAAGAAGGCTACAAGGTTCTTACTTACCATCCTGCAGTTCACTGTTGTCTTGCATAAAGTGTAAACAAATAGTTCGATTGACATCTTTTGACCCATTTTAATAACAATCTTTATCAGTTTCTTCACATGATGTTGGTTCATGAATATCTCATTGATACGTCTCCGTCGTATCTACTTTTCCAAACACTTTTGCCCTTGTTTTGGACCCTAACTTGTATGATTTGAATGGAACTAACCCGGACTGACGCTGTTTTCAGCAGAATTGCCATGATGTTGTTTTATGTGCAGAAAGCAAAAGTTCTCGGAATGACCTGAAACTCCATGGAACATCTTATAAAAATAATAAAAAAATCCTCGCCAAAGATGAAGATCAGGGGGCCCACACCCTGTCCACGAGGGTGGGGGGCGTGCCCCCCCTAGAGCGCACCCCCTACCTAGTGGGCCCCCTGGAGACCTTCCGACGCCAACTCCAACTCTATATATTTGCTTTCAGGGAGGAAAAAATAAAGAAGAAGAAATTATCGCGTTTTATGATACGGAGCCGCCGCCAAGCCCTAAAAGCTCTCGGGACGGCTGATCTGGAGTCCGTTCGGGGCTCCGGAGAGGGGGATTCGTCGCCGTCGTCATCATCAACCATCCTCCATCACCAATTTCATGAGGCTCACCGCCGTGCGTGAGTAATTCCATCGTAAGCTTGCTTGATGGTGATGGGTTGGATGAGATCTATCATGTAATCGAGTTAGTTTTGTTAGGGTTTGATCCCAAGTATCCATTATGTTCTGAGATTGATGTTGCTATGACTTTGCTATGCTTAATGCTTTTCACTAGGGCCCGAGTGCCATGTTTTCAGACATGAACCTATTATGTTTTCATGAATATATGTGAGTTCTTGATCCTATCTTGCAAGTCTATAGTCACCTACTGTGTGTTATGATCTGGCAACCCCGAAGTGATAATAATCGGGACCACTCCCGGTGATGACCATAGTTTGAGGAGTTCATGTATTCACTATGTGCTTATGCTTTGTTCCGGTTCTCTATTAAAAGGAGGCCTTAATATCCCTTAGTTTCCACTAGGACCCCGCTGCCACAGGAGGGTAGGACAAAAGATGTCATGCAAGTTATTTTCCATAAGCACGTATGACTATATTTGGAATACATGCCTACATTACATTGATGAATTGGAGCTAGTTCTGTGTCACACTAGGTTATGACTGTTACATGATGAACCGCATCCGGCATAATTATCCATCACCGATCCGATGCCTATGAGTTTTCCATATACTGGTTTACGCTTATTTACTTTTCCGTTGCTACTGTTACAATCACTACAAAATACCAAAAATATTACTTTCGCTTTCATTACTCTTTTGTTACCGTTACCACTACTATCATATTACTTTACTACTAAACATTTTGCTGCGGATACTAAGTTTCCAGGTGTGGCTGAATTGACAACTCAGTTGCTAATACTTGAGAATATTCTTTGGCTCCCCTTGTGTCGAATTAATAAATTTGGGTTGAATACTCTACCCTCGAAAGCTGTTGCGATCCCTTATACTTGTGGGTTATCAAGACTAATTTCTGGCGCCGTTGCTGGGGAGCATAGCTCTATTCTTTGAGTCACTTGGGATTTATATCTGCTGGACACTATGAAGAACTTGAAAGACGCTAAGATAACAATTTATCCCTCAACTACGAGGGGAGGTAAGGAACTGCCATCTAGCTCTGCACTTGATTCACCTTCTATTATGAGTAAGCTTGCGACACCTAAACCTGCTTCTGCTATTCGTTCTGATATGTCTCATGTCATGGATGATGCCACTTCTGCTATACATGATACTTATGATGAAACTACTTCTATCCCTGATACTACTGTGCCCCTTAGTGAATTTCTTGGTGAACAAATTGCTAGGGCTAGAGAGAAAGAAATTATTGAATCTGATTATATTGATGAAAGTGATGATGAAGATAGGCCTATTATTCCTGAGGGTTATGTTTTTAATATGGAAGCTTCTGCAACTATTTTAGCTTGCAAAGATAGATATGAGCTCAAAAGGTTATTAGCCAAATGGAACAAATAATCTCTTAGAGATAAAATGAGGCCTGGCCCTGCTTTTGCTACTTCACCTATCTGTGTTGTCGATAAGGATTATGAATTCTCTGTTGATCCTGATATAATTACTTTGGTTGAGTCTGATCCTTTTCATGGCTACGAATCTGAAACTGTTGTGGCACATCTTACTAAATTAAATGATATAGCCACCCTGTTCACTAATGATGAGAGATCTCGCTACTTTTATATCCTTAAAATATTTCCGTTCTCATTAAAGGGTGATGCTATGATATGGTTTAATTCTCTTGATCCTGGTTGTGTGCGTAGTCCCCAGGATATGATTTATTACTTCTCTGCTAAATATTTCCCTGCTCATAAGAAACAAGCTACTTTAAAGGAAATATACAACTTTGTGCAAATTAAAGAAGAGAGTATCCCACAAGCTTGGGGGAGGCTTCTCAAGTTACTTAATTCTTTGCCTGATCATCCTCTTAGGAAAAATGAAATACTTGATATCTTTTATAATTTATTAACCGATGCTTCCAGAGATTACCTGGATAGTTGTGCTGGTTCTCTTTTCAGGGAAAGAACACCGGATGAAGATGAAATTCTATTGAATAATATGTTGACAAATGAAAATAATTGGGCACCTCCTGAGCCAGCTCCTGAACCAATTACTGAGCCTATTCCTAAACAAACTCCGAAGAAGAGAGGTGTTCTATTTCTCAGTCCTGAAGATAAGAAAGAGGCAAAGAAATCTATGAAAGAAAAAGGTATTAAAGCCGAAGATGTTAAGAATTTACCTCCTATTGAAGAAATACATGGTCTTAATATACCGCCTGTTGAAGAAACATATGATCTTAATCCTTTATTTATTGAAGAACCTCCTGATCCCGATAACCCGACACATGTAGTAAAGGTAAATTCTCTCTACAGATATGATAGAGCTGAAATCCCTCCTACTAAAATTGCTAGTCAGTGCTTGGATGAGTTTGATAACTTTATGTTTAAGCAAGAAGACTTCAATGCTTATTTTGGTAGACAATTAAAACAAAATGCTTATATGATTAAACACTTGGGTGATTATATGGCTAATATTAGAGGTGAACTTAAACTTGTTAGCAAACATGCTTCTATGGTTACCACTCAAGTAGAACAAGTACTTAAAGCTCAAAAAGAATTGCTTGATGAAATGAATAGTAAGAAAAATGATTATGCTGTTAGAGTGGCTACTAGAACTGGTAGAATGACTCAGGAACCTTTGTATCCTGAAGGCCACCCTAAGAGAATTGAGCAAGATTCTAAGAGAAATAATATTGACACACCTAGTTCTTCTAAAAGGAAGAAAAAGAAAAATGATAGGACTTTGCAAACTTCTAGTGAACCTATTGCTGAACCACCTGAGAATCCAAATGATATATCTATGTCTGATGCTGAAACACAATCTGGTAATGAACATGAACCTAGTGAAAATGTTAATGATGATGTTCATGATGACGCTCAACCTAGTAATGATAATGATGTAGAAGTTGAACCTGCTGTTGATCTTGATAACCCACAATCAAAGAATCAATGTTATGATAAGAGAGACTTTGTTGCTAGGAAACATCGTAAAGAAAGAGAACCATGGGTTCAGAAACCCATGCCTTTTCCTCCCAAGCCATCCAAGAAAAAGGATGATGAGGATTTTGAGCACTTTGCTGAGATGATTAGACCTATCTTTTTGCGTATGCGATTGACTGATGTGCTCAAAACAAATCCTTATTCTAAATATATGAAGGATATCATTACTAATAAAAGAAAGATACCAGAAGCGGAAATTTCCACCATGCTTGCAAATTATACTTTTAAGGGTGGGATACCAAAGAAACTTGGATATCCAGGAGTACCCACTATATCATGCTCCATTAAATGAAATTATGTTAAAACTGCTTTATGTGATCTTGGAGCTGGTGTTAGTGTTATGCCTCTCTCTTTATATCGTAGACTTGATTTGAATAAGTTGACACCTAATGAAATATCTTTGCAAATGGCTGATAAATCAACTGCTATACCTGTCGGTATTTGTGAGGATGTGCCTGTTGTGGTTGCAAACGTTACTATTTTAACGGACTTTGTTATTCTTGATATTCCCGAGGATGATAGTATGCCTATTATTCTTGGAAGACCTTTTCTGAATACTGCAGGGGCTGTTATTGATTGCACCAAAGGCAATATCACTTTTCATGTTAATGGTAATGAGCATACGGTACACTTTCCGAGGAAACAACCTCAAGTTCATAGTATCAACTCTATTAGAAAAATTCCATCAATTATATTTGGAGGTTTTGAATTTCCTCTTCCTACTGTCAAGAAGAAATGATATTCTTATTATTGGGGATGTGCATATCCCCATTGAGGTAACTTAGTGTTATTCGAAATTTCTCGGGTTTCACGTTATTCGGAATGAGTTTATTAACAAGACCCGATCAACCTTGTTAGTGGATTCCTTTTGATGAGCATGAGATGGATGAAACTAGAAGCACAACCTTCTGTACCCTCTTTATATTTTCTGTTATTTAGTTGAAATAAAGTAAAAATAGTATTTTTCTGTCTATTTCCTGATTTATCCGTGCAATATAAAAATATCCCGAAAATAAAAGTCCTCAGAATGCCATGCCAATTTAATATGATTTTTTCGGGAATATTTGAGGATTTATGGTGCAAAAATCACCGCGGGGGGAGCTGCCACCTGGTCACGAGGGTGGAGGGTGCGCCCCCCTGCCTCGTGGACCCATGGTGTCCCTCCTCCACTTATTCCTGGACCCATCCTCTTCTTCTTCCTCCCACAAACACGAAAAACTAGCTCAAGCACGAGCTCTAGCCCACTTTGCTGTGATTTTCGATCTCCTTGCTCAAAGCACCTCTCGCAAAACTGCTTGGGGAGATTGTTTCTTTGTATGTGACTCCTCCATTGCTCCAATTAGTTTTTGTTCTAGTTATTTATTCTTTGCAAATTTGTGCTGCATAGGTGACCATGTTCTTGAGCTTGCATGTCAAATTTATATGGTTCCAAGTAGTTCTAATGCTTGATATAGGCTCTAGGCACTTGTAGGAGTAGTTGCTATCAGTTTTATTGAAGTTGGTTCACTTTTGTTTGAAGTTACTAAATATTTCAGAATATTTTAGAAAATAATGAAGAGACTTTTGAGGGGCTCATCGAGCCGAAGCTCGAAGGAAAAGCAAAATGAAGAAGCACAGAGGCCCAAATATAATTTGCCTCGTACCGCGGAGGTCCGGCCGTGTGAATGGCCTTCCGATGACTTCTTGAGAAGAGCCAGGATTTATGAGGATTTCTATTCATTAATTGAGAATGCCGGCCTCACCGACTTCCTCCGCGACCAACGTCATCAGTATCTCTTACTCACAAATACTTTTGTGCAAAACTTCTACTTTTTCCCTAAGGAATCACCTCCTGCAGTAGAGTTTCATTTGTATGACATTGTTAAGAAGATGCCATTTGCTGAATTTTGCGAGGTTTGCAAAATATCCTCTAAGGGTACCTTAGATGAACCAACCCGTAAAGATGTGGAAGCATTTATTAACACCATCAATGTGGGAGAAACCAGGAAGGTTTCTGATGCAAGAATCACTAGCATACATTTTCCTGTTTTACGCTACTTTGCCATATCTGCTAGTCGTTGCTTGATTGGTCATGGGAACTATGGAAACTTTAGTGTTCCTGATATTATTATTTTGTTCCATGGTTTATACCGCGATAACACTGTTAGTATGGGCGGAATTATTGCTAGACGGTTAAGTCTGAACCGTACTAAGAGCCCCATCTTTGGAGGCATTTATGCTTCACGCCTAGCTGCACATTTTAACATTCCCTTTAGGCTTCATGAGAAAGAAGAAAATTGCTGCCTAGTGCTTATTTAGATTACAAGAGTATGCTAGCGCATGATTTTATTGTTAAGAGTCGGGAAGGGGAGCTCAAATATAAATTATTCTTTCAAAAACATCATCCTGAAACTATTACCTTGCCTGCTCCTTCCTTGTTTAATTTTGAAGGACCTTATCTTGTTACGTGGGCTGCCGTTCAAGCTTACCGGAATCCTGCACCAGCCCTGGAACCGGAACCACAAGATGAGCCTCCACGACAATCTGTTTATTCTTGGGATCCGGAGATGGCTGTCAGCTAGTGGCAGTCAGAGTTTTCTTCATCATACGACCCCAACTATTCTTCATCGAAGTACGATCCCAGCTACACCTACGGGTATCAGCCAGGCTATCCCTGGCAATAGACCAACTTAGGCCAAAAGCCTAAGCTTGGGGGAGTACGTATTTCTCACCGGCATTACATTTATGTTCACACACACTCATTGCTAGATGTCGGTGCTCATACTCTTTCACTGTAATATCCATGCTAGTTTATTTTCTTTTTCTTGCTTTCTTCTTATGTGTTTGCTAAACTTTAAGGAAAAACCAAAAAAATTAGTGATAGCTTTTAGCTAGTTTACTTTTCTTGCTGTAGTAGTAATAATTAAAAAGAAAAACCCAAAAATATTTCCTATTTTTCTTTTTCTTGTTGGGAGCTTTCCCGTGTAAATAGTTTTATTTCTTTTCTTGTGTTTAGGGGTCGTTAGGAGAAGACCATCATTAAATTGTTGAAGTGGCTCTTATATGCATTATTGTTGATTTAACCAAGAGCCCATATTGCCTTGCCTTCTCCTGTTTACTGAATGCTCGTAGATTCCAGCTTAGTCCAATGTACGTGCCCTCTTATTAGTATTCACATTGTTCGGTCGTGCAAGTGAAAGGCAATTATGATGATATATGATGGACTGGCTGAGATGAGAAAAGCTGGTATGAACTCGACCTCTCTTGTTTTTGTAAATATGATGAGTTGATCGTTTTTGATTCAGCTTATTATGAATAAACATGTTTGCAATGACAATTAGAGATCATAGTTACTTGTGCCATTCTTGATTAGCTATGAGTTATAATGGTTTACCTTGCGTGCCAACATGCTATTGATATGGTTATGATGTGGTATGATGGGGTGGTACCTTCCTTTGAATGATTTAAGTGACTTGACTTGGCACATGTTCACGCATGTAGTTGAAACAAATCAACATAGCCTTCACGATATTTATGTTCATGGTGGATTATATCCAACTCGTGCTTGCATCCAATGTTTATTAATTTTAATGCATGTACATGGCTGTTGTCGCTCTCTAGTTGGTCGCTTCCCAGTCTTTTGCTAGGCTTCACTTGTACTAAGCGGGAATACTGCTTGTGCATCCAATCCCTTAAACCCCAAAGTTATTCCATAAGAGTCCACTATACCTTCCTATATGCGGTATCTACCCGCCGTTCCAAGTAAATTTGTATGTGCCAAACTCTAAACCCTCAAATAAACATTCTGTTTTGTATGCTCGAATAGCTTATGTATCAACTATGGATGCATGTTAGGCGGGTTATTCTCAAGGGGAGTGGACTCCGCTCCTCACTCACGAGAAAATGGCTGGTCACCGGAATGCCCAGTCCCATGCTTTATGCAAACTAAATCAAAATTAATTGCAAACAAAACTCCCCCTGGGACCCGATGTTTGTTGGAGGCACTCGTTGTTTCGAGCAAGCCATGGATTGATGCTTGTTGGTGGAGGGGGAGTATAAACTTTACCATTCTGTTTGGGAACCGCCTATAATGTGTGTAGCATGGAAGATATCGCCATATCTTAGTTGTTATGTTGACAATGAAAGTATGCCGCTCAAAATATTATTTATCTCTATTTCAAAACCGAGCTCTGGCACCTCTACAAATCCCTGCTTCCCTCTTCGAAGGGCATATCCATTTACTTTTATGTTGAGTCATCACCCTCTTATTAAAAGCACTAGCTGGAGAGCACAGCTGTCATTTGAATTCATTACTGTTAATCTATATTGGGTATGACTATGATTGGATCTCTTTTACCATGAATTACAATGTCTAGTCAGTCCTTGATCTTTAAAGGTGCTCTGCATTTATGTTTTGCGGTCTCGGAAAGGGCTAGCGAGATACCATCTTGTTATATCATATTATGATTGTTTTGAGAAAGTGTTGTCATCCGAGATTTATTATTATGACTCGCTAGCTGATTATGCTATTGATATGAGCAATCATGAGACCTGAGAATTATTGCGAATGTGGTTAGTTATAATCTTTGCTGAAAACTTGAATGCTGGCTAGACATATTTACAACAACAAGAGCAAACAGAGTTTGTAAAAGTTTTTCTTTTTCTCTTCCAGTTTGTCAACTGAATTGTTTGAGGACAAGCAAGGGTTTAAGCTTGGGGGAGTTGATACGTCTCCGTCGTATCTACTTTTCCAAACACTTTTGCCCTTGTTTTGGACTCTAACTTGTATGATTTGAATGGAACTAACCCGGACTGACGCCGTTTTCAGCAGAATTGCCATGATGTTGTTTTATGTGCAGAAAGCAAAAGTTCTCGGAATGATCTGAAACTCCATGGAACATCTTATAAAAAATAATAAAAAATCCTCGCCAAAGATGAAGACTAGGGGGCCCACACCCCTACCTCGTGGGCCCCCTGGAGACCTTCCGACACCAACTCCAACTCTATATATTTGCTTTCGGGGAGACAAAAATAGAGAAGAAGAAATCATCGCGTTTTATGATACGGAGCTGCCGCCAAGCCCTAAAAGCTCTCGGGAGGGCTGATCTGGAGTCCGTTCGGGGCTCCGGAGAGGGGGATTCGTCGCCGTCGTCATCATCAGCCATCCTCCATCACCAATTTCATGATGCTCACCGCCGTGCGTGAGTAATTCCATCATAGGCTTGCTGGACGGTGATGGGCTGGATGAGATCTATCATGTAATCGAGTTAGTTTTGTTAGGGTTTGATCCCTAGTATCCATTATGTTCTGAGATTGATGTTGCTATGACTTTGCTATGCTTAATGCTTGTCACTAGGGCCCGAGTGCCATGATTTCAGATCTGAACCTATTATGCTTACGTGAATATATGTGAGTTCTTGATCCTATCTTGCAAGTCTATAGTCACCTACTGTGTGTTATGATCCGGCAACCCCAAAGTGATAATAATCGGGACCACTCCCGGTGATGACCATAGTTTGAGGAGTTCATGTATTCACTATGTGCTAATGCTTTGTTCCGGTTCTCTATTAAAAGGAGGCCTTAATATCCCTTAGTTTCCATTAGGACCCCGCTGCCACGGGAGGGTAGGACAAAAGATGTCATGCAAGTTCTTTTCCATAAGCAAGTATGAATATATTCGGAATACATGCCTACATTACATTGATGAATTGAAGCTAGTTTTGTGTCACCCTAGGTTATGACTGTTACATGATGAACCGCATCCGGCATAATTATCCATCACCGATTCGATGCCTACGAGTTTTCCATATACTGGTTTACGCTTATTTACTTTTCCGTTGCTACTGTTACAATCACTACAAAATACCAAAAATATTACTTTTGCTTTCATTACTCTTTTGTTACCATTACCCCTACTGTCATATTACTTTTCTACTAAACACTTTGCTGCAGATACTAAGTTTCCAGGTGTGGCTGAATTGACTACTCACTTTCTAATACTTGAGAATATTCTTTGGCTCCCCTTGCGTCGAATCAATAAATTTGGGTTGAATACTCTACCCTAGAAAGCTGTTACGATCCCCTATACTTGTGGGTTATCACTCATTGCCCCATACGCAGAAAGGGTCGAAGTGTGGATCTTTGTCAATGATATATGTACCTAAAAGCACCAAGTTAATATTAGAAGCTAAACAACAATTGAAAAATGATGTAGTACAACACTCCCTCCATCCCATTATATAAGATTTTATTACATGTATATATAGACATCATCAGAACATTAAGGTAACACTCTTCCTTGTTGCTACGTAGCTTGGGATTGTATATTTAGTCATTCAGTACAATGCATGTTGCTATGTAGCCTCAGATATATTAAATATGGCCCTAGTTAACCTACTGATAAATGGGTTACAAATATATTCAGTGAAATGTCCGATTCGACGATTAATCCCTTATCAGCCCCAGGCTATATGGTACCAGCTACCGATATCCTGAACAATGAGTACATACAGGCAATGTGATGAAACTAACCTCGATGGGAAACAACACTGTTCTCAATATTGTCCTGCATGAGTACATATAAAGCATCTTAAGCACAACAGGCTAAACATCAACCAAATGTATCCATGGTAGACAACATAATCTACAAATGATAGCTTTAGTGTGTAGGCTTAAGCACGCTAGTTACGCAAAACAAGAAGTGGAAATATGTGTTAACTGCATCAGGCATAACCGAACATAAAACATAAACATAGATAGTTTTGCATAACCGAACATAAAACATAAATTTAAACTATGGTAAACTACTTTCGGTCGATGTAGAGGTCGAGCCATCCTTCCTCGTCATGTATGGTGTGCCGCGAGCCGGGTCCGGGGCGGTACCGTCGTCGGGGTCGTTGGGGAAGGCACTCCTCCACTCGTCGACGTCGATCTCCTCATCCTCGGGGCCCACATCGACGCCCTCCGCTCCACCATCGCCGCCGCCTTCGACCTCGTCATTGAAGGAGCGCGTGATAACCTCGCCACCCTCCGTGCCGCCGTCCAGGCCTCCTTCGACCTCATCATTGGAGGAGAGCGCGATAACCTCACCGCCCTCCGCGCCGGCAAAGATCGCCCGCTCCGCCTCCACGAGCTCCCGGTGCTGCCGGCGGAGCTCTTGCATGTAGGCCTCGTCGGCGGCATCGGCCTTGAGGCGCTCCCACACCTCGCAGTCCTCCCGCGTCACAGCCGAGCTCACCACCCCTGGCTCCGGCGGAATGAGGTCGACCGGACGTGTGCCAAAGGGGAAATTGAGCCTAGCCGCCGCGTCGTGGTAGCGAACCTGCCAGCGGTCGTACTCCATGGCCGTGAGCTCGGCCGTGTGGAAACGACCGAGCCACCGGCGGGTGTGGGTCTCTCGATCTGTAATCTCAGGGACCCACGTCCCCAACCGCCGCTGCTGGACCCTACGGTAGGACCTCGTCGGCTGCCGGGATCCGAGGGAGGACGGGGAAGTCCTCGAACCAGCGTAGGGGCGCGGAGGCGGGCGGATCGAGGGACCGGTGAAGGCGGATCGGGCCCGCGTAGGATGACCTCGGCGGCCACCTCGCCGGCGTCGGGCGAAAAGGCCGCGACAAACCTTCTTTTGGCCATTGGCTCCTCGAGCTCCCTGGCACACATGCAGAGGCTGAGGATGGAGGCGCCAGCGATGGCGGCGACCTACCAATGGTTTCGAGGGTTGTGTGTGTCTGTGTGAGCGAAGGTTTCACTACTAGGAAAAGGCCTACTAATGGCGCACCGGTTTTGCCTACTAATGGCGCACTACCGGTGCGCCATTAGTATCACGCCACTAGTATTTTTTACTAATGGCGCACCACTGGTGCGCCATTAGTATCTGGTATACTAATGGCGCACCATGCAGTGCGCCATTAGTTTTGCCCACAGTGCGCCACTAGTGTCTTCTATACTAATGGCGCACCACATGGTAGTGCGCCATTAGTAACAATTTTTTTAATTTTTTTTCTTAATCTTAGGTCACTATTTCACCTATGAGATATCCAACACATATATATACAACAAGCATCCATATAACAATCATAGCCTACACACAAGTTCCATCATATATACATACATAGCCAACACACAAGTTCCATCATATATACATACATAGCCAACACATAGTTCCATCGTTACATATTACAAAAGTTTCACATTGTTCATCCAACACCGTTATCCATCAATTCACAAAAGTTTCACACTGATACAAAATAAAAACACAAATGGAAAAGAAGCACTCCATCCATGCAAGCTTCCGTGAATTAAATCAAATCTGCAAAATGATAAACAAGAAGTTAGAAGAAGAAAAAGAAGAAGACTAGAAGAATACTAGAAGAAGAAGAATACTAGAAGAAGAACAACACTAGAAGAAGAATAAGAAGAATTTTGGAAAAGAAGAAGAATAAGAAGAAGACTATAATCTTATTATGTAAACTTGATCATTTTGTGCTAACATAAGTTATTTTGGAGCTAACCTATAGGAAACTAAGCATATAAGCTCTAAGTTAGTATATTAGAGCCAACTTAGGTAAAATGAAGCTAACCTATGTCATTTTGGAAAAGAAGAAGAATAAGAAAAAGACTATAAGCTTATTGTGTAAACTTGATCATTTTGTGCTAACATAAGTTATTTTGGAGCTAACCTATAGGAAACTAAGCATATAAGCTCTAAGTTAGCATATTAGAGCCAACTTAGGTAAAAATGAAGCTAACCTATAGGAAACTAAGCATATTAGAGATAACGTAGGTAACTAAGTATATATATATATATATATATATATATATATATATATATATATATATATATATATATATATATATATATATATATATATATCATTTGGAGATCGACATACCGACAAAATTCAGTTCTCATGCATTATTCTTCTCCTTATCCTTCTCCTTCCTCATTTGATGTGCCAAGAGCGGTGAGGCGGCGGAGGCAGTGGAGGCAGTGGGATGTGGTCTTCTACCACAATTGGCGTGGTCATGTCGCCCAGGTGTGGGATCGCCGGCGCCACCACCGGTGCGTGGTCATTGTCGAGCACCACCACCATCGCGAGGCCACCTTGAGCACGACCATCGCTAGGTCATCCTCACCACCTCCATCTCTTGCCCATGGTCAGCCACCACCATCTCTTGCCCTTGGTCAGCCACCACCAGCTAGGTCATCCTCAGCCTGATACCCATCGTCATCCTGCAGCTCCTCATCCCCACTCTACTCCTCTTCTCCCGCACTCTAGTCCGGATCATCCTTCTTGTTGTCTATGCTGCTGCCAGAATCGCTGCTGCTTTCGCTAAGCCAGAATCGCTGCTGCTTTCGCTACAGCCATAGTCGCTGCTGCTTTGGCTGTAGCCAGTGTCGCTGTTGCTGCTCCCATTACCTGTCCAAAATGCAACAATGACCGTTAACAATCGACGTGAGACAAAGCCAAATGTAGAGGAATAAGAAGAGGAAGAATGTACCGGCATCATCATCGTCAGCGTAGCGCATGCGACACATAGTCGTGTTGAACACCTTCACGATGAGCATGGTGGTGGCGTCGTCGTACCTGAAGAGAAGGAAGTACCCCAGCCGCAGGTCGTAGGCATGGTAGAACTCCTCCCACCCATGAGACAAGTACATGTGGCCCTCCTTGATCACCAACTCCTCATCCCACTGCCTGCGAAACCCGCTGCCGGCCTGTCGCAGCTTCACATTATTTGGCGGATCTTCACCCATCAGCATGTTCATAAAACTGTCAGGCAGCCTCTGCAGTTTGGGACAATGAGTGATGTAGCAAACAACAGATATCATAATGAGATGGGTGAAGGGGAGATCTCTCGTTTTATATACCTGCGTCATGGATGATACTGAAGTCTCAAGTATGATAGTGAAGAACTCGGAAGCATCCAACTCGATCATGTGTCGAGAGCGGGGTGGCTGCTTCCGCCATCTCGATAAGCAGCGAAGAGACCAATTAGTACCCTTAGAACAGATCATAAAACATGCATGATAACAGGCATTAGTCGCAGTAGTACCCATATGTCCTATTTTAGCAAAGTCATGCTAAAATTCAGGAAAATTTCAGAATTACCTTTGCTGAAAATAGGACATATGGAGTACCTGAATTTGCCGGAACGGAAGTTAATCGACATTCCGCAAACTCAAGGGCCTCTCGGGTACTGCAAATTCATCACGACACAATGGTCGGAGACAAAACCCAACAAACTAGCACCGAATGTGCCTCTACTTTCATATGGATGAAAAGGCCACAGACCATATGGTCCTCTGCTTTCATATGGACAAAAATCAGCTCAACTTATGTGAGCTTCATTCCAGATCTAATAGGTCACCCAACAAAAAATCATCAATAGTTTAGCAAAGCACATAACAAAATTCAGTAAATTTCCGAAACTACTCCTAATGCAAACAAGATTCACCTAGCAAGGTTTATTTGACATGGAGCAAAGCACATGACATAGAGTAAACATTAGCACTATTTGACAAAGAAAAGGTTTTAGCTAATTTGAATTAACTAAAAGCAGCAGTACATCATTTTTATTGATAGTAAAATGTTCAAAGAAACAGAAATATCAATTACAATAGCTAGATTACACTATCAAGACACTAGCAATAAAATGTTCATTTACTTTGAATAAACAAATATTCAAGCAGATTTGCTTGTCCTACTCCTGCAGATCACCAAGCATCTTTTTTAATCCAGCTAATTAACTGAATAAACAAATAGGAAAATATCATCATAATAATATCATCATTCAGTAGGAAAACAACCTTAGCTAGGTCAGTTCTGAACTACATATGGCAATCTCACCTTTAGGAAAGGAGGATCATCATACACATATATAGCTCACTTCATCTGGGGCAGGGGCTATGGCAGAGGATTTCACTCAAAACCGAAGCAGTATATACCTGACTGATGTGAAGCGTTGTCCCAGATGTATTCACAAGAGACTAAAAGATGTGCTCAACCAACTGTCACAAAAACAAATAAATTATTATTTTCCTAAGTTGACAGGTACCAAAATCTCATCACACTAGCTAAAAGACGACAAACATGTCTTGTTAAGAACTTAAGATATGTCAAAAATTGACAGGAGCTTCATCATTTTTATTGCTAGGTTCATAGTAAGACTTAACATTGCTGCCTGTGCAATATTAACTAGATGTATGATTTACTTGAGTTATACATGTTTCTACTTACAAGGTTTAATCTGAAAATAGAACTAAATAGACATTTTAAATATATTTCACTCATAATATGACCTTTTCCTGCAACTGTAACTATGAAATCCAAATTTCCTTGGTTCAGTTTCAGTAAATGTATGAAACAAACACTAGGCTTTGCCTACCGATGTGCAAAACAAAAACAAACTAAATTAGCATGACATTCAGCAGGAACGAAGAATGGATAAAGAACTGAAGAAACACAACATTCAGAGAAACAAACAATAGCTTGCAAGTGGCTTCCGTCATGCGGTCCTTTCAAAAGTTCATAGCAGCGAGCGCAATGCAGCCGAAAAAAGATCATCTACTGCATTCTCCCCACCAGAATGAACATAGGCCGGCAGCTCCTCGATAACCTCATGGAAAACCATATTCAGTTTTGAGACGCATAGTAAGAGCGACTCGACTAGCATTCCACTACTACAAGCTAGTTTGGTAATTCAGTCATAACCGTTGGGTTTTTAGTCAAACAAGTAGAGTAAAATGAACACAAGCGACCGGCAGCAGCGATTAGGGCTGGTGGTGGGGCGGCGTGGAAGGCGCTGGCTTTGGAAGGGGAGCGCGGGTGGCGGTGAGGCGGACGGTGGGGAGGCGGGAGCCGGACTTGGGGCGGGGCTAACGGCGGGAGCTTGGACTTAGGGGAGGTGGGCGGAGGAGGAGGTGGAGGGCGAGCGGAAGGGAAGGAGGAGGAATGGGGAGGAAGGGTGGAGAGGAGGAAGGAGGAAGGAGGAGAGGTACTGGCGGGCGCGGCCGGTCGCAGGAGGGGTCGGGGTTGGGGTCGGGGTCGGCGGCAAGAGGCAGGCGCCGACGCTGGGAGGCTGTCGGCGACGGCGAGGTCATGGAGGCGCCTGGCGATGGCGCTGGGCGCTGGGCGGCGGCGCACGAGGGGGGGCGGCGTCGCTGGTCGTCGGGCAGCAGCGTGGGTGGGAAGTGGATTTGGCGAGAGGGAGAAGGGTCGGGCGAGTTAGAGCTAGGGGGACGATTACTAATGGTGCACCCCCGAGCGGTGCGCCATTAGTATGTTTTTTTATTATTATTTTTTGTTGATATTTCTTACTTTTTTAATAAAAATAGTAATAATTTTTTTATAAAAACAGTAATAATTTTTATGAATATGAAAAATATCATCAAATGGGATTGCTCGGCGGTGGAGCGGGCCGGGAGGTGCTGGGGTCGGCGGCGGCGGGGAGGGGGGTGTGGTGGGTCGTCGTCGGCGGTGGAGCGAGGAGGTGCGGGGTGCTCGGCGGCGGTGGAGCGCGGGCCGGGGATGGCGCCATTAGTAGTTTCGCAAAAAAGTAAAAAAATATAAATATATATACTAATGGCGCACCGGGTCATAGTGCGCCATTAGTAGTTTTACAAAAAAAAGAAATAAAAAAAATACAGTAATGGTGCACTGTCTGCCTGGTACGCCATTACTAGTTAGAACTAGTAATGGCGCACTTCGACCTGATGCGCCATTAGTATGTTAGTGGCGCACCGTGTGTCTGGTGCGCCATTAGTGTCTTCCACACTAATGGCGCATCACCCACCAGTGCGCCATTAGTATATAGTAGTGGCGCACTACTTACCTGGTGCTCCATTAGTATCAATCCTATCTATAGCCCTTTTCCTATTAGTGTTTTGGGGTGCGTGTGGAGGGGGGCGGGGGGAGGGGGGTGCAAGGTTGTGTTTGAGGAAATACTACGGCAACTGAAATTCTTACTAGGCAGGAGTAACAAGGCGGGCCTACTGAAAATTTGGATCAACGGCGAGCAGATATATTTGAGATTGCGAGGGATGCAGAGGCGGGAGCAAAATGCCAGGGCTATTGAAAATTTGAATCAAGGGACTGAAGCAGAGCGGGAGTAACAGACATCGCACACAGTCTGCACATACTAATCGTGTGCTATCAAACATTAAAACCTTCCAGGAGGCAGATATTTTTGAGATTACAAGGCATAAATATTTTTTAAATTGCGAGTGATGCAAAGGCGGGAGTATTTGGGGAGCGACCTAGTGTGCTTGATATGCCCGCTGTAGACTGTAGCCTATGCACCTTCTTGCGTAAGCCATAGGCGTACTATACACCGACGGTACTGCAAGATATTTTTTACTACATCTCACACGGTTGGTGATAATAAACTATGTGGGATCTACCTGATTTGAATTACATAATGGGGTCATAGCGGCAATGGACGCTGTTTGAATTGCTAGACCTTTTATCTGCAGTGAACATGCAACTATATGTGTGTCGTAAAAGAATAGGAATTATCCAGGGTTCGTTTGGACATTTTATAGATTAAACTGGTTTTCTAGCCATTTCAGGTGCACAATTGAAAATTAAACTACATGCACATGCTCCGGTGCATATAAATTGGTTGAAAACTCAAATATGTGTCCTTGGGTGCATGCTTAGGTCCCATGCAAGAAATGGGAATGAATTTCAAACGCCAAGGCACTGTTGATTGCCAGAAAAATGTTGAGATACCTGGTTTTTAAATTCTAGTAAATCCAAAGCTCGTCTGGAATTCATGAAACTTGGCATGGTATCATGGAGCGGCATCAACATGTCGTGGTAAAAAATTTCTCCCATTTGATGACAGGTTTGGGTATAAGCTTCTCACAAACCAGAGCTTCTCACGACAAGCATGATGGTTTCGGTAGGGAACGTGCCACCTTCGGGGACAGAACAATATCCGTTGGCTCTTATTGCTTTCAAAAATTTTCTAGTGTCAACATAGAAGAACAGGAGTGTTGTGTTTAATCTTGCAATTTTTCGGGGTTTGCTTGGCCTTTTTTATACATTAAGTGGGTTTTTCTACGCATTTTATCTTCATAATTCAAATTTGAACTACAAGCACATGCTCTAGTGCACCAAAGTTGGTTCAAAAATCACATGTGTCTCCTTGGGTGAATTTCTAGGTCCCATGAAAGAGATGGGAATGATATTGAGACACCAGGGCACCGTTGATTGCTAGCAAAACGTTGAGATGCCTGGTTTTTAAATTCTAGTAAATCCAAAACTCGTCTGAAATTCCTGAAACTTGGCATGCTATCATGGAGCGGCATCAACATGTCGTGGTAAAAAAATTGTCCCACTTGGGGCAGGTTTGGGTATAACCTTCTCATAGACCAGAGCTTCTCACAACAAGCATGATTGTTTCGATAGGGAACGTCCAACCTTTGGGGACGAAACGGTATCCATTTCCTCTTATTGCTTTCAAATTTTTCTCGTGTCAACATAGAACAACGTGAGTGTTGTGTCAATTTTTGTGATTTTTCGGGGTTCGTTTGGACATTTTTATCCATTAACTGAGTTTTCAATGCATTTATGTGCATAATTCAAATTTGAACTACATGAACATGCTCCAGTGCATATAAATTGGTTGAAAAATCAAATCTGTGTCCTTGGGTGCCTGCTTCGGTCCCATGCAATAAATGGGAATGAATTTCAAACACCAGGGCACCGTTGATTGCTGGCAAAACGTTCAAATACGTAGTTTTTGAATTCTAGTAAATCCAAAACTCGTCTGAAATTCATGAAACTTGGCATGGTATAATGGAACGGCATCAACATGCCGTGGTAAAAAAATTTGTCCCATTTGGGGCAGGTTTGGGTATAAGCTTCACACAAACCAGAGCTTCTCACTACAAGCATGATGGTTTTGATAGGGAACGTCCCACCTTTGGGGACGAAACGGTATCCATTTCCTCTTATTGCTTTCAAATTTTTCTCGTGTCAACATAGAACAACATGAGTGTTGTGTCAATTTGTGTGATTTTTCGGGGTTCGTTTGGACATTTTTATGCATTAACTGAGTTTTCAATGCATTCATGTGCATAATCCAAATTTGAACTACATGCACATGCTCGAGTGCATATAAATTGGTTGAAAAATCAAATCTGTGTCCTATGCAAGAAACGGGAATGAATTTCAAACAACAGGGAACCGTTGATTGCCGGCAAAATGTTGACATAACAGGTTTTTAAATTCTAGTAAATCCAAAACTCATATGAAATTCATGAAACTTGGCATGATATCATGGAGCGGCATCAACGTGTCGTGGTAAAAATTTTGTCCCATTTGGGGCAGGCTTGGGTATAAGCTTCTCACAAACCAGAACTTCTCACAACAAGCATGATGGTTTCGAAAGGGAACGTCCCACCTTTGGGGACGAAACGATATCCATTGCCCCTTATTGGTTTCAAAAACTTTCTCGTTTCAACATAGAACAACAGGAGTGTTCTGTCAATTTTTGTGATTTTTCAGGGTTTGTTTGGACATTTTATGCATTAACTGAGTTTTCAATGCATTTATTTGCATAATTCAAATTTGAAATACATGCACATGATCCAGTGCATATAAATTGGTTGAAAAATCAAATCTGTGTCCTTGGGTGCATGCTTAGGTCCCATGCAATAAATGGGAATGAATTTCAAACACCAGGGCACCGTTGATTGCCGGCAAAACGTTGAGATACCTGGTTTTTAAATTCTAGTAAATCCAGAATTCGTCTGAAATTCATGAAACTTGGCATGGTATCATGGAGCGACATAAACATGCTGTGGTAAAAAATTTGTCCCATTTGGGGCAGGTTTGTGTATAACCTTCTCACAAACCAAAACTTCTCACAACAAGCATGATGGTTTCGATAGGGAACGTCCCACCTTTGGGGACGAAACGATATCCATTTCCTCTTATTGCTTTCAAATTTTTTTCTCGTGTCAACATAGAACAACATGAGTGTTGTGTCCTTTATTGTGATTTTTCGGGGTTCATTTGGACATTGTTATGCATTAACTCAGTTTTCAATGCATTTATATCCATAATAAAATTTGAACTACTTGCACATGCTCCAGTGCATATAAATTGGTTGAAAAATCAATTATGTTTCCTTGGGTGCATGCTTAGGTCCCATGCAAGAAATGGGAATGAATTTCAAACACCAGGGCACCGTTGATTTCCGGCAAAACGTTGAGATACTTTGTTTTAAAAATCTAGTAAATCCAAAACTCGTCTGAAATTCATGTAACTTGGCATGGTATCGTGGAGCGGCATCATGCCGTGGGAATTTTTTTTCCATTTGGGGCAGGTTTGGGTATAACCTTCTCATAGACCAGAGCTTCTCACAACAAGCATGATGGTTTCGATAGGGAACGTCCCACCTTTGGGGACGAAACGGTATCCATTTCCTCTTATTGCTTTCAAATTTTTCTCGTGTCAACATAGAACAACGTGAGTGTTGTGTCAATTTTTGTGATTTTTCGGGGTTCGTTTGGACATTTTTATCCATTAACTGAGTTTTCAATGCATTTATGTGCATAATTCAAATTTGAACTACATGAACATGCTCCAGTGCATATAAATTGGTTGAAAATCAAATCTGTGTCCTTGGGTGCATGCTTCGGTCCCATGCAATAAATGGGAATGAATTTCAAACACCAGGGCACCGTTGATTGCCGGCAAAACGTTCAAATACGTGGTTTTTGAATTCTAGTAAATCCAAAACTCGTCTGAAATTCATGAAACTTGGCATGGTATCATGGAACGGCATCAACATGCCGTGGTAAAAAAATTTGTCCCATTTGGGGCAGGTTTGGGTATAAGCTTCACACAAACTAGAGCTTCTCACTACAAGCATGATGGTTTTGATAGGGAACGTCCCACCTTTGGGGACGAAACAGTATCCATTTCCTCTTATTGCCTTCAAATTTTTCTCGTGTCAACATAGAACAACATGAGTGTTGTGTCAATTTTTGTGATTTTTCGGGGTTCGTTTGGACATTTTTATGCATTAACTGAGTTTTCAATGCATTCATGTGCATAATCCAAATTTGAACTACATGCACATGCTCGAGTGCATATAAATTGGTTGAAAAATCAAATCTGTGTCCTAGGGTGCATGATTAGGTCCCATGCAAGAAACGGGAATGAATTTCAAACAACAGGGAACCGTTGATTTCCCGCAAAATGTTGACATAACAGGTTTTTAAATTCTAGTAAATCCAAATCTCATATGAAATTCATGAAACTTGGCATGATATCATGGAGCGGCATCAACGTGTCGTGGTAAAAATTTTGTCCCATTTGGGGCAGGCTTGGGTATAAGCTTCTCACAAACCAGAACTTCTCACAACAAGCATGATGGTTTCGAAAGGGAACGTCCCACCTTTGGGGACGAAACGATATCCATTGCCCCTTATTGGTTTCCAAAACTTTCTCGTTTCAACATAGAACAACAGGAGTGTTCATCAATTTTGTGATTTTTCAGGGTTTGTTTGGACATTTTATGCATTAACTGAGTTTTCAATGCATTTATTTGCATAATTCAAATTTGAAATACATGCACATGATCCAAATGCATATAAATTGGTTGAAAAATCAAATCTGTGTCCTTGGGTGCATGCTTAGGTCCCATGCAATAAATGGGAATGAATTTCAAACACCAGGGCACCGTTGATTGCCGGCAAAACGTTGAGATACCTGGTTTTTAAATTCTAGTAAATCCAAAATTCGTCTGAAATTCATGAAACTTGGCATGGTATCATGGAGCGACATAAACATGCTGTGGTAAAAAATTTGTCCCATTTGGGGCAGGTTTGTGTATAACCTTCTCACAAACCAAAACTTCTCACAACAAGCATGATGGTTTCGATAGGGAACGTCCCACCTTTGGGGACGAAACGATATCCATTTCCTCTTATTGCTTTCAATTTTTTTTCTCGTGTCAACATAGAACAACATGAGTGTTGTGTCCTTTATTGTGATTTTTCGGGGTTCGTTTGGACATTGTTATGCATTAACAGAGTTTTCAATGCATTTATATCCATAATAAAATTTGAACTACTTGCACATGCTCCAGTGCATATAAATTGGTTGAAAAATCAATTATGTTTCCTTGGGTGCATGCTTAGGTCCCATGCAAGAAATGGGAATGAATTTCAAACACCAGGGCACCGTTGATTTCCGGCAAAACGTTCAGATACTTTGTTTTAAAATACTAGTAAATCTAAAACTCGTCTGAATTTCATGAAACTTGGCATGGTATCATGGAGCGGCATCAACATGCCGTGGTAAAATTTTTGTTCCATTTGGGGAAGGTTTGGGTATAACCTTCTCACGGACCAGAGCTTCTCACAACAAGCATGATGGTTTCGATAGGGAACGTCCCACCTTTGGGGACGAAATGATATCCATTGCCTCTTATTGCTTTCAAGTTTTTTCTCGTGTCAACGTAGAACAACAGGGGAGTTGTGTGAATTTTTGTGATTTTTCAGGGTTCGTTTGGACATTTTTATCCATTAACTGAGTTTTCAATGCATTTATGTGCATAATTCAAATTTGAACTACATGCACATGCTCCAGTGCATATAAATTTGTTGAAAAATCATGTCTGTGTCCTTGGGTACATGCTTAGGTCCCATGCAATAAATGGGAATGAATTTCAAACACCAGGGCACCGTTGATTGCCGGCAAAATGTTCAAATACCTGGTTTTTAAATTCTAGTAAATCTAAAACTCATCTGAAATTCATAAAACTTGGCATGGTATCATGGAGCGGCATCAACATGCCGTGGTAAAATTTTTGTCCCATTTGGGGTAGGTTTGGGTGTAAGCTTCTCACACACCAGAGCTTCTCACAACAAGCATGACGGTTTCGATTGGGAACGTCCCACCTTTGGGGATGAAACGATATCCATTGCCTCTTATTGCTTTCAATTTTTTTATCGTGTCAACATAGAACAACAGGAGTGTTGTGCCAATTTTGTGATTTTTTGGGGTTCGTTTGGACATTTTTATGCATTAACTGGGTTTTCAATGCATTTATGTGCATAGTTCAAATTTGAACTACATGCACATGCTCCAGTGCATATAAATTGGTTGAAAAATCAAATCTGTGTCCTTGGGTGCATGCTTAGGTCCCATGCAAGAAATGGGAATGAATTTCAAAGACCAGGGCACCGTTGATTGCCGGCAAAACTTTGAGATACTTTGTTTTAAAATTCTAGTAAATCTAAAACTTGTCTGAAATTCATGAAACTTGGCATGCTATCATGCAGCGGCATCAACATGCCGTGGTAAAAAATTTGTCCCATTTGGGGCAGGTTTGCTTATAAGCTTCTCAGAAACCAGAGCTTCTCACAACAAGCATGATGTTTTCGATAGGGAACGTCCCACCTTTGGGGACGAAACGATATCCATTACCTCGTATTGCGTTCAAATATTTGCTCGTGTCAACATAGAACAACAGGAGTGTTCTGTGAATTTTTGTGATTTTTCAGGGTTCGTTTGGACATTTTTCTGAATTAACTGAGTTTTCAATGCATTTATGTGCATAATTCAAATTTGAACTACATGCACATGCTCCAGTGCATATAAATTGGTTGAAAAATCAAATCCGTGTCCTTGGGTGCATGCTTAGGTCCCATGCAAGAAATGGGAATGAATTTCAAACACTAGGGCACCGGTGATTGCCGGCAAAACTTTGAGATACTTTGTGTCGGGACCCCGATTCTAAGTCAGACCGATCTAGAATGTAACACAGCATATCACTTTGCGGCCTCATGCTCGGTAGTCCCACGGGTGTCGCCTTACATAGCCCGGGACCGTTTGCGCCTTTTGGCTCAAGTATATGATAGTGTCGCTAGCATCCATATGACAGAGAACCCGGGCCGACATGACTAGTCGTGAACCCAAAGTGGCACTAACTTACAGGGACAGGCATACATGAAACAACATCGAGCATGTCGGTCATCAGCGTGCGAATCCGGGCTGTAGCAACTGGCTAACAGGATTCCGGGAATCCGGGCTGTAGCAGGCTAGCAGGACTCCGAAAGTCACCACATGACATTTCCCCGAAGGGACAGACAGATGAACGATGTGAATCACATGCCGGCCAGTCTAAGTGTTCCGGAGCAGTAGTGCTGGGCTAGTAGGACTCAGGTGAACCGGGCTATAGCGGACTACCATGGCTCAGTGGAAGCACCAGACTACATTTCCCCATAAGAGAGGCTACCAAGGATAAAGTACTAGGTTGTCGTATCCCACACATAGCAATACACATTACACATACGCATAACATGCAAGTATGTGCTGTACAACATGGCATCACAACATAACTCGACAACTCATATAGATAAAGGCCCAGAAGAGCCACATAGCATAAATACAAATAGGGGTCTCATGACCCATCATTTAGAGCATACAAGCAACGAAAGCATTACACGTCTGAGTACAGACAACTACAAAAGAAAAAGGCTGAGAAACCTGACTATGTACAAGACCCTCACAAGGGTACAAGATCGTAGCTGAGGTAACAAGCTAGTCGTCGAAGTCCATGCAGAACTACTACTAAGACAAAAGTCTCATTTGCAAAAACATAAATTATGCAACGTTAGTACAAAGGTACTCAGCAAGACTTACATCAGATCCTATCATACATGCATTAGTATCAAGGAGGCAATGTGGGGTTCAGTTGCAGCAAGCCAGCTTTCACTCAGTGGCTAACCTATTCCACGACTACGAGTAACTTCTTTGAGGTAAGAAAGCGCAAACGAGTCCTCTAATCACCATCTCAATACACCACTATGGATTCATCCCCGTCACCCTACGAGAAGACCATCCATAGCACTGACACTTGTCTTGAGCATTTTAGGGTATCCACTTCAAGTTGTCTATGTACCACGTAAGCATCCAAGAAGTCCATAACCGAGGACACGGCTATTCGAATAGATCATGATAACCCTGCAGGGGTGTACTTCTTCACACACGCTCTCACCACTTATCACCATGTACACTCCATGTAGCTCGGCAACCTTCAAGCGGAAGCCTAGCGAGGGTGTCGTCCACGACCCGACTAACCACACAAGACTCTAGTCCAGGTTTATCGCCTATTCGGGTTCCATCCTCAAGGAGATCCGGCCGGGGTGTCGCTCACGGCCCCAAACGATGTGAGCAGGGTTCCCAAGCCCACCATCCTGGTGCCACTTGGTACACCGTGCCACCTGTGCCTAGTCTGTCCCAAGCCCACCCTGCCGGGTGCCACTCGGTAGAAAAATAGCACTACCTACAAACACCAGAAACTAGTTGCAACACCTGGACAGAGATCAAGTTGGTTAATAAGTCGAGAGCGGCCGAGTTACGAGTACCCAATGTGTGGTAGTAGCTAGTCATTGGACAACATGCACAAAACTCAGTGCTTAAGGACGGTTCCAGTGAGACAACCCACCATGTACTCCTACATGGCCTCTCACCGCTACCTTTACCAAATCGTGTTGACACACTTAACTCTCAGCACCAGAACATATCGTAACACTCCAATTCATTCCCAACCAATCAGACATGACACAACTCTAAGAAATAGCAGGCATGGCATGGTAGGAACACAACATGGCTCAATCAACTCCTACACATGCTAGTGGGTTTCAACTATTTACTGTGGCAATGACAGATCATGTAGAGGAATGGGTTCAACTACCGCAGTATAAAGTAGCAGTTGAATCGTTGTTGTCCTAATGCAATAAATGAGAGCAGGAGCGAGAGAGTGGGATTGTATCGGAATGAACAAGGGGGTTTGCTTGCCTGGTGGATCAACAGGGGGCACTGCTCCACAGACAGGTACTCTGGAGCACTCTCCGGAGTAGGATCTATCGAGAAGGAATGGTGTGGACAATCAAACACAAGCATATGCAACAATATGATGCATGAATATGGCATGAATATTTGATGTGTTTTGAGCTAATGCATTTAGCATTCAACTTGGAAGAGGTCCATTTAAACCAAAGGTTCAAATGCAACTCTAATTTAAGTCCCTTTAAATGCCATAAGTGTGTTTTCAGATATACAGCAGGTATAGCTTGGTTTTTCATGCATGAAAATGGTACAGATGGATAGATTGAATTTTTCTCATAATTTTTCATATATAAATTATTTCAATCTAAGCTACAGTTGAATTTCTATGAATTTTTGAAGTTTTGAACATTTTCTGGAATTTCCTGTTTATTGTAAATCCAGAAACTGTTAATTGTGTCATGCTGATGACAGCATGATGTCAACGGGTCAACGACGCTGACCAGGGTCAAACCTGACGTGTGGGGGCCACACGTCAGTGTCATGGAGTTAAACAGGGGGGGGTTATTACTAATCTAATTAAAAGATTAGGGCGCAGGGGCCCACTATCAGTGTCAGGGTTTAGTTAAATGGTGATTAGCCTTAAGCTAATCACATGGCAGGTCGGGCCCGCATGTCAGGCCGGCTAGGTTGTCGCCGGCGACCTCTGGTCGCGGCGGTGTTCGCGCTACAGGCAGCAGGGGCGGTGTCTGAGAGCACCGGGGCGTAGCCCGTGCTCGTCTGCTTCCAGGGGGCAGGTGTGAGGGGGCGGGGTGGCCGGAGCTCGCCGGAGCGGAGCTCACGGCGGCAGCCGGAGCTCGACTTGAGCGGCAGGAGGGGCTAGAGGCACAGAAGGGTAGGGGAGAGGGGGGTTCGATGGCGGGGCTCACAGCGGTTCCGGTGGAGGCGTCAGCGAGCTCGGGGGAGGCCCGGAGCATGCAGGGCGGCGAAGGCGATCTCCGGTGGCCGGCGATGAAGCACATGGCGGTGACGACGATACGGGGCGTCCGGAGATGCCCAGCTTGACGGAGAGGATGAGGACGATGGCCCGGAGCTCGTGGTCATGATGGAGGGGCGAGGCCGTGGCGGTGGGTGTGACAACGGCGAGCGGCGGCGACGGGCGTTCTCGGCCGTGAGAGAGAGAGAGCAAGGGGGAGGGAGCAGAGGAGGGGATCGACATGGGGGGGATTGAGAGGGTCCCGGGGAGTGCGTGGCGCTTCCAGAGAGCCGCGGAAGGGAGCAGGGAGGCAGGAGGTGGCCGGGCGTGTGCCCGTGTGCGGTGAGCACACGCCCCTGTCCTCCTGGCGAGAGAAGAGGGACGACTGGCGTTGGCCAATCGGCTGGGCCGGCACAGAGCCAGGCCAGCAAGTGGCCCAGATAAGGGGTTTTCCCTTTTTGTTTCTTTTTCTATTTTTCTAACATTTGTTTTATTTTAAAACGATACCAAACTAATTTATCTCCTTATGCCATTTTTTGTAGGAGCGAGTGGTATTATTCCAGAGCTCCTCATCAACTAGCATAATTTTTGGACAATATTATATATATATATATATGACAAAATATATCCAAAGCAAATAATTACTACATTAATTCCAAATGGCCAAAATAAATATTTATGAGCTCCTAAAAATATTGGTTTGAATTACCTCTTACCAATATTTTCAGAGAGAGACATGAACATTTTCTTGGACCCTTTTGGAGCAATTTTTATCTGGGTCATTTCCAGAAATGAATTCTGAGGGTTTCATAAATCCCCATTTCAAATTTAAATGAAATTTAAACATGATGCACACATGACTAGCTAGTCTAGGTCGTACCAGAACTAGGGATGTGACAACTCGCCCCCACTCGAAAGAATCTCATCCCGAGATTCAGGGGTCGATGGAAAGAAGGTGGGGTACTCCAGTCGAAGACGATCTTCTCGCTCCCAAGTAGCTTTCTCTCAGAATGATGAGACCACTGAACCTTGAGAAACTTGATGTTCTGACGTCGGGTAACACGCTCTGCTTGATCAAGAATGCGAACAGGGTACTCTCGATATGTGAGGTTATCTTGGAGATCAAACGTTTCGTGGTCCACTCCACGGATGGGATCCGAGAAGCAACACCTGAGTTGAGAGACGTGGAAGACATCATGAACTCGAGAAAGATGTGGGGGTAGTTCCAACTGGTAGGCAACATCTCCTCGTTTAGCAAGAATGCGAGAAGGACCAATGTAACGAGGAGCCAACTTGCCCTTGATACCTAAACGATGGGTACCCTTTAAAGGGGTAACCCGAAGGTAGGCCTGGTCGCCAACTTCATAAGCCACTTCCTTATGACGACGGTCATACTGGCTCTTTTGACGAGATGGGCTATTTTCAAATTCTCACGAATGATGCAAACTTGCTCTTCTGCCTCCTGGATCATGTCCGGTCCAAAGAATTGTCTTTCACCAGTTTTTGACCAGTTCAAAGGTGTTCGACATCTTCGTCCATACAGAATCTCGAAAGGAGCTTTCTTGAGACTGGATTGGTGGCTATTGTTATAAGAAAACTCGGCGAAAGGAATGCACTTCTCCCAATCCATACCGAATGAGATAACGCAAGATCTAAGCATGTCTTCGAGAATTTGGTTGACCCTTTCCATCTGACCACTCGACTGAGGGTGGAAAGCGGTACTGAAGGAAAGATCGGTTCCCATGGTAGTCTGGAAACTCTCCCAGAAATGAGAAGTGAAAAGACTACCACGGTCTGAATTGATCTCTAGTGGAACACCATGAAGTTACACTATTTGAGAAATGTATAAGTCAGCAAGCTGGCTAGCAGTGATACTCTCTCGAATAGGAAGGAAGTGAGCCACTTTGGAAAGACGATCAATGACTACGAAGATAGCATTATTCCCTCTCTTGGTCCTGGGAAAGCCGGCGATGAAGTCCATACCAACTTTGTCCCATTTCCACTCGGGAATAGCTAAAGGCTGAAGGGTGCCAGCAGGTGCTCTGCCTTAACGCGACGACAAACGTCACAATTAGCAATGAAGTCGGCGATTTCTCTCTTCATCCTAGTCCACCAGAACCTCTAGCGTAGGTCCTGATACATCTTAGTACTACCGGGATGAGTCGTGAGAGGGGATTCATGTGCCTCCTTAAGGATCAATTGTTGCATCTGCTGACTTTTGGGAACCACCAAGCGGTTCCCAAAGTAAACAACACCTCGTTCATCCATAGAGAAACAACTAGCTACTCCCTTGGAGATATTTTTCTTGATTTGGGAGATTCCCGTATCATGCTTCTGGACTTCTATGATATGATCCACAATAGTAGGCTTCGCCACCAAGGTAGAAAGGAATCCATGAGGAGCAATGTGAAGGTTAAGCTTACAGAATTCCTCATGGAGAAGTGGTTAGCCCTACTGCAACATAAGATTGTTGCAATAGGACTTACGACTTAGCGCATCAGCCATGACATTGCCCTTGGATGGGGTGTAGGTAATCCCTAAGTCGTAATCTGAGATCAACTCCAACCAACGTCTTTGCCTAAGGTTCAAATCTGTTTGGGTGAAGATATACTTGAGACTCTGGTGATCGGTGTAAATCTCGCAACGTTTACCAAGAAGGTAATGTCGCCATGTCTTAAGTGCATAGACTATGGCTGCAAGCACTAGATCATGTGTAAGATAATTATCCTCATGTGGATGCAACTGTCGAGATGCATAGGCAATCACATGACGATCCTTCATAAGAATGCAACCTAGTCCCTGTTGTGAGGCATCACAATAGATAACAAGGTCCTTAGTGAAATCCGGTGGCACCAGCATGGGAGCAGAAGTCAGGCATCTTTTCAGTTCCTGAAAACTGTACTCACATTGTGGGGACCACTCAAACTTTTTATCTTTCTTGAGAAGTTCCTTGAGAGGTTTGGCCACTTTGGAGAAGTTTTCAACGAAGCGGCGAAAATAACTGGCTAGACCATGGAAACTCCTAACTTGCTTAAACATTTCAGGCGGAGTCCAATCAAGAACAGCCTGAACTCTCTCGAGATTGACAGCAATGCCCTTGCCAGAGATTACGTGGCCGAGATAGGTCACTTCTGGCAACCAAAATTCGCACTTGGAGAACTTGGCATAAAGGAGGTGCTCTATGAGTTTTTCTAACACAAGTCTAAGATGTTCGTCATGCTCTTCCTCATTCTTCGAGTAAATAAGAATATCATCGAGGTAAACCACGACGAACTTATCTAAGTACTCCATGAAGATCGAGTTCATCAAGCGGGAGAATGTAGCTGGAGCATTGGTTAGACCAAAGGACATGACGGTGTACTCGTACTAGGCATAACGAGTGACAAAAGCCGTCTTAGGAATGTCCCCATTTCTAATCTTGATTTGGTGGTAGCCTAACCTCAAGTCCATCTTGGAAAAGACTGTGGATCCAATGAGCTGATCATACAGGTCGTTGATCCTGGGGAGCGGATACTTGTTCTTTATCGTGACCAAATTAGGGGGACGATAATCTACAACCATCCGGTCCGTACCATCTTTCTTCTTGACGAAGAGGACAGGACAAGCCCAAGGAGAAGAACTAGGACGGATGAAACCCTTTTGCAAGGACTCATCAAGTTGTTTCTTAAGCTCGGCTAGTTCTAGGGGTGCCATCTTGTAAGGTCTCCTAGAAATTGGGGCGGTTCCTGGGATAAGATCTATGACAAACTCTACATCTCTGTCAGGTGGAACACCTGGCAGTTCTTCTGGAAAGACATCCGGAAAGTCATGGACTACCAGGATATCTTAAAGGTCTGGGAGAGGGCTGGCATTAAGAGAATAGAGTTGGCGCTTTGAAACTCCGGTGGAGACAGTGACTATCTTGCCAGATAGGTGTTTAAGCTGAACATACCTGGTGTAACAATAAATCTTGGCATAACGAGCTTTCATCCAGTCCATACCCAAGATGATGTTAATATTTGTAGACTTGAGGGCTATAAGTTATGCAAGGAATACAAGTCTGTGGACAAGGATTTCATTACCATGGCTTACACTAGAAGTTTGCCATTTGGATCCAGGAGTTTGAATGACTAGTGGAGAGCGCATATCACAAAATGAAAAGTTGTGCAGGCTGGCATAGCTTTCATAAATGAAGGAGTGAGATGCTCCGATATCGAACAAAAGCGATGTTGGATGACAGTTGACAAGGAGTGTACAAAGAACAACATCTGGATCATCATGAGCGTTTCTAGCTGAGACGTGATGCACACATCCACGTTCTTTGGGAGCTTACTTGACACTGATCGTCTTGTGTGATGGCTTACCACGGCCAACAGACTTCTCGGGCTGGGGTGGAGCATAACTGGCCTGAGAGCAGTCACGTGCATAGTGTCCCGGCTCTCCACATGTGAAGCAAGTCCCTGAAGTAGGACATGGATCCGCATTGACAGGCGGTCTACCAATAGGCCTGGGTGGAGCATATTGCTGAACTGGGTGAGTGCCACATAAGATGGCCTCGGTGAATATCCGGGTGGAAGAGCAGAGTTCGGAACCCAAATCCGGCGCTTCTGAGAACTAGAACCGAAGGAAGAAACGAAATCACGGGTGTGCTTACGAGACTCCTCGTAAGTGAGCTGAGCTTTCTCCGCATTAATGGCCTTGTTCACAAGAGCCTGGAATGTATTGCAATGGTGCAAGTGGAGATCACGACGCAACTTGGGGTTGAGACCCTTCCGGAACCTAGCCTGCTTCTTGGCGTCTATGGACACTTCTTCTGTAGCATAATGGGCAAGGTTCTCAAACTCTATACTGTAAGCATCAACAGCCATCTTACCCTGGGTGAAACTACAAAACTCTTCTCTCTTGCGGTCAATGAGAGCATGAGGAATGTGATATTCACGAAAAGCTTTAGTAAAATCTCTCCAGGTAGGTATCTGGCCGGCTGGAAGCATAGCCTCATAGTTCTGCCACCAAAGACTAGCAGGACCTTCCAGGTGATATGCAGCATAGGTGACCTTGTCACCTTCAGCTACGCTCGCGGAACGCAGCTTGTGAGTGATACTACGGAGCCAGTCATCTGCATCGAGTGGCTCAATGGAATGATGGAAGGTGGGTGGGTTCAGACCAATGAAGTCGGTAATGGAAACCAACTCATTACGCTGATGTGTGGTGTTCTGCTCAATCCGTGCCAACAAGCGGTTGGTCTCTCGCTTGTTCCTCTCCATCTCTAACATGAACTCTGCGAACGAAGGCTGGTCGGGAGGATCCTCATCCCTACCATCTTCGTGGTTCAGGCTATGAGCAACAGAACTTCGGGTAAATGGCGACATCCTGAAGAACGAAACCAAGGAAAACAAGGATGGCTTCAGCATCAACTATAGGATGCAGAAAGTAGCACAAGAAGTTAGTATCTCTCGAACTCCTAGGACAATTTTGGCGGCATGACGGCATTAAAATGCTCAAAATGAGACATCCTGCTATAATGGGGTAGTACCATACTCAACATCATCACTCAAGGTTCTGTGATAGTACTAAACAAACTACACCGGAAGTACTCGAAAACTGGAATATGACTCTGATCAACCAATCCTAAGAGACTACGGAGTAGTAACTCGTGATCCTGATAGATGGAAGAGAAAGCCTAATTCCTTAACCCCGTAGGAAGGTAGGATGACTCAGATCAGAAGGCATAAGGTATAAGGAGTAAAAAGGGCCTTACGTTCCCTTCCACAATCAATTCCCTTACATAACTAAAGAATTTCTCGACTCAACTTCGACCAGTTTGGCTTGGTAATCCTACAGGCAGTCAGGCTCTGATACCAAAGCTGTCGGGACCCCGATTATAAGTCACATCGATCTAGCATGTAACACGTCATATCACTTTGCGGCCTCACGCACGGTATTCCCACGGGTGTCGCCTTACCTGGCCCGGGACCGTTTGCGCCTTTTGGCTCACGTATATGATAGTGCTAGCATCCATATGACAGAGAACCCGGGCTGACATGACTAGTCGTTAACCCAAAGTGGCACTAACTTACGGGGACAGGCATACATGAAACAACATCGAGCATGTCGGTCATCAGCGTGTGAATCCGGGTTGTAGCAACTGGGCTAACAGGACTCAGGGAATCCGGGCTGTAGCAGGCTAACAGGACTCCGGAAGTCACCGGACATTTCCCTGAAGGGACAGACACAGGAATGATGTGAATCCCATGCCGGCCAGTCTAATTGTTCTGGAGCAGTAGTATTGGGCTAGCAGGACTCCGGTGAACCGGGCTGTAGCGGACTACCATGGCTCAGTGGAAGCACTAGACTACATTTCCCCATAAGAGAGGCTACCAAGGATAAACAACAAGGTTATCGGATCCCACACATAGAAATACACATTACACGTACGCATAACATGCAAGTATGTGCTATACAACATGGCATCACAACATAATTCGACAACTCATATAGATAAAGGCCAGAAGAGCCACATAGCATAAATACAAACAGGGGTCTCATGACCCATCATTCAGAGCATACAAGCAACGGAAGCATTACACGTCTGAGTACAGACAACTAAAAACGAAAAAGGCTGAGAAGCCTGACTATCTACAAGACCCTCCCAAGGGTACAAGATCGTAGCTGAGGTAACAAGCTAGTCGTCGAAGTCCATGCAAAACTACTACTAAGACAGAAGTCTCATATGAAAAAACATAAATTAAGCCACGTGAGTACAAAGGTACTCAGCAAGACTTACATCAGATCCTATCATACATGCATTAGTATCAAGGAGGCAATGTGGGGTTCAGTTGCAGCAAGCCAGCTTTGACTCAGTGGCTAACCTATTCGACGACTACGAGTAACTTCTTTGAGGTAAAAAAGCGCACAGGAGTCCTCTAATCACCATCACAATACACCACTATGGATTCATCCCCGTCTCCCTACGAGAAGACCATCCATAGCACTCAAACTTGTCTTGAGCATTTTAGAGTATCCACTTCAAGTTGTCTATGTACCATGTAAGCATCCAAGAAGTCCATAACCGAGGACACGGCTATTCGAATAGATCATGATAACCCTGCAGGGGTGTACTTCTTCACAAACGCTCTCACCACTTATCACCATGTACACGTCATGTATCTCAGCGACCTTCAAGCGGAAGCCTGGCGAGGGTGTCAGCCACGACCTGACTAACCACACAAGACTCTAGTCCAGGTTTATCGCCTATTCGGGTTCCATCCGCAAGGAGATCCGGCCGGGGTGTCGCTCACGGCCCCAAACGATGTGAGAAGGGTTGCCAAGACCACCATCCGGGTGCCACTTGGTACACCGTGCCACCTGTGCCTAGTCTGTCCCAAGCCCACCCTGCCGGGTGCCACTCGGTACAAAAATAGCACTACCTACAAACACCAGAAACTAGTTGCAACTCCTGGACAAAGATCAAGTTGGTTAGTAAGTCGAGAGGGGCCGAGTTACCGGAACCTAATGTGTGGTAGTAGCTAGTCATTGGACAACAGACATAGAACTCAGTTCTTAAGGACGGTTCCAGTGAGACAACCCACCATGTACTCCTACATGGCCTCTCAGCACCAGAACATATCATAACACTCCAATTCATTCCCAACGAATCAGACCGGACACAACTCTAAGCAATAGCAGGCATGGCATGTTAGGAACAAAACATGGCTCAATGAACTCCTACACATGCTAGTGGGTTTCAACTATTTACTGTGGCAATGACAGGTTATGCAGAGGAATGGGTTCAACTACCGGATTATAAAGTAGCAGTTGAATCGTTGTTTTCCTAATGCAATAAATGAGAGCAGGAGCGAGAGCGTGGGATTGTATCGGAATGAACAAGGGGGTTTGCTTGCCTGGTGGATCAACAGGGGGGCACTGCTCCACAGACAGGTACTCTGGAGCACTCTCAGGAGCAGGACCTATCGAGAAGGAACGGTGTCGACAATCAAACACAAGCATATGCAACAATATGATGCATGAATATGGCATTAATATGTAATGTGTTTTGAGCTAATGCATTTAGCATTCAACTTGGAAGAGGTCCATTTGAACCAAAGGTTCAAATGCAACTCTAATTTAAGTCCCTTTAAATGCCATAAGTGTGTTTTCACATATACAGCAAGTATATCTTGGATTTTCATGCATGAAAATGGTACAGATGGATAGATTGAATTTTTCTGATAATTTTTCATATATAAATTATTTCAATTTGAGCTACGGTTGAATTTCTATGAATTTTTGAAGTTTTGAACATTTTCTGGAATTTCCTGTTTATTTTAAATCCAGAAACTGCTAATTGGGTCATGCTGATGACAGCATGATGTCAGTGGGTCAACGGTATTGACCAGGGTCAAACCTGACGTGTGGAGGCCACACATCAGTGTCACGGAGTTAAACAGGGGGGTTATTATTAATCTAATTAAGGATTAGGGCGCAGGGGCCCACTGTCAGTGTCAGGGTTTAGTTAAATGGTGATTAGCCTTAAGCTAATCACATGGCAGGCCGGGCCCGCACATCAGGCCGGCTAGGTCGTCGCCGGCGACCTCTAGTCGCGGCGGTGTCCGTGCTACAGGCAGCATGGGCGGTGTCTGAGAGCACCGGGCCGTAGCCCAGGCTCGTCCACTTCCAGGGGCAGGTGCGAGGGGGAGGGGTGGCCGGAGCTTGCCGGAGCTCGGCTCGAGCGGCAGGAGGGGCTAGAGTCGCAGACGGGCATGGGAGAGGGGGGTTCGAGGGCGGGGCTCACAGCGGTTCCGATGGAGGCGTCAGCGAGCTCGGTGGAGGCCCGGAGCATGCAGGGCGGAGAAGGCGAACTCCATCGGCCGGCGATGAAGCAGACGGCGGTGACGATGATACGGGGCGTCCAGAGATGCCCAATTTGACGGAGAGGATGAGGGCGATGGCGCGGAGTGGTGGGCATGACGGAGGGGCGAGGCCGTGGCGGTGGGCGTGACAACGGTGAGCGGCGGCGACGGGCGTGCTCGGCCGTGAGAGAGAGAGAGAGCGTGGGGGACGGACCAGAGGAGGGGATCGACACAGGGGGGAGTGAGAGGGGCCCGGGGAGTGCGTGGCGCTTCTAGAGAGTCGTGGAAGGGAGCAGGGAGGCAGGAGGTGGTCGGGCACGCGGCCGTGTGCGGCGAGCACACGCCTTTGTGGATGAAACGATATCCATTGCCTCTTATTGCTTTCAAATTTTTTGTCGTGTCAACATAGAACAACGGGAGTGTTGTGTGAATTTTGTGATTTTTCGGGGTTCGTTTGGACATTTTTATCCATTAACTGAGTTTTCAATGCATTTATGTGCATAATTCAAATTTGAACTACATGCACATGCTCCAGTGCATATAAATTGGTTGAAAAATCAAATCTGTGTCCTTGGGTGCATGCTTAGGTCCCATGCAAGAAATAGAAATGAATTTCAAACACCAAGGCACCGTTGATTGCCGACAAAACATTGAGATACCTAGTTTTTAAATTCTAGTAAATCCAAAACTCATCTGAAATTCATGAAAATTGGCATGGTATCATGGAGCGGCATCAACATGCCGTGGTAAAAAATTTGTCCCAATTGGGGCAGGTTTGGGTATAAGCTTCTCACAAACCAGAGCTTCTCACAATAAGCATGATGGTTTCGATAGGGAACGTCCCACCTTTGGGGACGAAACAATATCCATTGCCTCTTATTGGTTTCAAATTTATTCTCGTGTCAACATGGAACAATAGGAGTGTCGTGTCAATTTCTATGATTTTTCGGGGTTCGTTTTCAATGCATTTTTGTGCATAATTCAAATTTGAACTACAAGCACATGCTCGAGTGCATATAAATTGGTTCAAAAATCAAATATGTGTCCTTGGGTGCATGATTAGGTCCCATGCAAGAAATGGGAATGAAATTAAAACACCAGGGCACCGTTGATTGCTGGCAAAACGTTGAGATACTTTGTTTTAAAGTTCTAGTAAATCTAAAACTTGTCTGAAATTCATGAAACTTGGCATGCTATCATGGAGCGGCATCAACATGCTGTGGTAAAAAGTTTGTCCCATTTGGGGCAGGTTTGGGTATAAGCTTCCCACAAACAAGAGCTTCTCACAACAAGCATGATGGTTTGGATAGGGAACGTCCCACCTTTGGGGACGAAACGAATCTATTGCGTCATTGCTTTCAAATTTTTTCTCATGTCAACATAGAACAACATGAGTGTTGTGTCAATTTTTGTGATTTTTCGGGGTTCGTTTGGACATTTTTATGCATTAACAGAGTTTTCAATGCATTTATGTGCATAATTCAAATTTGAACTACATGCACATGCTCCAGTGCATATAATTGGTTGAAAAATCAAATATGTGTCCTTGGGCGCATGCTTAGGTCCCATGAAAGAAATGGGAATGAATTTCAAACACCAGGGCGCCATTGATTGCCGGATAAACGTTGAGATACCTGGTTTTTCAATTCTAGTAAATCCAAACTCGTCTGAAATTCTTGAAACTTGGGATGGTATCATGGAGCGGCATCAACATGCCGTGGTAAAAAATTTGTCCCATTTGGGGCAGGTTTGGGTATAAGCTTCCCACAAACCAGAGCTTCTCAGAACAATCATGTTGGTTTTGATAGGGAACATCCCACCTTTGGGGACGAAACGATTTCCATTGCCTCTTATTTCTTTCAAATTTTTTCTTGTCTCAACATAGAAAAATGGAGTGTTGTGTAAATTTTTGTGATTTTTCAGGGTTTGTTTGGACATTTTTATCCATTAAATGAGTTTTCAATGCATTTATGTGCATAATTCAAATTTGAACTACATGCACATGCTCCAGTGCATATAAATTGGTTGAAAAATCAAATCTGTGTCCTTGGGTGCATGCTTAGGTCCCATGCAAGAAATGGGAATTAATTTCAAACACCAGGGCACCGTTGATTGCCGGCAAAACGTTGAGATACCTGGTTTTTAAATTCTAGTAAATCCAAAACTCGTCCGAAATTCATGAAACTTGGCATGGTATCATGGAGCGGCATCAACATGTTGTGGTGAAAAAAAATTCACATTTGGGGCAGGTTCGGGTATAAGCTTCTCAGAAACTAGAGCTTCTCACAACAAGCATGATAGCTTCGATAGGGAACATCCCACCTTTGGGGACGAAACGATATCCATTGCCTCTTATTGATTTCAAATTTGTTCTCGTGTCAACATAGAACAGCAGGAGTGTTGTGTCAAGTTTTGTGATTTTTCGGGGTTCGTTCGGATATTTCTATGCATTAACTGAGTTTTCAATGCATTTATGTGCATAATTCAAATTTGAACTACATGCACATGCTCCAGTGCATATAATTGGTTGAAAAATCAAATATGTTTCCTCGGGCGCATGCTTAGGTCCCATGAAAGAAATGGGAACGAATCTAAACACCAGGGCACCGTTGATTGCTGGCAAAACGTTGAGATACCTGGTTTTAAAATTCAAGTAAATCCAAACTCGTCTGAAATTCTTGAAAATTGACATGGTATCATGGAGCGGCATCAACATGCCGTGGTAAAAAATTTGTCCCATTCGGGGCAGGTTTGGGTATAAGCTTCTCACAAACCAGAGCTTCTCACAATAAGCATGTTGGTTTCGATAGGGAACGTCCCACCTTTGGGGACGAAACGATTTCCATTGCCTCTTATTGCTTTCAAATTTTTTCTCGTGTCAACATAGAACAAAAGGAGTGTTGTGTAAATTTTTGTGATTTTTCAGGACTTGTTTCAACATTTTTATCCATTAAATGAGTTTTCAATGTATTTATGTGCATAATTCAAATTTGGACTACATGCACATGCTCCATTGCATATGAATTGGTTGAAAAATCAAATATGTGTCCTTGGGTGCATGCTTAGGTCCCATGCAAGAAATGGGAATGAATTTCAAACACTAGGGCACCGTTGATTCCCGGCAAAATGTTGAGATACTTTGTTTTAAAATTCTAGTAAATCTAAAACTCATCTGAAATTCATGAAACTTGGCATGCTATCATGGAGCGGCATCAACATGCCGTGGTAAAAAAATTGTCCCATTTGGTGCAGGTTTGGGTATAAGCTTGCCCCAAACCAGAGCTTCTCACAACAAGTATGATGGTTTCGATAGGGAACGTCCCACCTTTGGGGACGAAACGTTATCCATTGCCTCTTATTGCTTTCAATTTTTTTCTCGTGTCAACATAAAACAACAGGAGTGTTGTGTGAATTTTTGTGATTTTTCGGGGTTCATTTGGACTTTTTTATCCATTAACAGAGTTTACAATGCATTTATGTGCATAATTCAAATTTGAACTACATGCACATGCTCCAGTGCATATAAATTGGTTGAAAAACCAAATCTGTATCCTTGGGTGCATGCTTAGGTCCCATGCAAGAAATGGGAATGAATTTCAAAGACCAACGCACCATTGATTGCCGGCAAAACATTGAGATACCTGGTTTTTAAATTCTAGTAAATCCTAAACTCATTTGAAATTCATGAAACTTGGTATGGTATCATGGAGGGGCATCAACATGCCATGGTAAAAAATTTGTCCCATTTGGGGCAGTTTTGGGTATAAGCTTCTCACAGACCAGAGCTTCTCATAACAAGCATGGTGGTTTCGATAGGGAATGTCCCACCTTTAGGGACGAAACGATGTCCATTGCCTCTTCTTTCTTTCATATTTTTTCTCATGTCAGCGTAGAACAACAGGAGTGTTGTGTCAAATTTTCTGATTTTCCGGGGTTCGTTTGGACATTTTTATGCATTAACTGAGTTTTCAATGCATTTATATGCATAATTCAAATTTGAACTCATGCACAAGCTCCAGTGCATATTAAGTGGTTGAAAAATCAAATCTGTGTCCTTGGGTGAATGCTTAGGTCCCATGCAAGAAATGGGAATGAATTTCAAACACCAGGGCACCGTTGGTTGCCGGCAAAACATTGAGATACCTGGTTTTTGAATTCTAGTAAATCCAAAACTCATCTGAAATTCATGAAACTTAGCATGGTATCATGGAGCGGCATCAACATGCCGTGGTAAAAATTTTGTCCCATTTGGGGCAGGTTTGGGTATAAGGTTCTCACAAACCAGAGCTTCTTACAACAAGCATGATGGTTATCGATAGGGAACGTCCCACCTTTGGGGACGAAATGATATCCATTGCCTGTTATTGCTTTCAAATATTTTCTCGTGTCAAAATAGAACAACATGAGTGTTGTGTCAATTTTTGTGATTTTTCAGGGTTCGTTTGGACATTTTTATACATTAACTGAGTTTTCAATGCATTTATGTGCACAATTCAAATTTGAACTACATGCACATGCTTCAATGCATATAAACTGGTTGAAAAATCAAATATGTGTCCTTGGGTGCATGCTTAGGTCCCATTCAAAAAATGGGAATGAATTTCAAACACCAGGGCACCGTTGATTGGCGGCAAAACATTGAGATACCTGGTTTTTAAATTCTAGTAAATCAAAAACTCATCTGAAATTCAAGAAACTTCCCATGGTATCATGGAGCGGCATCAACATGCCATGGTAAAAAATTTGTCCCATTTGGGGCAGGTTTTGGTGCAAGCTTCTCACAAACCAGAGCTTCAAACAACAAGCATGATGCTTTCGATAGGGAACGTCCCACCTTTCGGGACGAAACGATATCCACCTCACATTTGAACTACATGCACATGCTCTAGTGCATATAAACTGGTTGAAAAATCAAATCTGTGTCCTTGGGTGCATGCTTAGGTCCCATGCAAGAAATGGGAATGAATTTCAAACACCAGGGCACTGTTGATTGGCGGCAAAACATTGAGATATCTGGTTTTTAAATTCTAGTAAATCCAAAGCTCGTCTGAACTTCATGAAACTTGGCATGGTATCATGGAGTGGCATCAACATGCCGTAGTAAAAAATTTGTCCCATTTGGGGCAGGTTTGGGTATAAGCTTCTCACAAACCAAAGCTTCTCACAACAAGGATGATGGTTTCTGTAGGGAACGTCCCACCTTTGGGGACGAAACGATATCCGTTGCCACTTATTGCTTTCAAATTTTTTCTTGTGTCAACATAGAATAAAATGAGTGTTGTGTCAATTTTAGTTATTTTTCGGGGTTCGTTTGGACATATTTATCCATTAACTGAGTTTTCGATGCATTTATGTGCATAATTCAAATTTGAACTACATGCAATGCGCCAGTGCATATAAATTGTATGGAAAATCAAATTTGTGTCCTTGGATGCATGCTTATGTCCCATGCAAGAAATGGGAATGAATTTCAAACACCAGGGCACCGTTGATTGCCGACAAAACATTGAGATACCTGGTTTATAAATTCTAGTAAATCCAAAACTCGTCTGAAATTCATGAAACTTGGCATGGTATCATGGAGCGGCATCAACATGCCGTGGTAAAATTTTTGTCCCATTTGGGGCAGGTTTGGGTATAAGCTTCTCACAAACTAGAGCTTCTCGCAACAAGCATGATGGTTTCGATAGGGAACGTCCCACCTTTTGGGACGAAATGATATCCATTGCCTCTTATTGCTTTCAAATTTTTTTCTCATGTCAACATAGAACAAAATTAGTGTTGTGTCAATTTTTGTGATTTTTCAAGGTTCATTTGGTCATATTTATCCTTTAACTGAGTTTTCAATGCATTTATGTGCGTAATTCAAATTTGAACTACATGCACATGCTCCAGTGCATATAAGTTAGTTGAAAAATCAAATCTGTGTCCTTGGGTGCATGCTTAGGTCCCATGCAAGAAATGGGAATGAATTTGAAACACTAGGGCATCGTTGATTGCCGGCAAAACGTTGAGATACCTGGTTTATAAATTCTAGTAAATCCAAAACTCGTCTGAAATTCATGAAACTTAGAATGGTATCATGGAGCGGCATCAACATGCCGTGGTAAAAAATTTGTCCCATTTGGGGCAGGTTTGGGTATAAGTTTCTCACAAACCAGAGCTTCTCACAACAAGCATGATGGTTGCGATAGGACACGTCCCACCTTTGGGGACGAAATGATATCCATTGTCTCTTATTGCTTTCAAATATTTTCTCGTGTCAGCATAGAACAACATGAGTGTTGTGTCAATTTTTGTGATTTTTCGGGGTTCGTTTGGACATTTTTATGCATTAACTGAGTTTTCAATGCATTTATGTGCATAATTCAAACTTGAACTACATGCACATGCTCCAGTGCATATAAACTGGTCGAAAAATCAAATCTGTGTCGTTGGGTGCATGCTTAGGTCCCATGCAAGAAATGGGAATGAATTTGAAACACTAGGGCACCGTTGATTGGCAGCAAAATGATGAGATACCTGGTTTTTAAATTCTAGTAAATCCAAAGCTCGTCTAAAGTTCATGAAACTTGGCATGGTATCATGGAGCGGCATCAACATGCCGTAGTAAAAAATTTGTTCCATTTGGGGCAGGTTCGGGTATAAGCTTCTCACAAACCAAAGCTTCTCACAACAAGCATGATGGTTTCTATAGGGAACATCCCTCCTTTGGGGATGAAACGATATCCATTGCCTCTTATTGCTTTCAATTTTTTTCTCGTATCAACATAGAACAAAATGAGTGTTGTGTCAATTTTTCTGATTTTTAGGGTTCGTTTGGACATATTTATCCATTAACTGAGTTTTCTATGCATTTATGTGCATAATTCAAATTTGAACTACATGCACATGCGCGAGTGCATATAAATTGTATGGAAAATCAAATTTGTGTCCTTGGGTGCATGCTTAGGTCCCATGCAAGAAATGGGAATGAATTTCAAACACCAGGGCACCGTTGATTGCCGGCAAAACATTGAGATACCTGGTTCGTAAATTCTAGTAAATCCAAAACTCGTCTGAAATTCATGAAACTTGGCATGGTATCATGGAGCGGCATCAACATGTCGTGGTAAAAAATTTGTCCCATTTGGGGCGGATTTGGGTATAAGCTTCTCACAAACCAGAGCTTCTCACAACAAGCATGATGGTTTCGATAGGGAACGTCCCACCTTTGGGGACGAAACGATATCCATTGCCTCTTATTGCTTTCAATTTTTTTTCTCGTGTCAACATAGAACAAAATGAGTGTTGTGTCAATTTTTGTGATTTTTCAGGGTTCGTTTGGACATATTTATCCATTAGCTGAGTTTTCAATGCATTTATGTGCATAATTCAAATTTGAACTAAATGCACATGCTCTAGTGCATATAAATTGGTTGAAAAATCAAATATGTGTCCTTGGGTGCATGCTTAGGTCCCATGCAAGAAATGGGAATGAATTTCAAACACCAGGGCACTGTTGATTGCCGGCAAAACGTTGAGATACCTAGTTTATAAATTCTAGTAAATCCAAAACTTGTCTAAAATTCATGAAACTTGGCATGGTGTCATGGAGCGGCATCAACATGCCATGGTAAAAAAATTGTCCTATTTGGGGCAGGTTTGGGTATAAGCTTCTCACATACCAGAGCTTCTCACAACAAGTATGATGGTTTCGATAGGGAACGTCCCACCTTTGGGGACGAAATGATATCCATTGCCTCTTATTGCTTTCAAATATTTTCTCGTGTCAACATAGAACAACATGAGTGTTGTGTCAATTTTTGTGATTTTTCAGGGTTCGTTTGGACATTTTTATGCATTAACTGAGTTTTCAATGCATTTATGTGCATAATTCAAATTTGAACTACATGCACATGCTCCAGTGCATATAAACTGGTTGAAAAATCAAATCTGTGTCCTTGGGTGCATGCTTAGGTCCCATGCAAGAAATGGGAATGAATTTCAAACACCAGGGTACCGTTGATTGGCGGCAAAATGTTGAGATACCTGGTTTATAAATTCTAGTAAATCCAAAAAACGTCTGAACTTCATGAAACTTGGCATGGTGTCATGGAGCGGCATCAACATGCCGTGGTAAAAAATTTGTCCCATTTGGGGCAGGTTTGGGTATAAGCTTCTCACAAACGAGAGCTTCTCACAACAAGCATGATGGTTTCGATAGGGAACGTCCCACCTTTGGGGAGGAAACTATATCCATTGCCTCTTATTGCTTTCAAATTTTTTCTCGTGTCAACATAGACAAACGGAGTGTAGTGTCAATTTTTGTGATTTTTCAGGGTTCGTTTGGACATATTTATCCATTAACTGAGTTTTCATTGCATTTATGTGCATAATTCAAATGTGAACTACATGCACATGCGCCAGTGCATATAAATTGGTTGGTAAATCAAATCTGTGTCCTTGGGTGCATGCTTAGGTCCCATGCAAGAAATGGGAATGAATTTAAAACACCAGCGCACCGTTGATTGCCAACAAAACGTTGAGATACCTGGTTTATAAATACTAGTAAATCCAAAACTTGTCTGAAATTCATGAAACCTCGCATGGTATCATGGAGCGGCATCAACATGTCGTGGTAAAAAATTTCTCCCATTTGGGGCAGGTTTGGGTATAAGCTTCTAACAAACCAGAGCTTCTCACAACAAGCATGATGGTTTCGATAGGGAACATCCCACCATTGGGGAAGAAACGATATCCATTGCCTCTTATTGCTTTCAAATTTTTTCTCGTGTCAACATAGAACAAAATGATTGTTGTGTTAATTTTTGTGATTTTTCATGGTTCGCGGTCATATTTATCCATTAACTGAGTTTTCAATGCAATTATGTGCATAATTCAAATTTGAACTACATGCACATGCGCCAGTGCATATAAATTGGTTGAGAAATCAAATCTGTGTCCTTGGGAGCATGCTTAAGTCCCATGCAAGAAATGGGAATGAATTTTAAACACTAGGGCACCGTTGATTGCCGGCAAAACGTTGAGATACCTGGTTTATAAATTCTAGTAAATCCAAAACTCGTCTGAAATTCATGAAACTTAGCATGGTATCATGGAGCGGCATCAACATGCCGTGGTAAAAATTTGTCCCATTTAGGGCAGGTTTGGGTATAAGCTTCTCACAAACCAGAGCTTCTCACAACAAGCATGATGGTTTCAATAGGGAACGTCCCACCTTTGGGGACGAAACGATATCCATTGCCTCCTATTGCTTTCAATTTTTTTTCTCGTTTAAACATAGAACAAAATGAGTGTTGTGTCAATTTTTGTGATTTTTCAGGGTTTATTTTGACATATTTATCCATTAACTGAGTTTTCAATGCATTTATGTGCATAATTCAAATTTGAACTACATGCACATGCGCCAGTGCATATAAATTGGTTGGAAAATCAAATCTGTGTCCTTGGGTGCATGCTTAGGTCCCATGCAAGAAATGGGAATGAATTTCAAACACCAGGGCACCGTTGATTGCCGGCAAAACGTTGATATACCTGGTTTATAAATTCTAGTAAATCCAAAACTCGTCTGAAATTCATGATACTTGGCATGGTATCATGGAGCGGCATCAACATGCCGTGGTAAATTTTTTGTCCCATTTGGGGTAGGTTTGGGTATCAGCTTCTCACAAACCAGAGCTTCTCACAACAAGCATGATGGTTTCGATAGGGAACGTCCCACCTTTTGGGACGAAACGATATCCATTGCCTCTTATTGCTTTAATTTTTTTTCTCGTGTCAGCATAGAACAAAATATGTGTTGTGTCAATTTTTGTGATTTTTCAGGGTTCGTTTGGACATAGTTATCCATTAACTTAGTTTTCAATGCATTTATGTGCGTAATTCAAATTTGAACTACATGCACATGCTCCAGTGCATATAAATTGGTTGAATAATCAAATCTGTGTCCTTGGGTGCATGCTTAGGTCCCATGCAAGAAATGGGAATGAATTTGAAACACTAGGGCACCGTTGATTGCCGGCAAAACGTTGAGACACCTGGTTTATAAATTCTAGTAAATCCAAAACTCGTCTGGAATTCATGAAACTTAGCATGGTATCATGGAGCGGCATCAACATGCCGTGGTAAAAAATTTGTCCCATTTGGGGCAGGTTTGGGTATAAGCTTCTCGCAAACCAGATCTTCTCACAACAAGCATGATGGTTGCGATAGGAAACGTCCCACCTTTGGGGACGAAATGATATCCATTGCCTCTTATTGCTTTCAAATATTTTCTCGTGTCATCATAGAACAACATGAGTGTTGTATCAATTTGTGTGATTTTTCAGGGTTTGTTTGGACATTTTTATGCATTAATTGAGTTTTCAATGCATTTATGTGCATAATTCAAATTTGAACTACATGCACATGCTCCAGTGCATATAAACTAGTTGAAAAATCAAATCTGTGTCCTTGGGTGCATGCTTAGGTCCCATGCAAGAAATGGGAATGAATTTCAAACACCAGGGCACCGTTGATTGGCGGCAAAACGTTGAGATACCTGGTTTTTAAATTCTAGTAAATCCAAAGCTCGTCTGAACTTCATGAAACTTGGCAAGTTATCATGGAGCGGCATCAACATGTCGTAGTAAAAATTTGGGGCAGGTTTGGGTATAAGCTTCTCACAAACCAAAGCTTCTCATAGCAAGCATGATGGTTTCTATAGGGAACGTCCCACCTTTGGGGACGAAATGATATCCATTGCCTCTTATTGCTTTCAAATTTTTTCTCGTGTCAACATAGAACAAAATGAGTGTTGTGTCAATTTTTGTGATTTTTAGGGTTCGTTTGGACATATTTATCCATTATCTGTGTTTTCAATGCATTTATGTGCATAATTCAAATTTGAATAAAATGCACATACGCCAGTGCATATAAATTGTATGGAGAATCAAATTTGTGTCCTTGGGTGCATGCTTAGGTCCCATCCAAGAAATGGGAATGAATTTCAAACACCAGGGCACCGTTGATTGCCGGCAAAACATTGAGATACCTGGTTTATAAATTCTAGTAAATCCAAAATTCGTCTGAAATTCATGAAACTTGGCATGGTATCATGGAGCGGCCTCAACATGTCGTGGGAAAAATTTTGTCCCATTTGGGGCGGATTTGGGTATCAGCTTCTCACAAACCAGAGCTTCTCAGAACATGCATGATGGTTTCGATAGGGAATGTCCCACCTTTGGGGACGAAACGATATCCATTGCCTCTTATTGCTTTCAATTTTTTTTCTCGTGTCAACATAGAACAAAATGAGTGTTGTGTCAATTTTTGTGATTTTTCAGGGTTCGTTTGGACATATTTATCCATTAACTGAGTTTTCAATGCATTTATGTGCATAATTCAAATTTGAACTACATGCACATGCTCCAATGCATATAAACTGGTTGAAAAATCAAATCTGTGTCCTTGGGTGCATGCTTAGGTCCCAGGCAAGAAGTGGGAATGAATTTCAAACACCAGGGCACCGTTGATTGGCGGCAAAATGTTGAGATACCTGGTTTATAAATTCCAGTAAATCCAAAAATCGTGTGAACTTCATGAAACTTGTCATGGTGCCATGGAGCGGCATCAACATGACGTAGTAAAAAATTTGTCCCATTTGGGGCAGGTTTGGGTATAAGTTTCTCACAAACGAGAGCTTCTCACAACAGGCATGATGGTTTCGATAGGGAACGTCCCACCTTTGGGGACGAAACTATATCCATTGCCTCTTATTGCTTTCAAATTTTTTCTCGTGTCAACATAGAACAACATGAGTATTGTGTAAATTTTTATGATTTTTTGGGGTTCGTTTGGATATCTTATGCATTAACTGAATTTTCAATGCATTTATGTGCATAATTCAAATTTGAACTACATGCACATGCTCCAGTGCATATAAATTGGTTGAAAAATCATATCTGTGTCCTTGGGTGCATGCCTAGGTCCCATGCAAGAAATGGGAATGAATTTTAAATACTAGGGCACCGTTGATTGCTGACAAAACGTTGAGATACTTTGTTTTAAAATTCTAGTAAATCTAAAACTCGTCTGAAATTCATGAAACTTGGCATGCTATCATGGAGCGGCATCAACATGCTGTGGTAAAAAATTTGTCCCATTTGGGGCTGGTTTGGGTATAAGCTTACCACAAACCAGAGCTTCACACAACAAGTATGATGGTTTCGATAGGGAACGTCCCACCTTTGGGGATGAAACGATATCCATTGCCTCTTATTGCTTTAATTTTTTTTCTCATGTCAGCATAGAACAAAATGTGTGTTGTGTCAATTTTTGTGATTTTTCAGGGTTCGTTTGGACATATTTATCCATTAACAGAGTTTTGAATGCATTTATGTGCATAATTCAAATTTGAACTACATGCACATGCTCCAGTGCATATAAATTGGTTGAAAAATCAAATCTTTGTCCTTGGGTGCATGCTTAGGTCCCATGCAAGAAATGGGAATGAATATCAAACACTAGGGCACCGTTGATTGCCGGCAAAACGTTGAGATACCTAGTTTATAAATTCTAGTAAATCCAAAACTCGTCTGAAATTCATGAAACTTGGCATGGTATCATGGAGCGGCATCAACATGCCATGGTAAAAAGTTTGTCCCATTTCGGGCAGGTTTGAGTATAAGCTTCTCACATACTAGAGCTTCTCACAACAAGTATGATGGTTTCGATAGGGAACATCCCACCTTTGGGGACGAAATGATATCCATTGCCTCTTATTACTTTCAAATATTTTCTCGTGTCAACATAGAACAACATGAGTGTTGTGTCAATTTTTCTGATTTTCAGGGTTCGTTTGGACATTTTTATGCATTAACTGAGTTTTCAATGCATTTATGTGCATAATTCAAATTTTAACTACATGCACATGCTCCAGTGCATATAAACTGGTTGAAAAAACAAATCTGTGTCCTTGGGTGCATGCTTAGGTCCCATGCAAGAAATGGGAATGAATTTCAAACACCAGAGCACCGTTGATTGGCGGCAAAACGTTGAGATACCTGGTTTTTAAATTCTAGTAAATCAAAAAATCATCTGAAATTCATGAAACTTGGCATGGTGTCATGGATCGGCATCAACATGCCATGGTAAAAAATTTGTCCCATTTGGGGCAGGTTTGTGTCGGGGGAAGAACTGATCGTGCCCCACGAGCACCTACGGGACCTGGATCCCTTTGTGGTTCGGAGGGGGGCGGAGATTACACAAGAGCGGGTCGAGGCGATGCGCACGAGAGGGTTTTTACCCAGCTTCGGAGCTCTCCGGAGAGATAATACTCCTACTGCTGCTTTGTGGATTATCTTCTCTTCTTGCTAGGGAGCAATGCGGGCTACAAAACCTAGCCTGAATGTGATGAACTAAGCTGGAGCTGGACCGAAACCAGTCGAACCTCCTCTACGTTGCCCTCGGGCCTCCTTTTATTGGCACAAGGGGTTACCACATGTGGCAAGTAGACAAGGTTACAATGGTAAAACCTGGGTTGGTACACCGCTTTATACGGTGTGTACGATAATCTATACCTAACTCGACGGCAAGGGACAAGGGTCATCAATGCCCGTCTCGGTTGTTCAACAGTGTAACAAGGACCGTTAAGTGCGCCTCCGTCCGCCACGAAGGTAGCTTGTCAGCGCCGTCTGTCGCTACTCCCCGCTGGCTGCACGGCCCGTCGACACGCGTGCTTGGGAGAGCCCCGTGGTGACACGTTGGCGGATGAGCTGGAGCTGAGATGAAGAGAGGTCGCCCGCCCGGCAAGCGCTTGCCATGGCGGGAACCTTGTCGCGCTTTGGGGTTCAGCGCCGCCAAGCCTTCCCGGAAGCTCCTCTTGCCGGGCCTCGCCTTTGTGCCTTGAGTGGCCTTCCCGGCAAGCTCCTCTTGCCGGGGTCTTGACTGCTTTGTTCTTGAATGGCTCCAAAGGAGCCATCGAGGACCTTGGTGGCCATCAAGCCAGCCCTGCCGTGGGCGCAGAATCGTCTGTGCGACGAGTTCGGGTACTAGGGTACCCTACTCTAGTACACCGGACAGAGCCCCGGCCTGGCCACACACGGCGCTAAGCTCTGTTGGGCCAGGCCCAAAACAGTGCTGGCGTAGCGTGGTCTTGATTACGCCGTTATTTGCCTTGGACCCACCACGTCTCCCACGAGCAGCACGCGCCTACCGCGTTCCTCTCAGAACGCACGCGTTAATTGGGGTGTCGTGGGTGAAGTGGGCGGCGTGCGAGGTCGCCTCATCTGTCGCCTCAGTTCTGTATCTCCGCCACGTGGTTCCCATGCACTCGGGGTCACGGGCGGTGGAAGTGGGAAGCGGGCGTTGTGAGCAGAGGCAGCAGGTCTGTCCTGATTCCTGCTCTTCCAGGCCTTGATTCGCCGAAAGGGCGGCCGAGCCCCCACCTTGCTCCTTTTAAGAAGGGCGGAGGGGGAGCGCAGAAGCCCGCACTCTCCCATCCCTTCTTTTCTTCAGCTTCTGCTTCTCTTTCTCCCATTCGCCACGGAGAAAGGGAACCTTGGTTCTCCATCGGTGGCGGCGAGGGTCGCAGCTAGACAGCGCACCCCTCCCAATCCCACGCCCGGGGTGGCAGAGCCAGCCGTAAGGGGAAGAGGGAGGGGGCGAGGTCGTGGACGAGGCCGAGGAGCCCGAGGGAGAGGCGGACGAGGCGGTGCGCCGTCTCCGCCTCCGTCGGCGGTTCCTCTCCGGGGGCGAGGTCGTGGGCGAGCTCGAGGCGCTCGGGGAAGAGGCGGGCGGGGCGGCGTGCCGTCTCCGCCCCCGCCGGCGGTTCCTTTCCCCGCGGCGGTCCATACGGGGGACGACCCTTGCGAGTTCTTCGTCAAGCTGCGTCGGGCGCCTCGTCGTCGTCTCCGGCTTCCAGCTCCGTTCGCAATGGCAATGGAGTCGGATCCGCCCGAGACGTTGAGGTTGCACATGAGGGGCTGTGGGATCAGCGGCACGCGAGTCCGTGTTGTATTCCCAGCCCCTAATGTGATGTATCTTGATCGTGGGTGGAAGACGTTCGCCCGCATCCACAACCTGCTGGCGTGGTTTACCCTCCATTTTAAGTTAATGGAGGGTGATCTCCTCTCCGTCAAGGTCTTCGGGGATCTTGGCACTCGGGCGAGGTGCTGCGTGGATAGCTCCTCCGACAGCGAAGATTCCTCCTCGAGCGAGAGTGGCGAGGAGGAGAGCGACAGCGACGATGAGGTTAGCGGGCCCAACTAGTTGTCGGGCGCCGCTCCGCGCGTTACCGGCGACCCCATCATCTGTGTCGCCGGCTCCTTGAACTCCCCGGGGTCGTCTCCTTGGGTGGCTGGCGTAGGGAGGCTGCGGAAGGGGAAGAGAGATGGCGACAAGGCCGTCAAGTCGGAGTACGAGGGCGTAGTGCCCTCGACAGCGTGCTGACGTCCTGCCGCCCCGTCTTCGAGCCCTGCTTCCGGCGCTGCCGTCCCCGTCAAGCCTTCGGAGAGCCCCCGGCATGTTCTCTTGGTGCCTTCTGGCACTGTAGCTCAGCAGAGGCGCTCCTTTGCCCTTCCGCCTCCTTAACCTACCTCCTGAAGATAGGGACAGAAAAGGGATTACGGGCATCTTATCTTTTTAATTTGTAAGCCTTCGGGCCTTATCTGCATTTAAGAACTTGTAATCCTCTCTTTCATGTTTTTCACTCTCCACGGACTGTATCCGAGAAGAATGTTTTTAATGAAAGAGAGATGTTTGAGAAAGGACGAAAGGCTTATCTGATACTGCAGCCCCCGGCAACTCTGGCTTGCCGGGGCTTGGATGCTAGCGCACCTTCCTTCTCTTCGCTGTCATTTCAGTTCTGAGAACGATTTAGCTAGTGCCGCGATAAGTTATTTTTGTAATATACACTATCTTAGGCCATCGAATGCAATGTTATTTCCTTTACTCGATTTCTTCCTTGTATGTTTTCACCCACGCTTTCAGTGGAAACTTGCGGTGCAGCACCCTTGCCATGAGCACCGAAAAGCGGAACTTCAGCAGCTCTTTGGCGGGTCGCTACCGACAAGCAACCTCGTCGCGGACTAGTCGCAGCTCACTTAAATTGTTGAGCGGACTCGAAACAAAGTAAGGGCGCGACCAGTCACGATTTGGTTCCTCCGCGCACAGGTTTTCCATACAAAGTACTATCGTTCGAGGAAGATAACTTAAAAATTTAAAACTGGTCGCTTAAACTTAGCAACTTAGCTTTTCTGTTGTCCGCCTTCCGGCAAGGCGACAGTTCCTCGAGCGACGCCCACACCATTATCTCCTCCTCTCCCCCCGGTTAACTTGTGGGTGGATGAACCTTCTTCTTGTTTGAGAAGAAAGAAGAGAAAAAGAAAGTTGTGGAGCCTAATGGCTCATTATCGCCATCGGGTGCGGGTGCTGCACAAGATGTTAGTAAACACATGCATATTTGATTATGAAGGCATGTATTAACGAAAATGTGCGCAACCATAGGCTTTACTGATGCACGGGGTCTGCGCCCGGCTTTGTACAAAGGATTACATGCAACAGCGGCAAGACTTGTACAAAAGGGTGGTTGCCGGAACGGGTTCCGGCAACCGCGCCTCATGGGTAAAACTTGCGAAGATGCTCTATGTTCCAGGAATTGCTCACTGGAAAGCCGTCTTCGGTCTCAAGGCGGACAGCGCCGGGCCTAGTGACTCGTTTACCCGATAAGGGCCCTCCCACTTCGGCGTCAACTTGTTGGAATTCTTGGCGGATTGAACGCGCCGAAGAACAAGGTCGCCTTCCTCGAAGCTTCGGCATTAACTGCGGCTATGGTAGCGACGCAAAGCTTGCTGGTAACGAGCAGCTCGACAAAGAGCTCGAAGACGATCTTCCTCGAGGAGCAGCGTCATCTTGTCGCAGCTGCTCTTGCTCAAGCTCATCATAAGCGAGCACTCGAGGTGACCCGTATACTGAGTTCCGTGGGGAGAACTGCCTCTGCTCCGTAGATTAGAGCAAAGGGTGTCGGCGATGGCTCGATTTGGCGTCGTCTGATCGACCAAAGAACCATCGGCAGCTCCTCGATCCAATTCCTTCCGCACTTGTGCAGCCTGTCGAAAGTTCTGGTCTTGAGTCCTCGCAGCACTTCAGCGTTTGCTCTCTCGCTGACCGTTGCTTCTCGGATGAGCAACGGAAGCAAAGCAGATCTTGGCGCCAAGATCTTGGGCGTCTTGCATGAAGGTGCGACTTCGTGAACTGTGTGCCGTTGTCGGTGATGATCCGTTAGGAATCCCAAACGGCAAACAATTGACCAAGAACTTGATGGCTGATCGTGCTGTCACCTTCCTCACTGGTTCCACTTCCGCCACTTTGTGAACTTGTCGATTGCAACGCATAAGTATTCAAAGCCCCGACAGCTCGGGGAAGGGGCCGAGGATGTCGAGCCCCTGCACCGAGAAGGGCCAGGATAAAGGGATCGTCTGGAGAGCTTGAGCTGGCTGGTGTATCTGTTTTGAATGGAACCGCACGCTTCACACTTGGTTACTTGTGCAGTTGCATCTGGAGGGCTTCGCCGAAGAAACCTTGCCGGAAAGCTTTCTTCGGCAAGGGCTCTTGCGCCAATGTGGTGACCACATATGCCTCCGTGTATCTCCGCCAACAGCTTCATCCATCTTCCCGCAAATACACTTCAATTTCACTCCGCTGAGTCTTCTTTCGCAGGATGTTGTCAACAAACTGGTACATACTTGACTGCCGGGCTACTTTTTCCGCTTCTTCTTGCTCTTCGGAAGTTCTCTCCGTCTCAAGGAAATGGACGATCTGTTGTGCCCACGTTGGAGCCTGTGGCTCGACAACAAGGACTAAAGGCTCATCTATCACTGCGGGACCATCAGCTTCTACGGCAAGGACCTGCGGGTCCGCCAGAGCTCGATGATCCCCGCCAAGCTTGCCGGAGCTAAGCTTGTCGGGAGCGTTTGCTTCAACGATACAAACTGCATGGTTTGTCGGAGCAGACTGCTCCTCAGTGATATTTTCGTTGGTCTTAGGGAACTTCTTGGCGGCGGCTTCGGAGAGCTCTGCCGGAAAGTAGTCGCCGGAAACCAATTTTCTCTTTTTGCTCTGTGCTGTTAATGGTGTCACGGTTGGTTGAGTCAGCTTGAGCACAAAAATCCCTGGTTCCACAGGTAACTTAAGTGCGGCACATTTGGAGAGGCCATCAGCTATATCATTCTGTGCTCTTGGAACGTGTTCCATTTGCAGGCCTTCAAAGTGCTCTTCCAGCTTCCTCACTTCATCGACGTAAGCTTCCATCAACAGACTCTGGTAATCTTTATTTACTTGGCGGACGACAAGTTGTGAGTCTCCCCTGACAATGAGCTTCTTAATCCCAAGGTCCACTGCAATCCTGAGACCGGCAAGCAAGCCTTCATACTCTGCAGTATTATTTGTTGCTTGTTCCTTGGGAAAGTGCATTTGGACTATGTATTTGAGGTGCTCCCCGGTGGGTGCGATAAGCAAGACGCCGGCACCGGGCGCCTTTGCAGCGAGAAGGCACCATCAAAGTACATCAGCCACTCTTTTTTTGCCTCCTTGACGGGATGCTCGTCTCGAATTTCTTCATCTTGCGCTACGCCCACTCGCTATGAATTCTGCCAATGCCCTGCTCGAATAGTTGAAGTGCTTTCAACTTGAGACCAAAGCTTGACAGCCCAAATACCACTCAACAATCCTGCCTGTTGCTTCGGATTTTGCAATATCCTCTTCAATGAAAGCGAGTGACAACTGTTATCTCATGTGCTTGGAAGTAATGGCGCAACTTTCTCGAGGCCATGAGGAGGCCGAAAAGCAGCTTCTGCACACCAGAGTACCTCGATCTTGCCCCCTGCAAAAGGGAACTGACAAAGTACACTGGGCGCTGCACCATCTTCTTCCGTATCTTGTCGCAACCCTGCGCTGATCCGTCCTTGTCGGGACCAGAGCTTGACGGCGAAGCGTCTTGCTTGTCGCTGGATGCGCCTGCCTTGGTTGCCGGCTCATCATCCGCCTCCCTCTCCGCTACTAACGCAGCACTAACCACTTGATTGGTCGCCGCTACATATAGCAGCAACTTCTCTTGTGGCTTAGGTGCGACAAGTATTGGAGCGGAGGACAGGTATCTCTTCAAGTCCTGCAGCGCAGCCTCCGCTTCGGGAGTCCATTTCATTGGACCTGCCTTTTTCAAAATCTTGAAAAAGGGAAGGGCGCGTTCAGCAGACTTAGAGATGAACTCCGCCGAGAGCAGCCACGCAACCGCAAGCCTTCCGACATCCTTAACGCGCTTTGGTGCTTCGATCGCTCAATGGCCTTGATCTTGTCGGGATTGGCTTCAATTCCCGCTGAGATCTGAAGAACCCGAGAAGCTTGCGGAAGGGACTCCAAACACGCACTTGTCGGGTTGAGCTTGAGGTTGATCTTGCGCAGGTTTGCAAACGCCTCATCCAAATCCTGAACCGAGTCGCTCGTCCTTGCTCTTGACCACTATATCATCCATGTAGGCTTCTACATTTCGTGTATCGTGGTCCAAAAGCATCATGGACTACCCTTGCAAATGTTGAACCAGCATTCTTAAAACTGAAAGGCATCCGTATAAAGCGAAGACGTGCCACATGGTGTAATGAATGCGGTTTTCTTCATCCTCTTTCGCCATGAAGATCTGATGATATCCTGAATATGCATCAAGAAACGAAGCAGATCGCATCCAGCCGTGGAGTCAACAATCTGGTCGATACGCGGCAAGGGAAATGGGTCCTGGGACACGCTTTATTAACATCCGTGAAGTCAATACAAAGTCTCCATTTCCCATTAGCCTTGCGTATCACTACGGATTGGCCAACCACGTTGGGTGGAGGACTCCTCGACAAGCCCCGCTGCTTCCAATTTCTTGATTTCTTCGCTATGAACTCTTGGCGCCCACCGCTTGTTTCCTAACTTTTTGCTTGACGGGCCGCGTGAGGACAGACAGCTAGGTGGTGCTCAATTACTTTCCGGGAACACCGGGATATCAGATGGTTGCCATGCAAACACATCGACATTCGCCCGCAGAAAGCAACGAGCTCGCCTTCCTATTTGGGATCAAGCGTGGCAGCGATCTTGAAGGTACCACCAGTGCCGTCCTCCTTGGCGGGCACTTTCTTGGTCTTTGGCGGAGCTGTCATCGTCTTGTTGCACTTGCCGGTGGAGCTCGATGGTGCGTCCTCGACGGTAGCGCAGCACTCTGAAGAGGTGCGCTTGCCGGAGTGGGCAACAGAGCTCTTGCCGGACCTAGTGGTCTTCTTCCAAAAATGATGGGCGTGCTAGACCACTTCAGAGGTTTGCGTGACTCTATGGACGGTTCTGCTGCATTGACCTCACGCATCCATTGCTTGAGTTGGCGGTGCGAGGTATGCAGAGACGCACCACCATCGACGCAAAGGACCTCTGTTGCCTTTTGAAACTCATGCTCATTAGTCTCGTCGTCCTCATCGTCCTCGTCATCTTCATCTTCATCTTCTTCCTTGTCGCGGCCACGGGGAGGTCTGTCTCCTTGCCGCTGCTTGGCCTTGCTTGCAGCGCCCTCCCCGACCGGTCTCTTTTTACTTGCCGCACCTGCACCTTCTTGGGCTTTCTCCTTGTCTCGCCGCCAGATTCAACTTTCGTAGCTCAACAAGATGCTCGACTTTCTTGCAGCTCGAGATCGTGGCCCTTAGTGCGGTGGATTTTACAAGATCGCTTGTTGGAGCTGCCGGGCTTGTCGGCGGCCGCCACAGCTTGGCGGTCGGTGTCAACGGCAACCTCCTTGCCGAGCCACCGGCCTTGGCTTGGTTGGCGGCACCATCCTAGCCGGACTGCTCGACAACTAGTACTTCTTGGTTTTTCTTCCTCCTGTTGTTCCGCCACGGCTATTCCTTGCCGGGCGATCCCTCCTTGCCGATTCTGCTCCCACATTCTCTCCCGGGAGTCTTCTTCCTTCTTCAGTAGCGTACACACTTGTCGGCCAGGGCGTATAGCTCGCTGACGTCTTTCACTTTGCACATCGCCATCTCCTCCTCATCCTGCGATTTCGACATTACGATGGAATGCATCGATCACCGCAGCAGGTGGACGTCCGGGATGTTGTAGTGCACTCGATGAATCTCTGGATGAATTTGCGCAGAGACCCCTCCTTCGGGCAAGCAGGTGGAGATCACTCTCCGGCCATGAGGCTTGTGGTCACTGTGAAGGCGCCAACAAACTGGTGGCACAAATCTGCCTAAGAAGAAATAGAGCCATCCGGCAAGTGCATGAGCCAAGATCGACGTTTGGCTTGAGCACCAAGGGAAGTAGTTGGCGAGGATCTTGTCGTCTCTTCCCCGCAGCTTGCACCCGATGGTGTAGATGCCGAGGAACTCCGATGGGTGTGTCCTGCCGCCGTATTTCTCCGCACGCCTGGTTTGAAGTTTTTCTTGTCGGCCACCGGACTTGCCGCAGCTCACGAGTGAACGCAGGGCAACCCACCGCAGACTGCAAGTCGCTGGTTCCTTCGGGCGCGTGCATATCGACATGGGCCCGCGCGTTGGTCGATTGACGGCGCTTTCTTGGGCGCCGATAAGGGTTCGGCGTCCTCTTGCCGCCGTTCAAGAACTTGGCGCTGGTCGCGACGAGCTCGCGGATCCGACGACGCTGTGGAGTCGCTGTCGAGGTGGATCCGCGAGTCGGCGATCTTGGCCTTCGGAAGGGAGTGTCTGATGGGTGCATCCTCGCAAGTCTGCCGCCATCGGCTCGCGCCTTGTCGCCTCGCCGCGGTTGCGAAGCGCTCGGTTGCCGCGGGACGTCGCCGTTGGCGAAGCCGATGAGACTCTGAATTGTGGCCCTCCACTCATCGACCTTATCGGCCGTCGGAGGGTAATCTAGTAGTAGCTAAGCTCTCGCCAAGGCTTCCGCTGGTGTGGTTGGCGGCAACGGCGTATGGAGCGAAGAACGGGATGTGCTCGGACTCCTAACCAAGTTAGGAGGAGCAGCATCCCGCCCAGTGACCGCACCGACTCGCACCAAGCATGCTGAGGTGTATGCGGGTCTCGAGGGCCTCGGGATCCTCCAGCTTGGCCTTGATCCAAAGATCGTATGGTGCCGCGGGTGTCATGACGCTGTCTGTCCCGCGCCTCCTGCGAAGGACGCGGTGCAGATTCGGACGCCGACGCTCGCGCCGCGTTGTCCTTGGACCTGGCGGCATCGTGGGCTCTCTCGACGACGCCGGTCCCTCCGCCGGCGTTTCCCCCACCACCTGACGGCTCCGGTGGTGGTGGGTTCGACGCGGACGGCTCAGCTGCTGCCGAAGGCTTCTTCTTCGGCGCCATGTCGACGAAGACGTCGATGGAGTTGCTAGTGCGACCGCCGGACCGGGTTCACACAGCCTCGACGCACCCCCTACCTGGCGCGCCAAAGATGTCGGGGGAAGAACTGATCGTGCCCCACGAGCACCTACGGGACCTGGATCCCTTTGTGGTTCGGAGGGGGGCGGAGATTGCACAAAGAGCGGGTCGAGGCGATGCGCACGAGAGGGTTTTTACCCAGCTTCGGAGCTCTCCGGAGAGATAATACTCCTACTGCTGCTTTGTGGATTATCTTCTCTTCTTGCTAGGGAGCAATGCGGGCTACAAAACCTAGCCTGAATGTGATGAACTAAGCTGGAGCTGGACCGAAACCAGCCGAACCTCCTCTACGTTGCCCTCGGGCCTCCTTTTATAGGCACAAGGGGTTACCACATGTGGCAAGTAGACAAGGTTACAATGGTAAAAACCTGGGTTGGTACACCGCTTTGTACGGTGTACTGAGAATCTATACCTAACTCGACGGCAAGGGACAAGGGTCATCAATGCCCGTCTCGATCGCCCGAACAAGTGTAACAGGACCGTTAAGTGCGCCTCCGTCCGCCACGAAGGTAGCTTGTCGGCGTCGTCTGTCGCTACTCCCCGCTGGCTGCACGGCCCGTCGACACGCGTGCTTGGGAGAGCCCCGTGGTGACACGTTGGCGGATGAGCTGGAGCGGAGATGAAGAGAGGTCGCCCGCCCGAAAGAAGCGCCTTTTGGCGGGAACCTTGTCGCGCTTGGGGTTCAGCGCCGCCAAGCCTTCCGGCAAGCTCCTCTTGCCGGGCCTCGCCTTTGTGCCTTGAGTGGCCTTCCCGGCAAGCTCCTCTTGCCGGGGTCTTGACTGCTTTGTTCTTGAATGGCTCCAAAGGAGCCGCTGAGGACCTTGGTGGCCATCAAGCCAGCCCTGCCGTGGGGCGCTGCAACTGTCCGTGCACGAGTTCGGGGTACTAGGGTACCCCTACTCTAGTACACCGACAGTTTGGGTATAAGCCTCTCACAAACGAGAGCTTCTCAAAACAAGCATGATGGTTTCGATAGGGAACGTCCCACCTTTGGGGACGAAACTATATCCATTGCCTCTTATTGCTTTCAAATTTTTTTTTCGTGTCAACATTGAACAACAGGAGTATTGTGTAAATTTTTGTGAGTTTTTGGGGTTCGTTTGGATATTTTGATGCATTAACTGAATTTTCCATGCATTTATGTGCATAATTCAAATTTGAACTACATGCACATGCTCCTATGCATATAAATTGGTTGAAAAATCAAATCTGTGTCCTTGGGTGCGTGCTTAGGTCCCATGCACGAAACGGGAATGAATTTTAAATACTAGGGCACCGTTGATTGCTGAAAAACGTTGATATTCTTTGTTTTAAAATTCTAGTAAATCTAAAACTCGTCTGAAATTCAGGAAACTTGGCTTGCTATCATGGAGCGGCATCAACATGTTGTGGTAAAAAAATTGTCCCATTTGGGGCTGGTTTGGGTATAAGCTTCCCACAAACCAGAGCTTCTTACAACAAGTATGATGGTTTCGATAGGGAACGTCCCACCTTTGGGGACGAAACGATATCCGTTGCCTCTTATTGCTTTCAAATTTTTTCTCGTGTCAACATAGAACAACAGGAGTGTTATGTGAATTTTTGTGATTTTTCGGGGTTCATTTGGACATGTTTATCCATTAACTGACTTTTCAATGCATTTATGTGCATAATTCAAATTTGAACTACATGCACATGCTCCAGTGCATATAAATTGGTTGAAAAATCAAATATGTGTACTTGGGTGCATGCTTAGGTCCCATGCAAGAAATGGGAATAAATTTCAAAGAACAGGGCACCATTGATTGCCGGCAAAACATCTAAAATTCATGAAACTTGGAATGGTATCATGGAGCGGCATCAACATGCCATGGTCAAAAATTGGTCCCATTTGGGGCAGGTTTGGGTCTAAGCTTCTCACAGACCAGAGCTTCTCACAACAAGCATGATGGTTTCGGTAGGGAACATCCCACCGTTGGGGACGAAACGCTATCCATTTCCTCTTATCGCTTTCAAATTTTTTCTTGTGTAAACATAGAACCACATGAGTGTTGTGTCAATTTTTTGTGATTTTCGGTGTTCGTTTGGACAGTTTTATGCATTAACTGAGTTTTCAATGCATTTATGTGCATAATTCAAATTTGAACTACATGCACATGCTCCAGTGCATATTAATTGGTTGAAAAATTAAATATGTGTCCTTGGGTGCATGCTTAGGTCCCATGCAAGATATGGGAATTAATTTCAAACACCAGGGCACCGTTGATTGCTGGCAAAACGTTGAGATACCTGGTTTTTGAATTCTAGTAAATCCAAAACTCATCTGAAATTCATGAAACTTGGCATGGTATCATGCAGCGACATCAACATGTCCTGGTAAAAAATTTGTCCCATTTGGGGCAGGTTTGGGTATAAGCTTGTCACAAACCAGACCTTCTCAAAACAAGCATGATGGTTTCGATAGGGAGCGTCCCACCTTTAGGGACGAAACGATATCCAGTGCCTCTTATCACTTTCAATTTTTTTTTCTCATGTCAACATAGAACAAAAGGAGTGTTGTGTCAATTTTTGTGATTTTTCAGGGTTCGTTTGGACATTTTCATGCATTATGTGAGTTTTCAATGCATTTATGTGCATAATTCAAATTTGAACTACATGCACATGCTACAGTGCATATAAATTGGTTGAAAAATCAAATATGTGTCCTTGCGTGCATGCTTAGGTCCCATGCAAGAAATTGGAATGAATTTCAAACACCAGGGCACCGTTGATAGCCGGCAAAACATTTAGATACCTGGTTTCTAAATTCTAGCAAATCCAAAACTCGTCTGTAATTCACGAAACTTGGCATGGTATCATGGAGCGGCATCAACAGGACGTGGTAAAAAAATTGTCCCATTTGGGGCTGGTTTGGATATAAGCTTCTCACAAACCAGAGCTTCTCACAACAAGCATGATGGTTTCGATATGGAACGTCCCACCTTTGGGGACGAAACGATATCCATGGCCTCTTATTGCTTTCAAATGTTTTTCTCGTATCAACATAGAACGAAATGAGTGTTGTGTCAATTTTTGTGATTTTTCGGGGTTCGTTTGGACATATTTATCCATTAACTGAGTTTTTAATGCATTTATGTGCATAATTCAAATGTGAACTACATGCACATGCTCTAGTGCATATAAATTGGTTGAAAATGAAATCTGTGTCCTTGGGTGCATGCTTAGGTCCCATGCAAGAAATGGGAATGCATTTCAAACACCTGGGCACCGTTGATTGCCGGCAAAATGTTGAGATACCTGGTTTATAAATTCTAGTAAATCCAAAACTCGTCTGGAATTCATGAAACTTGGGTTGGTATCATGGAGCGGCATCAACATGCGGTGGTAAAAAATTGTCCCATTTGGGGCAGGTTTGGGTATAAGCTTCTCACAAACCAGAGCTTCTCACAACAAGCATGATGGTTTCGATAGGGAACGTCGCACCTTTGGGGATGAAACAATATCCATTGCCTCTTATTGATTTCAAATATTTTCTCGTGTCAACATAGAACAACATGAGTGTTGTGTCAATTTTTGTGTTTTTTCGGGGTTCATTTGGACATTTTTATGCATTAACTGAGTTTTCAATGCATTTATGAGCATAATTCAAATTTGAACTACATGCACATGCTCCTGTGCATATAAATTTGTTCAAAAATCGAATATGTGTCCTTGGGGGCATTCTTAGGTCCCATGCAAGAAACGGGAATGTATTTGAAACACTAGGGCACAGTTGATTGCCGGCAAAACATTGAGATACTTTGTTATAAAATTCTAGTAAATGTAAAACTCGTCTGAAATCAGGAAACTTGACATGCTATCATGCAACCGCATCACCATGTCGTGGTAAAAAAAATTGTCCCATTTGGGGCAGGTTTGTGTATAAGCTTCTCACAAACCAGAGCTTCTCAAAACAAGAATAAAGGTTTGGATAGGGAACGTCCCACCTTTGGGGATGAAACGATATCCATTGCCTCTTATTGCTTTCAATTTTTTTTTCTCGTGTCAACATAGAACAAAAGGAGTGTTGTGTATTTTTTTCGTTATTTTTCAGGGTTCGTTTGGACATTTTTGTGCACTAGCTGAGTTTTCAATGCATTTATGTGCATAATTCAAATTTTAACTACATGCACATGCTCCAGTGCATATAAATTGGTTGAAAAATCAAATCTGTGTCCTTGGGTGCATGCTTAGGTCCCATGTAAGAAATAGGAATGAATTTCAAATACAAGGGCACCATTGATTGTCGGCAAAATGTTCAGATACCTAGTTTTTAAATTCTAGTAAATCCAAAAGTCATCTGAAATTCATGAAACTTGGCATGGTATCATGGAGCAGCATCAACATGGCGTGGTAAAAAAATTCTCCCATTTGGGGCAGATTTGGGTATAAGCTTCTCACAAACCAGAGCTTCTCACAACAAGCATGATGGTTTCGAGAGGGAACGTCCCACCTTTGGGGACGAAACGATATCCATTGCCACTTATTACTTTCAATTTTTTTTTCTCGTGTCAATATAGAACAAAATGAGTGTTGTGTCAATTTTTGTGATTTTTTAGGGTTTGTTTGGACATTTTTATGCATTAACAGAGTTTTCAATGCATCTATGTGCATAATTCAAATTTGAACTACATGCACATGCTCCAGTGCATATAAATTGGTTGAAAAATCAAATCTGTGTCCTTGGGTGCATGCTTAGGTCCCATGCAAGAAATGGGAATGAATTTCAAACACCAGGGCACCGTTGATTGCCGGCAAAACATTGAGATACCTGGTTTTAGATTTACTTCAAACACCAGGGCACCATTGATTGCCGGCAAAACATTGAGATACCTGGTTTTTAAATTCTATTAAGTCCAAAACTTGTCTGAAATTCATGAAACTTGGCATGGTATCATGGAGCAGCATCAACATGCCATGGTGAAAATTGTGTCCCATTTGGGGCAGGTTTAGGTATAAGCTTCTCACAATCCAGAGCTTCTCACAACAAGCATGATGGTTTCGATAGGGAACGTCCCACATTTGGAGACGAAACGATCCATTGCCTCTTATAGCATTCCAATTTTTTTCTCATGTCAACATAGAACAAAAGGAGTGTTGTGTCAACTTTTGTTGGTTTTCAGGGTTCGTTTGGACATTTTTATGTATTAACTTTGTTTCCTATGCATTTATGTGCATAATTCAAATTTTAACTACAAGCACATGCTCCAGTGCATATAAACTGGTTGAAAAATCAAATCTTTGTCCTCGGGTGCATGCATAGGTCCCATGCAAGAAATGGGAATGAATTTCAAACACCAGGGCACCGTTGATTGTCGGCAAAATGTTGAGATACCTAGTTTTTAAATTCTAGTAAATCCAAAAGTCATCTAAAATTAATGAAACTTTGCATGGTATCATGGAGCAGCATCAAGATGGAGTGGTAAAAAAATTGTCCCATTTGGGGCAGGTTTGGATATAAGCTTCTCACAAATTAGAGCTTCTCACAACAAGCATGATGGTTTTGATAGGGAACGTCCCACCATAGGGGACGAAACGATATCCATTGCCTCTTATTACTTTTAATTTTTTTTCGTGTCAATATAGAACAAAAGGAGTGTTGTGTCGATTTTTGTGATTTTTCAGGGTTTGTTTGGACATTTTTATGCATTAACTGAGTTTTCAATGCATCTATGTGCATAATTCAAATTTGAACTACATGCACATGCTCCAGTGCATATAAATTGGTTCAAAAATCAAATCTATGTCCTATGGTGCTGAGGGAGTCCTGGATTAGGGGGTGTCCGGATAGCCGAACTATCACCGTTGGCCGGACTCCTGGACTATGAAGATACAAGATTGAAGACTTCGTCCCGTGTCCGGATGGGACTTTCCTTGGCGTGGAAGGCAAGCTTGGCGATACGGATATGTAGATCTCCTACCATTGTAACCGACTCTGTGTAACCCTAACCCTATCCGGTGTCTATATAAACCGGAGGGTTTTAGTCCCAGAGGATCGAACAACAATCATACCATAGGCTAGCTTCTAGGGTTTAGCCTCTCTGATCTCGTGGTAGATCCACTCTTATACTACCCATATCATCAATATTAATCAAGCAGGAGTAGGGTTTTACCTCCATCGAGAGGGCTCGAACCTGGGTAAAAACATCGTGTCCCTTGTCTCCTGTTACCATCCGCCTAGACGCACGATTCGGGACCCCTACCGAGATCCGCCGGTTTTGACACCGACATTGGTGCTTTCATTGGGAGTTCCTCTGTGCCGTCACTGTTAGGAAGGATGCATCATCCCGTCTTTAAAGACGGCACCGTTGCTAAAGGAGATTTGGCCACCGGCCAAACTCTCCGGCTAGGCGGTTTTCTTATGACCGCCTATTCGACCGCCGCGCCGACGATGACTTCTCAGGTCATCGAAAGCAATCTTCACGTTAACTCGGAACTCGCCGAGCAGTTAGATCCGATGGAGCTCTCTTCCGTAAACGAGCTCTTGGATCGCATCACCGCCCTGGGAGTCGCTACAGACTACGATCAGATTGGGCCTAAAACCGATCTAAGAGAGATCAACTCTCCCCAGGCTACCCACCACGTTGCTGTGGTAGAGGAACAATATGGCGACTCTTCTCCTACCTTAAGGACTAGCTATGTCCGGATTCCTGACCCCTCCATGCCGGATTCCCGCGGAGGGGAGGACACCACTCAAGCCCTGAACTTAAAGTCAGGCAGCGGGCTAGATTCATTGGACAACCTCCAAGAACCCAAGCTTCCAAGTTCGGAAACTTCTTGGCCCCTGAATCTTAGATCGGACGGGCACGAATTCAATTCCACCCGCCCACCCAAACATAAGCGATCTATCCCAAACCCGCAAGAGCCCGTGAAACAAGACATCATTATCGGGCGATTCCTCCTGGTTATGGACAGGATAAAGGATTGCCGCGAGGAGGACGCAATCTCATTCTTCTGCAATAATTGCATGGACAAGGGAATCCTAAACGCCATAAGTCGTCATGAAATTACACGATTCGCTGACTTGGCGTCCATAGTACGAAAGTACTGCGCAATGGAGAGCGCCTGGAAAACCGAAATCAAATTTTGGGATAATCCGGCCCCGAATACGACCCTAGTCCGAAATAAAAGGGTGCATCATCACCAGGCACCTGGGTTACATACCAAAAAGAAAAAACCACCCAAAGGGCATGGAACCGTACTGGAGGGATGGCTCAATGGACCCTGCAAAATTCATAGCACAGAGGGCGCCACTCCAACTCATAGCCTTAGAGCATGTTGGATACTACGGCAGGTGGCCAAAAGTGGCGAGGAGCTTTTAGCTCCAGAGCACCAGCCCAACAATACCAGTACGGTATTAACAGTCTTCGAGACTTTCGCATCAAATAATATGCGAAACAAACACTCCGCAGCCTTGTCAAGTCTACCAGATAGCAACAATAAATCCATGGAGGACACGGCTATTGCCTTTAACGCCAAGTGATTTAACCTAAAATCCGAACAGCCCGAGCACCAGCCGCATTGGTCCTCGGTCCAATAGTGGGCGGCTTCGCCTTACCAAGGTACTCATGGACGGCGGCAGCGGATTAAACCTCATCTACGAGGAAACCCTTCAAAATGGAAATAGATGGAGCCGCATTGAGCAAAGCAGCACAACCTTTAGAGGAATAATCCCGGTCGGGAAGCATCTTTGTCAGAAAGATCACATGGATGTGGTGTTCGGCACGCCGGACAATTATAGGTTCGAGGAGGTCACATTCCAAGTGGCCCCATTCAGCAGCGGATACCACACTCTATTAGGGCGAGAGGCATTCACAATTTTTCAAGCTATACCCCATTACGGGTACATGAAGCTCAAAATGCCCGGACCCAACAGAATTATCACTCGCTAGTGACCGGACATAGCGCCCGCACCGAAAAATAAAACAGCCGACTTGCCCTTGAGGCACTATCCAAAGCCCTAGCGGCACAAGAACTCATCGCATCAAGCGCCCACGGTGAACAGGGATGATGTGATACTCGATAAGAGATCCAAGTCCACCTCTTTTAAACCGCGATTTAAATAGTCAAATTCCAAGTCCATCCAACGGACCCTACAAAACGGCCTCCATCGGGCACAATTAAACCTCGATGTGGACGCCGCAGATGAGAATTCCTGCGAAAATTGGGACATTTTGCTCGCACCCTTCAGACATGCCAGAATCCCACGCCAGCTGGCCGAGCACAGCCTAAATATCCTAAAAGGATTCAAGCCAGTCAAACAAGCTCTTCGGCGTTTCTCCGAACCCAAGAGACAGGCCATGGGAGAGGAGCTAGCCAAACTATTGGAGGCCGGATTCATCAGAGACATTAAACATCCAGACTGGCTAGCAAACCTGGTAATGGTATCAAAGAAGGAAAAATCCTGGCGCCTATGTGTCGATTTGAAGGACCTTAACAAGGCTTGCCCAAAGGATCCCTTCCCCCTCCCTCGCATCGATCAAATTATCGACGCTACCGCAGGACACAATTCATTGTGTTTCCTCGACGCATACTCCGACTACCACCAAATTAAGATGGCAGAGCCAGACCAAGCCGCAACGGCATTCATCACTCCATACGCCCATTCTGCTTCAACACAATGCCATTTGGGCTCAAAAATGCCGCGCAACATATCGCTGCATGATTCGTATATGTCCGCAAACCAGATCGGCAAAACAGTGGAGGCATACGAGATGATGTGGTCGACAAATCCAAGCATGTCGAAACCCTAGTCGATTTACTTGAGTCTCACATTCGATAATCTCGTAACATATGACATCAAGCTCAACCCGAAAATGCGTTTTGGCGCATCACCGGAAAGCTCTTGGGTTTCATTGTATCCGTAGAGGAATTGAAGCAAACCCAGCCAAGATCCGAGCTCTGTCACAATAGGATACCCCAAAGACCTCAAACAAATACAAAATTGATCGATGCGTGGCGGCTCTAAGCCGCTTTATCTCCCGCTTAGGAGAAAAGGCATTACCCCTTTATCGCCTCCTCCGGCGCACCGAACACTTCGAGTGGACGAATGCCGCCACGACCGGACTCGAAGAAATCAAAGCCATATTGGCAACAAATCCGGTCCTGGCCGCGCCGCGCCCAACATGGGCGAACCAATGCTATTATACATCGCAGCAACCCATCAAGTTGTAAGCGCGGTGCTCGTTGTCGAACGAGAAACGGACGGACACAAGTCCCCCCAACATCTTCCTAGAGAGGCTTTTCAACCCATCCGTATTATGGGAGGGAGAGTCCGGAAATAACAACCCGGACCCAACCACACTGCCCCACACCGAACATTCCGACATAGTTGGTGGTTCCACCAACAAAATAAGACCGTCAGCCCACGCAATAATGGCAGTCATTGCCCCATGGAAAGAACCATTCCTAGCCTACCTAACTAGGCAGGAGCTTCTCGAAGACCAAAACGAGGCCCGCTGCATAGTGCGGCGGTCTAAAGCCTATAAGGTCCATGAGGGAGAGCTTTATAAGAAAAGCACAACCGGAGTCCTTCAAAGGTGTATCTCCGAAGAGGAAGGGCGAAATCTCCTGGCTGAAATTCATGCCGGACTCGGTGGGCACCATGCCGCAGCCCGGGCCCTTGTAGGCAAGGCCTTCCGTACAGGATTTTATTGGCCGACGGCCCGGGCAGATGCTCAGGACTTAGTCCAACGATGCGTCGGTTGCCAGCTCTTTGCTAATCAAAGCCACATGCCACCCTCCGCCCTCAAAACTATACCCATCACCTAGCCCTTCGTGGTCTGGGGGCTTGACATGGTTGGACCCCTTAAAGGAGGAACCCACAAGCAAAAATACCTATTGGTCATGGTGGATAAATTCACCAAATGGATAGAGGCCAAGCCTGTAAAGACGGGCGAATCCGGACCGGTGATAGACTTTATATCAGGGGTAGTACACCGTTACGGCGTCCCCCATAGCATCATCACTGATAACAGCACGAACTTCACGGCCGACGAGGTCAAACTCTGGTGCAAAAACATGGGCATCAAGCTCGACCACGCTTCAGTCTATCACCCCAAACTAACGGTCAAGTCGAGCGAGCAAACGGTCTAATCATGAGCGGCATTAAACCCAGACTAGTGCGGTCCTCAAGGAATCTAACACGACCGGGTTGAGGAGCTCGACCAGACTGGGGCTGCGAACCACGCCGAATCGCACTACCGGATTCACACCATTTTTATGGTATACGGCGCAGAGGCAGTTTTGCCTGCGACATAATTCATGACTCACCTCGCGGCGCATGTACGAAGAAAGAGAAGCCGAGCTCGATCGGCAGGACAGTTTGACGCCTTGGAGGAGGAGCGCGATGTGGCAAAAGCTCGTTCCGCATTCTATCAACAAAGCAGGCTCAAGATATCAAAGCAGGAAGCACGGGCCAAAGCTACAATGTTGGCGAACTAGTTCTATGCCTGCCGGACAAGAAAAAGGACAAACTCAAGCCCAAATGGGAGGGCCCCTTCATCATCGACCAAGTCCTGACCGGCGGAGCGTACCGTCTGCGAAACACATCGGATAACCTACTCGATCCGAACCCATGGAACGCAGCCTGTCTCCGAAGATTCTACGCCTAGCGCCGGATTCTGAGTTCGTCTCCTTCCTCCGTCTATATTTTATACTTTAAGCTATCTTTTATTTCTCTCCTTCTTCCTCCTTTTTTCCGAAGTCGTTAAAGGCTTGTTCGCGCATTGTTCGCACACACTTGACGCTCTATCCGCGCTCATTATACATGGGGGCTTCTCTAACAGAAGCTTATTTATACGGGCTTTATGCCCAACACATGTGTCACACTTCCGCATGTACCTTTTATTCACCATTATATGCATCGATATGACTTAAGTTTTGGCCATGCTGGGTTGCTCGGCTCCTGTGCTTACCCCACGCTCCCGATTGTTCGGCTAGGTGGTAAAGGAGCACCTCTGTGATTGTTACCGCCGGGTCAGCCGGATGTGTACCTCAGACTGGGTGAAGCCGAAAGCTAGCGTTCTTAAGGGAATATTCGGTCGGTGAACTAAAAGACGATTTTTTTTTCAGTTATCTGCCCACAGATGCTTTTCTGCTTTTTTCGCAGTCCAGACATGCACTTTAGGGCATGCCTCCCAGGGAAAGGAACCCCTAACGGAACTATTCTCCCTGGAAGATGTTTCTTGCTAACCATGTAATATAACATAACTAGTTGGGAACTTGTCTAAAAAAGCACTCATGACCCCTACGCCTGGTCTCCACGCATGCCCCGGTTTTTACATAACCGCGAGGGTATTAGGACACACTCATGACTATTGGGTCCCGAGGTTGAAGCGAAAAGGTCCGCTACGACAAACGATCTACAATCCGGCTAGAAGGCATTTTACATGTCATTTTAAATTATATAGTAAAATTGACTGATTGTATTCCTCTTCAATGCCATCTAATAGGCTGTCTAGTTTACACCCCTGCTGAGAATACTTTATGCCAACTCTACTTGGACGACGCTAAGCTCATCGATATCCTTCCTGTCGGGCCCCACAGGTCCGACTCGCCATGTGATTTGGGTCCGCCTGTACCGCGCCTTCACCATGGCCCAAGCCTCCCGGGCGCCTTTGACGACAGCCGATATCTTCCATAGTCGGAAGCGCCGCCATGCTCCTCAAGCTTCTCTCGCAAGCTCTCCAAGGCCTTCGGGCAGGGAGATAGATGGCCACAAGGCTCGGCGACGCCTTTCATCACCGCTGAACTCGCTCGTGCAGTTGCAATAGCTCGAAGAAGGTCACCCAGAACCGGGCATTTCTCCGCAGGGACGACCAGTGAGCATACCTACGCATATAACTCGTTAGTTGACTTCCTCGCCAACTCTTTTTCAAAGTTCGCCAAGCACTTACTATAAATGCCGCGACGAAGTCGCCGATTCTCCTTCACGGAGTCGACATCCGGGCACGAACATCCTTTAGTTCCTCACCCAGCTGGGTGTTGGCATCCTGGAGATTATTTTTCTCTTTCCCCACCCTTGTAAGCACATTATCGCCGGCCTTCAACCAGCGCAAGAGTTGTTGCTTGTCCGGATCTAGTCCGGCGCCATCTGCAATATTATTGTCAGATTTACACACACGCCGCACTTCACAAACTACTTATCTTTTGAAGCATATATTACCGTAGCGGTCTCGTGGCTCCCCTCAGAAGCGGCTAGTGCGGCCTCAAGTTGGGCCTTGCATTCTTCAAGCTCCTGGGACAGTCGGGTATTCTTTTTTGTAAGATCCTGCATAACAAATGATCCTTAAATCAGTTATTATAACTATTTTAAGTCTCGGGGCTACTGCATATATAACCATCAAATTTCTCACCAGATGTCCTTTACATACTGCTCCGTGGCTCGCTAGACCATCTTGAGCGGCACGGAGGTGCGATCTCCCAATTGAAGGCATTCAATGCCTCTTGGGAGAAACATGCGCCACGAAGAACTGTCCGGCGGCGCCTGTGATTCATGGCACTCTCCACCTCGGAGTTGGTGGCGGACAATCTGTCGGCATCCTCTATCGGAGGAGCATCCGACGCATGCCTCGTGCTCGCCTCCACTTCTGGACCCGGCTTTGGAGCCTGGCTGGCGGAGGCTCGATTGGCAACCTCTACGGACACAGTCCGGCGAGCGCTCTTTTTTCCTGAAAAGAGCACCAACGTTAGTACGCCTTCCAGGAATCAATCCTGGGAATATGGTGATGCACCATACCGTTGCGGTGGCGTTTTGATCCGGACCGCAATTCTTTTTAGCCTGCGGGGCCGTGCTACCCCTTGTTGGCTAGCCACGCGGGCTCGGCCTCCTGCCTTGAAGGCACCCTCTGCGAAACACCATTGGTATACGGTGATCAAAAATAAGCACGGATGGGTCATTATCAGAGTATTGGGACCTCGGTCTCAGTTAGCTGTGAGGTGGAAGTATTCCGGTAATCGGTGTAATGGCAACCAAGGCATTATCGATGCTCGTTGGTGAAATACCCCATCAATCAGCTCCACCAATATGTCCGGATCCTCTCGGGAGGCCGGATCGAGGAGCCGTTCTGGATCCTCGGGTTGTGGAGGCGGGCTGTTTATGTCTTTTACGGCCTGGCGCAGTTCCTGCGTCAAAATCACAAAATGAGATACCTAACTATGGGAATACGGATCGGATGTGCAAAAAAGAAATGTCCACTTACCCAGCTTCGAGGATTGTTCGTAGAGAATCCGTTCAATGGACTGACGCGGAGAAAATCCTCCTCTTCTCCCTTGTACAGCGCGGACAAGATCTTCACCAGATCGGTGACCGATCCCGGCCCCTTACGGCCATGACGGGTGGTATCGTCCTCCCCGTTGAAATCCCACATGGGGTGGCCCCTATATTGGAGCAACTGCACCCCCCGCATAATACATGTGGCCATGACACCGATCACGGTCAGTCCGAAATGAGCTAACAATCTTATTCAGCTCATCAGGTATAGGACGTCCCTGTCGTCTTCCCTCTGGGAGCTCCGCGGGCGCCAACTCAGGCGTTTCTTCAAAGGAGCATTGCTGAACTCCGGGAGACCGATCCGAACAGGATCGGGCAGTGGGACGTCTTCTATATAAAACCATTCCAAAGGCCGGTCTTCGGACGCCTTCTTCGGGGTTCTAGATAGATATCCGGTCCTGGCGATGCGCCATAGCTTGGCTCCGCCCACTTGATATATTGACCCCTCATGAGAACGGGGTACAAGGCAGAATAATCTCTTCCACAGCGCAAAATGACCCTCGACGCCCAAGAACAGTTCGCAAAGGGCCACGAAGCCCGCGATGTGCAAAATGGAGGCAGCGAAGGTGGTGCAACCGAGGCCGAGAACTCCAAGAGCCCCTGAGAAACGGATGAATTGAAATCCGAGTCCTCTTACTAGATAAGAGAAAAAGCATACCCGCTCTCCTTTGAGGATCGGGACACTCTCCGCTTGCTTTCCGCCTTATAGGTGGCGAGTCCGCTCGAACCGAACTATGAAGGCAGCGGGAAGAAATCCCTTGGTTTGAGTGTCACTAGCTCGCTATGCGGGATCGAGCATCTCTCCCAATTTCTGTGCCGAGGGCTGGGATCGCGAGAGGAGGAGCGTCGATCGTCCCTGATGGAATGGATTTTGTCGAGGCGCCCGATGAAAGCTCATGAGGGGATGGTGTGACTCAGATCTAGATCCTCGTCCCTTTTATAGGCGGCTCATTTGCGCAGCTAGGGGGATAAGTGTAAAAATACCCTGGCTTTTCACATTCATTCAAACACGTGGAAGATGGCCATTATTGGGCGTGGAATGTGGCGACCGGTTTTCCGGTTAATATATTCCAGAAAAAGGCCGTCGTGCTCACCAGCCCCAGCATTACTGTTAGCTGATGAGGCACCAACTTGATACAGAATTTCCAAGCAAACACAAAATATGTAGTACAAGACCATTCTGGTCTGTGAGTACAACAAATGGTTTCTAGTGGTTGATGGCGAAAGCGGGTTGTGAATCATCAGTGTCTATTGGACTCCATTTCCCACAGGAACAACTGACCAGGTTAACTCCTATCTTCGCGAGGCTGCTTTCACCGTTGCTTAGGTTCCGGGACTGTCAGCACGGTCGCTCCTCTCCGTGCAAGGAGATCTGGCCAAGACAATAGCCAGGGACAAGCCAGTGAGTACTTTGAATGTACTCGCAAACATTTTGAACACAGGTATAATATAACAATAATATGCTGAAAATATCTTATGTTCATGATGTCAGTCACAAAAGATAAATAAAACTCTGATGCGTGCAAGCATGTTATTTGTGAATATGCAATAACATGGTAGTATCAAAATTATGAAATAAATAACATAAAGGACTGTAAAAGAAATGCCACAGACGGGCGTCTTAGCGACACCGCATAAAGGGCTTTAAAAGAAATGCCACAGTCGGGCGTCTTAGCGACACCACATAAAGGGCTTTAAAAGAAATGCCACAGTCGGGCGTCTTAGCGACACCGCATAAAGGGCTTTAAAAGAAATGCCACAGTCGGGCGTCTTAGCGACACCACATAAAGGGCTTTAAAAGAAAACACAGTGAATACCCATGAGGTAGGACCGTCCCAGGGATATTCGATAATACCAAAAATATCACGGGTTAGTCCACATAAAAAAAATCATAATTATCACAGGTCACAATCGTGATTCCAGTTTTTGGTTTAACAGTTTCACCTCTGAAGACCGACACTAAGACCGACACTTGACCCATCCCAGACTGTAATCCTTAACCATGATCACGGCTATTCGAATAGGTTTAATCTCTGCAGAGGGTGTACTCTTTACGCACAAGCAACGGATTCCTTTAGTCCTCAGGACTAATTCCATCTACGGTCTTTTAGTTGAAAACACACCTAACTTGCACACACCAGCTTAACTCACATGTGTCTGGAATCACCCACGACACCTGTTAAGCAAAACTCTAAGTGGGGAGGCTACAACCTCGACGTAACATGGGATCACAAAATTTATACCGCAGAATCGGGAGCTACCCCTTGGCTACAACCAAACACCCATGCTCCGGACCGGTGGCATGACTACCGGATGCCTCCAGTATCTTCCACCATGGACTCTCTGTACGGTGTGTGCTAGGAAAGGGGTTGATAACTTACTGAACCGTACCCTACCTTTGGCTGGGACAAGTGGCAGCACGAAACAAGTATGGGGGTTACCGGAACAAGACTCGATCTACGGTCGACTCAGGAGGTTCAAATATTTCCTGCATGATTAGTATAACAATGCATATACTTCAAACAACTGATAGAAACACCACGCGACATACCCCCTCATGCCATGCCGGACACGACCGTCTCGACGGAGGACTAGGGACAAGACCGTGTCTACCCAAGACAGAGGCCTTCCCGGCTTTCCTCCTGGTATGCATGAAAGGCATATGACGGTGATTTCTATCCCAATCATATCAACTCCATTTGCATGAAATTCATTAACATGCACTCATGAGTAGGAACACATCCTCACATAAAATGACGTATGCTCGTGTCGGGGTGTTGTTGTCACCGTATCAAACAACACATACAAAAATTACACCAGGGTTCAGAATGCTTGCCTTCAGGTCATGGGAAGGCAGGGTGCATTCCAACACATCTTGAAATCTTCAAAAATCCTATTTAAAAGAATATATATGAATTAACACACAAAATCAAAGCAGCACAAAAAGTTGTTTTGAAATTTTTTCAAATAAATCTTAAAATAAACTAGACAATATTTGAGAGAGGTAGGAAAAAGAATTAATTTATTTGGAGTTGTATTTAATAAGATACGGCCGGTCAAAGTTTGGTCAAAATCTGTTATTTAAATAAGAACAGAAAAGAAAACGTTTCGAATATATATAAGTACACGTGGAAGGCTTACTATGGAAATGCGCTTCCACTTAACCCACGTGGACTCGGGCGGGTCACTGACAGTGGGTCCAGGGGGCCCACTGGTCAGGATTGACCAGTCCATCCCTCCTTCTTCTTCCTTCGCCCGAACGGAGGCGAGGCGACGGCGATCAACGCCGGCGAATGGCTGCTCCCCGCGGGCTCCAGAGAGTCGAGACGGATCCGCAAGACTGGAGCGGTCCTCCCGGTGGCCGTTGGGTCGGCGGGGGTGGAGGGAGTCGCCGACAGTGAGCTTCACGGCGGTGGAGGCTTCGGAAGCAAAGTGCTTTTGTGGCTGTGGTGGTTCCCGATCAAAATCGAGTAGGGGAAAGGGTTCACGGGAGGAAGAGAAGGCTCCTGGTGGAGAGAGTGGAGAGGGGGAGGTCCTAGTGGTGCCGGAATGGCCGGGCGGTGGCGGCGGCAGGAGTTGCCCGAGACGGGAAGAAAACCTCCCCGGTCGATTATGAGTTAGGGAAGCGCCACCGAGGTGGCTCGAGGTTGCCGTGCAAAGGGAACGGGCTCGGGCTCCCTTAAATAGGCGACTCGAGGCGGTTCGGCGGCGTCATGATAAGGTCGCGGCGACCATCTTCTGAGCTGCAGGCAACATGGCGAGGCTGGGGATGGTGGCAGGATCTAGCGGACGAGCGGCCATCGCCCAAGGGCGAGCTGGCGAGCGGAGACGGCTTGGGCGGCGCTGGCTAGTGCAGGAGCTGTCGGGCGGCGGTAGCGGCTAGTCCTTGGCCTGCCGGAGACGCGGGGAGGGTCTGCTTGGCGTTTTGCGGTGAGGAGGGGAGCGTGTGGCGCGACTCAGAGAGCGGTGGCGAACTGAGGCGACGCGTCGGCTCGGGCGCACGGCGGGCTAAACGCACGCCTGGCGCGCCAGAGCACGCCCGGACGTGTTCGATGAAAAGCCGTGGTAGCCTAGCGTGCTTGAGCGGGCTGGCAAGTAACAGGCTAGTTTAGGGTTAGCAAGGGATCAAGGGACATGGTGGATAGGTCAGGGCTCAAGTTCACAATGTAAACTTGAAATCATGCCAAATCTGGCTATGCACTGTGGTGTTTGACAAAATGCCAAAGGCACCTAGGCAGTACTTGGGGTGGCCAAATTCTCCAGATCAGTGTCTCTGTGGATGAATGAGAGGGTGGTGAAGTTAGTTTGCAAAAAGGAGAAACTTGCTAGTGCAAGTTTTGCAAAACTACACTTCTGGACAGGGAGTAAATGGCATCATTACATGGACCATAAGTGTTCCAAAGAGTGCATGCTCCTGGACATAGGGGTTTTGCAGGGTTGACTACAAGCATGAGAAAGCACAAGGTCACTAGAGCAAGAAAGAATGGGGTTGCAGTAGAAAACACAAGTCTGGTCTAGAATGAAAAGGAGGTTGATACACTCAATTTCTCCAAAGAACAACACTAGGTTTTTGCATAAAGTTGGATGGCATGTTACCACTGACATCCCAAAATATTGGTGGAGGCACTGAGGAAATATTTAATTAGGTTATAGTGCAAAACTGTCCACTGGACCAGAGTTGAAAAACAGGTGTAAAACTCAAAGTATGCAATGAAATAACTATATTATTGCACAAAAATGATTTAGAGACATCACATGACATCTCCAAATTTTGGTTGGAATTTTAAGTGAATCTATCAAATGGTTGTAGTTCAAATATGGCCATATAATCTTGGAAAACCATTTTTTAAGAAACTAAAGATCAAGCAAATTAATTAGGTAATTAGTTATACTAATAAAGGAAAAGTTTTCCTTGAGGTTAAACAAGTCCAATAACATATTTGAAAGGTTTTATTTTGGGAAAAACTCCCTTTTGATTTTTGTGATTTTTCAGGGTTTGTTTGGACATTTTTATGCATTAACTGAGTTTTCAATGCATCTATGTGCATAATTCAAATTTGAACTACATGCACATGCTCCAGTGCATATAAATTGGTTCAAAAATCAAATCTGTGTCCTATGGTGCTGAGAGAGTCCTGGATTAGGGGGTGTCCGGATAGCCGAACTATCACCGTTGGCCGGACTCCTGGACTATGAAGATACAAGATTGAAGACTTCGTCCCGTGTCCGGATGGGACTTTCCTTGGCGTGGAAGACAAGCTTGGCGATACGGATATGTAGATCTCCTACCATTGTAACCGACTCTGTGTAACCCTAACCCTATCCGGTGTCTATATAAACAGGAGGGTTTTAGTCCGTAGGACGAACAACAATCATACCATAGGCTAGCTTCTAGGGTTTAGCCTCTCTGATCTCGTGGTAGATCCACTCTTGTACTACCCATATCATCAATATTAATCAAGCAGGAGTAGGATTTTACCTCCATCGAGAGGGCCCGAACCTGGGTAAAAACATCGTGTCCCTTGTCTCCTGTTACCATCCGCCTAGACGCACAGTTCGGGACCCCCTACCCGAGATCCGCCGGTTTTGACACCGATAGGTGCCAGCTTAGGTCCCATGAATGAAATGGGAATGACTTTCAAACACCAGGGCACCGTTGATTGCCGGCAAAACGTTGAGATACCTGGTTTTTAAGTTTACTTCAAACACTAGGGCACCGTTTATTGCCGACAAAACGTTGAGATACCTGGTTTTTAAATTATATTAAATCCAAAACTCGTCTGAAATTCAGAAACTTGGCATGGTATCATGGAGCGGCATCAACATGCCGTGGAAATTTTTTTGTCCCATTTGGGGCAGGTTTGGGTATAAGCTTCTCACAAACCTGACCTTCTCACAACAAGCATGATGGTTTCGATAGGGAACGTCCCACCTTTGGGGACGAAACGATATCCATTGCCTCTTATTGCTTTCAAATTTTTTCTCGTGTCAACATAGAAAAAAAGGAGTGTTGTGTCAAATTTTGTGATTTTTCAGGGTTCGTTTGGATATTTTTATGCATTAACTGAGTTTTCAATGCATTTATGTGCATAATTCGAATTTGAACTACATGCACATGCTCCAGTGCATATAAATTGGTTGAAAAATCAAATCTGTGTCCTTGGGTGCATGCTTAGGTCCCATGCAAGAAATGGGAATGAATTTCAAACACCAGGGCACCGTTGATTGCCGGCAAAACATTGAGATGCCTGGTATTTAAATTCTAGTAAATCCAAAACTCGTCTGAAATTCATGAAACTTGGCATGGTATCATGTAGCGGCATCAACATGTCGTATTAAAAAAATTTCCCCATTTGGGACAGGTTTGGGTATAAGATTCTCACAAACCAGAGCTTCTCACAACAAGCATGATGGTTTCGATAGGGAACGTCCCACCTTTGGCGATGAAACGATACCCATTGCCTCTTATTGCTTTCAAATTTTTTTTCGTGTGAACATAGAACAAAAGGAGTGTTGTGTCAATTTTTGTGATATTTCGGGGTTCGTTTGGACATTTTTATGCATCAACTGAGTTTTCAATGCGTTTATGTGCATAATTCAAATTTGAACTACATGCACATGCTCCAACGCATATAAATTGGTTGAAAAATCAAATATGTGTCCCTGGGTGCATGCTTAGGTCCCATGCAAGAAATGGGAATGAATTTCAAACACGAGGGCACCATTAATTTCCGGCAAAACGTTTAGATACCTGGTTTTTAAATTCTAGTGAATCCAAAACTCATCTGAAATTCATGAAACTTGGTATGGTATCATGGAGCGGCATCATCATGTCATGGTAAAAAATTTGTCCCATTTGGGGCAGGTTTGGGTATAGGCTTCTCACAAACCATAGCTTCTCACAACAAGCATGATGGTTTCGATAGGGAACGTCCCACCTTTGGGGACGAAACGATATCCATTGCCTCTTATTGCTTTCAAATTTTTTCTCGTGTCAACATTGTGACGCCCAAATAATTAAGCTACAGTGAACTTGTGTAAATGATGCCACGTCACCTCGGTTAATGTCATTAATCTCCCGGTGAGTCACTCCCTTTCAAATTCAAATTTGAATTTTTGCCAAACATAAAAAATTCAAACATTAAAACTAAAATGTTCAGAGTGTGTCAATTAATGCTTAGGTATTTATGGTGAAGGAACCACACTTTTACCCGATGCCTTAATATTTTAAAATGAATTAAAACGGAGAAACAATAAGAAAAGAAAAAGTAAAATAGAAAACAAAACAAAATACACAAAAGACCCCCCTTCCCCCTGGCCAACTGGGCCAAGGCCCAGCCGGCCGGCCCAACCGGCCCCTCACTCCCCATAACCCCCCACAGATGGGAAACCCTAGGCCGTAACCTCTTTCGTCTCCCCACCCTGCCCCCGAGTGGATCTGGATCGGCGGCAACCGTCTCCCCCGACCCGAGCCGCCGGACTTCGCCGGTTCGCTTCCCCGGCCTCACCCTCACCGGAGCCACCTCGCGGAGCTGCCCCGCTGTCCTCCTCCTCGCCGGACTCCATCGTCACGGTCGTCACCATCAACACGGACTTCCTTGTCTTCCTCCCTGAGCACCGCTGCCCCCGAACCCCTACAACCGCCGTGAGCACTGCAGCACACCTCCCTCCCTCTTTCCCTCTGCCCTCCGCCCTCACGCGTTGCTAGCCGCGCCCCGCCGCCCCGCCGCCTTCACCCCCCCCACCCCCCAGCAGGCCACTGTGTTCACAAGATCGGCCTCCCTGTCCGCTACCTCTGTCCCGCTCATGAAACCTGCTCCAACCGACCGTCATGTCCAACCCCGGCCTTCCTCGCTCGTCGCCTACGCCGCGACGATCGCATGCCCCTGCAGACCGCCCCTGCTCAGACACGCATGCTCGACGCCTGCGTCCTGCCTCGCCAGATGCTCTGCACCGGCGCCCATTGGCGTGTTGCTCTCCCAGCGCAGCTTCATGCTCCTGCTCGCCCCGCCACGTCGCCACCGCGCCGGCCGTCCGTGCTGCTACCTCTTCAACACTGTGATGGTTTTCCCTTGAAGAGGAAAGGGTGATGCAGCAAAGTAGCGTAAGTATTTCCCTCAGTTTTTGAGAACCAAGGTATCAATCCAGTAGGAGACTACACGCAAGTAGCCTCATACCTACATAAACAAATAAAAACCTTGCAACCAACGCGATGAAGGGGTTGTCAATACCTTCACAGCCACTTGCAAAAGTGAGATCTGATAGAGATAATAAGATAAATATTTTTGGTATTTTTATGATATAGATTGAAAGTAAATATTGCAAAGTAAAAATAGATTGGAAACTTATATGATGGAAAATAGACCCGGGGGCCATAGGTTTCACTAGTGGCTTCTCTCAAGATAGCATAAGTATTACGGTGGGTGAACAAATTACTGTCGAGCAATTGATAGAAAAGTGCATAATTATGAGAATATCTAGGCATGATCATATATATAGGCATCACGTCCGCGACAAGTGGACCGAAACGATTCTGCATCTACTACTATTACTCCACACATCGACCGCTATCCAGCATGCATCTAGAGTATTAAGTTCATAAGAACAGAGTAACGCATTAGGCAAGATGACATGATGTAGAGGGATAAACTCAAGCAATATGATATAAACCCCATCTTTTTATCCTCGATGGCAACAATACGTGCCTTGCTGCCCCTGCTGTCACTTTGAAAGGACACCGCAAGATTGAACCCAAAGCTAAGCACTTCTCCCATTGCAAGAAAGATCAATCTAGTAGGCCAAACCAAACTGATAATTCGAAGAGACTTGCAAAGATAAAAAATCATACATAAAAGAATTTAGAGGAGAATCAAATATTGTTCATAGATAATCTTGATCATAAACACACAATTCATCGGATCTCGACAAACACACCGCAAAAAGAATTACATTGAATAGATCTCCAAGAAGATCGAGGAGAACTTTGTATTGAGATCAAAAGAGGGAGAAGAAGCCATCTAGCTAATAACTATGGACCCGAAGGTTTGTGGTAAACTACTCACACATCATCAGAGAGGCTATGGTGTTGATGTAGAAGCCCTCCGTGACCGATTCCCCCTCTGGCGGAGCGCCGGAGAAGGCCCCAAGATGGGATCTCACGAGTACAGAAGGTTGCGGCAGTGGAAATAGGGTTTTGTGGTGCTCCTGGATGCTTTCAGGTTATATGGGTATATATAGGAGGAAGAAGTAGGTCAGTGGGGCTGCGAGGGGCCCACGAGGGTGGGGGCGCGCCCAGGGGGCAGGCGCGCCTCCCTGCCTCGTGGCCTCCTCGTTGATTTCTTGACGTCCACTCCAAGTCCTCTGGATCACGTTTGTTCCAAAAATCATGCTACCGAAGGTTTCATTCCATTTGGACTCCGTTTGATATTCCTTTTCTGCGAAACAATGAAATAGGCAAAAACAACAATTTGCACTGGGCCTTCGGTTAATAGGTTAGTCCCAAAAATAATATAAAAGAGCAGAGTAAAGCCCATTAAACATCCAAAACAGATAATATAATAGCACGGAACAATAAAAAATTATAGATACTTTGGAGACGTATCAAGCATCCCCAAGCTTAATTCCTGCTCGTCCTCGAGTAGGTAGATGATGAAAACAGAAACTTTTGATGTGCAATGCTACCTAGCATATTTCTCAATGTAATTTACTTTATTGTGGCATGAATGTTCAGATTCGAAAGATTCAAGACAAAAGTTTAATATTGACATGAAAATAATAATACTTCAAGCATACTAACAAAGCAATCATGTCTTCTCAAAATTAACATGGCCAAAGAAAGTTATCCCTACAAAATCATATAGTCTGGCTATGCTCTATCTTCATCACACAAAGTATTTAATCATGCACAACCCCGATGACAAGCCAAGCAATTGTTTCATACTTTTGATGTACTCAAACTTTTTCAACCTTCACGCAGTACATGAGCGTGAGCCATGGACATAGCACTATATGTGGAATAGAATGGTGGTTGTGGAGAAGACAAAAAGGAGAAGATAGTCTCACGTCAACTAGGTGTATCAACGGGCTATGGAGATGCCCATAAATAGATATCAATGTGAGTGAGTAGGGATTGCCATGCAACGGATGCACTAGAGCTATACGTGTATGAAAGCTCAACAAAAGAAACTAAGTGGGTGTGCATCCAACTCGCTTGCTCACGAAGACCTAGGGCATTTTGAGGAAGCCCATCATTGGAATATACAAGCCAAGTTCTATAATGTAAAATTCCCACTTGTATATGAAAGTGACAACATAGGAGACACTCTATCATGAAGATCACGGTGCTACTTTGAAGCACAAGTGTGGCAAAAGGATAGTAACATTGTCCCTTCTCTCTCTTTCTCTCATTTTTTTATTTGGGCCTTTTTCTCTCTTTTTTTATGGCCTCTTTTTTGTATTTTTTTTATTTTCGTTCGGAGTCTCATCCCGACTTGCGGGGGAATCATAGTCTCCATCATCCTTTCCTCAGTTGGGACAATGCTCTAATAATTATGATCATCACACTTTTATTTACTTACAACTCAAAAATTACAACTCAATACTTAGAACAAAATATGACTCAAAAATTACAACTCAATACTGTAAAGAACTCATTCTTTATTTATATTGGTGTTAAACCTAATGTATTCCAACTTATCTAAGGTTCATACCCTCCGATACTAGCCATAGATTCATCAAAATAAGCAAACAACACACAAAATACAGAATCTGTCAAAAACAGAATAGTCTGTAGTAATATGGATCAAACGTAAACTTCTGGAACTCCAAAAATTCTGAAATAAATTGGTGGATGTGAGGAATTTGTGTATTAATCATCTAAAAAAATAATCAACTAAATAGCACTCTCCAGTAAACAATGGCAGCTAATCTCGTGAGCGCTAAAGTTTCTGTTTTTTTACAGCAAGATCATAAAGACTTCACCCAAGTCTTCCCAAAGGTTCTACTTGGCACAAACACTAATTAAAACATGAAAACACATCTAAACATAGGCTATAAGAATTATTTATTACCAAACAGAACCAAAAAGCAAGAAACAAAAATAAAATTCGGTTGCCTCCCAACAAGCGCCATCGTTTAACGCCCCTAGCTACGCATAAAGGCAAGGATAGATCTAGGTATTACCATCTTTGGTATGCAATCCATAAGTGGCTCTCATAATAGATTCATAAGGTAATTTAATTTTCTTTCTAGGAAAAGTGTTCCATGCCTTTCCTTAATGGAAATTGGAATCTAATATTTCCTTCTTTCATATCAATAATTGCACCGATCGTTCTAAGGAAAGGTCTACCAACAATAATAGGACATGTAGGATTGCAATCTATATCAAGAACAATGAAATCTACGGGCACATAATTCCTATTAGCAACAATAAGAACATCATTAATTCTTCCCATAGGTTTCTTAATGGTGGAATCCGGAAGGTGCAAGTTTAAAGAACAATCATCAAATTCACGGAAACCTAACACATCACACAAAGTTTTTGGAATCGTGGAAACACTAGCACCCAAATCACATAAAGCATAACTTTCATGATCTTTAATCTTAATTTTAATAGTAGGTTCCCACTCATCATAAAGTTTTCTAGGGATTGAAACTTCTAATTCAAGCTTTTCTTCATAAGATTGCATTAAAGCATCAATGATATGTTTGGTAAAAGCTTTATTTTGACTATAAGCATGAGGAGAATTTAACACCGATTGCAACAAGGAAATACAATCTATTAAAGAACAATTATCATAATTAAATTCCTGTAAATCCCAAATAGTGGGTTCATTGCTATGTAAAGTTTTGACCTCTTCAATCCCACTTTTACCAATTTTTCCATCAAGATCTAAAAACTCCGAATCATTGGGACGCCTTTTAACTAAAGTTGACTCATCTCTAGTCCTATCATTATCAAGATTCATATTGCAAAACAAAGATTGAATAGGGGACACATCAATCACTTTTAGATCTTCATCCCTATTACCTTCTAGATATTCCGGTTTGGCGGCCATCTTATTCACTAAGGTGGCCTGCTTATCCGAAGTTTGGGCTATTAATTTTTCAAGATGAGCAAACTGAGATTTCAAACCATAAAATTCCTTAGACATATCATCAAGCTCTTTATTCATGTACTCCATAAAGCTTTTTTGTTCTTTAAGCTCGTTTCTAAAGAAATTATTATGCTCAAACTACAAAGTCATAAAGCTTCTGGCGTTGTTTTCAATTTTTTCTAACCTTTTAAGCTAAGGATCTATGTTTTTAGGCAGGGCCATTAGGGCAAACAGGCAACAAGAAGCAAGCGAAAAGAGACAAACGGAAAAAGAGGGCGAATAAAATGGCAAGGGTGAAGTGGAGGAGAGGAAAACAAGAGGAAAATGGCAAATAATGTAATGCGAGGGATAAGAGTTGTGATGGGTACTTGGTATGTCTTGACTTGGCGTGGATCTCCCTGACAACGGCGCCAGAAACTGGCTAGTTGACGGGAGATCAAATCTTGACTTGACTTTGCGTAAGCCTCCCTGGCAACGGCGCCATAAATCCTTCTTGCTACCTCTTGAGCACTACGCGGGTGATGCAGCAAAGTAGCGTAAGTGTTTTCCTCAGATTTTGAGAACCAAGGTATCAATCCAGTAGGAGACTACACGCAAGTCGCCTCGTACCTACACAAATAAATAAGAACCTTGCAACCAACGCGATAAAGGGGTTGTCAATCCCATCACGGCCACTTGCAAAAGTGAGATCTCATAGAGATAATAAGATAAATATTTTTGGTATTTTTATGATATAGATTGAAAGTAAAGATTGCAAAGTAAAAATAGATTGGAAACTTATATGATGGAAAATAGACCCGGGGGCCATAGGTTTCACTAGTGGTTTCTCTCAAGATAGCATAAGTATTACGGTGGGTGAACAAATTACTGTCGAGCAATTGATAGAAAAGTGCATAATTATGAGAATATCTAGGCATGATCATGTATATAGGCATCACGTCCGCGACAAGTAGACCGAAATGATTCTGCATCTACTACTATTACTCCACACATCGACTGCTATCCAGCATGCATCTAGAGTATTAAGTTCATAAGAACAGAGTAACGCATTAGGCAAGATGACATGATGTAGATGGATAAACTCAAGCAACATGATATAAACCCCATCTTTTTATCCTCGATGACAACAATAAAATACGTGCCTTGCTGCCCCTGCTGTCACTGGGAAAGGACACCGCAAGATTGAACCCAAAGCTAAGCACTTCTCCAATTGCAAGAAAGATCAATCTAGTAGGCCAAACCAAACTGATAATTCGAAGAGACTTGCAAAGATAACAAAACATACCTAAAAGAATTCAAAGGAGAGTCAAATATTGTTGTTACGTCTTGAGCTTGCGTTGGTTTTCCCCGAAGAGGAGAGGATGATGCAGCACAATAGCGTAAGTATTTCCCTTAGTTTTTGAGAACCAAGGTATCAATCCAGTAGGAGGCCACGCACAAGTCCCTCGTACCTGCACAAAACGATAGCTAATCGCAACCAACGCGATTAGGGGTTGTCAATCCCTTCACGGTCACTTACGAGAGTGAGATTTGATAGAGATAATATTTTTGGTATTTTTGGTATAAAGATGCAAAGTGAAAAGTAAAAAAGCAAAGTAAAAACAAAGCAAGTATAAAAGTGATGGAGATTGATATGATGAGAATAGACCCGGGGGCCATAGGTTTCACTAGTGGCTTCTCTCAAGAGCATATATATTCTACGGTGGGTGAACAAATTACTGCTGAGCAATTGACAGAATTGAGCATAGTTATGAGTATATCTAGGTATGATCATGTATATAGCATCACGTCCGAGACAAGTAGACCGAAACGATTCTGCATCTACTACTATTACTCCACTCATCGACCGCTATCCAAAGATGCATCTAGAGTATTAAGTTAAAACAGAGTAACGCCTTAAGCAAGATGACATGATGTAGAGGAATAAATTCATGCAATATGATAAATACCCCATCTTGTTATCCTCGATGGCAACAATACAATACGTGCCTTGCAACCCTTTCATCACACGGGTAAGGACACCGCAAGATTGAACCCAAAGCCATGCACTTCTTCCATTGCAAGAACTACCAATCTAGTTGGCCAAACCAAACGGATAATTCGAAGAGACTTGCAAAGATATCTCAATCATACATAAAACAATTCAGAGAAGATTCAAATATTATTCATAGATAAGCTGGATCATAAACCCACAATTCATCGGTCTCAACAAACACACCGCAAAAATAAGATTACATCGAATAGACTCCACGAGAGAGGGGGAGAACATTGTATTGAGATCCAAAAAGAGAAGAAGCCATCTAGCTACTAGCTATGGACCCGAAGGTCTGAAGTAAACTACCCACCCTTCATCGGAGAGGCTATGGTGTTGATGTAGAAGCCCTCCGTGCTGGATGTCCCCTCCGGCGGAGCTCCGGAACAGGCCCCAAGATGGGATCTCGTGGATACAGGAAGTTGCGGCGGTGGAATTAGGTTTTTGGCTCCTCTTACGATCGCTTGGGGGTGCGAGGTATATATAGGAGGAAGGAGTACGTCGGTGGAGCAACAGGGGCCCATGAGGCGGGGCGCGCCCCACCCTCGTGACCGCCTCCGATGTTCCTTGGCGAGGGTCCAGTCTCCGGATCACGCTCGTGAGAAAATCACGTTTCAAGGTTTCATTCCGTTTGGACTCCGTTTGATATTCTGTTTCTTCAAACACCTAAAAAGGCAAAAACAGCAATTCGGGTTGGGCCTCCGGTTAATAGGTTAGTCCCAAAAGTAATATAAAAGTGGAAAATAAAGCCCATTATAGTCCAAAACAATAGATAAAGTAGCATGGAGCAATCAAAAATTATAGATACGTTGGAGACGTATCAGGCATCCCCAAGCTTAATTCCTGCTCGTCCTCGAGTAGGTAAATGATAAAAAGAGAATTTTTGATGCGGAGTGATACTTTGGCATAATTTCAATGTAAATCTTCTTAATCTTGGTATGAATATTCAGATCTGAAAGATTCAAGAGAAAAGCTCATATTGACATGAAAATAATAATACTTCAAGCATACTAACTAAGCAATTATGTCTTCTCAAAATAACATGGCCAAAGAAAGTTATCCCTACAAAATCATATAGTCTGGCTATGCTCCATCTTCCCCACACAAAGTATTTAAATCATGCACAACCCCGATGACAAGCCAAGCAATTGTTTCGTATTTTAACATTTTCAAAACTTTTTCAATCTTCACGCAATACATGAGCGTGAGCCATGGATATAGCACTATATGTGGAATAGAACGGTGGTTGTGGAGAAGACAAAAAGAGGGAAGATAGTCTCACGTCAACTAGGCGTATCAACGGGCTATGGAGATGCCCATCAATAGATATCAATGTGAGTGAGTAGGGATTGCCATGCAACAGATGCACTAGAGCCATAAGTATATGAAAGCTCAACAAAAGAAACTAAGTGGGTGTGCATCCAACTCGCTTGCTCACGAAGACCTAGGGCATTTGAGGAAGCCCATCATTGGAATATACAAGTGTCGGTGTACTAGAGTAGGGGTACCCTAGTATCCCGAACTCGTGCACGGGCAGTTGCAGCACCCCGCGGCAAGGCTTACCTAGTGACCGTCAAGGTCCTCCGCGGCTCCTTTGGAGCCATTCAAGAACAAAGTATTCAAGACCCCGGCAAGAGGAGCTTGCCGGGAAGGCCACTCAAGGCACGCAGAAGACAAGACCCCGGCAAGAGGAGCTTGCCGGGAAGGCTTGGTGAGCGACAAGCTCCCGTGCGTGACAAGGATTCAGCCGCGGCAAGGCGCTTGCCGCGACAGGCAACCTCTCTACATCTCCGCTCCAGCTCATCCACCAACGTGTCGCCATGGGGCCATTCCAGGCGTGCGTGTCAAGAGGTTGTGCAGCCAGCGGGGAGCAGCGATAAGCGGCGCTGACAAGCTTACCATCGTGGCAAACGGTGGTGCACTTGACGGTCCCTGTTGCACTGTTTAGGCGACAGGGACGGGCATTTATTGCTTTTGTCCCTTGCCGTCAGAGTTAGGTATTACACTGTACACTGTACTAGTCGGTGTACCAACTACTGTTTTTCCATTTGTACCCTCATCTACGTTGCCACCTGTGGTGACCCCTTTGAACCTATAAAAGGAGGCCCATGTGCAACGTAGAAAGGGTTCGGCTCATTCGACTCACTCGAGACTAGAGACACTCAAGCTAGGTTTTGTAGCTCTCATTGCTCCCTAGCAAGAACACAATACAATCAACCGAGCAGCAGTAGGAGTATTATCTCTCCGGAGAGCTCCGAAGCTGGGTAAACTGCTCGTGTGCATCGCCTCGATCTGCTCTTCGTGCAATCTCCGCCCCTCACCGAACCAAAAGGGACTCGGTCCGCCAGGTCCCATAGGTGTTCGTGGGTCACGACCAGCTTCCCCGACATCTTTGGCGCGCCAGGTAGGGGGCGTCGAGGCTGTGTGAACCTGATCCGGCATTCACACGAGCAACATCTTCATCACCTTCATCAACATGCCACCGAAGAAGAAGGCTTCGGCGGCGGCAGAGCCGTCCGCGTCAAACCCACCACCACCGGAGCTGACGAGTGGTGGGGAAGACGCTGGCGGAGGAACGGGCGTCGTCGAGGGAGCCCACGACGCTGCCAAGTCCAAGGAAAAGGCGGCGCAGACCTCGGCGTCCGGATACGTACCGCGTCCATCTCAGGAGGCGCGAGACCGACAGTGTCATGGTGCTCGCAGCGCCATACGTTCGTTGGGCCAAGATCGAGCTGGTGGATCCAGAGACGCACAAGAGCAGCTTGCGCGCCAACAGGCTGGTTCGAGCGGGGCACGGTCGCCTGGACAGGATGCTGCTCCTTCTAATGTATTTAGGAGTCCGAGCACATCCCGCTCCTTGCACCGTTCGCCATTGCCGCCCACCACTCAAGCGGAAGCTTTGGCGCGAGCTCAACTGCTCCTGGATTACCCTCCAACGGCTGACAAGGTCGACGAATGGAGGGCCACCATTCAAAGCCTCATCGGCTTTGCCAATGGCGACACTCCGCGGCAACCAACTGCATCCTTACCGCGGCGAGATGACAAGGCACGAGCCGGTGGCGACGAGACATGTGGGGGTGCAACCACCATGCACTCCCCATCCAGAAGGCCAAGATCGACAACTCGTCGGATCCACCTCGACAGCGACTCCACCACGTCATCAGATCCACGAGCTCGCCGTGATCAGCACCAAGTTCTTCAAGAACGGCAACAAGAAGACGCTCATACTCGCATCGAGCGCCGAAGAGAAGCGCGGCGTTAACCGACAGCCTGGGCCCATCAGAGACATGCAAGCGCCGGGGAACCGGTGACTTGTCAGACGCGTAGGTTGCCCTGCGCTCACTCGCGAAAGGCGGCAAGTCCAAAGGGTCTGACAAGAAAAACTTCAAGCCGAGATGTGCGAGAAGTATGATGGCAGGACGCACCCATCGGAGTTCCTCAAAGATCTACACCATTGCGGTGCAGGCTGCGGGGGACCAGACGACAAGATCCTCGCCAACTACTTCCCCACGGTACTCAAGCCAAATGTCGATCTTGGCTCATGCACTTGCCGGACAGTTCCATATCTTCTTGGCAGATCTATGCCATCAGTTTGTCGGCGCTTTCACAAAGGCCACAAACCTCATGGCCAAGAGAGTGACCTTCACCGCTCCCCGTAAGGAAGGAGAGTCCTGCGCAAGTTCATTCAGAGATTCAGCTGTGTGCACTACAACATCCCGTATGTCCACCTTGCCATGGTGATCAGCGTTTCATCGAACGCGAAACCGCAGGATGAGGGAGGAGATGGCGATGTGCAAAGTCAAGGACGTCAGCGAGCTGTATGCCTTGGCCGACAAGTGTGCATGTGCTGAAGAAGGAAGAAGACTCCCAGGAGAAAATGTTGAAGCAGGATCTGACAGTGAGGAGACCGCCCCGGCAAAGAAGAGCCAGCGACGGAACAACAGAAAGAAGAAAAGCAAAGAGGTACTAGTTGTCGAGCAGTCCGGCAACGGAGGTGGCGCCAAGAAGGCCAAGGTTGGTGGTTCGCAAGGAGGCTGCCACGACATCGACCGCCAAGCTGTGGCGGCCGCCGACAAGCAGGACAGCTCCAACAAACAGTACTGCAAGATTCACTGCACCAAGGGTCATGACCTCCAGAGCTGCAAGAAAGTTGAGCAGCTTGTTGAACTGCAGAAGGCTGAGTACGAGCAGCGAGACAAGGAGAAGCCCAGGAAGGTGCTTGGGCAGCTAGCAAGAAGCGACCCGGCCGGGGAGGACGCCGCGGCAAGGCCAAGCAGCGGCAAGGAGACAGACCTCCCCGCGGCCGCGAAAAGGATGAAGACGACGATGACGATGAAGAGATGGAAGACGATGAAGCTGATGAGCAGGAGTTTCAGAAAGCAACAGAGGTCCTCTGCGTTGACGGTGGTGCTTCTCTGCATACCTCACACCGCCAACTCAAGCAATGGATGCGGGAGGTTAATGCAGCAGAACCATCCGTAGAGTCGCGCAAGCCTCTAAAGTGGTCCAGCACGCCTATCATCTTCGATATTGAGGACCACCCTGATCGCATAACTGCGGTCGGGTGCTTGCTGATGTTGGTCTCACCAACTATCCGCAACCTCAAGGTCACCAAGATGCTAGTTGACGGCGGGGTCGGCTTAAACCTGATCTCCTCCGCAGTGCTCCAGAAGCTTCAGATCCCTGACAGCGAGCTCGAAGAGACTGGCACTTTTCAAGGAATCAACCCAGGAAGGAGCAAGCCAAAAGGGAAGATCACGTTGCCGGTAACATTTGGCAGCGAGCTCAACTTCAGGACTGAGAGGGTCACATTTGACGTCGCTGATTTCCCATTGCCCTACAATGGGATACTTGGCGACCAAAGACTCGCCAAGTTCATGGCAGCCTCTCATTATGCATACAATTTGCTCAAGATGCCCGCCCGATAAGTGTCATTTCTGTTCATGGCGACAAGAAAGATGCTCTTATCTGCGCCGACAAGATTTACCGGGAAGCAGCAGCATGCGATGATAGCAAGTCACTTGTCACTGAAGCTCCGGGGAAGAACAAGAAGACCAAGTCCGCAAGAGCTCGATGCCTACTCCGCAAGCGCACCTCTTCGAGTGCTGCGCTACCGCCGAGGACGCACCATCGAGCTCCACCGCAAGTGCAAGAAGATGATGGCAGCTCCGCCAAGACCAAGAAGGTGCCCGCCAAGGAGGACGGCACCGGTGGTACCTTCACCATCGCCACTCGACCCTAAATAGGAAGGCGAGCTCGTTGCTTTCCCGCGGCGAATGTCGATGTGTTTGCATGGCAACCGCCCCGACATCCCCGTGTTCCTGTGAAAGTAATTGAGCACCACCTAGCTGTCTGTCCTCATCGCGCGCCCGTCAAGCAAAAAGTCGAAGCGTGCAAGGAGCGCCAAGAGTTCATTGCGAAGAGATCAAGAAGTTGGAAGCAGCAGGCCTTGTCGAGGAGTGCTCCATCCCACGTGGTTGGCCAATCCGTAGTTGTATCGCAAGGCAAATGGGAAATGGAGACTTTGTATCGACTTCACAGATGTTAATAAAGCTTGTCCCAAAGACCCATTTCCCTTGCCACGATCGACCAGATTGTTGACTCCACGGCTGGATGTGATTTGCTTTCATTTCTTGATGCATATTCAGGATATCATCATATCTTCATGGCGAAGAGGATGAAGAGAAACCGCATTCATTACACCATGTGGCACATCTTTGTTTCATACGGATGCCTTTCGGTTTGAAGAATGTTGGTTCAACGCTTGCAAGAGTGGTCCATGACGCTTTTGAGCCGCAAATGCACGTAAATGTAGAAGCCTACATGGATGACATAGTGGTCAAGAGCAAGGACAAAGCAACTCTGGTTCAAGATTTGATGAGACCTTTGCAGTCTGCGCAAGATCAACCTCAAGCTCAACCCGAGAAGTGCGTGTTTGGAGTTCCTTCCGCAAGCTTCTCGGTTCTTCGTGTCTCAGCGGGAATTGAAGCTAATCCCGACAAGATTAAGGCCATTGAGCAGATTGAAGCACCAAAGCGCCAAGGATGTACGAAGACTTGCGGTTGCGTGGCTGCTCTCAAAGAGGTTTATCTCTAGATCTGCTGAGCGCCTGCCATTTTTGAGATTTTGAAAAAGGCAGGTCCAATGAAATGGACTCCCGAAGCGGAGGCTGCGCTGCAGGACTTAAAGAGGTACCTGTCCTCTACTCCAATACTTTTCGCACCTAGGCCACAAGAGAAGTTGCTGCTATACATAGCGGCAACCAATCAAGTGGTTAGTGCTGCGTTAGTAGCGGAAAGGGAGGCGGATGATGAGCCGGCAAACGAGGCAGATACATCCAGCGACAAGCAGGGGGCTTCACCGTCAAGGTCTGGTCCCGACAAGGACGGATCTGCGCAGGGTTGCGAGAAGATGCAGAGAAGGATGGTGCAGCGCCCAGTTTACTTTGTCAGTTCCCTTCTGCAGGGGGCTAGGTCAAGGTACTCTGGTGTGCAGAAATTGCTTTTCGGCCTCCTCATGGCCTCGGGAAAGCTGCGCCATTACTTCCAAGCACACGAGATAACAGCTTGTCACCGCTTTCGCTGAAGAGGATATTGCAAAATCCGAAGCACCAGGATTGTCGAGTGGGCTTTGGAACTGCCAAGCTTTGGCCTCAAGTTTGAAAGCACTTCAACTATCCAGAGCAGAGCATTGGCAGAATTTATAGCAGAGTGGACGCCGACGCAAGATGAAGAAATTCCAGAAACGAGTATCCCGTCAAGGAAGCAAGTAAAGAGTGGCTGATGTACTTTGATGGTGCCTTCGCTGCAAAGCGCGCGGTGCGGCGTGTTGCTTATCGCACCCACCGGAGAGCACCTCAAGTACATAGTCCAGATGCACTTTCCCAAGGAGCAAGCAACAAATAATACTGCAGAGTATGAAGGTTTGCTTGCCGGTCTCAGGATTGCAGTAGACCTTGGGATCAAGAAGCTCATTGTCGGGGGTGACTCGCAGCTTGTCGTCCGCCAAGTGAACAAAGATTATCGAGTCCGCTGATGGAAGCCACGTTGATGAAGTGAGAAAGCTAGAAGAACACTTTGAAGGCCTCGCAAATGGAACATGTTCCAAGAGCTCGAATGATATTGCCGATGGCTCGTCAAAGTGCGCCAGACTCAAGTTACTCGTGGAACCAGGAATTTTGTGCTCAAGCTGACTCAACCAACTGTAACGCCATCAACTGGACAGAACAAGAAGAGGAAGTTGGTTTCTGGTGACTACTTTCCGGCAGGGCTCCCTGAAGCCGCCGCCAAGAAGGTCCTCAAAATCAACGCAGATATCGCTGAGGAGCAGTCTGCTCCGACAAGCCCTAGGGTTTGTTTCGTTGAAGTAGACGCTCCCGACAAGTTTTGCTCCGGCAAGCTTGCCGGGGATCATCAAGCTCCGGCTGAGCCGCTGGTTCTTGCCGTAGAAGCTGATGTTCCCGCAGCGGCAGATGTGCCTTTAGTTCTTGTTGTCGAGCCGCAAGCTCCAACATGGGCACAACAGATCGCCCATTTCCTTGAGACAGAGAACTTACCAAGAGCAAGAAGAAGCGGAGAGAGTAGCCCGGCAGTCAAGTATGTACCAGTTTGTCGACAAAGACACCGCATGTAAGAAGACTCAACGGGTGAAATTGAAGTGTATTTGCCGGAAGATGGATGAAGCTGTTGGCAGAGATACACGGAGGCATATGTGGTCACCACATTGGCGAAGAGCACTTGCCGCAAAGCTTTCCGCAAGGTTTCTTCCGCCGACAGCCCTCCAGATGCAATCGCACAAGTAACCAAGTGTGAAGCGTGCAAGGCCCATTCCAAGCAGATACACCAGCCAGCTCAAGCTCTCCGCATAATCCCTTTATCCTCGCCATTTTCGGTCTAGGGGCTCGACATCCTCGGCCCCTTTCCCGAAGCTGTCGGGGCTTTGGGTACTTGTACGCTGTAATCGACAAGTTCACAAAGTGGCCGGAAGTGGAAGCAGTGAGGAAGGTGACAAAGACAACAAGCAATCAAGTTCTTTAGGTCAATTGTTTGCCGCTTTGGGATTCCTAACCGGATCATCACCAACAACGGCACACAATTCACGAGTCGCACCTTCATGCAATACGTCCAAGATCTTGGCGCCAAGGTCTGCTTTGCTTCTGTTGCTCATCCAAGGAGCAACGGTCAAGCAGAAAGGGCAAACGCTAAAGTGCTGCGAGGACTCAAGACCAGAACTTTCGACAGGCTGCGCAAGTGCGGAAGAAACTGGATTGAGGAGCTACCGGTGGTTCTTTGGTCGATCAGGACGACGCCAAATCGAGCCACCGCCGCACACCTTCGCCTAGTCTATGGAGCAGAGGCAGTTCTCCCCACGGAACTCAGATACTAATCACCTCGAGTACTCGCTATGATGAGTTTGAGCAAGAGCAGCTGCGACAAGATGACGACCGCTCCTTGAGGAGGATCGCCTTCAGCTGCCAGACGAGCTGCTCGTTACCAGCAAGCTTTGCGCCGCTACCATAGCCGCAGTTAGTGCCGAAGTTTCGAGGAAGGCGACCTTGTTCTTCGCCGCTCAGTCCGCCAAGAATTCCAACAAGTTGACACCGAAGTGGGAAGGCCCTTATCGGGTGAAACGAGTCACTAGGCCTCGGCGCTGTCCGCTTTGAGACCGAAGATGGCGTTCCGTGAGCAACTCCTGGAATATAGAGCATCTTCGTAAGTTTTACCCATAGGCGCGGTTGCGTAACCTGCTCCGCAACCACCCTTTTGTACAAGTCTTGCCGATGTTGCATGTAATCCTTTGTACAAAGCGGGCGCAGACCCCTGCATCAAGAAGCTCATGTGTTGCGCACAACTTGTCAAATGCATGCTTTCATAATCCTTTATGCATGTGTTATCTAACATTTTGTGCAGCATCCACACCCGGTAAGCGATAACAAGCCACGAGGCTCCATAACTTTATTTTCTCTTCTTTCTTCTCAAAAGAAAGGAAGGTTCCTTCGCCCACAAGTTAGTCGGGGGGGAAGGAGAAGATGATGGTGTGGGCTGCCAAGTGTCACTCGAGGAAATATCGCCTGCCGGGAAGCGAACGACAGAAAAGCTAAGTTGCCAAAGTTTGAGCAATCAGTTTTTAAATTTTTAAATTTTTAAGTTATGTTCCTCGAACGATAGTACTTTGTATGGAAAAACTGTGCGCGAAGGAACCAACTCGCGGCTGGTTTGCGCCCTTACTTTGTTTCGAGTCCGCTCAACAACTTAAGTGAGCTGCAACCAGTTGCGATAAGGTTGCTTGTCGAGGCGGCATCGCCAAAGAAGTCTCGACGTTCGCACTCAGCGCTTCATGCAAAGGTGCCTCGCTACCGACAAGTTCCCTAAAAGCGAGGGCACAAACATACAAAGGAAAGAATCAAGTAAAGGAAATAACATTGCAATCTTTGCCTAAGATAGAGTATATTACAAAAATAACTTGTCGCAGATCTAATGAATTGTTTTCCTAAACATGATCAAGCAGCGACAAAGGAAAGATAAATTTGGCGGCCTAATCCACGCGGTCGCCATCAACCCTCTTGACTCCGGCCACCCCGTCCACAATGGTGCGATAAGGGCCTTGAGCGCTTCAACGTCGGCAATGGGCGGCAGGGACTTGAGGACGCCGGGCGAAGCCGATGCTCGGATTGCGGAAGGCCACCTTCATCAAGACCTTCAAGAGCCCCTCGCACAGATTTGGCGCGACTCGTCGGCCAGCTGCTTTGGGATCTCTTCCCGAGTCACTGGAGAGCCGCCAACACGCCTTGAAGAACAGGCTGAGCTTGGCGCTGGGTTGGAGATGCTCGTCGGTGGAATACCCGAGGTCCACCATCCCCAGCTCCATCAGCTCCTTGTCGATGGCGGCGGCTGTATTCACAAGACCCTCGGTCCAGATCATCACATTCTCTCTGAAGGTGTTATGGGCGGTCGTGGCGTTCGCCAACAGCTCCTCGTTGGCCTTGATCTTCTCCAGCAAACCCACTTCCCGCTCCTTGGCGCCATCCAACGTCTCCGTCAAGGTAGACAGCTTCAGCTCAAGATCTGCCTTGGAGTCCTTGGCGGCGTCGAGCTCCTTGATTTTCTCAGCGAGACGGCCCTGCAACTCGCCAAGAGTGTAGGCGCCCTTCTCAAGGCCGTGCTTCAGCGGTGACCTCCTCGCCGCTCTTCTCAAGGGTGGCCTCCAGCCGCGCCACCCTCGCCTCCAACTCCTTTTGGCAGCCTCAAGAGCATGCGGCAAGATACTTTTCTTCTTTGAGAGCTCCGCCAATTGATTGCTCGCGCGCGGCAAGATCTTCCTCATAGCTGTCAAGGTTGATCTTCCGCTGCGCCAGCTCACCTTCTTGCGCAGATAGCTTCTCGCCGGCAAGCCTTTGCTGCTCCTCGACCTCAGCCTTCTCGAGAATGAAGGCTGTGCGCTCTTCGGAGAGTTGCTCCCGCGCTTCCGCTTTGTCCCGGAGAGCCTCCTTGTTGGCGCGCCGGAGCTCTTCTGCGCGCTTCTCCATGTCTGCTCCCGCCCTCGCGACAAGTGCTTCCCGGGACTCCAGCTTAGCTTGTCGGGCGCGATAGAGCGACAGCAGTTTCTTCAGCAGCTCCTCCTCCTCAGACTCGCCACTGCTGCTGCTTGGCGCATCAACTAGCGACAGCCCAGTGGAGGCGAGCAGCCTCGCTGAAGGTCTCTCCTCGACCGGGCGCCTGAGCTCGACGCCCATGGAAGCTTGATGAAGACACCGCCGCCGCCTTGAGATAGGCGCCAGCCGGGCTCTTCGAGCCTGGTGCTGCATCGGTGGCGGGGATCGGCGGTCGGTGTAGCGCTGGCGCTCCTCAAGGCCTCGTGGTCACAAGACGATCACTGACCCCTCCCCAGCCTTTGCGCCAGCAGCCTTGGCGGCCTCCTCGCCGGCGGACCCATCGGCGCCGGCCTCTTCCTCCATGTTGGCGGCGTCGTCATTGTTGCCGCGCGCGTCCTCCTCACCGGCAACCTCAGTCTCCATCGGCTCTCCGGCAGATGGATCTGATGATCAGAGAAAGAAAGAACAGTCAAGCAAATGTTCGAAAAGAAGAACAGAAGAAAAGGAACCCAAGGGAAATTTTCAAGCAAGGAGATTACCTGCGATGGGATCTGTGGTCATGTTTCCACCACTGTGAGGATCGCTGGCGCTGCCCCTTGTCGGAGAAACATCCCTTGTCGGAGAGGCCTCCCTTGCCGGAGAGCGCTCCCTTGCCGGAGAATTCTCCCTTGGCGCGAGTTGAAGCGCATGTAACTTGGGACTGACTTCCGGGGCCTCCTGATGAGGCTGCTCTGCTCCTACACAAATCATCAAGTCAGATATTAGTGAAGAAGGAGCACCCATGCACAACTAACCGTAAGAAATAAACCAAATACTTACGCTAGGGGCTGTGCTGGGGGCTGCTCTCAAGAAGGGTTGCCGGATCCGGCAAGGGAGTCTCAGACGCGCCTCCCTGCCGCCACGGGGATCGTCTTCGATGACAACCACCGGGTCTTGGCTCTTCGACGCCCTCCGAGCGAGCCAGCGTCCCAAGAAGGAAAGGGTTCAGAACGGCAAGTCGATACAAGACAAAGCAGCAAATTGAAGGATTACAAGTACAATGACAAGATCTTACTCTTCTTCTTCTTCCTCGAGCTGAGAGCGGAGAAGTCGAGTCCGCTCCACCTCCGTGCGACGAGCTGGAAGAGTAGGCTCCCTCGGACGCTTGGCGGGTGCGGGAGCCGTGGTCCCGTAAGGCCCCTCTCCAGCTTCTTTGTGGCGGTGTGAGGCGCCCCGCTGCAATGAGCTTGCTGTGGTGGAGCGCTGCTTGGGCGCGACGACGGTTGTTAGCCTGTCTGCCGCCTCGCCACTTCCCGGTCTTATGGAGGCGCCTTTTGGTGGAGCTGCGGGTTCCTCCCGCGACAAGTTATCAAGGAGGAGGAGGAGGCACCCCGCAGGCTCGTTCGGCAAAGATCGCTCGGCCTGTTCCTCCTCGCCGCAAACTCCTCTCGATCGGCAAGGCTTGCCGCCTCGGCTGCTCGCCTCCTCCACGGTGAACCCAAACACGCCAGCGACAAGCAGCTGCTGCCGCCTCCAACCTTGTGGCAACGCGCACCATCTCTTGCTCGGTGGTCTCGCGGTGAGCCACCTCTGCTTTCGGGCGCGGATTGGCACCTCTTCCAAGCTGTCAAGAACCGCCGCACGATGTCGCCGGAAGGCTCTTGCCAGGTTGGAACGATCCCATGCGAATCGCACAAGGGCATCATAAGCGGATGCGGTCAAACGAAGAATTATTGCACAAAGGAACGACCCCCTCAAAGAACATGAACCATTCGGGTGGTCAGGTCATGCTTGAACAACTCCAAAGAACATTGCGCCCAACTCCAAGACAGTGAAGTTCCAATTGAGGCCCGGCGCAACCTCATGATATCTGCCGGTTTTGAACTCCCAAGCAGGCCTCCTCCTCTCTTGCAAGGGAAGCGCGCGGCGGCGAAGGAAATCTGCGCCAACTCGCGCCTACGGTGAGTCCGCAAGCCCGAGGTGCAGGATCCGGTCACAGCTATCTTCAACCTAGCATCCTCCGTGCCTGTTGCTCCAATCGCTGCCGCAAGACTATAGGAGTTTGGCTGGGCGGTGAAGGGCTGCGGGTCCTCCTCTACGATCCAACACCAATCGGCTCTCCACTCTTCCCACTTGCTGCGGAGCTCTCCTTCAAGGTAGGATTCTTTCTTGCCGATCCTGGAGATCCAAGCAATCCCTCCGGCAAGTGGCTCTCCTCTCTCAACGCGGGGCATGAAGCAGTGGCGGAAAAGGGCTACATTTGGGTGGACTCCGACAAAGTTCTTGCAGAGGTGTGCGAAAACCGCCATGGTCAGAACGGCGTTGGGGGTGAAATCAAGGAGGCGAAACCCGTACGTATTCATGACATCACAGAAGAATTCGGAAAAGGGCGGGCAGAGCCCACAGTAGAAGAAGAGCGCGAAGAAGGGATACCCGACAGAAACCTTCTCGGATGCGGCGGCGGAGATCACCCTCGTGCGCGGGTGCGCCCGCGTCTCCGTCGACCAGAAGAGGTAGTACCCCTCCCGCAGCTTCTTTGCATCGAGCTGGGGGTCGAAGAGGGCCCGCTCCTTGCGCAGCGCCGCGAGCCGCTGCGCCTCGGCCAACTTCACGCCCTTCCCCTTGTCGCCTTTCGGAGCCATGGCGGAGGCGGTGGAGGAGGCCGACGGCGTTGATGGCGCTGGTGGCGATGGGGAGCGGGGCGTTGCTCTCTTCACTGAGAGAAGAAGGGGGAGCGAAGGTGGTTTTTGAGATGTGACAGCAATGGCAAGGTGGGCGTCCTGCCCCTGTTTCCCCTGCTTATAAGGAGGGAGAGGGGGCGGACGTTCCGCTTTTCCCAATTAAAGAAAGCCCCCACGATCTCTCCCACGATGCCACGTTCGACGCGTGCTGTTCGTGGGGGACGTGGTGGGTCCGGGGCGAGTAACGGCATGATCTAGGCCGCGCGTGCCCGTGCACTGTTTTGGGCCTGGCCCAACAGAGCTCGGCACCGTGTGTGGCCCAGGCCCGAGGGCTCCTGTCGGTGTACTAGAGTAGGGGTACCCTAGTATCCCGAACTCGTGCACGGGCAGTTGCAGCACCCCGTGGCAAGGCCTACCTAGTGACCGTCAAGGTCCTCCGCGGCTCCTTTGGAGCCATTCAAGAACAAAGTATTCAAGACCCCGGCAAGAGGAGCTTGCCGGGAAGGCCACTCAAGGCACGCAGAAGACAAGACCCCGGCAAGAGGAGCTTGCCGGGAAGGCTTGGTGAGCGACAAGCTCCCGAGCGCGACAAGGATTCAGCCGCGGCAAGGCGCTTGCCGCGGCAGGCAACCTCTCTACATCTCCGCTCCAGCTCATCCACCAACGTGTTGCCATGGGGCCATTCCAGCGTGCGTGTCAAGAGGCTGTGCAGCCAGCGGGAGCAGCGATAAGCGGCGCCGACAAGCTTACCATCGTGGCAAACGGTGGCGACTTGACGGTCCTGTTGCAGATTGTTTAGGCGATGTGGACGGGCATTTATTGCTTTTGTCCCTGTCGTCGAGTTAGGTATATTACATCAGACATCGTACAAGTCGGTGTACCAACCACTGTTTTTCCATTTGTACCCTCATCTACGCTGCCACTGTGGTGACCCTTTGAACCTATAAAGGAGGCCCATGTGCAACATAGAAAGGGTTCGGCTCATTCGACTCACTCGAGACTAGAGACACTCAAGCTAGGTTTTGTAGCTCTCATTGCTCCCTAGCAAGAACACAATACAATCAACCAAGCAGCAGTAGGAGTATTATCTCTCCGGAGAGCTCCGAAGCTGGGTAAACTGCTCGTGTGCATCGCCTCGATCTGCTCTTCGTGCAATCTCCGCCCCTCGCCGAACCAAAAGGGACTCGGTCCGCCAGGTCCCATAGGTGTTCGTGGGTCACGACCAGCTTCCCCGACAACAAGCCAAGTTCTATAATGAAAAATTCCCACTAGTATATGAAAGTGACAAAATGAGAGACTCTCTATCATGAAGATCATGGTGCTACTTTGAAGCACAAGTGTGGTAAAAGGATAGTAACATTGTCCCTTCTCTCTTTTTATCTCATTTTTTTATTTGGGCCTTTCTCTTTTTTTATGGCCTCTTTTTTTTCGTCCGGAGTCTCATCCCGACTTGTGGGGGAATCATAGTCTCCATCATCCTTTCCTCACTTGGGACAATGCTCTAATAATGATGATCATCACACTTTTATTTTTCTTACAACTCAACAATTACAACTCGATACTTAGAAGAAAATATGACTCTATATGAATGCCTCCGGTGGTGTACCGGGATATGCAATGAAACATGAGTGACATGTATGAAAGAATTATGAATGGTGGCTTTGCCACAAATACGATGTCAACTACATGATCATGCTAGCAATATGACAATGATGGAGCGTGTCATAATAAACGGAATGGTGGAAAGTTGCATGGCAATATATCTCGGAATGGCTATGGAAATGCCATGATAGGTAGGTATGGTGGCTGTTTTGAGGAAGGTATGTGGTGGGTGTATGATACCGGCGAAAGGTGCGCGGTATTAGAGAGGCTAGCAATAGTGGAAGGATGGGAAAAGTGCGATAATCCATGGACTCAACATTAGTCATAAAGAACTCATATACTTATTGCGAAAATCTAGAAGTTATCAAAGCAAAGTATTACGCGCATGCTCCTAAGGGGATAGATTGGTAGGAAAAGACCATCGCTCGTCCCCGACTGCCACTCATAAGGAAGACAATTAATAAATAAATCATGCTCTGAGTTCATCACATAACGGTTCACCATACGTGCATGCTACGGGAATCACAAACTTCAACACAAGTATTTTTTGAATTCACAACTACTCAACTAGCATGACTCTAATATCATCATCTTCATATCTCAAAACAATTATCAAGCATCAAACTTATCTTAGTATTCAACGCACTCAAAAGAGAGTTTCACATATCTTGAATACCAAGTATATTAACATTAAGCAAATCACCATGCTATTAACGACTCTCAAAATAATCTAAGTGAAGCATGAGAGATCAAGTTTCTTTAAAACAAATCCACCACCATGCTCTAAAAGATCTAAGTGAAGCACTAGAGCAAAAATTATCATGCTCAAAAGATATAAGTGAAGCACTATGAGCAAAACTATCAAGCTCAAAAGATATAAGTGAAGCACATAGAGTATTCTATCAAATTCCAATTCATGTATGGCTCTCTCAAAAGGTGTGTACAGCAAGGATGATTGTGGTAAAATAACAAGCAAAGACGCAAATAATACAAGACGCTCCAAGCAAAACACATACCATGTGGTGAATAAAAATATAGCTCCAAGTAAATTACTGATGGAAGTGGACGAAAGAGGGGATGCTTTCCGGGGCATACCCAAGCTTTGACTTTTTGGTATCCTTGGATTATCTTGGGGGTGCCATGGGCATCCCCAAGCTTAGGCTCTTGCCACTCCTTGTTCCATAATCCATCAAAAGAATTCACCAAAACTTGAAAACTTCACAACACAAAACTCAATAGAAATCTCGTGAGCTCCGTTAGAGAAAGAAAACAGAAGACTAATTTACTGTATTCCAACTTCTCTATGGATCATAAACTATTTTACTAGCCATAGATTCATCAAAATAAGCAAACAACACACGCAAAACAGAATCTGTCAAAAACAGAACAGTCTGTAGTAATCTGTAACTAACGCAAACTTATGGAACTCAAAAATTTCTACCAAAATTAGAAGGCCTGGACAATTTTTTTATTGATCATCATCAATTGGAATCAGTATTTTATCACGTTCTGGTGATTTTTAACAATTCGGGCACTGAGCGCAAAGTTTCTGGAAATTACAGCAAGATCAAATAACTATCATTCAAGAAGATCCAATAGGTTTAACTTGGCACAAACACTAATTAAAATATAAAACCACATCTAAACATAGGCTATATGGATTATTTATTACTAAGCAGCAAGGAAAAAAATTGGGTTGTCTCCCAACAAGCGCTTTTCTTTAAAGCCTTTTTAGCTAGGCATTGAGATTTCAATGATGCTCACATGAAAGACAAGAATTGAAGCACAAATAGAGCATCATATAGCATGTGACAAACACATCTAAGTCTAACATACTTCCTATGCATAGGCATCTTATAGGCAAACAAATTTGCAAAGCAAGCAAAAACTAGCATATGCAAGGAAGAAGAAAGTGACGATAGCAATCTCAACATGAAGAGAGGTAATTTAGTAACATGAAAACTTCTACAACCATATTTTCCTCTCTCATAATAATTACATGTAGGATCATAAGCAAATTCAACAAAATAGCTATCACATAACATATTCTTAACATGATCCACATGTATGCAAAGTTGACACTCTTCCAAAATAGTGGGATTATCATTAACTAAAGTCATGATTTCTCCAAGCCCACTTTTATCGAAAATTTCATAAGATTGAACATTCTTCAAATATGTGGGATCTAAAGTTGACACTCTTCCGAACCCACTTTCAATATTATTGCAAACAATATTATCAATCTCATATTCATCATGGGGCTTAAATAAATTTTCAAGATCATAAAAGAATCACCCCAATCATGATCATTGCAACAAGTAGTAGACATAGCAAAACTAGCATCCCCAAGCTTAGGGTTTTGCATCTTATTAGCACAATTTACATCAAAAGAATTTATAATAAAATCATTGCAATCATGCTTTTTATTCAAAGATCTATCTTGAGTCACTTCACGGATTTCAGGCAAAACCTTATAAAGATAATCTAGTGCATCCAAATCACTAGGAATTGGTTCATCATAATTGGATCTCTTAAAAAGATTGGCAAGCGGATGAGGATCCATAACAATAGACTTTTAGCAAGAAAAGATGCAAGAAAATATAAGGCACATGGTAACACAAGCAAACAAGAAGCAAGCGGAAAAGAGAGGGCGAATAAAACGAAAAGGGTGAAGTGGGGGAGAGGAAAACGAGAGGCAAATGGCAAATAATGTAATGCGGGAGATAGGGATTGTGATGGGTACTTGGTATGGTGCTTGACTTGCTCTTGCGTGAGCCTCCCCGGCAACGACGCTAGAAATCCTTCTTGCTACGTCTTGAGCTTGCGTTGGTTTTCCCCCGAAGAGGAGAGGATGATGCAGCACAGTAGCGTAACTATTTCCCTCAGTTTTTGAGAACCAAGGTATCAATCCAGTAGGAGGCCACGCACAAGTCCCTCGTACCTGCACAAAACGATAGCTACTCGCAACCAACACGATTAGGGGTTGTCAATCCCTTCACGGTCACTTACGAGAGTGAGATCTGATAGAGATAATATTTTTGGTATTTTTGGTATAAAGATGCAAAGTGAAAAGTAAAAAGCAAAGTAAAAACAAAGCAAGTATAAAAGTGATGGAGATTGATATGATGAGAATATACCCGGGGCCCATAGGTTTCACTAGTGGCTTCTCTCAAGAGCATATATATTCTACGGTGGGTGAACAAATTACTGTTGAGAAATTGACAGAATTGAGCATAGTTATGAGTATATCTAGGTATGATCATGTATATAGGCATCACGTCCGAGACAAGTAGACCGAAACGATTCTGCATCTACTACTATTACTCCACTCATCAACCGCTATCCAGCATGCATCTAGAGTATTAAGTTAAAAACAGAGTAACGCCTTTAGCAAGATGACATGATGTACAGGAATAAATTCATGCAATATGATAAATACCCCATCTTGTTATCCTCGATGGCAACAATACAATACGTGCCTTGCAACCCTTTCATCCTTTGGGTAAGGACACCGCAAGATTGAACCCAAAGCCATGCACTTCTCCCATTGCAAGAACTACCAATCTAGTTGGCCAAACCAAACGGATAATTCGAAGAGACTTGCAAAGATATCTCAATCATACATAAAAGAATTTAGAAAAGATTCAAATATTATTCATAGATAAGCTGGATCACAAACCCACAATTCATCGCTCTCAACAAACACACCGCAAAAAGAAGATTACATCGAATAGATCTCCACGGAGAGAGGGGGAGAACATTGTATTGAGATCCAAAAAGAGAGAAGAAGCCATCTAGCTACTAGCTATGGACCCGAAGGTCTGAACTAAACTACGCACACTTCATTGGAGAGGCTATGGTGTTGATGTAGAAGCCCTCCATGGTGGATGCCCCATCCGGCGGAGCTCCGGAACAGGCCCCAAGATGGGATCTCGTGGATACAGGAAGTTGCGGCGGTGGAATTAGGTTTTGGCTCCTGTTCGATCGCTTGGGGGCAATGAGGTATATATAGGAGGAAGGAGTACGTCGGTGGAGCAACAGGGGGCCCACGAGGCAGGGGGCGCGCCCTAGGGGGTGCACGCCCCCCACCCTTGTGACCGCCTCCGATGTTCCTTGGTGTAGGGTCCAAGTCTCCTGGATCACGTTCGGTGAGAAAATCACGTTTCCGAAGGTTTCATTCCGTTTGGACTCCGTTTGATATTGTGTTTCTTTGAAACACTGAAAAAGGCAAAATACAACAATTCTGGGCTGGGCCTCCGGTTAATAGGTTAGTCCCAAAAGTAATATAAAAGTGGAAAATAAAGCCCATTATAGTCCAAAACAATAGATAAAATAGCATGGAGCAATCAAAAATTATAGATACGTTGGAGACGTATCAATTGTTCATAGATAATATTGATCATAAACCCACAATTCATCGGATCTCGACAAACACACCGCAAAAAGAATTATATCGAATAGATCTCCAAAAAGATCAAGGAGAACTTTGTATTGAGATCCAAAGAGAGAGAAGAAGCCATCTAGCTAATAACTATGGACCTGAAGGTCTGTGGTAAACTACTCACACATCATCGGAGAGGCTATGGTGTTGATGTAGAAGCCCTCCGTGATCGATTCCCCCTTCGGCGGAGCGCCGGAAAAGGAGCCAAGATGGGATCTCACGGGTACAGAAGGTTGCGGCGGTGGAAATAGGGTTTTGTGGTGCTCCTGGATGTTTTCAGGGTATGTGGGTATATATAGGAGGAAGAAGTAGGTTGGTGGAGCTGCGAGGGGCGCACGAGGGTGGGGGGCGCGCCTCCTTGCCTCGTGGCCTCCTCACTTCTTTCTTGACGTCGACTCCAAGTCCTCTGGATCACATTTGTTCCAAAAATAACTCTCCCGAAGGTTACATTCCGTTTGGACTCCGTTTGATATTCCTTTTCTGCGAAACACTGAAATAGGCAAAAAAACAACAATTTGCACTTGGCCTTCGGTTAATAGGTTAGTCCCAAAAATAATATAAAAGTGCTTAGTAAAGCCCATTAAACATCCAAAAGCAGATAATATAATAGCATGGAACAATAAAAAATTATAGATACGTTGGAGACGTATCACGCGCCCGCGACACCACTGCCCAACTCGCCGCTCCCCGCTCGCTCCGATGTCCAGCGCCCCGGGTACTCCACTCCGGCCACACCCGCACCCCCGAGGCTTCGCCCGGTAACACGGTGCCCAGCACCCGTTTACCCGCCCCGGTTGGGCTGGGACAATGACCAGAGGGGCCCAGCCCCTGTTAAAAAAAGATAAAAAAAGAAAAACTAATTAATTAGTTCTGTCTAGATGACTAATTAAACTTAATTAGCCTGCTAACTAATAACTAACTGTTAATTAGTTGTAGTCTGTGACAACCGAGACCCACACGTTAGTTGACCCAGTCAAACCACTGTTGGCTGCTGACATCATGCTGTGCCGTAAACTTGTTTTTATTCAAATTAAATCGGTTAATTCCAAAAATGGATTAAATCTTTTTAAATTAATATTAAATAATCCATAACTTTGATGAAGAAACTTTGTACATGAAAGTTGCTCAGAACGACGAGATGAATCTGGATATGTAGCCCGTTCGCCCGCCACACATCCCTAGCATAGAAAACACGCAACTTTCCCCCTCCGGTTCATCTGTCCGGAAACACGAAACACTGGGAATACTTTCCCGGATGTTTCCCCCCTTCGCTGGTATCACCTCCTACCGCGTTAGGGCACACCTGGCACCGTTACCTGTAATGTAATGCATTGATATGCATCTGTTTGCATTATATTCATTGTTTCTTCCCCCTCTTCTCTCGTTAGACACCGAGACTGACGCTGCTGCTACCCAGTACGACTACGGTGTTGACGACCCCTCCTTCTCGACTGAGCTTACAGGCAAGCCCCCCCTTGATCACCAGATATCGCCTATTCCTTCTCTCTACTGCTTGCATTAGAGTAGTGTAGCATGTTACTGCTTTCGGTTAATCCTATTCTACTGCATATCATGTCATTGTTGCTACAGTTGTTACCCTTACCTGCAATCCTAAATGCTTAGTATAGAATGCTAGTATTCCATCAGTGGCCCTACATTCTTGTCCGTCTACCATGCTATACTATCGGGCCGTGATCACTCGGGAGGTGATCACGGGTATATAATTATATACATGATATATGATACATGTGGTGACTAAAGTCGGGTCGGCTCGTAGAGTACCCGCAAGTGATTCCGATGTGGGGGCTGAAAGGACAGGTGGATCCATCCCGGTAGAGGTGGGCCTGGGTTCTCGATGACCCCCGACTGCTACTTTGTGGCAGAGCAACATGGCAGGTTAAGACCACCTAGGTGAGAGGTGGGCCTGGCCCTAGTCGGCGTTCGCAGATACTTCAATTAACACGCTTAACGAGATCTTGATATTTGATCTGAGTATGGCCACTGGCCTATACGCACTAACAAACTACGCGGGAACAGTTATGGGCACTCGACATCATGGTATCAGCCGAAGCCTTCTTGACGTCAGCGAATGAGCGGCGCGCGCCGGGTTGGACCGCGTAACGCAACTTCCTTTGTAATGGAGGTTGCTAGGTTTACTCACCGATCGCGTTTGCAACATGCAGGTGTGCAATGGGCGATAGGCCCAGACCCCTGCTCACATAGGATTTGGACCGGCGTGCTGACCTCTCTGTTGTGCCTAGGTGGGGTTGCGACGTGTTGATCTTCTGAGGCCGGGCATGACCAGGAAAGTGTGTCCGGCCAAAGGGGATCGAGCGTGTTGGGTAATGTGGTGCACCCCTGCAGGGAAGTTTATCTATTCGAATAGCCGTGATCCTCGGTAACAGGACGATTCGGAGTTGTACCTTGACCTTATGACAACTAGAACCGGATACTTAATAAAACACGCCCTTCCAAGTGCCAAATATAACCCGGTGATCTCTCTCACACAGGGCGACGAGGGGAGGATCGCTGGGTAGGATTATGCTATGCGATGATACTGGTGAACTTATCATCTACTCTCTTATACATGCTGCAAGATGAAGGCTGCCAGAAGCGTAGTATTCAACAGGACTAGCTACCCCCCTCTTATTCTGGCATTCTGCAGTTCAGTCCACCGATATTGCCCCTTTACACATATACCCATGCATATGTAGTGTAGATCCTTGCTTGCGAGTACTTTAGATGAGTACTCACGGTTGATTTTCCCCCTTTGCATTCTTCTCGGTTATCGCAAGCTGATGATGGAGTCCAGGAGCTAGAGATCTCGAGGATAATTCTACGTACAGTTCAGCTTCGAGGAGTAGTTAGGAGGTCCCAGGCAGGAGGCCTTGCCTTTTCGACCGTTTCTACTTTTGTGCTAGCCTTCTTAAGGCAAACTTGATTAACTTATGTTTGTACTCAGATATTATTGCTTCCTCTGACTCTTGTGTTTTCGAGTTGATGTATTCGAGCCCTCGAGGCTCCTGGCTTGTAATATAAAGCTTGTATTATTTTTAATTTGTGTCTAGAGTTGTGTTGTGATATCTCCCCGTGAGTCCCTGATCTTGATCGTACATGTTTGCGTGTATGATTAGTGTACGGTCAAATCGGGGGCGTCACAAGTTGGTATCAGAGCTGACTGCCTGTAGGAATCCCCCTTTCAATCTCCTTGGCCGAAGTTGAGTCTAGACATTACAAAACTTTTACTAACATGGTTGTGTGTCTTACGGGCCCACGTCGCCATTGGGTGCTACTAGGATCTTTTACTCCTCGTCTATACTCTGCGGCTCTGATCTCTCTTCTATTCGGGTTAAATGATTTTACTAACTCTAAAATCTAGGTTCTCATAATTTCTTCCTCCGGGGTAGCCCCTCACTCCAGTTGATTGCTTGGTGCACCGAAGGACTCCGAAGATACTATCCGATGTTATCCCGAGAACTTGTGCTCATTGCATTTGCAATTCCCTTCCACCGTTAACCCCTATAGATAACTACATGCACTTGCCATTCTTACATTAGTCCCCAGTTGCTCTTCTTATTACAAGATACCCCGAAATACCCGTTGTTGTTCCAAGAATACTTTGTGCCTACTGCCTTGCAGTTCCTTGCCACATTAATACCCCTACAGATAATTCCTCGCACTTACCAAGCATTGCTCATCCCCAGTTGTTCATGTGTTTCAGAAAGGTCTTCGAAATACTATTCGGTCTTCCGAAAACCCTCAACAACTTATTGCTCTTGAAATTCTCGCTTGCTGCATTATGGTTAATCCCATAAGTAATCTTATTGGCATCCTTTGTCACTATCATTTTGAGTCTATTGATTCAATAAGTTGCGTATGCTCGCGGTCCTCAATCAGATCCTAGAATTCATCTTTCCGGCTTAGACGTCGTTTTAAACATGAGCTGGATCTCGACCAATCAAATAGTCGTCGATTATACCCCTAAGCCTACTCAACTTATCCATCCTTAATCAGAGCGTTGCTTCTGATCCCTTGAATTGGAAATAATTCCTTTGCAACTGAGCTTTGAATTAGTCAGTTGTTTCTATAATCCAATGCCTTTGCATTGTTTCTTCCTCTGATTGTGCTGGTGCACACATAAGCTCCGTTATGGACCGTCGGGTCCTTTGTTGAATTATCATCCGACAGTGTCCTTTGTATCCAAAAATCTCGAGAAGTTCTTTCCCTGATACATAATGCCATTGATAAATCTTATTCTCTGTTTTGGCCAACCATGCTCTGCTCTTGAGCTGGTGATGTTTACTATGAAGTTTGTGGTATATGTTCCTAAGATGCCCCAATGGGTTGAACCAACGCCTTCCCTAATCTGTGTGAACCTGAAAGATTTCACGGGTCATACTTATCTAGTATTGCACCAGGTAAAACTTTCCACAACTAATGTCATTTTTGAAATACGAGAGGCCAATGTAAGGTTATGCATTGAGGAAGTGGGAGTCGACCTTGAAACTTTGTGTTCATGCCCATGGACACGATGTAGACCCTATCATGGAAGCTTCTTGTAATAATAACTATTTCCTTGATATAATATCCTTTGGTATCGGTGAATTGATCCTTTGCAATTGTGGTTCCAACCATATGTTCTTCTTTGATTCCATTTCTCAGGCAAGTGAAAACACTTGTCTTCTCCAGATCAATACATCTCCGCACCCCCTATGTCGATCTTCCTTCGCGTAATACCCTCCAGTATCTCAAGAATACCAAAGAACTATGTTGCTTCCTATGAGTCTTCATCTAGTATTGCTTCTCACCAATTTTAGATTTCCCCCGGGTTCTGAGTTATTTCACTCGAGAACACCGATAAGTGAATCACTTCCGCACTCCGATTCAATAACTCTAAGTGATTTTTGTTGCTTATGAGTTTACTAATCCTTCAACTCATTCCTAGCCTGATCAGCTATATCATTATCATGCAAATTTTTAACTGCCCTACCTGGTCCTTCTTCCCGGAGCACAGTCTTCGACGATGAGCTAAGCTTACGTCGACTTTCCTCGTCATATCATTTCGCCTTGAACAACAATCTTGATTCCGAGTTTGTGATGTACCGTGGTTCCAATAACCTTTAGCTTCATCATTTCTTTGACTTGAGGTCATCGCCAATCGATTACACCTTCATGAAATCTCTCGACAATTGTGTCGTGATCATCATCAACATTCTAAGCTCTTCTAGGATATCAATCAAAATCATGATGGGAAATACCATCCTTGCCCCTTGATGATTTGTGTTATCATCGGCAACATTCTTGACTTCCGCCAACACAACCTTGTTCATGTTTTGTTTTGTACCTTGCTTTCCATGCTATCTAGCTTAGGTTATGTTCTACCTTGTAGTATTACTGTCTTCTGTATCAAGAATGTTGTGAGGATTACTCCACCTCTTAAGAATTCTTGGTATAGTGATACTTCTCACCATCACCATTCTTTCTTGGTCCCTGTATTGATTCTAACCGGGATAGTAGCAAGTGAACGGTGTTGTTTGGATTCTGTACTTCTAGCAACCCTAATGCTTTGAAGTTAATGATCGATAGTTCATTCTTAGACTATCGGTTATTGGATCACCATTCTAACAATTGACCAGGCTACCTATGCACATATTTCGGGCGCACCTGTCAACCAATGTTTAATTGGTATGTTTTCCTCGAGCATACCTTATTATATTGTTGATATGACAAATGTTATCTCCTTGTTCACATAATTGTGGAAATCCATCTTTTGGAAATCTCGAGGAATTGTCGCTGAGTCCATCAGCAACCCCCTCATCCTCTCCTTGGTTTAATGATGAACTCTTGTTTCGAAACTCGCTTCCATAGTTCATTTCCCGAGGATCTTACTATGTCATCCCGTTAATTTGTGTTGCACCTTTTCTTCTCAGGCATCCTGAGTCTGAGGTATCCTGACACCAATCAGCTTTGAATCTCGGTCAGATATGATGATGGGAACATATTTTCAAGGGTTAAAACATTGGTCATAATATGACATGGTAAGGTGATGTCATGCCTAGCACACCTTATCCCGAGGACCTGTTGTTACAGTGTCCTTTTTAGCAAGGTTAACCATTCTTCCATGAGGAAATTGTAAGACCTATTCTATAGGTTTTTCCTGAAGAATCCTTTGTTTATCCAAGTCCGACCTTTGCTTGAAGACCATGCAATGCTATCTTGAAGCATGTCTGTGGTACTCCGATTTTCAACAAGAACATTCGAAGCCCAATGCTAAATGTTTCTTGCTCAATTATCCAAACACCGGTTAATGTCATGGAATTTCTCTCCCCTTACCTAAAGGGTTTTGTACATTATATCATGTCATGTATATCATGCTCTGCTTGTCCTTGGGAAGGATATACCCCTGAAATATTTGTTTAAACACATTTTCCTTTTCGTTGTTTTGTTTAATCTGATAATCATATTTTCCTTTCCATTGTTTGGTTTAACCTTTGTAGTGGTTTATATGATCTAAGCAATAATATTCTCCTGCTTATGTAGACACCTCGGTGTACAATTCTGTCAGCAAGACCCTGTTACTATTGTTGATGACATTACGGTAGCCACCGATGGACGAGAACTTTGCCTATTGGTCCGCCTCGTTTCAACGAGCAGGAAAATGGTTCTCTTCGTCCCCCGCCCTTAGTGCCGGCGTTGTTGCTGACATAACTGACATGCTACTCTCTGCCATGCTTTGCTATCATGACCGTGAAAGATTGTCACCTCTCCTATTTTTAACCCACAGTTCCACAGGATCGAAACATGACTCTCGTGTGCCCCCTATACCCAAGGTTGTTCCTCGCGTGTGACCTTGGATGTAATTCACGAGCCACGTTCCAAGAGATCATCAATTCTGGTATCAAACACATTACTTGTTCTTGTTGCTTTGAACCCCTTTCACGCCCTATTTCAGGCATCGAATGATTGCCTGCCCGCTCGAAACTCCCCATGATACCTCCTTACATTGCTCTCGATATTTTCTTAAGTCTCAAATTTGAGAGTTACTTTCCACCACCTTCCTTGATATTATTCTCTGGATAAGCAACATTGTAGATGTTTGTTCTTTCAAAGATACCCTTTTCCCTTTCATAGGTAAGATGGAGTTCCCGAAGAAAGGATGACGACTTCATCATGATGAACGGTAGCAGAGAAATGAAGACATCAACATAATGGATCGACCTCTTCGAGAACAGTAACCAAGACCGAGAAGAATTTTTAGAATTTCGAAACCTAGTCTTTCCCCTTACTCCCCCTCTTAATATCTCGGGACGAGATTTCTTGTAGTGGAGGAGAATTGTGACGCCCAAATAATTAAGCTACAGTGAACCTCTGTTAATGATGCCACGTCACCTTGGTTAATGTTGTCGTTAATCTCTCGGTGATTCAATCCCTTTCGAATTCAATTTTGAATTTTTGTCAAACATAATAAAATTTTAAACATTAAAAATAAAATATTCAGAGTGTGCCAATTAATGCTGAGGTATTTATGGTGAAGGAACCACACTTTTACCAGATGCCTAAATATTTTAAAATGAATTAAAACAGAAAAGCAATAAGAAAAGAAAAAGTAAAATAGAAAACAAAACAAAATAAACAAAAGACCCCCATCCCCCTAGCCAACTGGGCCAATGCACAGCTGGCCCCTCACTCCCCATAACCCCCCCCCCAACCGACAGGAAACCCTAGCCCGTAACCCCTCTCGTCTCCCCACCCCGCCCCGGAGTGGATCAGGATCAGGGGCAACCATCGCCCCGATCCCGTGGCCCCCGACCCGAGCCGCCACGACGCCGCCGGACTTCGCCGGATCGCTTCCTCGGCCTCACCCTCACCAGAGCCACCTCGCGGAGCTGCCCCACCGTCCTCCTCCTCGCCGGACTCCATCGTCACCGTCGTCTCCGTCAACGCGGCCGTCCTCGTCTTCCTCCCCGAGCACCGCTGCCCCCGAACACCTACAGCCGCCATGAACACCGCGCCGCACCTCCCTCCCTCTTGCCCTCTGCCCTCCGCCCTCACGCGTCGCTAGCCGCGCCGGCCGTCCGCGCTCGCGACACCACTGCCCAGCTCGCCGCTCCCCGCTCGCTCCAGCGTCCAGCGTCCCGGGGACTACACTCCGGCCACACCCACACCCCCGGGGCTCCGCCAGATAAGACGGCGCCCAGCGCCTGTTTACCCGCCCCGGTTGGGCTGGGTCAGTGACCAGAGGGGCCCAACCCCTGTTAAAAGAAGATTAAAAAACGAAAACTAATTAATTAATTCTGTCTAGAGAACTAATTAAACTTAATTAGCCTACTAACTATAATAACTAACTATTAATTAGGTGTAGTCTATGACAACCGGGACCCACGCGTCAGATGACCCACGCAAACCACTGTTGGCTGCTGACATCATGCTAATGCAGTAAACCTGTTTTTATTTAAATTAAATTGGTTAATTCCAAAAATGGATTAAATCTTTTTAAATTAATATTAAATAATCCATAACTCTGATGAAGAAACTTTGTACATGAAAGTTGCTTAGAACGACGAGACGAATCCGGATACGCAAACCATTCGTCCACCACACATCCCTAGCATAGCAAACAAATCTGTGTGCTTGGGTATATGCTTAGGTCCCATGCAAGACATGGGAGTGAATTTCAAACACCAGGGAACCGTTGATTGCCGACAAAACATTGAGATGCCTGGTTTTTAAATTATAGTAAATCCAAAACTCGTCTGAAATTCATGAAACTTGGCATGCTATCATGGAGCTGCATCAACATGCCGTTGTACAAATTTTGTCCCATTTGGGGCAGGTTTGGGTATATGCTTCTCACAAACCGGAGCTTCTCACGACAGGCATGATGGTTTTCGGTAGGGAACGTCTCACCTTTGGGGACGAAATGATATCCATTGCCTCTTATTGCTTTCAATTTTTTTTCTCGTGTCAACATAGAACAACAGGAATGCTGTGTGAATTTTTTTGATTTTTTGGGGTTCGTTTGGACATTTTTATGCATTAACTGAGTTTTCAATGCATTTATGTGCATAATTCAAATTTGAACTACATGCACATGCTCCAGTGCATATAAATTGGTTGAAAAATCAAATATGTGTCCTTGGGTGCATGCTTAGGTCCCATGTAAGAAATGGGAATGAATTTCAAACACTAGGGGGCCGTTGATTGCCGGTAAAACATTGAGATGCCTGGTTTTAATTTCTAGTAAGTCCAAAATTCTATTAACCATTCATGTGATGCCACGTGTCTTGGTTTTAATGGCTGTAGGAGGTGTCGTGCGGACAACTGCTTGACCTTGACTGAACGGGAGGCGTGCGAGCGCCGTCAGGTGCGCAGGCTGACCGAGAGGTGTGCAAGCTGTCCTTGAGTGCGCAGGCTCACCGAGAAGCGTGCGAGCTGTACGATGTGAATGCTCTCTGGGAAGCGAGCCATTTGAATTCCATGGCCGCCCGCCTTGCTCGCATCCTCTACATTAATGGCTCCCAAGCCGCAGCTTAATTCGCTTTTTAAATATAAAACACTCATCGCAAACGTTTTAGTTAGAACACCCGTATACAAACGGACAACTTCCGCAGGAAGCCAAGAGAAAATGTGCCGAGCAGGATTTCTTCAGCTCTTGATCGCAAACGTTTTAGATAGAACACCTGTATGCAAAGTGAGAGCAGCGCAAGATCTGTGCATCCCTTCAGCGCAAATGGTTGGTTTGGATGACCCGTGTGCAACCACGTACAAACAATTTGGTAAGATTTGTCAATCCTTGTAACACTGCGATTTGTCAAAATATGAAGCTAAAAATCACTAGTAGTATCTAATGTTTGCAACTAAAATTCAGTAATTAAGCATAGATCTCATGCATAGATTAAGCAGTTGTTCTTAATTTATACAAACAATTCAACTCGATAGCTGAATCGACCAAACTTTTCCCCATTTGTTGGCAACCATGTACTGAAATAGCCAGTTCAACTATATATACTAGCTAATTTTAAGTACGTTGTACAGTTCCACCACATCTATAGTCAGATGAACTGAACAAAATAGCCCCTAAATACTACTACTACTGCAGAGGGGCTTTGTACTACTTCCAGCTGCCTCTCCTCTGCCGAGCGCACTCAGTAAGAGGCAGAGGAGGAGGAGCCTACCGACGAGCTGGGCAACCGCAATGCGGTGCCTGCCGCTAATGCAGCTTCAGCGATGCTCACCTCGAACGCCCTCTGCCGTTCCAGACGACCCCTCTCGAAGCGGTGGTTCTCCTCGTAGATCTCCTGATTCCTCGCCTCTGAGGCGGAGTGTGCCGCGGCCATGCCTGCGGTAAGGATCTTTGCATGCTTGACGAGGCGCTCCTCCTCCTCCCACAGGAACTTGGTGTAGCGCGCAAGGTCGCTGACGCACGTGCGGGCATCCACCTCCTCCACCCGCCTTCGGGCGGCGGTGGCGGAGCGGGTGATGACCCCGGCGGTCGACGGTGGGCTGGTGGCCACGGCGGCCGACGACGGGGTAGCGGCCACGACCACCACCTCCCGCCTTCGGGCCGCGGTGTCGGAGCGGGTGATGGCCACAGTGGCCGGTAGTCGGGTGGCGGCCACAACGGCCACCTCCCGCCTTCGGGAGCGGCGGAGCGAGCGATGGACCTGGCTTTTGACGGTGGTGTGGCGGCAACGGTGGCCGGCAACAGCTGCCGATGGGCACCGGCGGTGGAGCGTGTGGTGGGCGTTCCGCGCACACCCAACAGGGACGCCACGCGCACTACACTACGCCGGGGACTATGCCGCCGCCGTGGTGTAGCCTCCCGGCTGGAGCTATCCTCTGATGACGGCAGAGTGGCTGAGCGATGACGATGGACCGGTGCCATTGGCGATTGTGGGAGAAGCAGACGAGATAAGCTACAGGGATGGAGGGGAAAAGTCGACGCAGGACTCGCCGTCCATGAGGATTTTTATAGCAGGCCGGTAAGCATTGGGATTTTGGGGGATTTCACCGAGTCGGTCAGGAAGCTTGCGCGGGAACGGGCTCACCGGTGATTCATTGGCGCCATCGTTTAGCAAAAAGAACGCCCCCGCGCGCTGCGCAAGCTTGCGCTGTAAGTCGTCTGTGGCGGCGGGGTGACAAGACGTGCGAGAGGAGGACGGAAGGCCACGTACACATACGGTTAATGAAAAAACGTTTGCGATTTAATTACCTACTATACCACCGTCCTGGTTTATAAGTATGATTTAACTAATAAAATAAGAATGCATGTCGCCAAAGATTATATAGTTGGATTTGTATTTGAACATAGTTTCCAATTTTATAATTTTTAAAACATGCATTAACATTTTGTTGGTTAAATTTGAGGGCAAAGTATGGCATGGAATATAAAGGAGACTATAGACTAGACGGAGGTGGTACCACACGGCTGCTCTCTACGTAGCGACGCAACTGTCGGCCGGCTTGTAGGTGACCATTTCCTGCGTGTTCAACTGCTCTATGCGTGTGGTTGCTTGCGGTTCAGGCGGCCACGGCGCGATCTGCTCGTGTCCCACCGCGCGCACTCTGCTCTCGCGTCCCTTCAGGTGCTCTGCCCTCGTCCCTCCATGCCGTTGTCAGTGTTTGGGGCCGGCGCACGATCACGCACGTTCGTGTGCAAGCAGTTGCACCGGGCGCGGCGGACGATGCAGTTACGCGCTGCAAAAATTGCCATGCGGACGCGCCGAGAATCCTTGCCGCCTGGCCCCCTTTTATTCCTGCGGCCATTTACCTTCATCTCTCGTCTCACACGACACAATAAGCACACCCACGAGGACACATACAGAGAGGACATCCAGCGGTTCCAATGGCATTCCCCGTGGCTCCAATGGCGCTCCCAACGGCCGACGATGACGACGGCTGACCATTCACCATGCATCACATAGTGGACACCCACGTGAGGGGGAAGGCCCTCTCGGTTGTGTACACGGACGATCCGGTCTCGGTGGAGAGCTCCATCCAAACTATGGAGCAGTTCCTTGCCGAGGACAAGTACTGAGTGGCCGGCTTCGACCTCGAGTACACCATTGGTCGTGCCAGGCACGATCAGAAGGTTCCCGTCACCCAGTTGTGCGTGCGACATGACGTCCTCGTCTACCACTTCCACCTTGCCAGAAGGCCTTGTGAGCGTTTCTCCAGGTTTATCAACAACTTCGACTACAGTTTCGCTATGGTGGACACCACCAACGATCTAAAAGCGCTCACGGTTTCAGACTTGAAATGCCTGAATCTTGTCAACATCCAGCACCACTACAAGGTCTAGGGCAGCGACAAAAACAAATTGAAATCCCTGGTTGACCTCGCCTCGGCCATCATCAACCCCTACTATGTGAAGATGAAGGAAGAGAGCAATAAGGACAAGAACGCCTGGCACAGTGTGTCGCATAAGAGACTGGATGAACAACATGTCAAGTACGCGGCCATGGACGCGTACACAAGCTACGAGATGTACAGGCAGATCATTGACATGAGGTATTGTCTTCTTCCTGACAAAGACGAGGGATCGAGCCACATAGCAGTAGCGGGAGATTCACAAGAAGTATATGACTAGACGATCGTTTCTCCAACTTTAGAATGCATGCAATTGTTTATTGAGGTGTGTGCGAATGATCTGTATAGTCACTTATGTAATTTGATGTTTATTTCAGTTATACACACACACACACACACACACACACACACACACACACACACACACACACACACACACATGTTATTCTACTGTAGACAGCGCAATTCACACGGCTTATTAGCAGCAATCGTCTGTGTTATTATTGGACTTCGCACACATTTCAGATTACAGACCTATTTGCCGCATATCACACATATCTTGTTCAGTTGAAACATTTCCATTGTGTTGCCTTATCACACACAGTTCATCCCAGTGAACTGTATGCTGTATATCGCACACGCTTTCATCTGGCTGCCTGTTTCTTTTGTGCCTCCTCATCCCAAACAGTTAATTGAGCTCAACCGTATGACCTGCATCGCACACGCAATTAAATTCTGAACCGTGTCATCGCAAACATTTTGCACCTTCTTTGACGGGTTTTTTTACACCACGTTTGCGATTATGGCATCGCACACAGTTTCGTCGAAGGGTCTCTGATCGTAGTGTCGCGTTTGGACCATCCTGCAGTAGTGGGTGCACACGAAGATCTCTCTCTCTCTAGCTCGCTCTTGCAAAGATCTCAAGGCTTAACTTGACGAACTCAAAGAACAAGAGACACGGGGGTTTATACTGGTTCGGGCCATCGTTGTGGTGTAATACCCTACTCCAGTGTGGTGTGGTGGATTGCCTCGTAGGCTGATGATGAATAGTACAAGGGACGAACAGCCTCCTTAGAGAGGTGTTCTTGAGCTTGGTGAGCTTGTGTGGTGGACTTGGTGGAATGGATCCATTCCAAGATCAGTCCGCCTATCTATGGTGGTGGCTAGTCCGATTTATAGAGGCCCGGGTCCTTTTCCCAAATATTAGGTGGGAAGGGATCCCACAACGGCCAGTTTGAAGGGGGACAACTAGTACAAGTTATCCTGACAAAAGGTGGTCTTCGCCTGCCAAAGGCTCTAGTGGTGACGCTGTCGTGGGCTCCGCGGTGACCTCCGTCCTGCCGTCCTGCTGGTCTTGGTCTCGTTGCACCAATATGGAAACATTTGCCTGATGCCTCGGGACTCCTCGCATGCGCTTGCCCCTTTAGCACCAAAGAGGCAACGAGTACTCTTCGTCCGCTGGCGCCCGCCTGGCCTTGGTCGTCATGGCTCACGTCACGCGAACCTCACGAGGTGCCCCTTTCATAGATATCTCCACTCCTCGGGAGCCAGCCTAGGGAGGCCGCCCTTGAGGAGGACTTGCATTGTCGGCCTCGCGAGGCTTGGCCCCTCGTGAGGGTCTTGAGTGGCTGTTGATGAAGGTGGGCCATACTAGGCCGCTAGATGAGCCACCCCCTGGGCCGCAGGCAGACAAGTCTAGGTACCCCCATTCCCAGGAAGCCGACAAGTTCATGCAATCGGTCACACCGAGATGCGGTTTTGCCCTAGCCCTAGCACATTGGTCCCACCGAGTTGATCATGTCGGTCCCACCAAGATTCCTAAAGTTCACATCTGAACTGAATCGATCTGACCGAGTTCTTCTATTCGGTCTGACAGAGTTGGGTCAATTGTGTGTAATGGTTGGATTTTGTTTGGAGGCTATATATACCTCTCCACCCCCTTCTCTATTCGAGAGAGAGCCATCAGAACGTACCTACACTTCCACTACTCATTTTCTAAGAGAGAACCACCTACTCATGTGTTGAGACCAAGACATTCCAATCCAACCACAAGAATCTTGATCTCTAGCCTTCCCCAAGTTGCTTTCCACTCAAATCATCTTTCCACCATAGCTAAATCTGTGAGAGTGAGTTGAGTGTTGGGGAGACTATCATTTGAAGCACAAGAGCAAGGAGTTCATCATCAACACACGATCTATTACCTTTTGGAGAGTGGTGTCTCCTAGATTGGTTAGGTGTCACTCGGGAGCCTCTCACAAGATTGTGGAGTTGAACCGAGGCGTTTGTAAGGGAAAGGAGATCGCCTACTTCGTGAAGATCTACCCGAGTGATGCAAGTCCTTCGTGGGCGATGGCCATGGGGGGATAGACAAGGTTGCTTCTTCATGGACCCTTTGTGGGTGGAGCCCACCATGGACTCGTGCAACCGTTACCCTTCGTGGGTTGAAGTCTCCATCAACGTGGATGTACGATAGCACTACCTATCGGAACCACGCCAAAAATCTCCATGTCTTCATTGCGTTTGCAGACTCCAATCCCATCCCTTTACTTTCTTGCAAATAGCATGCTTTACTCTTTCCGCTGCCTATACTATTGCCATGCTTGCTTGAAAAAATGTATTGTGAATGCTTAATCTTGTGTTAAAACTCCACCTCAACCTGAAGAACTTAAAAACTGCTACTTTTGCTTGTTGAGGGTCTAATCACCCCACCCCCTCTAGACACCTCTTCTCGATCCTTTTAGAGGGAGAGTGTCCAAAGATAACCACTGCATGCATGTGCCCCAAACAAATTTATGGACATGTGTGATGCATTCATATAAGTTTGAATATCAAAAGCACAACATTTTGATGTGGTGCATGCATGTGTCGAAGATCGCACAGTCCCCATACAGATCTCGTCCATGACACGTCGCATCCTTGCCCCCCCTTCGACCCGTGGGAGGGATTCATGCGCACACATGCGCCCAAAGTATAATATGTTATCCCTTACATCATGACATGCATGTACCGTACTGTATAAGATGAACCAAAATTTAGTCCCCTCCTAATTATAAGTCAAATTAACGCTGCCGGTCAAAATGATTGACCAAGCGGGCACACAAAGATGGATGAAGCATCTCGCCCATAATCCCGTGAGTGAGTGCTAGAGGACAACCGCCATTGCTTGCTTGTGGGCCAAACACTTGTATGGAGATGTGTGGTTGTGATATTTGAATAAATAATATATATGAAAACTTTGATGTGGCACCTGCCTCAGAAACCTTCAAGTCCCCCCACACGAACCGAGCTTCATGACACACAGTATATATATGCTGCCCCTACCCTCTTCGACCCGTAATATATACTCCTATGTACTGTAACACAACCCGAAAATAATCCTCCTTGTTCGTCAAATTATCTTTCTCATTGTTTCATATATTAGATGGACGGCATCCTCGCGGGCCCATGGAGGGAAGCGTCACAGGCTAATGAGTGACAACCATCATCTGCATGTGGGCCAATGTGTTGGTGATGTTTTTAATACCCAATATGAACAACTTCTTTGTGGCACCAGCCTCGGAAATCAAAAAGTCCCCACACGGAGTGAGATCATTCCTGATGTGTTTGTAGTATGTGCTACCCCAAGCCCCTCCTCCCCTCTTCAACGCGTACTATATACTTGTACCACAACAAAACCCAAAAAGAAACCTCCTTGTTGGGTCAAAGTGATGGAGGACAATCTCGCGGGCCCACAGATGGAAGCATCACACGCGAGTGACTGTCCTATATGACGCGTAGTAAATGTTGCCCTCGATCACCCTCTTCAATGCATACTATATATATACTCTTACCGTACGTAACAAAAACCAAAAAAATTACCATCCTTGTTGGTCAAATTAACCTCTCTCACTGCATTTCATCGTGCTGGCCGGTGACCTTGCAGGCCAACAGAGAGTGTCACACGAGAGTGAGTGTCCTAGGACCACATCGTGCATGTGGCCCAAACAGGCATGTCAAACTTTTTCTGCAGCGAACATGCGACCAAAGGAGTTTACTGTTAAAAATTGAAAATAAATAGATAACATTTGTCTGTTTGTATACATTGATTGATTTCCCAGGGATTTAATGTGCAAAAATCAAATTTGATCTACATGAGACCCGTGATAGTGCACAAAAATGGATTGCAAAATCGTATGTGTACGTGTCCCTGGGTGCATGTTTAGTCCACATGCAAGAAATTTCTAACATCGAGAATCCTGACTTTAAAATTGAGTAAATCCAAAACTAAGTTGAAATTCATTAAACTTATCGTTGTGTCATATGGACACCAATAGACTATGATTTGTTTTTTCAAATTTGAGACAAGTATTGATATAATCTTCTTACATACAGGAAATTATGAGTAATTATCAACCAATATCACAAACAACACATTTTATCTATTTTTGTTGATCTATATGTTCGCCTGCCATCCAGAAAATGATTCCCACAAGCTTGACCCGGCCTCTGTGCACAATGAAGATCCTGGAACTACAATCTGTCGGCCCCGATCTAGATGAAGCTGTTAGATTCCTTAGATGCTTTCCTTGCACGAAGAAGCTATACATCAAGGTGATGCTCCATTCCTGTTAATTATTAACCACAACGGAGCTCAATTTTTTGTTATTTTAGCCATTATTACAATGACAAATGTACATGATTTGTAAAGGAAATTTTGAGGATTTCAATGCATATATTTTTGAGATGCTAGTGTTGTAGCTTTTTATTCCTTCGCCCGACATGCTTTTGTGATAAAAGTTTATCATGAAAAATTGAAGGTGGCATTTCACTCTTTTTGTGTATTTTAGAAATCTTGTAAATCAAATAGGCCCGAAGTGTTCAAATCTGCAGCTAGGCACTAATATGTTGTCTTCGTTTCCAGATACTAGATATCCCGAAAGTAGAAAATGTTGGGGAATATAATAATCCCATTGAATGCCTTGATCTTCATCTCACGGAAATTATATTTAACGAGTATCGAGCCACCACACCAGAAATTAAATTTGCGAGGTTCTTTTTTGAGAAAGCAATGTTGCTCAAGGTAAAGAGGTTTGCCCTATATTTAGTATGCAGAAGTGAATAGATTGCTAAAGGGCGCATGTGTGTACAGCTGAATGGAAAAAGCTCTACAGAAGCTGAATTTCAGTTTGTAACTTCATATGACAGATTATTCAGAAGTCACTGTATTGAGCCTATATATGACTTCTTGGTGTCTGATCATTTCGCAAAAATAATGCATGAAAAAGATTCTGAAGTAGATGAATTTTATGTGTCTGAATAGTTTGAACCTTGTAATCTTTGAATTTGGGCCTTGTAATGCTGGAATTTGAACCTTGCAATAGTTAAGCTATTTGTTACATAACGTAATTGGATGTTTAATTTGTTTTGCAATCATGTCCTATTATAACTATATATATGTTGTTCTTCTGTACACAGATCATAAATGTTGTGCCGACAGATCATATCACATCGCACACTGACCACACAAGGGAACCCGTCGGTTTTGAATTCATCAATCCAAGCGGTTGTATACCAGCAAGCATTTGCCCATCTTAATAATTGCATGATTCCCTTGATTGTGTGCCCCATATGCATCCCATGAATAAAAATGATATTGCTATGCCACACACTTGCTATAATTTGCATCCCAGTCATGTTGAACACAATAACTATCATTGCATGATGATGACATATTTCTCTACCATGCCTCAAATTTCTTTGAGCGATGCTTATCTTGTGCTAAATTTCATGTGCACATACATATCATGATGGATGTTGTGTACATTTACCATGCACACACTTTCTTTGGTTAGTGTCTCTTTTGTGTAGGTACCCATGCATACTCGTAAACATCACAATAACGTGAGTTCACAAAACAAGCTCTAGAGAGCAATGATGATTTGGGATCCCATGGATTGTCAGTCGGATTCAGGGTTCCGCAAACCCTTGAAAGGTTTGAACTCTGGGGTGCGTGCGAAGAACTCCCTCTTTCCAGCTCGCCTGCCCAACAATTCCACAACCTAGCTAGACGAACCCAAGAGACAAGAGACACAACAGTTTATCCTGGTTCGGGCCACCTTGCGGTGTAATACCCTACTCCAGCTTTGCGGTGGATTGCCTCGAGGGGATGAGGATGAACTAGTACAGTGGATGAACACCCTCAGGAGGTGAGGTGTTCTTGAGATCGATGAGCTTGTGATGTGGTTCAGGTGGAATTGGTCCCTCCCCTCTATGGTGGTGGATAGGTCCTATTTATAGTGGCCTTGGTCCTCTTCCCAAAAGTAGGCGGGAAGGGATCCTACAACGGCCCAATTTGAAGGGGAACAACTAGTACAAACTATCCTGTCAAAAGTAGTCTTCTCCTGCAAAAGACTCTGGTGGTGACACTTCAGTGGGCTCCGCGATGACCTCTGTCTTGCCGTCCTGGCGGTCTTGGTCTCGTTGCACAGATATGGAAACCTTTGCTTGATTCGTCGGGACTCCGCGCCTGTGCTTGCCTCCTTAGCACCAAAGATTAAGCTGGCACACTGTGCCCACTGGCGCCCGCCTAGCCTTGATCGTCATCGCTCACGTCATGTGAACCTCGCGAGGTGAACCTTGCATTGATATCTCCGCTCCTCAGGAGCCAGCCTAGTGAGGCCGCCCCCAGGAACGTCTTGTTGTCAACCGTCTCGCGAGGCTTGGCCCTTGCGAGGGTCTTGAGTTGTTGCTGCTGAAGTTGGGCCATACCGGGCCATTGACGGAGCCACGCTGTGGGCCGCAGGCACGCAAGTCTGGGCACCCCCGTTCCGAGGACGCCGACAGTAGCCCCAGGGCCCAAGACGCGCTCGAACTTGGCTTCAAGGCGAAGCTAAGGGGCAAGTACGGAGCGCCGCGGGCCCTAACTGCTTGCGGCCTTGGTCGACGCATGGCGATTGATGGGACATGGGCGCCTCCGCTTCCCCACGCTGCCTCAGCAACCGTTCGACTTGACGAGACTCTGCTACACACAGAGGAAACCATCATTATGCACGATCATGGAGGCCGGCGGTTGGCCTCCTCGTGGCTATAAATGAGGATGGGGGCGGAGCCTCCTCTACTCATCTCCTTCTTCTTGCCGCAAGGTCTCTCTTCTTCTTCTTTGCCTCGCCACCTTGCCGCAGCTCTCATGGTTTGGCAACTGAAAACACGCGAACTCAAAATTTTATTAAAAGGTCGCAAATCAGCTACAGAAAGCAAATGAACAGCCGCGTACGGCACCTAGTCTAGTCTTCTCACCGGCACGGAGCTAAGTGCTGCCACTAGGCGTGGGCGGGAGCCCCAGGGCCTAAGGCCGATGCTCCTAAGACTCTGGGGCATGTACAGCCCCAACTCATTATTACGCGAGAGTGTCACGAGCGGCGATTCTTCACAGGCACCGGACCTTCTTCACAGGCTCTGTGCCTTTCTTCACAGGCTCTGGGCCTTTCTTCATGGGTAGAACTTCCGGAGGTGCTGGATGTTCCAGGCGTTTTGGATTGGTGTCCCTTCTTGGGTCTCCAGGCGCACGACGCCAGGCCTGGAGATGTGGACGACCCTGAACGGGCCCTCCCACATGGGTGAAAGCCTTTGCAACCCTTCCCTAGAGAGGACCCGCCTCAGGACCAGGTCACCCGTCTCGAGCGTCCTGGAGCGAATGTTGCGGCAGTGGTAATGCCACAACGCTTGCTGGTACCTTGCCGCCCTTAATGCAGCTTCGTGACGACATTCCTCCCCCAGCATGAGATCCATCCCCCGCATGGCGTCCTGCTGCATTTCATCGAACACCAGAACTCGCGCGGAGCGATGCTTGACCTCGTGAGGGAGGACAGCTTCGGCTTCGTCGTGCCAGCCCCTGCCGCAGGCCTCCAGCTTCTTCTTGAAGGTCCTGGTCTTGAGGCCCCTGAGGACCTCAGCGTTGGCGCGCTCAGCCTGACCATTGCTCCTGGGGTGGGCCACGGAAGCGTAGCAGATCTGCGTTCCAAGGTTAGCACAGTAGGTTTTGAAGAGGTTACTAGTAAAATGCAAACTGTTATCTTTGATGATGCGGTTGGGGACCCTGAAGCGGCTCACGAGGCCCTTGATGAACTTGACGGCAGAGCCGGCCGGGATGGTACGGACGGCTTCCACTTCCGCCCACTTGGTGAACTTATCGATGGCGACGTAGAGATGGCGATAGCCACCTGGCGCTCGTGGGAACGGGCCTAAGATGTCCAGCCCCCAGCCTGCGAACGGCCATGTGAGAGGGATGGTTTGGAGGCCCTGAGCAGGCTGATGGATTTGCTTGGCATGGAATTGGCAAGCTTCGCAGGACTTCACCAGCTCGGATGCGTCGTTGAGCGTTGTAGGCCAATAGAATCCACTGCGGAACACCTTGCCGATGAGGGTCCGTGACAATGAGTGATGCCCGCAGTCCCCGCCGTGTATGTCAATCAGCAGCTCCCTTCCTTGATCACTGGAGATGCAGCGCAATGTGACATCGTTCGGCTGTTTCCTGTACAACTTGCCGTCTTGAATGCAGTACGCCATGGCTTGCCAGGCCACGCGCTCCGCGTCCTCTTCCTTCTCCGGTAGCGCCCCATGTGTCAGGTACTCCTTGAATTCCTTAGTCCAGCATTCCTCCTGGGACTCGAGCGCCAAGAGCAGCCGAGCTCCTGAGGTCGGGCCACAAGCCGGGGCTCCCGTGACTGGGGGCTGTGGGAGCTCCTCCCGAGGCTGAGTAGTGCTTGAAAGGGGTGGCGTAGCTGATTGCTTGAAGAGCTACTCCTCAAAGACACCAGGCTCTTGTGGTAGCCGCTTGGATGCTCTCCTGGCAATGTCGTCGGCTTCTTTGTTGGTGCCCCGGGGCACGTGCTGCAGCTCGAGACCTGAGAACTGCTTTTCCATCTTGCGTACTTCCGCGAGGTAGGCCTCCTTGTGCTCGTCCTTCGGCTCGTACACCTTGTTGGATAAGTTGATGAGGAGTTGCGAGTCGCCTCTGACGGTGAGGCGCTTCACCCCCAGAGCTGCCGCAGCCTTCAGGCCAGCTATGAGGCCTTCGTATTCTGCGATATTGTTGGAGACCTTCTCGCCCTGCTGGAAGCAGAGTTGCACGTCGTAGTAGATCTTGTCCTGGGTGGGCGAGATGAGCACCGCTCTGGCTCCCGCTCCCTGGTGCGTGAAGGCGCCGTCGAAATACATGACCCAGCCGTCTTGAGCCTCGCTCCCTGGGGAGGTGGACCGGTCCTCCCCTTCCTCAAGTGTCGGGGCATCCGTCCATTCTGCCACAAAGTCAACGAGCGCAGTCCCCTTGATGACCCTGGTAGTGCTGAACTCTAACTGGAATGCTTGCAACTCAATATTCCACTCAGCGAACCTTCCAGCCAGGGCTCCTGAGTACCCTCTCCAATGGGTAAGCTGACACGACCTTGGTCGGGTGCCCCTGGAAGTAGTGTCGCAGCTTGCGCGAGGCCACCGGGAGTGCGAGCAGGAGCTTCTGAGGCATGGGGTAGCATGCTCTCGCGTCTCTCAGCACGGTGCTGACGAAGTACACCGGGTGTTCGATGTGGGCTGGCGCACTGTCGAGGATGGGGTCCTGTGGAGATTGGTGCATCTCCTGAGGTGGAGGGTTTCTCGAGACTTGGCTATCCTCAGGAGCTTCTGTGACGTTGTCCTGCCGAGCTTTGCCTTCCCCAGCTGATGCCTTTGCTCCATCCTCCTGATCCTGTGCCACTTCTACTCCGGCTTGGCGCGGCGCCGCCAGCTTAGCGTTCCTCCACGGCCGCCGCCACCACCTTCTATTTGGCGGAGTACGGGGTGACGGCAAGGTAGAGTACTAGAGGTTCAAGAGGCCTCGGTGCCACCATCACCCGGGGGCTGGTAAGGTATTTCTTGAGGTCTTGGAAGGCCTGATCGGCCTCCGGGGTCCATTCGAACGGGCCTTTCTTCTTCATGAGCTTGAAGAAGGGTAAGGCGCCCTCTCCCGGCTTGGAGATGAAATGCCCTAATGCGGTCACCCGCCCCGCTAGCTTTTGCATCTCTTTGAGGGTCTGTGGTGGGCTCATGTCCTCGATGGCCTTGATCTTCTCAGTGTTCGCCTCGATCCCCCTGTGGGACACGAGGAATCCCAGCAGCTTGCCGGAGGGGACACCGAACATGCACTTCTCCGGGTTAAGCCTCAAGTTCACCTGGCGCAGGCTCTTGAAGGTTTCCTCCAAATCTTGAATCAATGTCCTCGCCTCGCGAGACTTTATCACTATGTCATCGATGTAGGCCTCTGTGTTCCTCCTGAGCTGCCGCCCCAGGGCGATGTGCATCAACCGCTGGAAGGTGGCGCCTACGTTGCGCAGCCCGAAGGGCATGCTGGTGTAGCAGTACACCCCACATGTTGTTAGGAAAGCTGTCTTCTCCACATCCTCCAGCGCCATCTTGATCGATGATACCACGAGCAGCGTCCGGGAAGCCAGCAGGTCGCTTTTCGCGGTGGAGTCGACAATCTGGTTGATCTTGCGAGGAGCGGAGCGGATCTTGGGGCAGGCTTTATTAAGGTTTGTGAAGTCGACGCACATCCGCTCCTTGCCGCCTTTCTTTGGCACTACGACAGGGTTTGCCAACCATTCGGGATATCGAACTTCCCGAATGGCGCCTACTGCCTCCAGCTTGCATGTCTCTTGGACGATGAAAGCCTGCTTCTCAGTGGACTGCCGTCTGGCTTGCTGTTTCACGGGGCGTATGTTGGGGCATACCCTTAGATGATGCTGGATCACCTCTCTCGGGACCCCTACCAGCTGATTGGGCTCCCAGGCGAATATTTCCTTGTTCGCGCGCAAGAACCTCACCAAGGCTTCTTCTTGTCCCTGGTCAAGGCCAGCTCCTATGGTGAAGGTGGCCCCCAAAGACCCGTCCTCGTTGACCGGCACCTGCTTGTTTTCCGCCTTGTCTTGGGTGAACAACTGCTTCTTCTTGGTAGGCGCGGCCTCCTTTGCCTCGTGGGTACCGGCGCTGGCCGGATGTGCTGCTACCGCGGTCTTGAAGGCGAGCCTAAGCGCCGTCACGGCCTCCTTAGTGTCCTCCTTGATGGTGAGGACGCCCTTGCTTCCTGGCATCTTCATGAGGTTGTAGGCCGGATGGGTCGCCGCCATGAACTGAGCGAGAGCTGGGTACCCGAGGATGGCGTTGTATGGGAGACCGATGCGGGCAATGTCGAAGTCGACCAGCTCAGTGCGGTAGTTGTCGCGTGTGCCGAAGGTGATAGGGAGGCGGATCTACCCCAGAGAGCGGGCAGCTCCACCACCCACTCCTGAAAAAGGCTTGCTGATGTTGAGCCGCTCGAGCGGCACGTGGAGAAGGGTGAAGGCTTCTACGGAGAGCAAGTTGAGGCCGGCACCGCCGTCAATGAGGGTCTTGGTGACGGAGCAGGCAGTTGAGCCGGGGTGGTCTTCTGAGCCAAAGGTGAGGTCGGCCTCTGGGGCAGCCCAACCTGGCGGAGCCCCCGGGCACTTGGAGGCGGCCCCGATCTGACGGAGGAACGGTTTGACGTGGCGATCTGAAGGCGGTGCTTGAGAGCCACCTAGCAGGGCCGCAACCGCATGGTGCACTGGCACCATGTAGCAATCGATGAAGAGGTCACGGAGTTCCCCCCAGGAAGCCACTGTGGATCCCGGGAGGTTGAGCAACCAGGCACGCGGCTCGCCGGCAAGGGCGATGGGGAACTAGTTGGCCATGATCTTGTCGTTGCCTCCGGCTTCGAGGACAGCCTCCTAGTACGGCAGCAGAAATAGCATCGGGTCCGCCGCACCGTCATAACGCGATGGCATCTCTAGCTTGAAATTGCACTCGGCGCAGGGCGGGGGCCAGAGCTCGGCACCTAGATGCCCCACTGTCGACGCAGGTCGCGGAGGTGGATGGTGGGGCACCCGCCATGGGAGCGAAGTGCGGCAGCACGGGGCACAGGTTGGTGGAGAGGAGCTCCGGCGCACCCCTACCTGGTGCGCCAAATGTCGGATGTGGGGTTCCGACAAACCCTTAAGGTTCGAACACTGGGGTGCACGCGAAGTCTTTCCCTCCTACCTATCTACGCCCTAGCTCGCTAAGATCTCGCGGACAAACTCGACGAACTCGCAACACAGAAAGACATGAGGTTTATACTGGTTCAGGCCACCGTTGTGGTGTAATACCCTTTTCTAGTGTGGTGGTGGTGGATTGCCTCTAGGGCTGATGATGAACAGTACAAGGGAAGAACAGCCTCGTGAGGTTGAGGTGTTCTTGTGGGTAGGCTCTCGATCGGGTTGGATCAAGCTAAGATGAGATGCCTCTACTATGGTGGCTAGCTCTACTTATATAGGCCCTAGTCCTCTTCACAAATATCGAGCGGGAAGGGAGCCAACAACGGCGGAAAAATTTGAAGGGGGACAGCTAGTACAAGCTATCCTGACAAAAGCGATCTTCGCCTGCGAAAAGCTCTGGTGGTGACGCTGCCTTGGGCTCCACGATGACCTCCGCCTTACCGTCCTCCTGGTCTTGGTCTCGTTGCACCAATATAGCAACCTTTTCCCGATGCCTCGGTACTCTTTGCCTGCGCTGGCCTCCTTAGCACCAAAGAGGAAATAAGGACGCTGCGCGCACTGGCGCCCGCTTGTTGCCTGCCTGGTGTCGTTCGTCATGGCTCACATCACGAGAGCCTCGTGAGGTTTGCCCCGCCTTGATATCTCCGCTCCTTGTGAGCCTTCCTGGCTAGGCCACTCCAGAGGAGGTCTTGCCTCGTCCGCCTCGCGAGGCTTGGACCCTCGCGAGGGTCTTGGATGCCTTGTTGATGAAGATGGGTCGTACGGCCTACTGGCTTAGCCACGCTATGGGCCGCAGGCAGGCAAGTCTGGGGACCCCCTTTCCCAGAACGCCGACCGATACCGCCGTAGTGCCTGCTGTTACCTTGCCACTCGGAGCGAGTGTCACACCCTGATTTTCATGCCACAACACTTAAAGCTAATAAATCATGGTAAAATGTGGTTTGACAAAAAAACTTTTGTGTGCTTTGGACTTTGCTTGGTTTGATTATTTTGTGTGTTGATTGCAAGTGCTCTAAAAATTAAATAAATCCTCCAACTCTTATACCCCTTCTCCTTGATCCAAAACCTTGCCCAATGATCATGCCATGTGTATAGGACATGAAAATAATTTCATACAAAAATAATTTGGCCAAATAGTATTTTAAAAAATTAGTTTTCCAAAAACCCCTAAATTGAGATTTGCACTTCAAGTACTTGATTTGGGGTGTGAAAAATCTTTCAAAAAGTATATTTGAAACCTATTAGGTATAGGACTCCCATAAACCACAAAAATATAATTTTAAAAGTTATTTTCCTATTTAATTTAAAGGCTTTTTCTTCAGGCCAGAAATGGTCTTTAATAGGTTAAAATTATTTTAAAGCTTCAAAAATATTTGAGAAAAATCAGGGAAACTCAATGGACATATATTTTCCATATATAAGAGTTTCAACACATGGTCATGTTCAAATTATTGGTCAAACCCCTCAAATACCCTTTCTGGACATTCCAAGTTTTGGAAATGTTTACAAAGGAAATATTTTCCATTAAATACATGAAAATTCTAGCATGTAAAAAATGACCTACTTGAGGATCCTACAAAGTCTCATGTCATGGAGAACAATATAGCCCCACCAAACCCTCTCAAAACCATTTCTATCCTTTTCCAAGTTTGAACAACTTTGCACTGCCAAACATGTCCAAATGCTCTCAAACTTGGTGCACATGCTCAAATGGTGTAATAATGAATCTAGACAAAATGGCACAATTTGGAGAGAAGGATATCATGATCAAAGTGTTCTAAAACCCTTTCTGTCCAGAACCAAATTTGAACAACTCTACATTGCCAAGTGTGTCCTTTTCATCTGAATTTTTGTGGACATGTTCAAATCCTCAAATGATGACACTACACCAAGTGGTGCATCAAAGAGAATATATTTCGGTGTGGAACGACACCTATGGGATCACAAGAATCCCTACTACGGTTGTCGGGGCGCAGGGTTGCGAGGAGAGCAGGGCTAGTAGACAGCACAAGGATCATTTACCCAGGTTCGTGCCGCGGGGATGCGTAAAACCCTAGTCCTGCTTTGGTGGGTGTATTTCTGAGAGTTCTTGAGCTCTCGAACTAGCTGTGGTCAGTGCGTGGTTCCAAAGAGCCGAATCCTTCTCCTGGTCGCCTCGGGCCTCCTTTTATAGGAAAAGGGTCGCCTTGATGGCACGAGGAGGTGGTAAAGCGTCTGATGTTGCGAGGTTATCCCTCGTATTACAGGACAAGATGCATTTAATGCACCGTTTAGGTGTCCCCTTGCTTTATCGGGGACGGGGGCGAGGCCTGTCCCGTCCGTCGCCGCTCTTCCTCGCTTCGACACGCGCCCCGGCCAGCGATGCGTGCGGCGCCATGTAGGTAGGTAGGCAGCCGAGGTGGCGCGATGGTGGAGGCTTCACGAAGATCTGCATGCCGCCACGCAGGCGCCTGATGAATTGGCCTGGGAGCTGCATGTTGCCACGCAGGTGCCCGCCCAGCTGGTTGGGCTGGCAGCTGCATGTGAACGGCGGTGGAAGCTTGGTCGTCGGCGGGCCTGGCGGTGGCCCTACTGGCATCCTTGGTGAGGGCCTTGCCGGGTGGCCCGGCAAGGGTATCGACACGCGGCCCGGCAAGGGTCTTGTCGTGGCGCGCTGTCGTCCCCGGCAAGGGCCTTGTCGGGGGTCTGGTGGCCTTCCTCGGCGAGGATCTCGCCGATGGTCGTCGTCTTCTAATCTTCATCTGATCTTGAGTATGTCTTCACAAAGATCTGCATGCCACCACAGAGGTGCCTTCCCGAGTCCTGGCCCCACGCTGATGACGATGTTGGCGGCCATGGGCTCAAGGGTGGCTCGCTCTGTTTGTGTGGGGAGAGCTGTACAGACAAGGATCTTGGCGGGGTCGCTGAGGTCGCCCCGGCAAGGATCTTGCCGGGGCCGCAGAGATCGCCCCGGCAAGGGTCTTTCTGGGGGAACATGCTTCGTCCCTCTGCTCTTTGTGGTCTTGGCCTTGGCATTGCTTTGATTATCTTGGGCTTCGGTCTTACCTTGGCTCACCTCCCCTGCTCTGCTAGGTGTGGTTGCGGGCGCGGCTCTGACTGCCCGTGCACAGGTAAAGGGGTACAAAAATGTGCCCCTATTTTTGTACACCGACAACAGATTTGCATGACTAAATCTTGGTAAAGCTATTTCTGCTGATTTCTAGGGTTTACAAAATTTGCATTGGCCACTTTCTCCATTTGACCTCAAAACTCGTGGTCACTACTATTATGTGATGCCACTCACTCCTCGTAAATATGATGGCAAGGATAATGCATTTGCTTGACCAAACCACCATCAAACACCTTCTGACAAAATTTAAAACTCCATGTTTCAACCCCTTCCACTAATCTCCATGAGCTGAAACTCTTCCCACAACCTCTCCTAGTCCCCCTCTACCTCTGGTGTGCTTCCCTACCTGAGAGGCAATGATGAAGGGGGGCAGGGATCCACTTTTCTTCTCTAGATAGAAGCATTTTCACTCTCTCTCCACCCCTCCTCTCCTCTACTGGCTCACCAATGATTCCAATGCCCTTGCCACATTGTTTACTCCCCCTGCAGCCACTAGACACAAGTGGGCCTTGAAAGTCTGTGTGGAAAAGCCGGATGCCGGCCACTTGCGCGCTCTGGAGCGCCTGGCAGAGCACCCGACCGTTGACGCCGCGCTCCCCCACCACCTCGGGCCGCCCCAGCGCACCAGTCGAGGCCCTCGACGTCCGCACCACGACAGCCGTGCTGGCCCCCTCCTCTCTCTCACCTCTAGCAGCGCGTGCCTAGGGCCGCCCGGCTCGGCCTATGCGTGCCCGAGCTCGTGGCTCCACCCGGAGCTCTCCCCGCTCCTTCTCTCCCTTCCCCTGGCCCTAGACCAACTCTACAAACGCCTCGGACACGCACACACGAGCCCCCGTGGCCCCTAGCAACGACAATGACCTCGCCGGCGCACCCGTCCACAGTGCACCATCGCCCCGCCATAAAAGGCCACCCCGAGCCCCCTCTCTGCTCCATTTGCTCTTTCTCTGTCTCCTGTACACCACCCAGACCGGCCCGTTCCTCCTCCCGTGCCCCCATTCACCTCCACGGTCGGAAACCTTGCCGTCGGCCCGCGCTCAAATTTGAGCCCTATGGCCTCTTCCTTTCCATCTCGACCCCAATAGAGCATCACCAACCTCCCCAAGGCCATCTCCTAGGCTCCATTTCTTCCTCTCCGCGGCTGCAGCGTTGTGTCCCACCCTCACCATTGCTGCTGTCTGCCGCTGGCGATGCGCTGCTCGCGTCCGACCACCCCAGCGATCGTGGCGCACCTCGACAGATGCGGCACGCTCTCCTAAGAACGCCGGTGTGCTGGGCGTCGACGGAGGTGGCCGGTGCCGCCGGGGAGAGCGCCGGCGCTGCTCGGACTCACCTCCTCTGTTTCCCGTCGCACCGCGCGGGAGGTTGAAGGCGACCTGCCGCTGGGGCCCGCGCGTCAGCGACCCAGTCGGCGGGCCGGCCCGTTTAAGTGGAGAAGGCTTCCGCCGTAACCGCCTCTCCCGCGCGAAGGCATATTTTTATGAAGCCGCCTTCGACATGGCCCCTGCGCGCGTGCGGCCGAGCCGCTGGACCGGCCCAGTGGTGTCCTGCCGCTAAACCTCGCCCTGTGCGCCTCTTAAGGGTAAAGCCCTTGTCTGTTTCTTTCTTTTTCTTTTTCTAGATAGCTTGTAAAATCCCTAGAGAAGTCAAATAGTGTCCAAATTTGATGATTCAAATTTCTGCTGACTCAATAAATCAAGATCAATTTAATGAGCCATAGTGAACATTTTTACCCTGCCTAGTTTCCCCTGGATCTATAAAAAGGTCATCTAGCCACATAAGTCCACTTCAAAAATCCATTTCAACTCCAAATCCAGTGAAACCAATTTCTAAATATTTATAAAATCATGCCTGATTTAATGGGTACTTTTACTCATTTTTATAAAGGCATTCTGTAGACAACTTACAGATCCATTTAAATCCCTTAAATCCTTCATATTGAAAAGTTCCAAAATATCCACTTATCCAATTCCATTGAAATCACTTTGGTCATTCCTCATATGACCATAGGTATCCTAGAAAAGTCCAACTCACATTTTTAGAGCACTTTTATTTTTGCCTTGTTGTGTTGCTTATTGTGATTGTTTCCGTCGTTAGTTGGCGAAGTAGACAGAGTACTTGGAGATGGACCAGAAGGTTCGAAGACTCTGAAGGACAAGGCAAGCAGCCCTTTGACCATGTCTATGAAACCCTTTTTTTATGCATGTCATATAGCACCATATTGTTGTTGCAACGGAATCATGATGAGGTGGTAACCGCTTTGATGGGTTGCCTCCGTTACTTCCTTGTTGATACTTGCATTGTGCATGACCCTACCTTCCTATGAGGGTTATGCTGGTGGGAGTAGATAGGATGCTATACTAGTGGCTATGCAAATGGGACGGGAATATGCATGGTGAAGGAGGCAGAGTACTTTCAAAAGACTTTTCGAAAACCCTGTCGGGTGCCACTTATGCCCGAGGGAGATAATGAGTTGGGTAACCACTTGATGACGAAATGGTGTACCGAGGCAAGTGTGTGTGTTGTTTTCAAAACGGATTGGTTTAAGTTGCGACCATTATTCCGACCTTACATGCGCAACCACTTTACCCTTATATGGGAAAGGGCATTATTGATTACCTAGGTCGATACTAGCACGGTGCCTGCATTACTAGTGACGGGGGTGATTTGTGGTCACCCTCGGGACGGGGTCGTGCTAGGTAGGGCGGCCATGACTGTTTTCACAGGGCACCAGACACACCGTTGGTACCCCGTGCCAGTGGTATGTGATGAATATGGGAGCGAGGCTCCACAATTTTTAGATGTGAAATGTAGGGCACAGGGGTTACTACCAATCGAGTGTACTCTATGTTAGTGTCGTATAGGGAAAGATAGTGATCGACTGCTTACCCTGGGTACTTGAGGTACCGCGGGTCGTGGCTGACATGGAAGTTCCCCGGATCTTGTGGGTAAAGTGTGCAACCTCTGCAGAGTGTAAAACTATTCAAATAGCCATGTCCATAGTCAAGTACAGTTGGGTAACCGCTCTTGGGCTACGTCCACATGTTTACGAAACCCGGTGAGTGTGTATGGACGAGTGGAAAGAACTACTTGGGTCAAGTCAAAAGACTTGACATGATGATTAAGTTGGGTTGTTTCCAACTCTACTCTTGTTGATATCCGTAACCTGTCCTCAGGGTTACTTGAATTCTCATGATGCATGCTTTGCAAGTTGTTGAACATGTCATAGCACTCAAAACTATCTTTCTGCAAAAAATTCACCTATATCATGCATTATTGTGCCTTGAACCAAAACATGGGTTGCTTGCGAGTACATTCAAAGTACTCATTGGCTTGCCACTGGTTATTTTATTGGCCAGGTTTGAAAGAACAGGATATGATGAAGAATACGTCAGCGATGAACATGCGAGCTAGAACGCTTCCCAGTCAGAATGCCTGTAGGGTTAAGGCAGATGACATGGCTCCAAGTTGTCGACGAAGATTTCCGCTGCGAAGTTATACTCAAGACTTGACCATAATGGTCATAATTTATGTAATACGGTGTGTATGGATGTAAGACTCTTATTATACAGCTTCTGAGTGTTCAGTGAGCATTGATCTCTGGGATCACTGTACACGTGCATTCGGTGATCACGACTTATGAGTCGGGGTCCCCACAACAAGCCTTGACGGTGGCGTTCCTCCCCCAGCACGAGATCCATCCCCCATGTGGCATCCTCGCGTGCCTCGTCAAACGCCAAGATCCATGCGGAGCGATTCCTGACCTCATGTGGGAGAACCGCTTCGGCTCCATATACGAGGAAGAATGGAGTTTTTCCCCGTTGGCTTGGTCGCGGTGGTGCGGATGAACCACATCATGGACTAGAGCTCGTCAAGCCAGCCCCTGCCGCAGGCCTCGAGCTTCTTCTTGAAGATTCTTGCCTTGAGGCCTCTCAGGACCTCCGCATTGGTGCGCTCGGCCTGGCCGTTGCTCCTGAGGTGTGCCACTGAGGCATAGCATATCTGTGTTCCAAGGTTAGCATAGTATGTTTAGAAAAGGTTGCTGGTGAACTGCGAGCCATTGTCGGTGATGATGCGATTAGGGACCCTGAGCTGGCTCACGAGGCTCTTGATGAACTTGACTGCCGAGCCGGCTGGTATGGTGCGGACAGCCTCCACCTCCGCCCACTTGGTGAACTTGTCGATGGCGATGTAGAGGTAGTGGTAGCCCCCGGGTGCCCGAGGGAACGGTCCCAAGATGTCCAGCCCCCAGACCGCGAATGGCCATGAGAGTGGGATAGTCTGGAGGCCCTGAGCAGGCTGGTGGATTTGCTTTGCATGGAATTGGTAGGCTTCACAAGATCTCACCAGCTCGGTTGCGTCGTTCAGTGTCATGGGCCAGTAGAATCCGTTGTGGAACGCCTTGCCCACAAAGGTGCGTGATGACGAGTGATGTCCACAGTCCCCATCGTGTATGTCGGTTAACAGCTCGCGCCCCTGCTCCCTGGAGATGCATTGCAAGGAAACATTGTTTGGTCATTTTCTGTATAGCTCACCGTCCTGAATGCAGTAGGTTGTGGCCTACCAAGCCACGCGCTTCGCGTCTTCCTCCTTCTCCGGCAGGGTTCCCTGCAGCAGGTACGCCTTGAATTCTTTGATCCAGCACCCCTCCTGAGGCTCGAGCGCGAGGAGAAATCGTGCTCCCGAGGTCGGGCCGCGGGCGGGGGCTCTCGAGGTTGGTGGTGGGGGAAGCTCCTCCTGAGGCGGTGTTGGCTGCACAGCGGGGGGGCTGCCGAAGGCTTGAAGAGTCGCTCCTCAAAGACGTCGGGCTCCTGCAGCTGGTGTTTGGACGCTCTCTTGGCGCTATCGTCGGCTTCCTTGTTCATGCCGCTAGGGATGTGCTGCAGCTCCAGGCCCAAGAATTGCTTCTCCATTTTGTGTACCTCTGCCAGGTATGCCTCCATGTGTTCATCCTTCGGTTCATACACTTTGTTGGAGAAGTTGACGAGGAGCTAGGAGTCGCCCTTGATGGTGAGTCGCTTCATGCCTATGGCAGCTGCGACCTTGAGGCCGGCGATCAAGCCTTCATACACCGCGATGTTTTTGGAGATCTTCTCGCCGCGTTGGAAATAGAGCTGCATGGCATAGTAGAACTTGTCGTGGGTGGGTGAGATGAGCACGGCTCCAGCCCCCGCGCCCTGCCGGGCGAAGGCGCCATCGAAGTACATGACCCAACCGTTTGGCGCTTTGTTCCCTGGCTAAAGGGATCGGTCCTCGCCCGCCTCAGGCCCTGGAGCGTCGGTCCATTCCGCCACGAAGTCAGCGAGTGCGCCACCCTTGATGACCCTGGTGGTGTTGAATTCCAGCTGGAATGCGTGTAGTTCGATGTTCCATTCAGCGACCCTTCCCACAGCATTGGGGCTCCAGAGTACCCTCTCCAATGGGAAAGTTGAGACGACCTTAATAGGGTGGCCTTGGAAGTAGTGGCATAGCTTGCACACGAGGAGCGCGAGCAGAAGCTTTTGTGGCATGGGGTAGCGTGCTCGCGCGTCACGTAGTACCGTGATGGCGAAGTACACCGGGTGCTCGACGAGAGCGGAAGTGTTGGTGGAGTCTGAGACCTCCTGAGGCTGGGGCACCTTCAGAGGCTGGGGCCTCAGGTGCTCGGTCGCCTGTCGGGGCAGCCGCAGCCTCAGGAGCGCCGTCTTGTGGGTCCTGGTAGTCTGCTGGCGCTGCTTGAGCCTCACAGGGCGTTGTCTTGGTGCTGCATCATCCTGACCGAAGGCCCGGCGCTCCCCCCAAACGGCCACCAGTGTCGCTCTAGCAGAATGAGGTGTGGCGCCCAGGTAAAGCACTAGGGGCTCCAGAGGACGCGGCGCCACCATCACCGGTGGGCTGGTGAGGTATTTCTTGAGGTCTTGAAACGCAACGTCAACCTCCAGAGTCCATTCGAACGGGCCTTTCTTTTTCATTAGCTTGAAGAATGGGAGGGCGCGCTCCCCGAGCTTGGAGATAAAGTGCCCTAATGAAGTCACGCATCCCGCCAGCTTTTGCATTTCTTTGAGAGTCTGCGCGGGCCTCATCTCTTCTATTGCCTTGACCTTGTCGAGGTTCGCCTCGATCCCACTATGTGACACAAGGAAACCCAGCAACTTACCGGAGGGGATGCCAAACACGCATTTCTCTGGGTTGAGCCGCAGGTCCACCTTGCGCAAGCTGGCGAATATCTCCTCCAGGTCCTGGATGAGGGTCCTTGCCTCTCGAGATTTTACCATGATGTCATCGACGTAGGCCTCAACATTCCTCCTGAGCTGTTGCCCTAGGGCGATGTGCATCAGCCGCTGGAAGGTCGCCCCAGAATTGCGCAGCCCGAACGGCATATAGGTGTAGCAGTACACCCCGCATGGGGTCAAGAAGGCCGTCTTCTCAACATCTTCCACTACCATCTTGATCTGGTGGTAACCCAGGAAGGCATCTAGGAAGCACAGCAGGTCACACTCGGCGGTGGAGTCAATGATTTGATCGATGCGCGGAAGTGGGAACGGGTCCTGAGGGCAGGCCTTGTTAAGGTTGGTGAAGTCGACACACATGCGTTCCTTCCCGCCTTTGTTGGGCACAACGACCAGGTTCGCCAGCCATTCTGGGTACCGCACCTCGCGGATGACACTAGCCTCTTGCAGCTTGCGGGTTTCCTGGATGATGAAGGACTGCTTCTCCGTGGACTGCCGCCACGCTTAATGCTTCACCGGGCGTACATTGGGGCACACCCTCAGGTGGTGCTCGATTATCCCCCTCGGGACCCCAACTAGCTGCATGCGCTCCCAGGTGAACACCTCCCTGTTCACGTGGAGGAAGCTCACCAACGCATCTTCTTGGTCTGGGTCGAGGTCAGCGCCTACGGTGAAGGCGGCCCCTGACGCTGTCACACCCTGATTTTCATGCCACAACACTTAAGATGATAAATCATGATAAATTGTGGTTTGGCAAATTTTTTTTGTGTGTTTTGGTCTTTGCTTGATTTGATTTTGTCTACTGTTTGCTAGTGCTCCAAAAATCAAATAAATCCTCCAACTCTTATACTCCTTCTCCTTGATCCAAAACTTCTGCCCAATGATCATGCCATGTGTGTAGGTCATAAAAATAATTTCTTGTAAAAATATTTTGGCCAAAAGTATTTTCTAAATTTAGTTTTCAAAAACCCTGAATTGAGGTTTGCACTACAAGTACTTAATTAGGGGTAGTAAAAATCTTTCAAAAATATATTTGACTCCTATTAGATAAAGGATACCCGAAACCATAAAAATATGATTTTAAAAATTATTTTACTATTTTATTTAAAAGCTTTTCTTAAGGCCAGAAATGGTCTTTAATAGGTTAAAATTATTTTTATGCTTACAAAAAATATTTGTGAAAATTTAGAGAAACTCAGTGGACATATATTTCCCATATATAGGAGTTCCAACACATGGTCATGTTCAAAATATTGGTCAAATCCCTCAAATACCCTTTTTGGATATTTCAAGCTTTTGAAATATTTAAGAAGGAAATATTCTCCAAAAATTCCAAGAAAATTCTAGCATGTCACATATGACATGTTTGATGATCTGGACAAGTATCATATCATGGAGAATAGTATAACCCCATGAAATCCCCTCAAAACAATTTCTGTCCATTTTGAAGTTTGAGCAACTTTACATTGCCAAACATGTCCAAATTCTCTCAAATCTTGTGTACATGCTCAACTGGTCTAATCATTCATCTATACCAAATGGCACAAGTTGGAGAACAAGTTAACTTGATCAAAGAGCCCCAAAACCCTCTCTGACCAAAATCAAATTTGAACAATTCTACATTACCAACTTTCTCTCCTTGATTCCAACTTTTGTGAGCAGGATCACATGACCAAATGAGGCCACCACACCTAGTGGTGCATCAAGGAGAAGTGATTTGATCAACTAGATGTACACAAGTTCATTTCTGCCAAATTCTAGGGTTCCGAAAAGTTGCATTGGCAACTTTGCCCAAATGAACTCAAGATTGGTGGAAGGCCTTAATTATGTGTACCATTTGACCCCGTCAAGCCTCATGTCAAGTGGAGTTCATCTTCTTGCCCAAACCACCATCAAACACCTTCTGGCAGAAATTAAAAATGTATGTTTTGTCCACTTCCACCTATCTCCTTGAGCCCTCCTTTTTACCACAGCCCCTCCTAGTCCCCCTCTACCACCTGCATCTTTCCCTGCCCGAGGAGTCATGATTAAGGGGGTTAGAACCCCATTTTTCTTCTCTGGGCAGCAGCATTCTTGCTCTCTCTCAGCCTCTCTCTCCCTCCTTGGCATTCCAGAGCATCCAAGGCTCTCCTCAGCTTTTGCCCATACCCCCTGCAGCTGCTAGACACAGGTGGATGCGTGAGTGCGCGCGGAAAAGCCGCGGATGCCGGCCAAAGGCGCGCTCTGGAGCTCCTGGCAGGGCGTTCGACCGTTGACGCCGCGTCCCCCGACCGCCTCGGGCGTCCCCCTCACGCCAGTCGAGGTGGCTCGACGTCCACAACACGCCACGCCCCTGGCCCCCTCCTCCTTCTCCCTCCTGCTGCCTCCATTCGCTTGCTGCTGCCACCCGAGAGCTCCATTGGACGAGCTCACACGCAGCACGCGCTCGACACCCCCGCTCCTTCTCTCCCTTCCACTGGGCGTAGACCACCCCTACAAACACCCCAGACACGCCCACGTGAGCCCCCGTGGCTTGTAGCGACGGCAACAGCCTCACCGGCGCATGAGCTCACGGTGCACCTCGCCCCCTTCTACTTAAGGCCACCCCCGAGCCCCCTCTCTACTCCTTTGGCCCTCTCTCCCTCCCGTGATCCCCCTGGACCAACCCACTCCCCTCCTCGCGCCCTCCATCCCCCTCCTAGGCTGGAGCCGAGCCGCCGGCCGCTGCTCAAATCCGGGCGCCTCAGCCACTCTCTCTCCCACCTAGCCACTCAAGCGCCCCATCATCACCACCACTGACTCACCCCAAGCTCCACTTCCTCCTCCCCGCGTCTGCCTCGCCGTGCTGAATCTTGCCGTCGGCCTCCTCCGCCATGGACGATGGGGCGCTCACCTCAGACCGCCCAGCGCCGTGGAGTACCTCGGAGGATCGTCACACTCCCAAAGCACGCCGGTGTGCGGGCGCCCACAGTGGTGGTCGTTGCCGCCGGGGAGAGCCCGCACCGCTTCGGCCTCGCCTCCTCTCTCTCCCGTCGGGCAGCAGGAGGTTGAAGGCGACACTGGCTGGCCCAGGGCCAGCAGCGTCGGCGACCAGTGCTGGGCCCCGCCCGTTTAAGTGGAGACGGCTTCGGCCAAGATCTGTTTTCCTCGCGCGTTGGCGTACTCCGTGAACCCGCCTCCGACGTCGCCTCCTCTGCCCCTCCAACCGAGCCACTGGGCCGGCCCACTGCTAAACTGCGCCCAGTGCGCTGGATAAGGGTAAAGCCCTTTGCCTTTCCTTTTTCTTTTTCTGTAAATTTCTAAAATCCATAAACAATTCAAATGGACTCCAAATTTGATGATTCAAATTTCTAGTGACTCTATAAATCATGATCTACCTGTTAGTGCAACATGCACATTTTTCCAGAGACCTTTTCTTCACAAATATTTATCAAATCCTATTTCTCCTATTCCTGTGATGAACTTTAGAAAATCACAGAGAGCTCAAACTTGATCCAAATGCCATGATTCAAATTCCTAGATGTTTCTAAGTTCATATCTTAGTTTATGAACATTTTTTTTAATACTTTCTGTACCACATAAAACAATGAGCCATTTCTTCATATTTGTCAACTTTGCAAATTCATAGGAAATTCATTTGAACTCCAAATCCAGTGAAACCAACTCCTAGATGCTTCTAAAATCATGGTTTGTTAAATGGGTGCCTTTGCTCATTTTTCGAAAACATGTTTCTGTACACTTCTTGCAAATCCATAAACCCCTTGATTCCATCATATTGAAATGTTCAGAGATATCCACTGATCCAATTCCAATGAAACCACTCTGGTTATTTTTCATATAACCAGAGATGTCCTAGAAAAGTCAAATTAATATTTTTGGAGCACTTATATTTCCTGCCTTGTTGTGTTGCTTATTGTGATTGTTTCCGACGTTAGTTGACGAAGTAGACGAGTACATGGAGAAGGACCAGAAGATTTCAAGACTCAGATGAACCAGGCAAGCAGCCCTTTGACCATGTCTATAAAACCTCTTTATGCATGTCATATATCACTTATTATTGTTGCATCGGAATCATGATGAGATGGTAAACCATGTTGGTTGGTCGCCTCTGTTACTTCCTCATTGATACTTGCATTGTGCATGACCCTACCTCCTTATGAGGGTTATGCCGGTGGGAGTAGATAGGATGCTAAAATAGTTGCTACGCAAAAAGGGGCGGGGATATGCATGGTGATGGAGGCAAATATGTTCCCAAAGACTTTTTGAAAACCCCGTCGGGTGCCACTAATGCCCGAGGGAGATGTTGAGCTGGGTAACCACTTGACAAAGAGGTGGTGTACCGGAGAAGGATATGTGAGTGTGGTTTCAAAAGCGGATTGGTTTAAGTTGCGACCGTTATTCCAACCTTACATGCGCAACCACTCTACCCTTGTATGGGAAAGGGCATTATTGATTACCTAGGCCGATACTAGCTTGGAGCCCGCATTACTAGTGACGGGGGAGAGTTGGTGCTCTCTCTCGGGACGGGGTCGTGCCAGGTAGGGCGACCAAGAACATTTTTATGGGGCACCGGACACACCGTTGGTACCCCGTGCTTGTGATATGAGATGATTATGGAACGTGGCTCCACGAAAATGATATGTGATAATGTTGGGCACGGGGGTTACTACCAATCGAGTGGACTCCATGTTAGTGTCGTCTAGGGAAAGGTAGTGATCGGGTGCTTACCCCGGGTACTTGAGGTACCGTGGGTCGTGGATGACACGGAAGTTCCCCGGATCTTGTGGGTAAAGTGTGCAGCCTCTGCAAAGTGTAAAACTATTCGAATAGCCGTGTCCACGGTCAAGGACAGTTGGGTAACCGCTCTTGGGCTACGTCCATATGTTTACGAAACCTGGTGAGCATGTATGGATGAGTGGAGAGAACTACATGAGTCAAGTCCAAGGACTTGACATGATTGAGTTAGGTTGGTGCCCACTCCATTTATGTTAATACCTATAACTTGTCCTCTGGGATTACATGAATCCTCTTGATGCATGCTATGCAAGTTGTTGAACATGTCATTGCACTCAAAACTAGCTTTCTGCAAAAATTTACCTATATCATGCACTGTTGAATCTTGAACCAAAACATGGGTTGCTTGCAAGTACATTCAAAGTACTCATTGGCTTGCCACTGGTTATTTTTATTGACCAGGCATGAAAGAACAGGATATAATGAAGAGTACCTCGGTGGCGAACATGCGAGCTAGGGCGCTTCCCGGTCGAGAATGCTGTAGGGTTAAGGCAGATGGCATGGGTCCAAGTTGTTATTCAAGATTTCCACTGCGATGATACACTCAAGACTTGACCATAATGGTCCTACTTGTGTAAAAGCGGTATGTATGGATGTAAGACTCTTGTTATTCAGCTTACGTGTGTTCGGTGAGCATTGATCTCGGGATCACTTGTACACGTGCATTCGGTGATCTCGACTTATGAGTCGGGGTCCCCACAGAGCTGGTATCGAGCCATCTGATTGTAGGAAGCCTTAGTTAGCATGGTCGTTAGTTAGGGTAAAACTATTTTCAAAACTATCGCTAGTTTTCAAAAAAAAACTGTCTATACTTCTCTTCCCTTCTCAGTTTTTCGAAAATTAAGGTACACTTTCCCCATCAACCTCTACCCCTTCAAAACCTTTGGTCGCTAGAACCCTTATGCCCCTGACCACTGGATTCCTTGTACTCCTCGTGGATAATCTAGAAGGAAGATGCCTCGCCATACATTCACCCACATCTCCTGAACACAAGATTGGCGACATCACAACAAGACGATACCAACAGAAGATACACCCTCGAGGAATGAGGACCTGAAGACCCAGGAGATGGAGACACCCTTGACGCTGCCCCAGGATGATGCAACCTTGGCCTATGATGACCAGGACATGGGATATGCAAGATCATGAAATACATCGCTATTAGAGCAACCCTGTCCTTATCATTGTTGCATCGGCAACCACCGGTGGATGAGAACCTAGCCATTTCGTCCGCCTCACTATAGTGAGCAAGAGAACGGTTTTCTTCATCCCCCGCTCTCGGTGACAATACTGGCAATGGTTTATCCGGCAGATTGGACCTCCACTATGCTTTGTTAGTGTCATTACATAAAGGATTGCCTACCTGGTACACTCGACGCCTCAGAAGGCAAAAGGGATCGTCATGATTAAGAAGACAAGAGGAGACCATGTCAATGCCAGCTACAAGGAGCCACCTTCACCCCATCACTCCAACAGGCGAGAAGTTGTTGAAGACCCTTCAAGCTCAATCGGGATCATTTCATCGAACAACTACAAGAGACGTAGCAACACCTGAGGAAAACCCGAAAGACTGCACGTGGCACAAGGCACGACTACTGAGTCCGAGAACCCCTAGGGTAGGATGAGTCGTGTACCCCCTATCTTGTGATCGAGTCCGTATGATGGTTCGAATAGAACCATGATTGTGTGTTGCTTGTTTTTATTTGTTTGTGTTTCGATATAGGTCGCACTTTTACACTAGGCGACAAGTATGCGACTATATCACCTTCCTTACCTTGCCTCTTCTGTTTGGCCCTTTTTGCACCTGTTTGTTTGCACCTGCACTATAGAACCCCCTTCAGGCATTCCCTCCTCTATGCTACCTCTCTCTCTCATCTCTCTCCTCAAACTGAAGGCTAGCAAGACAAGATACACCAAGGATTCTACTTTGGCAACCAACCAGCACTGAAGACTTTTGCTACAACCTCCTCGACCAAGTGCAACCCCGTAGAGTTATGTTTACCTCTCAAGACTGTAAACCCATCACTATACCCTCCGAGACTTCACAAGATACCCCAGCTCGAATCCTTAACCAAGTGCTTAACCCACGGAATTACAAGTGGACCAGTTAAGCCTCTGTAACCTCACATAGCACTGGGTTCACTATGGAACTAGTAGACATAGGGAACGAGCACATTATCATCCAAAGATAACATCAAAACCGATGATGACATATGGAAGACCAATTTGAGGATATAGGAATGGAGGACAAATGACTTATGAGTTTATATCAGAGACTCTGAGGAATTGACTGAGACTTTGGTAGATCATGATGCTTTCATGTTGGTAGATGAACTTGGTGGGATCATGATTATAGATTAGCATGGCTTCCATTATCCCTGAGTAAATTGGATTTATAGGACAATTATGATCGCAAGCTGAAACTCCTGGAAGTGCAAGGATTTGACTTGATCAGATGATATTGATAGGAGATAGTTGATATTAGGTATATAACTTGAGGGAGACATGTAGGATTCCTCGTTGGACATGAGATTTGGATTAAATAGGTTACTCTAGTGGAGTATGGATGCAGAGTAATATTACATGGTTTGGAGTAAATTGGATTTAGACTGATGATCTTGATCATGATGCAATATTTCTCGGTAGACAATAAACTAAGAGATTGGATTAATTGTTGGGGTTGATTTAGGGATCTATATATGCTTGAACTTGGAGTTTACATGACCATGATAATGGAAATTGGTGGACTGACTATAGCAAGGTATCCCTTTCAAGTATTTGGTGATTATAGGAGATTAGAAGATCATGTGGGACACCATAGACATTGGATTGGTAGGATTAATGAATTATGTAGCTAATGGGCTTTTGGAGTTGACCTATGCGAGATGATACTTTCAAAGGTATAAGGTGATCTGTTTGGAGGACTAGATAGAACAATTGGCATCTCAGGAACTGTGCTCAACGATGGGATGATGAACTTTCACTCGCACACTAGAATCCTTGAAACCCTTATGCCCTACCAAACCACAACATGGCCGGGTCCTGACCTTGGGCTTTGACTCTAGATCGATAATACCTCGGCCAATACTCAACCGTGATCATCACCAATGCCTCAGCCCACTTTACGCACCCCATAGACTTCATGGAGTGCTTGGACAAGTTAGTTGTCATCTTTCTTTGATGACATACTCGTCTACCCGAAGACGGAAGAAGAATCGTTGAGCTCGTCAAGGAACATCTGAAGACCGTCATGTCTAACAGGAAGAACTACCCCAACCACCTTCTTCAAGAAGTATACTTCCACGTTAAAGACCATGTGTATCTGCAAGCCACTCCTCTCTAAGGAACCAAGCGTTACCATGACAAGGGAACCCACACCAAGATTCATCGGCCCCCTTCGAGATCGCTCCAAGATTTAACAATCCCCTCTGAGATCACTACGAGGCGAAGAGAATCGATTACCAGCTGGAATTGCCACAGAGTTACCGGTGTGCTGGCGCTTTCCATGCATCACAACCCGGAAGTGTTTCCAACTTCCTAACTTGCCCGATCTCGAGAGGGCAATGACCACCGAGCCATTGACCCCTAGCCCAATCTAACCTACATGAGCTACCCATTAGCAACCTGGACCAAATAGAACATTATATCTGAAGCCACACCATCAAGTACTTCAAGTATCAAAGGAGCACCGCTCGAGCGAGAACGATATGAGGACGTGAAGACCACCCCACATCAAAGTTTTTGTATCCCTTTCCGCGCCTAGTTTGGGAATCTCGGGGACGAGATTCTTGTAAGGGGGGTAGGTCTGTCACACCCTGATTTTCATGCCACAACACTTAAGATGATAAATCATGATAAATTGTGGTTTGGCAAAAACTTTTTGTGTGTTTTGGTCTTTGCTTGATTTGATTTTGTCTACTGTTTGCTAGTGCTCCAAAAATCAAATAAATCCTCCAACTCTTATACTCCTTCTCAACTCCTTCTCCTTGATCCAAAACTTCTGCCCAATGATCATGCCATGTGTGTAGGTCATAAAAATAATTTCTTGTAAAAATATTTTGGCCAAAAAGTATTTTCTAAATTTAGTTTTCCAAAACCCTGAATTGAGGTTTGCCTTGCAAGTACTTAATTAAGGGCAGTAAAAATCTTTCCAAAAATATATTTGACTCCTATTAGATATAGGATACCCGAAACCATAAAAATATGTTTTAGAAGTTATTTTACTATTTTATTTAAAAGCTTTTCTTAAGGCCAGAAATGGTCTTTAATAGGTTAAAATTATTTTATGCTTACAAAAATATTTGTGAAAATTTAGAGAAACTCAGTGGAGATATATTTCCCATATATAGGAGTTTCAACACATGGTCATGTTCAAAATATTGGTCAAATCCTCAAATACCCTTTCTGGATATTTCAAGCTTTTGAAATATTTAAAAAAATATTCTCCAAAAATTCCAAGAAAATTCTAGCATGTCACATATGACATTTTTGATGATCTGGACAAGTATCATATCATGGAGAATAGTATAACCCCATGAAATCCCCTCAAAACAATTTCTGTCCATTTTGAAGTTTGAGCAACTTTACATTGCCAAACATGTCCAAATTCTCTCAAATCTTGTGTACATGCTCAACTGGTCTAATCATTCATCTAGACCAAATGGCACAAGTTGGAGAACAAGTTAACTTGATCAAAGAGCCCCAAAACCCTCTCTGACCAGAATCAAATTTGAACAATTCTACATTACCAACTTTCTCTCCTTGATTCCAACTTTTGTGAGCAGGATCACATGACCAAATGAGGCCACCACACCTAGTGGTGCATCAAGGAGAAGTGATTTGATCAACTAGATGTACACAAGTTCATTTCTGCCAAATTCTAGGGTTCACAAAAGTTGCATTGGCAACTTTGCCCAAATGAACTCAAGATTGGTGGAAGGCCCTAATTATGTGTACCATTTGACCGTGTCAAGCCTCATGTCAAGTGGAGTTCATCTTCTTGCCCAAACCACCATCAAACACCTTCTGGCAGAAATTAAAAATGTATGTTTTGTCCACTTCCACTAATCTTCTTGAGCCGTCCTTTTTACCACAGCCCCTCCTAGTCCCCCTCTACCACCTGCATCTTTCCCTGCCCGAGGAGCCATGATTAAGGGGGTTAGAACCCCATTTTTCTTCTCTGGGCAGCAGCATTCTCCCTCTCTCTCAGCCTCTCTCTCCCTCCTTGGCATTCCAGAGCATCCAAGGCTCTCCTCAGCTTTGCCCATACCCCTGCAGCTGCTAGACACAGTGGTGGGCCTTGAGTCTGTGTGAAAAGCCGCGGATGCCGGCGAAAGGCGCTCTGGAGTGCTGGCAGGCGTTCGACCATTGGCGCGCGTCCCCGACCGCCTCGGCGTCCCCTCACGCCGATCGAGGTGGCTCGGCGTCCACAACACGCCACGCCTGGCACCCTCCTCCTTCTCCCTCCTGCTGCCTCCATTCGCACGCGCGCCGGCCACCCGAGAGCTCCAATGGACGAGCTCACACGCGCGACGCCCTGACACCCCCCCGCTCCTTCTCTTCCTTCCTCTGGGCGTAGACCACCCCTACAAACACCCTGGACACGCCCACGTGGGCCCCCGTGGCTTGTAGCGACGGCAACAGCCTCACCGGCACATGAGCTCACGGTGCACCTCGCCCCCTTCTACTTAAGGCCACCCCCGAGCCCCCTCTCTACTCCTTTGGCCCTCTCTCCCTCCCGTGATCCCCCTGGATCAACCCACTCCCCTCCTCGCGCCCTCCATCCCCCTCCTAGGTCGGAGCCGAGCCGCCGGCCGCTGCTCAAATCCGGGCGCCTCAGCCACTCTCTCTCCCACCTAGCCACTCCAGCGCCCCATCATCACCACCACTGACTCACCCCAAGCTCCACTTCCTCCTCCCCGCGTCTTCCTTGCCGTGCTGAATCTCGCCGTCGGCCTCCTCCGCCATGGACGATGGGGCGCTCACCTCAGACCGCCCCCGCGCCCGTGGAGTACCTCGGAGGATGCGTCACACTCCCCCGAGCACGCCGGTGTGCCGGGCGCCCACGGTGGTGGTCGGTGCCGCCGGGGAGAGCACCAGCACCGCTCGGCCTCGCCTCCTCTGTCTCCCGTCAGGCCGCGCGGGAGGTTGAAGGCGACGACCTGAGCACTGGGGCCCGTGCGTCAGCGACCCAGCGGCTGGGCCCTGCCCGTTTAAGTGGAGACGGCTTCGGCCAAGATCTGTTTTCCTCGCGCGTTGGCGTACTCCGCAAACCCGCCTCCGACGTCGCCTCCTCTGCCCCTCCAACCGAGCCACTGGGCCGGCCCACTGCTAAACTGCGCTGGATAAGGGAAATCCCTTTCCCTTTCCTTTTTCTTTTTCTGTAAATTTCTAAAATCCATAAACAATTCAAATGGACTCCAAATTTGATGATTCAAATTTCTAGTGACTCTATAAATCATGATCTACCTGTTAGTGCAACATGCACATTTTTCCAGAGACCTTTTCTTCACAAATATTTATCAAATCCTATTTCTCCTAATCCTGTGATGAACTTTAGAAAATCACAGAGAGCTCAAACTTGATCCAAATGCCATGATTCAAATTCCTAGATGTTTCTAAGTTCATATCTTAGTTTATGAACATTTTTCTTAATACTTTCTGTACCACATAAAACAATGAGCCATTTCTTCATATTTGTCAACTTTGCAAATTCATAGGAAATTCATTTGAACTCCAAATCCAGTGAAACCAACTCCTAGTTGCTTCTAAAATTATTGTTTGTTAAATGGGTGCCTTTGCTCATTTTTCGAAAACATGTTTCTGTACACTTCTTGCAAATCCATAAACCCCTTGATTCCATCATATTGAAATGTTCAGAGATATCCACTGATCCAATTCCAATGAAACCACTCTGGTTATTTTTCATATAACCAGAGATGTCCTAGAAAAGTAAAATTAATATTTTTGGAGCACTTATATTTCCTGCCTTGTTGTGTTGCTTATTGTGATTGTTTCCGACGTTAGTTGACGAAGTAGACGAGTACATGGAGAAGGACCAGAAGATTTCAAGACTCAGATGAACCAGGCAAGCAGCCCTTTGACAATGTCTATGAAACCTTTTTATGCATGTCATATATCACTTATTATTGTTGCATCGGAATCATGATGAGATGGTTAACCACGTTGGTTGGTCGCCTCTGTTACTTCCTCATTGATACTTGCATTGTGCATGACCCTACCTCCTTATGAGGGTTATGCCGGTGGGAGTACATAGGATGCTAAAATAGTTGCTACGCAAAAAGGGGCGGGGATATGCATGGTGATGGAGGCAAATATGTTCCCAAAGACTTTTTGAAAACCCCGTCGGGTGCCACTAGTGCCCGAGGGAGATGTTGAGCTGGGTAACCACTTGACAAAGAGGTGGTGTACCGGAGAAGGATATGTGAGTGTGGTTTCAAAAACGGATTGGTTTAAGTTGCGACCGTTATTCCAACCTTACATGCGCAACCACTCTACCCTTGTATGGGAAAGGGCATTATTGATTACCTAGGCCGATACTAGCTTGGAGCCGCATTACTAGTGACGGGGGAGAGTTGGTGCTCTCTCTCGGGACGGGGTCGTGCCAGGTAGGGCGGCCAAGAACATTTTTATGGGGCACCGGACACACCGTTGGTACCCCGTGCTTGTGATATGAGATGATTATGGAACGTGGCTCCACGAAAATGATATGTGATAATGTTGGGCACGGGGGTTACTACCAATCGAGTGGACTCCATGTTAGTGTCGTCTAGGGAAAGGTAGTGATCGGGTGCTTACCCCGGGTACTTGACGTACCGTGGGTCGCGGATGACACGGAAGTTCCCCGGATCTTGTGGGTAAAGTGTGCAGCCTCTGTAGAGTGTAAAACTATTCGAATAGCCGTGTCCACGGTCAAAGACAGTTGGGTAACCGCTCTTGGGCTACGTCCATATGTTTACGAAACCTGGTGAGCATGTATGGATGAGTGGAGAGAACTACATGAGTCAAGTCCAAGGACTTGACATGATTGAGTTGGGTTGGTGCCCACTCCATTTATGTTAATACCTATAACTTGTCCTCTAGGATTACATGAATCCTCTTGATGCATGCTATGCAAGTTGTTGAACATGTCATTGCACTCAAAACTAGCTTTCTGCAAAAATTTACCTATATCATGCACTGTTGAATCTTGAACCAAAACATGGGTTGCTTGCGAGTACATTCAAAGTACTCATTGGCTTGCCACTGGTTATTTTTATTGACCAGGCATGAAAGAACAGGATATAATGAAGAGTACCTCGGTGACGAACATGCGAGCTAGGACGCTTCCCAGTCAGAATGCCTGTAGGGTTAAGGCAGATGGCATGGGTCCAAGTTGTTATTGAAGATTTCCACTGCGATGATACACTCAAGACTTGACCATAATGGTCCTACTTGTGTAAAACAGTATGTATGGATGTAAGACTCTTGTTATTCAGCTTATGTGTGTTCAGTGAGCATTGATCTCTGGGATCACTGTACACGTGCATTCGGTGATCTCGACTTATGAGTCGGGGTCCCCACAGACGCTCCGACCTCATCGACTAGTACTTCCTTCGTCTTGGCCTGATCTTGAGAGAACAACTGCTTCTTTTTAGCCGGTGCAGCCCCCGGGACCTCAGAGGCCCTCCTTGCTTCTGGCCGTGCGGCGATCGCGGCCCTGAAGACAAGCTTGAGAGCCGCTAGCACCTCCTTGGGTCCCATACCACAGTTAGGACGCCGCTACCGCCCGACATCTTCATGAGGTTGTAAGCAGGGTGAGTTGCCACCATGAACTTGGCCAGGGCTGGGTACCCGAGGATGGCGTTGTAGGGAAGACTGATGCGGGCGATGTCGAAGTCGATGAGCTTAGTGCGGTAGTTGTCACGGGTGCCGAAGGTTACAGGCAGGCGAATCTGCCCCATTGGGCAGGTTGAGCCCTTGACAACTCCAGAGAATGGCTTGGTGGTGCACAGCCGGCTGAACGGTACGTGAAGCAAGTCGAAGGCTTCCATGCAGAGCACGTTGAGGCCAGCTCCGCCGTCGATGAGTGTCTTGGTTACCGCCACGTTGCAGATAGTGGGGGTGCAAAGCATCGGGAGCACGCCTGCGCCCGCCGTGGTTGCGGGGTGGTCCCTAAAGTCGAAGGTGAGGTCAATGCTGGGCAATGCCCACCCTGGAGGAGCTCCCTGCCGTACGCTAGCGACACCCACTTGGCGAAAGAACTGCTTGACGTGGCGGCCTGAGGGCCGCGCTTGAGATCCGCCGAGGAGGGCTGCGACAGCGCGGGGCGCCGGTGCCGCGAAGCTCCTCCCAGGTGGCCACCGAAGACACCGGGAGGCAGAGAAGCCAGGCGCGCGGTAGGCCAGTGAGGGCCATGGGGAACCAATTGTCCATGACCTTGTCGTCGCCGCTGGCCGCCAAAACAGCCTCCTCGTAGGCCTGGAGGAAATCTGCCAGATCCGCCGCGCCGTCATAGTGAGGCGGCATTTCTGGCTTGAACTTGGGTGACCACTGTACCTGCCGCAAGGCGGGGGTGAAATCCCGGAGGCGCGCGGCGCCTACGTGCACGCTCGTCGGCCCAGTCGGGGAAGCGGTGCTCGTCATGGGAGCCGGTTGGCGAGGTGAAGCAGGCGGAGAGGTGAGGCTTCGACGCACCCCTACCTGGCATGCCAAATGTCGGATTCAGGGTTCCGCAGACCCTTGAGAGGTTCGACGTCTGGGGTGCGTGCGAAGAACTCTCTCTTCCCAGCTCGCCTGCCCAATGAATCCACAACCTAGCTCGACGAACCCAAGAGACAAGAGACACAACAGTTTATCCTGGTTCGGGCCACCTTGCGGTGTAATACCCTAGTCCAACTTTGTGGTGGATTGCCTCGAGGGGCTGAGGATGAACTAGTATAGTGGATGAACATCCTCAGGAGGTGAGGTGTTCTTGACCTCGATGAGCTTGTGATGTGGTTCGGGTGGAATTGGTCCCTCCCCTCTATGGTGGTGGCTAGGTCCTATTTATAGTGGCTTTGGTCCTCTTCCCAAATGTAGGCGGGAAGGGATCCTACAACGGCCAAATTTAAAGGGGAACAACTAGTACAAGCTATCCTAACAAAAGTAGTCTTCGCCTGCAAAAGGCTCTGGTGGTGATGCCGTGGTGGGCTCCGCGATGACCTCCGTCCTACCGTCCTGGCGGTCTTGCCGCCCACGCTTGCCTCCTTAGCACCAAAGAGGAAGCTGCTACACTATGCCCAGTGGCGCCTGCCTGGCATTGATCGTCATGGCTCACGTCATGTGAACCTCGCTAGGTGCACCTTGCATCGATATCTTCGCTCCTCAGGAGCCAGCCTAGTGAGGCCGCCGCCAGGGAGGTTTTGGTGTCGTCCACCTCGCAAGGCTTGGCCCCTCACGAGGGTCTTGAGTTTTTGCTGCTGAAGTTGGGTCGTACCGGGCTGCTGACGGAGCCACGCCGTGGGCGGCAGGTAGGAAAGTCTGGGCACCCCCGTTCCCAGGACACCGACATTGTCCTAATTACCACCACTCTCTTTGCGCAAAGACTTCGCGCATCTCTTCTACATGGCCCTCACATGGTTATGGGTTATATACCAGTTCTCACTTTATGCCCATATCGCCATGTTCACTTTGCATGCTATGCCCATTTCTATGCCTTTGCCATGCATTTGTGACCCATGGTTTGGATCAAACATGTTCCTAGATTCTCATACTTGTATGTGTATTTGCAAGTTTGGTGGAGATATCTCTTGTTATTACCATGTTCCATTTGTGCCCCATGGAGTTCAAGGCCTCCTTTGGAGAAGATACCTAGGGATTCTAGACCTACTTGTGGGAAGGATATATCTAGATCATCAAGACCTCATCTCCTTTGGATTTGAGATGAACTTTACCATGTATCTTGTTTCCCTTTGATTGTTCTTGTACCTTGTGACTCTCATGTGTTTGTTGGTCTAGTGGATGTGTGATTGGACTTGTTCTTGGCTGTTCCTCTTGTGTTTTCCCCTTTGTGTTCTTCTTGTTCTTGGGGATTTTCCCTCTAATTAGTGAAATATCCATCTTAGGGTTCCACCCTACAACATCTTGGTATCATGAGCCATGGTTTCTCACGAAATTGGAGCCCCCCTCTTTGTTTTCTAGCCTAATTTCGCTTGTTCTTGTCCAACTTTGAAAATTCCCCACAAAAAGAGACATACCAATTTTTTGTGATTTGATGTTTCTTGTGAGTTTTTGTTGATTTCAATCCATGGATCTGGTATCTAGCAAGTAGATACACCTCCTATTGTGTCCCCGTACCCCAATTTTTCTTTATCCCTCTCAAATCTGACTTTTAAATCGCGAAATTTGTGCCCACCCCATGCCCACGGGCCCCAGACCCCGTGGCGCACGGGTCCCCGCAAATTCCTAGGTGACCCTGTGTCCACGGCCTTGTACCATGCGCATGGGACCCTGTGTCCACGGGCCTTTGACCCCGAGCGCACGGCCCCCCAACGGGACATCAACATCATTTTACGTTTTCGGTCATAACTTCAACTCCCGAACTCCGATTTGGGTGTTCTTTGGCTCGTTGAAAAGCTAGCGACGTGCCCAAACTGCTCATCTTGGTTTTACCACCATTTGACAACATCAATTTTTTCCATTTTTTGCATCTTTTGCATAGGCCTTCCGCCATAACTTCCGCACCACCGCATAAAACTTCCGCAAACCTAACCCATTTTGGTTCTTATTGCATTTGTGGTTGTTTGAGTTATGATTTGAGTCTCCTAAGGTGTTTCGGCTACTTAGGGACGGTTAAATATTCAATCACCACCGGACACTTTGTATCGTTCCATCGACTACCACTACTGCATGATGGTCCAAACGCGACACGATGATCAGAGACCCTTCGACGAAACTGTGTGCGATGCCATAATCGCAAATGGTGGTGTAAAATTGTCAAAAAAGGTGCAAAACTTTTGCGATGATGGATGCATCAAACACGGTTCAAATTTTAGTTGCGTGTGCAATGCAGGGCATACAGTTCAGTTCAATTAACTATTTGGGATGAGGAGGAACAAAAGAAATGGGCAGCCAGATGAAGGTGTGTGCGATATACAACATACGGTTCACTAGGATGGACTGTGTGTGATTAGGCAACATTGAACAAGATGTGTGTGATACACGGCAAACATGTCTGTAATCACAAATGTGTGCGAAGACCAATAATAACACAGACGATTGCTGCTAATAAGCCGTGTGATTTGCTCAGTCTACAGTAGAATAAGATATATATATATATATAAATATATATATATATATATATATATATATAAAACTGAAATAAACATCCAATTACATAAGTGACTATACAGATCATTCGCACACACCTCAGTAAACAATTGCATGCATTCTAAAGAAGGAGAAACGATCATCTAGTCATCTACTGTAGGGTAACGTAGCAGAAAACAAAAAATTTCTGACCTACGCACCAGCCTAGGACCACTACGGAGGCTGCATACATGGTTTGATATTTTCCGTTACCGACTCATAGCACAGCTGGAAGTAGAGTCGATGACGATTGGCGGTGCAGATCCCCGCAGCTAGGATTTACAACCTCCCAACCACGAGGATGTATACCCTCATCTGCTCCTCAGACAACCCTCCAGGAGGCGGCCAAACAGCCCCCCGGACGGTGTCGCGGACAGCCCTTCGGGAGGACCTTCGAAACTCGAATGGTCACTCGGACAGCCCTTCGGGAGGACCTTCGAAACTCGGACGGTCACACGGACAGCCCTTCGGGAGGCACTCACGAACTAAGACCGAAACTAAGATCTCTCTACAGAGTTGCACACATACGGTGTCATCTATCCGGCAGGGCTTCGCCGTCCAGAACTAGTTCCTACCGGAATCCAGACAGCCTTTCGGCTCTACGAAACTATTTCGCTAGGAGGGAGAGAGAAGCCAGATCATACATGGCACTTGTATGTGAGAAAGAGTGAGTGTGTAGGGCTGCCCCTCCACCTCTATTTATAGGAAATCCCAAGGGGTAGGGTAGTTTAACACAAAAACCCAAAATGCACATGAATGAAGTCCTTCCTGAAGGGCATAAGAGTGAAACCAAGGAAGAAGAGGGGCTCCAAGGTGGAGCCCCAAGTGCGGACGGCCACACCCCTTGGGGGGCCCCATGAGGGCCTCCCAATCCATCCATGTCATCCCTAGATCTTTTGGGCAAAGCCCCAAAAGGTGGCTTGCCATAAAATATCCCAAAAAGCACTTTCACTATTCATGACGACATTTTTCAGCGTCCGTTCGAACTGAAAATATTTATGTGGGCTTAGAACATTTCCAGTACCCACCATAATAATTTTCAACGCATTCTGGAAGAATTCCAGTTTAGTGATTTTCATCTGTGAAAAAGCATCTGAACCGGTTCCTGCAGCTCCGGAACATTTCCGGTTTTCATTTCTAAAAATTCCAAAAAGTTTCCAGAACGATTCTGGTACCCTCCAAGGCATGTGCCGAAACCATTTTGACTTAACGGCATACCCCGAAGCAACTATTTCGGTTTCACCGAAACTCATCCGGTGACCTCTCTATGCGGAACTTTTCCGCTGTCCGAAACTTTTCGGTGTCCGAAACTTTTTCGATGATTTTCTCTCAGACTCCCTGTCTAGTATTCAGTAGATAGATGACCCTTAAGTGTGTGACCCTATAGGTTCGGTGAAGTATAGACATGACCCGGAACCTCTTCCGATCGATGATCAACATCGGAGCTGTGGACACCCATATTGACCCCTATACCCACACGAATGAATATTCGAGTGAACCTCCAGTTGCAGTGAGCTATTCCTGTTCCTTCGCGATATGTCACAAACACCCGAGGTGAGATTTATTGCATGTCCATGGACGAACAATTTTTCCACCATGCAAGTTACCTCGTTACCGGTTTTGTTCTCTTTTCTCGTTTCCATGTTCCTGCATCCCAGTGATCAAATCACACTGTGTCTGGCCAAACGATGATGGATACCGTAATACCGAGAGGGCCCGAGAATATCTCTCCATCGTCGGAGGAGAAAATCCCAATCTTGAGCTATCAAGTGACTTGGCACACTTTTCCATGAACCCGTAAGCCGCCGTAATAGCCACCCATTTACAGATGACGTTTAACAAACCCCAAAGTTCATGAAGCAAGCTTGAAGAAACTCGATATTCTCATGGTCTAAGGAATCATGCAAACGTTAACCATCTCTGTGTTATGTACCATTAACTTGTGACGAATGAATCTCTTAGCATAACATCATGCCGGGTCGATTCAACACAAATGTTCTCTTAACATTGTGCCCTCAAGGTTGCTGACATAGACATGCCCATGGTCAGGAAAACAGAACCATCATGCAATACTTGAGCTAGTCTTAGAGGCCAGACTAGGAATACATTTTACTGTTTATTATTCCACGCGTGCATATGAGTCTTCCTCCGAGCCTCGTGGTTATTGCAGACTCAAGAACCATAGCAGTTATAGCATGGAACATAAACGTAATTATGAAGATGGAGATAAGTAATAGCATTTATTATTGCCTCTAGGGCATATCTCCTACAGACTCCCACTTGCACTCGAGTCAATAATCTAGTTAATGCTAATGCACTTTACAGATGTGGCATACTGGTGTAAAAAATGCTTCGCATCTGCTATAGCCTGATGTCCATCGGATCTGACAACTTCAGCTCCGTGTGTATCTCTGCATATCCTTGCATTTTCACACTTTCACAAAATTCATATTTTTTGTGGACTTGGCGTTCTATGTATGTGAATCATAGGTCGAACCTGGATTCCTCAGACTAAGTTATGGAGCAACTACCTGTAGTAGTGTCCCACTAACAAAAGCCATCTTGGAACCATACTAAGTTCATGAATGAACTATATGATTCAACATCTTCTTTGTCGCTTCGAAAGCGTCAACATACTTAGTCATTTGTTATAGAATTTGCCACAGTATCCTATTGGGAACAATTTCCAACTACCGTGCCCCATATTGTGTATCACACAAAACCCTTAACTTAAATCGAAAATCGCATGGAGAAAAGATGAAGATTGTATTGATGTAACATTTTACAACAAACTCTTCATGATCTACGATTGCGAGAAAACATATCATCAGTACTTAGTCTAGTACTCAATGACATCTTTCACTGTTGTCCCACGATCAGTACTTTGATCACTTTAGTATACATACTCGCAACACCTTGGGAGTATCGGACATATCTGGTTGTTTTTACATACCATGGAATACATGATTAATCCAAAACACGAAGGTGTGTGGAATCTCCATCATGTATTTTACTCATCATTGTTTTGGGACACCGAGTCTTGTAAAATCCCTTTCCATGTGACTTAGTCAAGAATCACTCCTTGGCGTTTTAAATGCTATATAGGTTTTATCACCTTGTCAATATGTATTCATTGCTTAGCCATATTAGGTAAATCCATCACCATATATCATCATGCCTAATATTGAGGCTATTTAGCCTAAGCACTTCACCAAAAACAATTTCAAATGAAGTCCTAATACGTGTCAAGAAATTTATTTCCAATTAACAATGTGTCAAGCACACAAGGTATTCAGAAATATTATTATGCTCCCACTTACTTTCTTGAAACCACAATCATCTTTGTTACCCATTGATGAAGTCAAATCCCTTTGACCATTCCATCAAAACGAAGATTCAACTCCATTTGCTCTCTTACGTCCATTCTTTGGAACTCTGAAGCTAGCATACTTACTAGCATCCTTTGGGCGAAAAAATACTTTGGATTGTATCACATACAAGTCCTAGGTTGTTTTTCCATTTCATGGAAATTCTTTTGCCATCCATGTTTCATATCTCACGATTGAAATATGTATTAATTGCTAGTTCAACCCGAACCGACTTTAAGCATCGCTACGATGAAAACAACCTCATCGTAGTCAACTCTTGAACTTGTTATTTCAAAAAGTCGAGCTTTATGGATAAAACATTTTTATCCATATCAGTTTTAAGTTCCATAAATATTCGTTAGACTCTAAGTCTTCCGAAAGGTGTATCAAGGTTTTAATCTTGAATCACTTATATGGAAACTAACTCAGGTTGTATTGGCATTTAGCCAATTCCGGAGTTAGGGCCCATCAACGCTTCCTTGTGTATCGTAGGTATAATGTTGTCTAACAACAATATCTCGTTTGCGCACCTGAGAGGTTTGCACAAGCCTTGCCTATGTGGTTTAGCTGCAGGTTCGACCGAAGTTCATACATTTTATTGTAGAGACTTCCGTATCGATCCACATGAGGAAACTGGAATTACTTCCAAGGTCTCTTTCCTTTGATCGATGGCGAAGATCTTTGTTTATCTCGTCGAGTTGCACTATTCTCCCACTCGCCTTTTTGAAAGAACCATTCTCTTTAAAAGAACACCATTTCGCGGAAAAACTATTTGCCTCGGTATAGTGAGGGAGGAATACCCAACATTTTGGTATAACCTACAAAGTAGCACTTGTCTGATTTGGAATAGGTTTATAACCTTTTACACAAGCCCCATATTCCAAATGTTAAGAAAAGATATAACATGGTTGGGCGTACCATACCATGGCTTCATTTCAACAGACCCGATGTAGCTCTTTTCGGTGTAAAAGCCGCAGTCTATAAAGCATCACTTTAAAAGGGATAATGGAAAATTTATTTATGTCTTCTTTGACCTTACCATGTCATAAATGGTTAGATTACATATCCACAGACATTCCACTCATAGTGATGTTCTGGGAGGTGTAAGTTATGGAACTCTTTTCACAACTCATGAGACATTTGCTAAACTTGTAACTCAGATATTCCTTTCTGCAATCAAATTGTAGAAACATAATTTTCTTGTTACAATAACTTCTACTTCATTTTTGAAAACCTTCCGAATGATTTCAAAAGATCTAGACTTAGGTCTCATCAAGTAAATATCCATATATCTACTTGAGTCATTTCTGAAGATAAATAAATCCACCACTAACAACACTTATCGGACTACACACATCAAATGTATGATCACTAATAAGTTTGTTATTCGTTCCTTATGGCCTCTGAACGGTATTTTAGTCACTTCACTTTTCGGAGGAAAGTTGCAAGTGTCAGATGATTCAAAATCAAAAAGACTTCAAAATCCATCATAATAGAATTTTCCATGCGGGTTTCTCCAATGTGACCAAATGTAGTGCCACACTTGTGTGGTATTCTTTTAGTCTTGCGGCATTTAGCGTCAGTGTTATGGATGTATCATTTTAACATCAATATCCATAACATACATCCCATCTTGGGTGGAAGCATGGCCCTTCATGTTATTCATAATACTGAACAACAATTGTTCTTTTATGAACAACCCTTTTGCAATAAACATTGTGCAATGGGCTAGAGTGTAAGAAACTCTAAAACGGATTATGAAAGTAAACATAGGGGTAATATATTAATATCATTATTCATAACATCCATCTCATTCATAATGAAAGTATGGCCCTTAATGTTTATTCATAATACTGAACATCAAAAGTTCTCTTATGAACAACCTTCTTGCAAGATACCTTATGCAAAGGGCTAGAGTGTGAGAAACTCTAAAATGAACTATGAAAGAAAATACATAGGTAATACACCGATGGAAGGTATAGTAACTTTTACTATGTTCCCAGCACGTATTAAAACCTCATTCCTGGCTAGTCCTTTTACGACATAGTAGCTCTTACATTGATTCGCAACAGAATGCAATCGAGCGGGTATCTTTGTGATTAACTCACACTACCCAAGAATTAGTGATTAATATGCTTAACCATAATTCCCAAGAACTATTTCTTTGACTAGCCTACTATACATCAAAAACTAGTATGACATTCATACATGAGATGGATATTCCAGTCATCTTTCTTTCTGCCTTTATACTTCTAACAGTTTAACTTTTAGTATTTCTCCTACTCGCAAAAGAATCACCCAACTTAAGAGTGGCGTTAGCCCCGGACTTCCTAGGCGTGTAAGTCATACTAACACCCTTTGGACACTTCCTTTCTCTTTAAGTTGTTGTTTTATTCACCTTTCATTATATGACAGGCGTTCTTCTGGATCCCTTCCCAACAGTCAAATGCACAGTAAACACTTTTACTAATACATGCAAACAAACATTGCTTTGTTTGTATCTGAAAATAATTTTCAGTTCCATGAATGTCATATAACTATCCCAACTTTCGAAGTTTGGGTTTCATGGAAGCAAACATATTCCACTTGACCGTAACAGAATTCTAGCTTTTGGATCGAAGGACGAGAGTCACATGATCCATAGCATTAGCGGGAGGATACGGAAAGCATGCGATAGGACAAAGTCCTTCTCGGCAATTTTGAGGACAATCCTCATATTACGTTACCAATCGTAAAGTTTTAACCAGATATTTAATAGCTATTCAATTTTAACAGGGAAAGTGGAATCGCGAGCCATTATTCTACAACTATTTTGCAAGAAACACTTAGACAGTGTTCATAATTAATTGCACTGAGAATTAAACATGTTAATTCAACAGTGCGCTCCCACTCAAATCAATATCTATCATAATTGATTTAGAGTAATTCAAGATCCATATTTCTATTCGATGCCATTGACGGGTTCATCACTGATGACACGAATTTCAATCGGTAGGCCAACTTGCCGATCACATCTCTATGTGATTCTTGTTCATCTTTCGATGGACGTGTTCTGAGATCAGGACTCTCCTGCCTGAACGTCAAAGAAAACCAAGTGATCTTGCTGCAAGGTCTGACCTCACCCGCCTCATTCCTCTCGATTTGTTCGTGCTCATGTGTACATGGTGCACCCCGAAAAGATACGAATTTCAGACGGTGCTACACTTGGGTGAACACTAACTACTTTGATATTTTAAGTGAGAGATCACCCTAATAAAAAGCGACTACCGCGCAATCAAGAAGGGTGCATCATAAGGGATAAACATCTCAGGCAATGTAGCGACCCGACTCGGTAAGAGTCGAAGTCTCTGTGCTTACCGTGCTAGTCCCTGGATCGACTTGCTAGCACACACAGTACTCGATGAAATAACAGAAATAACACACATCTCTTTATTACATCGATAATCCAGGAGCAATACATTTATTACAAAATAGGGCATAGAGCCAATAAACAAATACTGTGGAAGCAAAGTAGTAAATGAGTCCAACTCCACGAGCAAGGTTGAGTGTAGAACATCGACCTATCGCACATTAATCCTCGTCGGATATATCTGCAACGTGATAAGTTGCAGCCATATAGGTCAGTACATTGAATGTACTGGCAAGTCACATCATAAGTGTAAAGAGCCTATTTGTACATGCAGTTTGGCTGGTGGAAAGCTCTAAGTTTAGTTTTTTGCATAAAGCTAGTTTTTCCCTATTAGAAAAGATGTTATTCTACTACTACACATTTGCATAGGGTGAGTTGGCAAACCCAACTCCATCCGTTCCCAAGTTTCATTTAAATCCCAACTGTTTAATTAAAGGTGAGGAGATCTCCCGACATTTCCACTACTAGATGCTCAACTTGTCCGTAACCGGGGACACGGCTAATCGATTAGGTTTTAACACCCTGCAGAGGTTTGCGCACTTTTCCCCACAAGACTCGACCACCTCCATGATCGGAAGATCGAGACATAGTCTTTCGAAAATGTTCCCCCTTAACCCACGGATAGGCCGGTACACCTACATCACTCTACATCTGCTAGCCCATCCCGGAAGGGGTCACACTAACTACTCAACTAAGCCGAGCCCATATTGGCTTGTGGCTGCACACGTAAGCTTCTAGACATGAGAATATGATTCATCTCTTTGAGCACGGCGGACGGTCCACTAGTGGTGCACCACCATGGATTTCCCATCGTGCCCCTAATGCATTTCGCCACCATTCCAACAAGTTTCCGCCCGGGTAGTTCATTAATTATCTTAGGTCCTATTTACTACATTGTCACTCATACTTTACAATGATCACTCCCCAATCCACGTCTACTTGGCGAAGCAACATAATGTAAAACGATGGCGACAATGTTATAAGGTTCAGACCTACCTCAATGAACTACTTGGTGTAAGCATAGTCATACGGCATTAATTCCTACCATGCAGTCCTACAGCAAAGAACTAAGTGCATAATAAAAACATAGGTAATGAAACATGATCAAGATGCAACTTGCCTTGGTAATGCGCTGGTTGAATTCTAAAGGCGATAATATTACGCTTCGCACAGAGGCAATCTACCGCAAAGAAGATAAACAAACATAAGCAAACATTCTAGAGAACCAGAAAGAACATGCAAAGCAGAAGTCTCGGAAAAAACCAAATGAACAAACATCACACTTAATTAGCATGAAAATTTTCTAGGTGCAAAACAACCTAGGCACATGGTTCAAGAAGTGATGTGAACTATAGTGCATACTATGCATACTAGTAAGATATTAATAGGCACATTCTAGTGTGTGAAAATTATTGTGACAAAGTTCCAGGTGATAGGGTTTGGCTACGGTGACAGAATGCAAAAAGAATCAACTTAATCGGAGCTACGGTTTGAGAGATATGGCCATTTGAAGTTTGAATTCAAATCTGAACAAATTCAAATTTGAATCTGACAAAAGTTTGCAAAAAGGATACCACTGGATATATCTAAACAATACGAAGAATTTGCCGCTGGTTTCATCGAGTTTGGATCTACCGTTAAAAAGTTATGGCTAATCTAAGCTCAGGGACTAACCTGTGATTTCTAGGGACTAAGCAGTGAAACAGAAAATTAAATCTACTACATGCAGGCCCCTAGCCACGTGGCGGGCTGCGGGTGGCTGGCAGCGTTCGCTGCGGAAGCGTACACGGCGAACGACCGCTACTTAAGTAAAACAGCTACCGCGGCTAGAAAAAAACTAAAACCGAGATCGGTTTATCTAAACTAATCGGTTTAATCTAAACCGGATGAACCGATAAAAAAACACTAAACTAAACCGATCTAGAGAAAAAAACTAAACGAATAGCGAGCGAGCGGTTCGCTCACCTCGACGACGACGACGACGTACAGGACAGCGGCGCCGGAGTCGGGCGGTGACGGGGCGGCGGGTCCTGGCGGCAGCGGAGGTGTCGGGGAGGACGGGCGCGGCGGGGGCGGTCCGGTGGTGGGGTCGGTGGTGGTCGGGCGCCGGGACAGCGAGGTAGAGGCGGCTCGGCGCTCGGCGAGGACGCAGGTCGTCAGGCGGCAGTTCAGCGAGACCTAGGCGGCAAAAACATGTCAACAAGATGCGCCTCGGTGAGTAACGAAGATTGATGTGAAACAAAGTGAAGGTAGGGAATCTACGGCGACGAAAACTCCGGCGAGATATTCCGGCTCGGCGAGATCCAACGCGGTCAGGCGGTGGTTGCGAGGAGCTAGGGGCGGCGTGGAGTGGCGAGAATGGAGAGAGGGGTCGAGGGCTCTTTATAGGCGAGGTTAGGGCGTCGGGAGTACAGGATAAGCTCTACCCGAGAGCTTGCCGGCGAGTTCGGGTCTTGGCGTGTGCGTGCTCATCCAGAGGAGGAGTGGGAGGTTGGGGTGACTCAGGTGGGGCCCTCCTGCACCGGGCGCTGCGTGTGAGCGAGAGGGAGAGGCGGGAGCGAAGGTGCTCGGGCGGCAGCCTGGCTTGGCCAGCAAGCTGACTAGCGGTGGCAGGCTGGCCTGGGTGCTCTGGGCGAAGTGGCCACAGTCCAGTGGTGTGTGTGTGTGGGTGTTTTTTTAAAACGAAGACTAAAGGGGCCCTAAACAATTCAAAAGAATTAATAAAAATACCACAATAATTTCTAAAATGCCTAATGAACATTAACTTAAGCACAGAACATTTTTAAAATATTTTCCTAATGCAATTAATGCATTTTTTGCAAATAAACCAAATACCAATAAACTCCAAAACTTCAAATAATATTCAAGATAAAATTTCCCACTCTTTTATATTTTGAGGAAGTCATCTTATCCCCTCTCATTTGTTTTTCTCGAGTGGAAAAATATTATTTGAATATTTTTTTTAAAAACTCCAAAATGCAAAGAGATATGATATGCATTGAATGATTCTATTAACATCCAAATTTAATAAAAATTGGGATGTTACAAACCTACCCCCCTTAAGATGAATCTCGTCCTCGATATTCGGGTTGGCCAGCAAAAAGGTGTGGATGGTCTTGTCTAAGATCTTCCTCTCGTTCCCAAGTAGCTTCCTCCTCGGTGTGGTGACTCCACTGAACCTTGCAGAACCTGATGATCTTGGTACGAGTGATTCTCTCTGCAGTCTCAAGAATCTTAACCGGCTTCTCCTCATAAGTCAGATCGCTCTCCAACTGAATTGCCTCGAGTGGCACTGTATCTCTCAAAGGAATATCTGCCATCTCTGCATGACACTTCTTCAGCTGGGAAACATGAAACACATCATGAACTCCTGACAAAGCCTCTGGTAATTTCAGCTGGTATGCAACCTCTCCTCTACGTTACAGAACTCTGTATGGTCCCACAAATCGTGGTGCTAACTTTCCTTTGACTCCAAATCTCTTAATACCTCGAAGTGGAGACACTCGAAGATATGCTCTATCTCCCACTTCATAGATCACTTCCTTGCGTTTAGCATCGGCATAACTCTTCTGCCTTGACTGAGCTCTCTTAAGTCTGTCACGAATCAACTTGACCTTCTCCTCAGAATCCCTGATCAAATCAGGCCCAAACAATTTGCGATCTCCAACTCCATTCCACATCAAAGGTGTCCTGCATTTCCTTCCATACAATGCCTCGAAAGGGGCCATCTGCAAACTGGTTTGATAGCTGTTGTTGTACGAAAACTCTGTGTAGGGTAAGTTATCATCCCAACTAGACCCATAGTCTAGCGCACAAGCTCTCAACATGTCCTCCAGAATCTGATTGACTCTCTCATGCGCCCATCATCTGCGGATGGAAGGTTGTACTGAACTCTAGCCTGGTACCCAAAGTTTCGTGTAACTGCTTCCAAAACTTTGAGGTAAACTGCGTTCCTCTATCTGATACGATGCTCCTCGGAACTCCATGCAGACATACGATCCTAGTCATATATATCTTTGCCGACTTAGCACTTGTATAGGTGGTCTTCCTTTGGAATGAAGTGAGCAACCTTGGTCAAACGATCCACTATCACCCAAATGGAATCATAACCTGAGCGGATCTGGGTAACCCGTGATAAAATCCATACCAAGTTTATCCCATTTCCAATCGGTATCGGCAGCGGCTGAAGTAAACCTGCTGGTTTCGATGCTCGCCTTTACTCTCGACATACATCACATATTGCCACATACTCGGCAATCTCCTCTTCATACCGCCCACCAAAACTTTCCTTCAAGTCCAAATACATCTTGGTGTTGCTGGGTGTATCGAATATGGTGAGTCATGAGCCTCTGAAGAATCAACTTCCGATCTCGGATCATTGGGTACACAAATCCGTTGCTCAAACCATATGGTTCCATTTTCATCCTCACGGAATCATACGCTTTCCTTTGCTCATCATTTCCTTTATCTCAGCAATACCTTGGTCCAACTTCAGGCTTCTCCGATTCTTCCCAACAAGGTGGACTGTACCTCGAGTCTTGACAACATAACCTCTTGGAACTATTTCCAACTGAAGGTCTCTAAGCTCATCAGATAACTCCCGAGGTAAACCTCCTGCTGTAAGGGTATTAACATAACTCTTACGGCTCAAAGCATCCGCCACAACATTGGCTTTTTCTGGATGATAATGCGGACTCATGTCATAATCCTTTATAAGTTCCAACCATCTCCTTTGCACGAGATTCAACTCCTTCTGCGTGAAGATGTACTTCAAACTCTTGTGATCCGTGTAAACATCACAACGATTCCCAATAAGATAGTGTCTCCATGTCTTGAGTGCATGCACCACGGCTGCTAACTCCAAATCATGCGTGGCATAGTTAAACTCATGAGGTCGAAGTTGTCGTGAAGCATAAGCTACAACTTTTCCCTCCTGCATAAGAACACCTCCAAGTCCACGACGTGAAGCATCACAATACACCGAAAGTCCTTGTGTACGTCAGGCAGGATTAGCACCGGGCTGTAACCAAACACTTCTTCAACTCTTGAAAGCTGGCTTCACACTCTTGATCCAAATGAACTGGTGTCCTTCTTCAACAACGCTGTCATGGGCCTTGCAATCTTGGAGAAATTTTCAATAAATCTCCGGTAATATCCAGCAAGTCCAAGGAAAGCTGCGAATCTCGCCGATTGTGGTGGGTGCATTCCATTCTGTGGTGACTCTACCTTGGTAGGGTCTCTCGCAATCCCTTCACGACACAACATGTCCAAGGAATCCGACTTCCTTGAGCCAAAACTCACACTTGCTGAACTTGGCATAAAGTTCATGTTCTCTGAGCTTCTCCAAAACCAAGCGCAGATGTTCAGCGTGTTCCTCCTCATTCTTGGAGAAAACCAATATGTCATCAATGAATACCACAACGAACTTATCCAAGAACTCCATGAACACCTTGTTCATCATGCTCATAAAATAGGCAGGGGCATTAGTCAAACCAAAGGACATGACTGTATACTCATAAAGCCCATACCTTGTGGTAAAATCGGTCTTGGGTATATCCTTCTGACGGATCTTCAATTGGTGATAACCCGATCGAAGATCGATCTTGGAGAAAACACTAGCTCCTTCAAGCTGGTCAAACAAGTCATTGATCATCGGTAGGGGATACTTGTTCTTGATGGTCACCTCGTTCAAAGAGCGGTAATCCACACACATCCTCAAGGTTCCATCCTTCTTCTCCACTAAGAGTACTGGGGATCCCCAAGGTGATGAACTCGGGCGAATATACCCTTTCTCTAGCAACTCCTTAAACTATTTCTTGACTTCCTCCAAATCATTAGCGGGCATCCGATACGGCCTCTTAGAGATAGATCCTGTACCTGGAAGCAACTCAATCAAAAACTCCATCTCCCGATCTGGCGGCATACCCGGTAACTCCTCCGGAAATACATCGGGATAATCCTTCACCACTGGTACTTCTTCCTGGACAACTCCCGTAAGAGAGTTCACCTGAGTCCTCTTAGGCTTAAGCCTGGATACATACTTGATCCTCTTCTTCTCTGGGGTGGTGAGAAAAATCGATCTACTAGCACAATCAATGTTTCCCTCATACTAAGACATCCAATCCATCCCTAGGATTACATCCAACCCTTGTGACTCTAGTATGATCATATCCGTGGGAAAAATATGTCCCCCTATGTTCAAAGGCAACTGGAAACATCCCTGACTAGCCATAGACTCGTCTCCTGGGTAACTCACTAGAATGGGTGACTTAAGAGCTACGGTAGGCAACTTATGTTTATCCACGAATCCCCTTGATATGAATGAATGCGATGCACTAGTGTCAAAAAGAATGAGTGCTGGAAATGAATTAACCAAGAACTTAGCAATCACTGCGTTAGGCTGCTCATAGACCTCTTCCACATTGACATGATTCACATGCCCCTTAGTGAAAGGATTAGGTTTCTTGCCTCCAGAATTCCCATTTCCATTCCCATTCTGCTGCTCGAGACACTCATTGGAGTAGTGCCCTGTCTTCTTGCATTTGAAGCAAGTGATGTGACTCAGATCTTTCTTCATTGGTGTAGAAGAGTTGAAATGCTGCTGATTGCCATTCCCTCCATTGCCATTGCCATTGCCATGCTTATGACCATGGTGGTTGTGTCCATTTCCTCCATGCTGAATGTGACCTCCATGGTTATGATGATTCCTCAAACTTGCTAGTGCACGATCCGAACTTCACGAGTACGGGCTGTAGCGGGGTTTCTGTTGAACTCCAGAGTTATACTTCCCATGACCGTACTTCCTCTTACGATTCTCCATCTGCTGGTGCTTGCCTTCGAGAATGGTTGCCTTATCAACCAACTCCTGATAGTTCGCAAAGGTCGCCACAGTCAACTGAACTCCCAACTCATCGTTCAGTCCCTCCAGAAACTTCTCCTGCTTGGCTGCATCAGTGGCCACGTCCTGCAGGGCATAACGGGCCAACTTATGAACTCATCAACATCTTGAGATACCGTCGTCCCTCTGGCGCAAGCTGCGAACTCCTTCTTCTTGAGACTCATGGCTCCAGTGAGACATGAGCAGTCTTGAACGCCTCTTTGGGCTGAGTCCAAGTCACACTCTCCAAGGGGTATGTGGTGGTGTAGTTCTCCCACCAAGCAGCGGCCGAGCCATCCAGCCGATGGGCGGCAAACTTCACCTTCTCAGCATCATTGCATCCTGCCGTGGCTAGCTCCCTTCCTATCTTGCGGAGCCAGTCATCTGCGACGATCGGCTCCGTCTTCTTTGGAGAACACGGGTGGGTTCAGCCTCGTAAAGCAGGTAAGACATCAACCGGGGTGGCGGCGGTGGGTTGTTGTTGTGGTTGTTACGGTTACAGTTACGAATGAGTATCGCATAAGAGCATTCTGCTGTTGGATCAATTGCGTAAAGTTGAACCCGGGGTCACGTCTTGGAGGCATCTGATGGGTTTAGAGTGGATGAGAAGTTAGAATAGAATAAGGCCTAGTGAGTAAAATCACACTACCCATATGCACATGATAGCAATAAAACTTCAAATCACTCCAATTCAATTTCAATCAAGAGGTCCACAAGAATAATCAAACCTAAGGTAAGCCATGTCACAAGATTTGACAAGGTCTCACAAATGAGATAAAACTAATCGGATAACTAAATCAATTTCTAACTCTCATGGTGGTATAAAATCTAACTCTCATCGGATGAGGACCGATCAACCATGTTGACATCGGTGTCCTTGCATCTTTATGCGTGTCGTCATCTCCAAGCTCATCATCCTGGTCCTTGTCTGGCTGATGTAATCTCCATAAGAGTGATCCTCTGGATGTTTTCTCCTCATCCAGCTTCTCCTCGGCCTCCTCAAGCTCAAGCTTGGTCGTCGATCTTCTCTGCAGTCGCCCAGCTCTCCCTCATGCTCGATCGGCGTCCGGAGTTCCTCCTCGAGATCGGCCTTGCGGGTCATGAGGTTCTTGATAGCGATCAAGTTGTCGACAACTCCAGCTCCATCATACGAATGTGATCCTCCATGTCCTGGATATGGGATGCTATCGTCTCGTCCTCCGAGTACGCACCACATCTCCATTTGCGTCATGGCGTCCGTACATCACGAAGGAGGACCTCTTGAGGTCTTCGTCATACTCCTCCCGAATCGTCCGAGAGCAATGTGAGCAGCGATGCCCTGCCCAAGCCCCATGTTGCAGTATCCACATGGAAATCAATGGGCTTAGTGCGGTTTCGAGGATGCGTCCGGGGATATGGGCATCGATCCTCCAACGTGTCTCCTCGGGCAAGGTGGCGGTGAAGGTTCGATAAAGGTAGGAAGCCCAATCTTGGTGCTTCACGATCTTCATCATTTGCCGTCCAAAGGGCATGGTCTCATCGGCTGCTCGAACTCGACAATGGCAGACGACATCTACATTTTGAAAGAGGGAAGAAATTAGTACTGAAGTAAAGATGGTACGAGACCAAAGGATATATAGGGAAAGTGAAAAAAAGAGTTTTTATCCTATTGCTTTTCCATTTTCTAGGGGTCGCGTCCTACAGTCAACGTGTGCTCTGATACGATCTTGTAGCGACCCGACTCGGTAAGAGTCGAAGTCTCTGTGCTTACCGTGCTAGTCCCTGGATCGACTTGCTAGCACACACAGTACTCGATGAAATAACAAAAATAACACACATCTCTTTATTACATCGATAATCCAGAGCAATACATTTATTAAAAATAGGGCATAGAGCCAATAAACAAATCTGCGGAAGCAAAGTAGTAAATGAGTCCAACTCCACGAGCAAGGTTGAGTGTAGAACATCGACCTATCGCACCTTAATCCTCGTCGGATATATCTGCAACGTGATAAGTTGCAGCCATATAGGTCAGTACATTGAATGTACTGGCAAGTCACATCATAAGTGTAAAGAGCCTATTTGTACATGCAATTTGGCTAGTGGAAAGCTCTAAGTTTAGTTTTTTGCATAAAGCTAGTTTTTCCCTATTAGAAAAGATGTTATTCTACTACTACACGTTTGCATAGGGTGAGTTGGCAAACCCAACTCCATCCGTTCCCAAGTTTCATTTAAATCCCAACTGTTTAATTAAAGGTGAGGAGATCTCCCGGCATTTCCACTACTAGATGCTCAACTTGTCCGTAACCGGGGACACGGCTAATCGATTAGGTTTTAACACTCTGCAGAGGTTTGCGCACTTTTCCCCACAAGACTCGACCACCTCCATGATCGGAAGATCGATACATAGTCTTTCGAAAATGTTTCCCATTAACCCACGGATAGGCCGGTACACCTACATCACTCTACATCTGCTAGCCCATCCCGGAAGGGGTCACACTAACTTCTCAACTAAGCCAGAGCCCATATTGGCTTGTGGCTGCACACGTAATCTTCTAGACATGAGAATCGATTGATCTCTTTGAGCTGGCGGACGGTCCACTAGTGGTGCACCACCATGGATTTCCCATGCGTGCCCTAATCGCATTTCGCCACCATTCCAACAAGTTTCCGCCGGTAGTTCATTAATTATATTAGGTCCTATTTACTACATTGTCACTCATACTTTACAATGATCACTCCCCAATCCACGTCTACTTAGCGAAGCAACATAATGTAAAACGATGGCGACAATGTTATAAGGTTCAGACCTACCTCAATGAACTACTTGGTGTAAGCATAGTCATACGGCATTAATTCCTACCATGCAGTCCTACCGCAAAGAACTAAGTGCATAATAAAAACATAGGTAATGAAACATGATCAAGATGCAACTTGCCTTGGTACTACTGGTTGAATTCTAAAGACTGATAATATTCTTCTTCGCACTCCAGGCAATCTACGGCAAAGAAGATAAACAAACATAAGCAAACATCTAGAGAACCAGAAAGAACATGCAAAGCAGAAGTCTCGGAAAAAACCAAATGAACAAACATCACACTTAACTAGCATGAAAATTTTCTAGGTGCAAAACAACCTAGGCACATGGTTCAAGAAGTGATGTGAACTATAGTGCATACTATGCATACTAGTAAAATATTAATAGGCAGATTCTAGTGTGTGAAAATTATTGTGACAAAGTTCCAGGTGATAGGGTTTGGCTACGGTGATGAGAAGGCAAAAGAATCAACTTAATCAGAGTTACGGTTTGAGAGATATGTCCATTTGAAGTTTGAATTCAAATCTGAATAAATTCAAATTTGAATCGACAAAAGTTTGCAAAAGGATACCTTGGATAGATCTAAACAATACGAAGAATTTGCCGCTGGTTTCATCGAGTTTGGATCTACGGTTAAAAGTTATGGCTAATCTAAGCTCAGGGACTAACCTGTGATTTCTAGGGACTAAGCGGGAAAGCAGAAAATGAAATCTACTACATGCAGGCCCCCGCCACGTGGCGGCTGCGGGTGGCTGGCAGCGTTCACGCTGCGAGCGTACGGTGAACGACCGCTACTTAAGTAAAACAGCTACATGCTAGAAAAAAACTAAAACCGAGATCGGTTTATCTAAACTAATCGGTTTAATCTAAACCGGATGAACCGATAAAAAACACTAAACTAAACTGATCTAGAGAAAAAAAACTAAGCGAATAGCGAAGCGGCGGTTCGCTCACCTCGACGACGACGCAGCGACACGCGACGACGACAGACAGCGGCGCGGAGTCGGGCGGTGATGGGCGGCGGAGTCTGGCGGCAGCGGAGGTGTCGGGAGGACAGGCGTGGCGGGCGGTCGGTGGTGGGGTCGGTGGTGGTCGGGCGCCCGGACAGCGAGGTAGAGGGCGGCGGCTCGGCGCTTGGCGAGGACGCAGGTCGTCGGGCGGCGGTTCAGCGAGACCTAGGCGGCAAAAACATGTCAACAAGATCGCCTCGGCGTAACGAAGATTGACGAAACAAAGTGAAGGTAGGGGAGTCTCGGCGCAGAAAACTCGGCGAGATATTCCGGCTCGGCGAGATCCAACGCGGCAAAGGCGGTGGTTGAGAGGAGCTAGGGACGACGTGGAGTGGCAGAATGGAGAGAGGGGTCGAGGGCTCTTTATAGGCGAGGTTAGGGCGTCGGGAGTACAGGATAAGCTCTACCCGAGAGCTTGGCCGGCGGGTTTGGGAGAGGCGTGTCGTGCTCCTCCTGCGGGAGGAGCGGGAGGTTGGGGGTGACTCAGGTGGGGCCCTCCTGCAGCGGGCGCTGCGTGTGAGCGAGAGGGAGAGGCGGGGAGCGAAGGTGCTCGGGCGCTGGCCCTGGGCTTGGCCAGCGGCTAGCGGCTGGCTGGCCCGCCGGGTGCTCCTGGGCCGAGCTGGCCACGGTCCAGGTGGTGTGTGTGTGTGGGTGTTTTTTTTAAAACGAAGACTAAAGGGGCCCTAAACAATTCAAAAGAATTAATAAAAATACCACAATAATTTCTAAAATAACTATACAATATTTAGAACCTAATGAACATTAACTTAAGCACAGAACATTTTTAAAATATTTTCCTAATGCAATTAATGCATTTTTTGCAAATAAACCAAATACCAATAAACTCCAAAACTTCAAATAATATTCAAAATAAAATTTCCCACTCTTTTATATTTTGAGGAAGTCATCTTATCCCCTCTCATTTGTTTTTCTCGAGTGGAAAAATATTATTTGAATATTTTTTTAAAAACTCCAAAATGCAAAGAGATATGATATGCATTGAATGATTCTATTAACATCCAAATTTAATAAAAATTGGGATGTTATAGGCAATTCATAATAGCATGACATGGTATTGCCCTTTCTGATGGAGAAGTCCTTCATTTCTTTGTCTTCGGCATTCGCGTCGGTGTTCACCTTCATGAAGATTGCCACCACCTTGTCGATGCACTATATAATATTGCTATCTCTATAGCTAATAAAATAAGTGCATTACTTAAGGTTGACACGCAGGTCATTAAAGTGACAATCATATGACTCCAGCCATCATGCGGAATCATGACACGAAGGTCATGTTAATTACATCATGTAGTCATCTCATACATAATCAAATTGAATATGAGCATTGCTATACCACATCACATGCACATCCTGCAAAACCAGGTTAGACACCTCTAATCGGTTTATGCAAAATTTTATTTTACGTTGCTTCTAAGGTTTTGACTTAAACCGCAGCTACCAACGTTTTATCATCAAGTATGGTTATTCAAGTTGCTAGATTAACATCTCGGGGTGTATGAAACACGAGATAATTAAATCTCGAGCCCCATACTAAACTTCGTCATACGAATGACCCCCGTGCAGATCATATCTGCAATGCCCTTTCATCTGCGAATTTCATCTTTCTTTTGATTACGACAGAACCCAAAGAAGCGATAGCATTCCATGATCAATCGGGATCACGGATTGCGTAACTTTGTCAAATTCCACCATGTTGTCTCGAGATTGAGCAAACGAAAATTCTAGGGAAGCAACAAGAACGTCGGGTAACAGATTTCATCTGTCACCCGCATGAATAATTTTCAGCAATAGATCTCATCTACTACCTAATTATATTATGCAATACCCATACATCTCCATGTATTCTAGATCGAAACCTGCATCTACGCATAGCACGGCTCTTGATGCCACTGTAGGGTAACATAGCAGAAAACAAAAAAATTCTGACCTACGCACCAGCCCAGGACCACTATGGAGGCTGCATACATGGTTTGATCTTTTTAGTTACCGACTCGTAGCGCAGCGGTAAGTAGAGTCGATGACGATCGGGGGTGCAGATCCCCGCAGCTAGGATTTACAACCTCCCAACCGCGAGGATGTATACCCTCATCTGCTCCTCAGACAGCCCTCCGGGAGGCGGTCGAACAGCCCCCCGGACGGTGTCGCGGATAGCCCTTCGGGAGGACCTTCGAAACTCGAATGGTCACTCGGACAGCCCTTCGGGAGGACCTTCGAAACTCGGACGGTCACACGGACAACCCTTCAGGAGGCACTCACGAACTAAGACCAAAACTACGATGTCTCTACAGAGTTGCACACATACGGAGTCATTTATCCGCAGGGGCTGGCCGTCGTAACTACTTCTGCGGAACCCTGACAGCCTTTGGCTCTCTGAAACTATTTATTGGAGAGAGAGAGAGAGAGAGAGAGAGAGAGAGAGAGAGAGAGAGAGAGAAGCTAGATCGTGCATGGCACTTGTATGTGAGAAAGAGTGAGTGTGGAGGGCTGCCCCTCCACCTCTATTTATAGGATATCCCAAGGGGTAGGGTAATTTAACACAAAAACCCAAAATGCACATGAATGAAGTCCTTCCTCAAGGGCATAAGAGTGAAACCAAGGAACAAGAGGGGCTCCAAGGTGGATCCCCAAGTGTGGCCAGCCACACCCCTTGGGGGCCCCCATGAGGGCCTCCCAATCCATCCATGTCATCCCTAGATCTTTTGGGCAAAGCCCCAAAAGGTGGCTTTCCATAAAATATCGCAAAAAGCGCTTTCACTATTCACGACGACATTTTTCAGCATCTTTCGAACTGAAAATATTTATGTGAGCTTAGAACATTTCCAGTACCCACCATAATAATTTTTAAGGCATTCTGGAACAATTCCAGTTTAGTGATTTTCATCTGCGAAAAAGCATCTGAACCGGTTCCTGTAGCTCCGGAACATTTCCGGTTTTTATTTCTGAAAATTCCAAAAAGTTTCTAGAATGATTCTGGCACCTCCAAGAATTATCAGGCATGTGCCAAAACCATTTTGACTTAATGGCATACCCCGATACAACTATTTCGGTTTCACCGAAACTCATCCGATGACCTCTCTCTGCAGAACTTTTCCGCTGTCCGAAACTTTTTCGATGATTTTCTCTCAGACTCCCTGTCTAGTATTTAGCAGATAGATGACCCTTAAGTGTGTGACCCTATAGGTTCGGTGAAGTATAGACGTGAACCGGAACCCCTTCCGATCAATGATCAACATCGGAGCCGTGGACACCCATATTGACCCCTATACCCACACGAATGAATATTCAAGTGAACCTCCAGTTGCAGTGAGCTATTCCTGTTGCTTCGCGATATGTCACAAACACCCGAGGTGAGATTTATTGCATGCCCATGGACGAACAATTTGTCCACCATGCAAGTTACCTCGTTACCGGTTTTGTTCTCTTTTCTCGTTTCCGTGTTCCGGCGTCCCAGTGATCAAATCACACTGTGTCTGGCCAGACGATGATGGATACCGTAATACCGAGAGGGCCTGAGAATATCTATCCATCGTCAGGGGAGCAAATCCCAATCTTGAACTATCAAGTTACTTGACACACTTTTCCATGAACCCGTAAGCCGCCGTAATAGCCACCCATTTATGGATGACGTTTAACAAACCCCAAAGTCCATGAAGCAAGCATGAAGAAACTCGATACTCTCATGGTCTAAGGAATCATGCAAACTTTAACCATCTCTGTTTTATGTACCATTAACTTGTGACGAGTGAATCTCTTAGCATAACATCATGTCGGGTCGATTCAACACAAATGTTCTCTTAACATTGTGCCCTCAAGGTTGCTGACATAAACATGCCCATGATCAGGAAAACAGAACTATCGTGCAATACTTGAGCTAGTCTTAGAGGCCAGACTAGGAATACATTTTACCGTTTATTATTCCACACGTGCATATGAGTCTTCCTTCGAGCCTCGTGGTTATTGCAGACTCGAGAACCATAGCAGTTATAGCATGGAACATAAACATAATTATGAACATGGAGATAAGTAATAGCATTTATTATTGCCTCTAGGGCATATCTCCTACATCTACTTCTTATGACGCTCCCGCCACTGCTTTGTGGCTCGATCCCACAGCTTGGGCAGGAAGAAGATACTTCCTCATGTCAAAGATCCGCCTGTACATCTCTTAGCTTGTGTAGGCGTCCATGGCCGCGCACTTGACATGTTGTTCATCCAGTCTCTCATGCCACACACTGTGCCAGGCATTCTTGTCCTTCTTGCTCTCATTCTTCATCTTCATGTAGTAGGGGTGGATGATGGCCCAGGCGAGGTCAACCAGGGAGTTCAATTTGTTTTTGTCGCTGCCCCAGACCTTGTAGTGGTGCTGGATGTTGACAAGATTCGGGCATTTCAAGTCCGAAACCTTGAGCGCTTTTAGATCGTTGGTGGTGTCTGCCATAGCGAAACTGTAGTCGGAGCTGTTAATAAACCGGGAGAAACGTTCGCAAGGCCTTGTGGCAAGGTTGTAGTGGTAGACGAGGACGTCATGTCGCACACACAACTGGGCGACGGCAACCTTCTGATCATGCCCGAGACGATCGATGGTGTACTCGAGGTCGAAGCCGACCACTTGGTACTTGTCCTCGACAAGGAACTGCTCCATATAGTTTGGATGGAGCTCTCCACCAAGACCGGATCATTCGTGTACACCACCGAGAGGGTCGTCCCCTCACGTGGGTGTCCACTATGTAATGCGTGGTGAACTGCCTGCCGTTGTCGTCGTCGGCTACTGGGAGCACCACTGGTGCCACGGGGAGCGCCATTGGAACCGCTGGATGTCCTCTCTGTATGTGTCGTCGTGGGTGTGCTTATTGTGTCGTGTGACGTGAGAGATGAAGATAAATGGCCGCAGGAATAAATGGGGGCCGGGCGGCCTAAATTCTCTGCGCGTCTGCATGCTAGTTTTTGCAGCAGGTAACTGCATTGTTGCGCCGCGCCCAGCGCAACCGCATGCACACGAACGTGCGTGATCGTGCGCCGGCCCCAAACACTGGCAGCACACGTGGAGGGACGACGGCAGAGCACCCGAATGCACGCGATAGCAGAGCACGCGCGGAGGGACGCGAGCAGAGCGTGCCACGGCCACTTGAACCGCAAGCAACCACACGCATAGTGCAGTTGAACACGCATGAAATGGTCGCCTACAAGCCGGCCGACTGTTGCGTCACTGCATAGAGAGCGGCCGTGTGCTACTACCTCCGTGTAGTCTATAGTCCCGTTTATATTCTGTGCCATATTTTGCCCTCAACTTTAACCAACAAAATGTTAGTCCATGTTATAAAAATTATATAATTGGAAACTGTGTTTAAATACGAATCCAGCTATATAATCTTTGGCGACATGCATTCGTATTTTATTAGTTAAATCATAATTATAAACCAGGATGGGGGTATAGTAGGTAATTAAATTGCAAACGTTTTTTTATTAACTGTATGCGTACGTGGCCTTTCGTCCTCCTCTCGCACGTCTTGTCACCTCGCTGTCGCAGACGGCTTACAGCGCAAGCTTGTGCAGCGCACGGGGGCGTTCTTTTGGCCAAATGGTGGCGCCAATGAATCATTGGTGAGCCCGTTACCGTGCAACCTCGCAGGTTCCCACGAAAGCTTCCCGCCCGACTCGGTGAAATCCCCTAAAATCCCAATGCTTACCGGCCTGTTATATAAACCCTCACGGCCGGCGAGTCCTGCATCGCATTTTCCCCTCCCTCCCTGTAGCTTCTCTCGTCTGCTTCTCCCACTATCGCCAATGGCACCGGTCCGTCGTCATCAGAGGACAGCTCCAGCTGGGAGGTGATACGTCTCCAATGTATCTACTTTTCCTGACGCTTTTCCTCTTGTTTTGGACTCTAATTTGCATGATTTGAATGAAACTAACCCCGTACTGACGTTGTTTTCAGCAGAACTACCATGGTGTTGTTTTTGTGCAGAAATAAAAGTTCTCAAAATGTAACGAAAACTTTGCGAGGAATTTTTATATAATAAATAAGAATTTCTGGAGCGAAGACCTACCGGAGACGGGCACCTAGGTGGGCACAACCCACCAGGGCGCGCCCCCCTCTTCTGGAACGCCCAGGTGGATTTTCCCCACCTGGTGGCCCCGCAGACCCTGAAACCAACACTATAAAATCCTATTTTTCCAGAAAAAAACCAGGGAGAAAGAATTATCGCGATCCACGAGACGGAGCCACCGTCACCTCATGTTCTTCATTGGGAGGCCAGATCTGGAGTCCATTTGGGCTTCGGAGAGGGGGATCTTCGTTCTTCATCATCACCAACCCTTCTCCATCGCCAAATCAATTATGCTCCACACCGGGAGTGAGTAATTCCTTCATAGGCTCGCTGGATGGTGAGGAGTTGGATGAGATTCATCATGTAATCGAGTTAGTTTTGTTAGTGCTTGATCCCTAGTATCCACTATGTTCTTAGATTGATGTTGCTATGACTTTGCCATGCTTAATGTTTGTCATTTTGGGCCCGGGTGCCATGAACTCAAATCTAAATAGTTTATGTTATCACCATTATATCCGTGTTTTAGATCCGATCTTGCAAGTTATAGTCACCTACTACGTGTTATGATCCGGCAACCACGGAGTGACAATAGTCGGGACCACTCCCGACGACGACCGTAGTTTGAGGAGTTCATGTATTCACTAGGTGTTAATGCTTTATTCCGGTTCTCTATTAAAAGGAGGCCTTAATATCCCTTAAATTCCAATATGGACTCCTCTGCCACGGGATGGTAGGACAAAAGATGTCATGCAAGTTCTTTCCATAAGCATGTATGACTATTTACGGAAAAGATGCCTACATTATATTGACGAACTAGAGCTAGTGCCGTATCGCTCTAGGTTATAACTATCTCATGATGAATATCATCCAATAAGTCACTGATCCAATGCCTACGAATTTATCTTATATTGTTCCTGCTAAGTTACTACTGCTATCATCACTGTTACACCTGCTACAAAATAACTACCGTTACCGTTGCTGCTAATATTATCAAAACTATCATATTACTTTGGTACTGATCACGTTGCTGGAGATGATTAATCTCCAGGTGTGGTTGAATTGACATCTCAGCTGCTAATACCTTCAAATATTCTTTGGCTCCCCTTGTGTCAAATCTATAAATTTGGGTTGAATGCTCTACCCTCGAAAACTGTTGTGATCCCCTATACTTGTGGGTTATTAAGACCTTTTTCTGGCGCCGCCGCAGAGGAGCATAGCTATATTTGTTGAGTCACTTGGGATTATTATCGTATTATAACTATGAAGAATCTCAAGGATGCTAAGACTAAGATATTTCCCTCAAAGACAAGGGGAGGTAAGGAACAGCCATCCAGTTCTGCTTTAGATTCACCTTCTGTAATAAGTAAACTTGCAACACCACCACATGCTATTAATTCTGATATGTCGCAAGTTATTGATGATGCTACTTCTACTATGGACAATGCTTATGATGATGCTAGTACCTTGCTTGATAATGATGATGTGCCACTTGGTGATTTTCTTGATAAACAAATTGCTAGAGTAATACAACATGATGTTGTTGAATCTGATGATGAGCTTGAAACTGAATCTCCTGAAACACCTGCTAGAACTAATCTTCCTAGATATGAATTTCGTAAGGTACCGGAAGGTTATGTTATGAATGAGGAGACAACTAGAGATATCCTTGCTTGCAGAGATAGAGATGATCTAGAGAAATAATTATGCAAGTATAAAGAAAAATCTCTGAATGCTAGAATGAAATATGATCCTAAGTTTGATACTTCACCTATCTTTATTGATGATAAGGATTATGAATTCTCTGTCAACCCAGAATTAATTACTTTGGTTGAATCCGATCCTTTCCATGGTTATGAAACCGAAACTATTGTGGCACATCTTACTAAGTTGAATGATATAGCCACCCTTTTTACTCATGATGAGAAAACTCACTATTACTTTATTCTCAAATTATTTCCTTTCTCATTAAAGGGTGATGCTAAAGCTTGGTACAGTACTCTTGCTCCTGGTTGTGTGCGTAGTCCCCAGGATATGATTTATAACTTCTCTGAAAAATATTTCCCTGCTCATAAGAAACAAGCTGCCTTACAGGAAATATTTAACTTTGTTCAAACTATAGAAGAGAGTCTCCCACAAGCTTGGCGGAGGCTTTGCCAATTAATTAACGATTTGCCTGATCATCCTCTTCAGAAAAATGAAATACTTGATATCTTCTATAATGGACTAACCAATACTTCTAGGGACTTCCTAGATAGTTGTGCTAGTTGTGTTTTCAGGGAACGAATTGTTGGACATCCTGAAGAATTATTGAATAATATATTGAAAAATTATAATGATTGGACTCTTCCTGAACCACCGTCTAAACCCACTCTGAAGAAGAGGGGTATATTATATCTCAGTCCTGAAGATATGCAAGAGGCAAAGAATTCTATGAAGGAAAAAGGTATTAAAGTTGAGGATGTTAAAATTTTACCTCCTATTGAAGAAATACATGGGCTTGATACACCACCACTGCCTAAGGTGGTAAGAGGTAAATTCTTTAATGAAGTTCAGTGATAATTATAATCCTCACAAAATGCATCCTAGCCAATGCCTTTATGGGTTTGAAAACTACATTAGAAAACAAGATCACTTCAGTGCAAATGTTATGAAACAATTGAAATATAATTCTGATATGATTGCTCGCTTGAGTGACCTGTTATTTAGAATCTCAAATGATGTTAGAGGTGTAGGAAAGCATGCTTCTGTGGTTCAAACTCAGTTATATGAAGTTGCCAAATCACAAAGAGAATTGTGCTACCTCTTGAGCATGCGTTGGTTTTCCCTTGAAGAGGAAAGGGTGATGCAGCAAAGTAGCGTGTCGGTGTACAAAACTAGGGGCCGTCCTTTTGACCCCTTTACTTGTGCACGGGCAGTCAGAGCCACGCGTCGCGGCCACACGTAGCAGGGCAAAGGAGGGAAGCCGGAGATAAGCCGAAGCACAAGACAACCAAGACAACACCAAGACCAGAAACACCAAAGAGAAAGAGGGCGAGGCGGACTCCCCCGGCAAGGCCCTTGCCGGGGGGGCCTCTGCAGCCCCGGCAAGAGCCTTGCCGGGGCAACTTGCCCAGCACCAGCAGAGCGAGCCACCCTCGAGCCCAAGAGTTCCAAATGCCGCCAACAACTGTACTGGAACTAGGGCTCAGGAGGTGCCTCTGTCGTGGCATGCAGATCTTCGTCAAGATCATAAATATCCAAGATCAGGTGAGGATTAGAAGACGGCGACCCTCTGCGGGATCCCAGCTGAGGGAATCCACAAGACCCTCGGCAAGCACCTTGCCGGGGGTGACTGCAACTCCATGGAAAGACTCTTGTCGGGCCCCCGGCAAGGCCCTTGCCGAGGGCGTCAGCGGGGCCACTGCTAGGCCCTCACCAGCCAAGACTCCACCGCCGTCCCCAAGCAGCTGCTAGCTCAACCAGCTGGGCAGGCACCTGCGTGGCGACAGGCGGCCTCTACGCCAACTCGGCAAGCACATGTGTGGTGGCATGCAGATCTTCGTGAAGACCCTACCACCACGCCACCTCAGCTGCCTGCCTGCCTACATGGCGCCGCACGCATCGCTGGCCTGGGCGCGTGTCAAAGCAAGGCGAGGAGGCAACAGACGGGAGGGGCCTCGTTACCATCCCCGATAAAGCTAAGGGACACCTAAGCGATGCATTAAATGCGTCTTGTCCTGTAATACAGGCGTTAAGTTCGCAGGACTGTAGACCTTTCCACCACCTGTGTGCCACTGTGGCAGCCCCTTTCAACTATAAAAGGAGGCCCATGGCATACTGGAGAGGGATTCGGCTCTTTTGGGCAAGTTACACCCCGTAGCTAGCTCAAGAACACAAGAACACACAATACATCCACCAAAGCAGGACTAGGGTATTACGCACCTTTGCGGCCCGAACCTGGGTAAACGATCCGTGTGTTCCTGTTAGACCTGCTCTTCTCACAACCCCGTGCCCCGCCAACCGTAGTAGGGATTCTTGTGATCCCATAGGTGTCGTTTCCACCAACATCTTTGGCATGCCAGGTAGGGGGCGCAGTTGTGAGAATCTGATCTAGTAGTTAGCCTAGTGGTTCTTCATCGCCATGGCTCCCAAGAAGAAGACGATCACGGTGATCGGCTCGTCGGGAGCCGAACGGCCCGTGCCAGTGCGGGCGAGCAGCGGGCCGGTCGCAGACAGAACCCGAGCCATGGCCCGCGAGCACCAGCATCGCCCTGGCAGTCAGAGCCGGGCGAGCGGCGTCGTTCGTGCGCAAGAAGGCGGGCCACACGCCGCAAAATCCAGAGATGGAGCTGGGCGCCCTGCAGGCGGCGCGGGGCCCTCCGGGGTCGCCGCCGTGCCACCCACGGGCGGCGTGACGGCCTCCAGGACGCCCACCCCGGCGCCCACATCGCGCTCTTCCCATGGTGTGCGCAACGACCAGTGTCACCACGCCGGTGATCCTGGAAACCGCCGTGGGAAGAGCCCTGTGCATCATCTGCAGGACGAAGGAGCTCTGTGCATCATCTGCAGGACGAAGGAGCTCTGTGCATCATCTACAGGACGAAGGAGCCCAGCATGCCTGCCGAAGCGCTGGCAAAAATGGCACGCAACCGCTGGGCCGTGATAGAGCTCCTTCTAACGTGGTTAGAAGTCGAAGCGCGCCACGGTCCACGCAGCTTTCGCAACCACCCACGCCAGCAGAAGCTTTGGCGTGCGCGCAGCTTCTCCTCAACTTCCCTCCTGCTGCGGAGAAGCTCGACGAGTGGAGAGCCACCATCCGGAGCCTTGTCGCCGTCGCCAACAAAGACGAGCCACGGCCGGCAGGGACCTTGCTACCTCTTGAGCAATGCGTTGGATTTACTAGAAGAGGAAAGGGTGATGCAGCAGAGTAGAGTAAGTATTTCCCTCAGTTTTTGAGAACCAAGGTATCAATCCAGTAGGAGGCTACGCACGAGTCCCTCGTACCTACACAAAACAAATAGCTCCACGCAACCAACGCGATTAGGGGTTGTCAATCCCTTCACGGTCACTTACGAGAGTGAGATCTGATAGAGATGATAGATAATATTTTTGGTATTTTTGGTATAAAGATGCAAGGTAAAATAAAAGGCAAAGTAAAAACAAAGCAATAATAAAGTGATGGGGGATTAATATGATGAGAATAAACCCGGGGGCCATAGATTTCACTAGTGGCTTCTCTCAAGAGCATAAGTATTCTACGGTGGGTGAACAAATTACTGTTGAGCAATTGACAGAATTAAGCATAGTTATGAGAATATCTAGGTATGATCATGAATATAGGCATCACGTCCGAGACAAGTAGACCGACTCCTGCCTACATCTACTATTATTACTCCACTCGTCGACCGCTATCCAGCATGCATCTAGAGTATTAAGTTCAAGAAAACAGAGTAACACCTTAAGCAAGATGACATGATGTAGAGGGATAAATTCATGCAATATGATATAAACCCCATCTTGTTATCCTCGATGGCAACAATACAATACGTGCCTTGCTGCCCCTACTGTCACTAGGAAAGGACACCGCAAGATTGAACCCAAAGCTAAGCACTTCTCCCATTGCAAGAAAAACCAATCTAGTAAGCCAAACCAAGCTGATAATTCGAAGAGACTTGCAAAGATAACCAATCATACATAAAAGAATTCAGAGAAGATTCAAATATGGTTCATAGATAAACTTGATCATAAACCCACAATTAATCGGTCTCAACAAACACACCGCAAAAAGAAGATTACATCGAATAGATCTCCACGAGAGAGGGGGAGAACATGGTATTGAGATCCAAAAAGAGAGAAGAAGCCATCTAGCTACTAACTATGGACCGGTCTGAAGTAAACTACTCACACTTCATCGGAGAGGCTATGGTGATGATGTAGAAGCCCTCCGTGGTGGATTCCCCTTCCGGCGGAGCTCCGGAACAGGCCCCAAGATGGGATCTCGTGGGTATAGAAGGTTGCGGCGATGGAATTAGGTTTTTGGCTCCGTATCTGATCGTTTGGGGGTACGTAGGTATATATAGGAGGAAGGAGTACGTCGGTGGAGCAAAGGGGGGCCCACGAGGCAGGGGGCGCGCCCTAGGGGGGCGCGCTCTCCACCCTCGTGGCCACCTCCCTCCTTTCTTGACGGGGGGTCCAAGTCTCCTAGATCTTATTCGGTGAGAAAATCACGTTCCCGAAGGTTTCATTCCGTTTGGACTCCGTTTGATATTCCGTTTCTTTGAAACACTGAAATAGGCAAAAAAACTGCAATTCTGGGCTAGGCCTCCGGTTAATAGGTTAGTCCCAAAAGTAATATAAAAGTGGAAAATAAAGCCCAATATGGTCCAAAACAGTAGATAATATAGCATGGAGCAATCAAAAATTATAGATACGTTGGAGACGTATCAGACCTTGGGTCGGCGCTCCGTCGAGCCACCACACGCCAGCGGTGGAAGGACCGGGGGAGCTGCAGCCACGGTGCACTCTCCTCCCCCGCGCCAGCTGCCGCCGGTGCTGGTCCGTCGTGACGACGCTGGTGATAACATTTCCATAGCGTCGTCCGACCCACGGACCCACCGCGATCAACGCTAAGTACTTCGGGGAGCGAGCCCATGAAGACGCTCGAACCACCATCGAGCGCCGGCGTGATACACGCCACCAGTCGGATAAGCGGGCGGGACTCGCTATGGACCACCCAGCACCGGGGGGCTCCGGCGGCCTACCTTACGAGGTGGGTTGCCCAGCCTTTACCCGTGAGCTGCGGCAGTTCCAGTGGCTGTCCCACCGTGCGTTCAAACTCGACGCCGGCGAGAAGTACAACGGCAAGACCCATCCGCCAGAGTTCCTCAGCATCTACACCATTGCGATGCAAGCTGCCGGAGCTCGCACAACAAGGTGCTTGCCAATTACTTCCCGTTGGCACTGAAGCCCAACATCATATCTTGGTTGATGCACTTGCCGGCGGATTCCATTTATTCTTGGTCGGATTTGTGCCATGAGTTCGTTGGTGCCTTCACCGGAGGCCACCAAGCTCATGGCCAGGAAAGTGATTTGCGTATCATTCCCCAGAAGGAAGGGGAAACCTTGTGCAAGTACATCCAGAGGTTCAGCCGGGTGCAGTACAACATCCCCGATGTTCATCCCGCCGCCGTGATTAGCATGTTCCATCAGAACGTACGCAACCGCAAGGTGCGCGAAGAGCTGGCGATGAACAAGGTCAAGGATGTGGCCGAACTTTATGTTCTGGCCGACAGATGCGCCCGGGCCGAAGAGGGAAGGAAGTACCCTGGCGAGGATGCCAGTGCGGAAACTGACTCCACGAATGAAGACACCGCCGCCCCGACAAAGAAGGGTCGGCGCAGCAATAGGAAATGCAAGGATAAGACCGTGCTTGCCGTCGAGGGATCCGAGGACGTCGGCGCTGCCAAGAAGGCCAAGGCAGACGCCCCCGGCAAGGAAATAGCCGGGTGCGCCGCCTGCCGGGCATTGGCGGCTGCCGACAAGCCAGGGGGCTCTGACAAGCAGTACTGCAAGATCCACCGCACCAAGGGCCACGACCTCCAGAACTGCCGGCAAGTCGAGCTGCTTGCTAAGAAGCAAAATACTGAGTATGAGAGGCGGGACAAGGAGAAGGGTCAGGATGGTGCCGAAGGATCCGGCAAGAAGCGTGGCGGCCAAGGAAGCCGCCGCGGCAAGGATAACCAGCAGGAGAGGCCTGCCCGGGGTCGTGACAAGAAGCAAGAAGACGATGATCATGACGAGGACGACGAGTCTGGCGAGCAAGAGTTTCAGAAGGCCGCAGAGGCCATGTGCGTCGATGGTGGCGCCTCGCTGCATACCTCTCACCGCCAGCTCAAACAGTGGGAGCGTGAGATCACAGCAGCGAAGCCCTCGTTCGACGCTCAGAAGCCAATGAAGTGGTCCAGCATGCCCTGCATCTTTGATGCCGAGGACCACCCTGACCGCACAACTGCAGTCGGGTGCTTGCCGTTGTTGGTCTCACCAACGATACGCAACCTCAAGGTGAACAAGATGCTGGTTGACGGCAGGGCCAGTCTGAACTTGATCTCACCCGTTGTGATCAAAAGGCTGCAAATTCCTGATGGAGACCTCGAGGAAACGGGCACGTTTCAAGGGGTCAACCCAGGAAGGAGCCAGCCGAAGGGGAAGGTCACGTTGCCTGTGACGTTTGGAGGCGAGTTGAACTACAAGACGGAGAGGATTGTCTTCGATGTAGCCGAGATCCCCTTGCCCTACAACCGGATCCTCAGCCGCCCGGCACTAGCCAAGTTCATGGCGTCGTCGCATTACGCCTACAACACGCTGAAGATGCCTGGGTCGATGACCATCATCACCGTCCCCTGCGACAAGAAGGATGCGCTGATCTGTGCCGACCTACTCTACCGAGAAGCAGTTGCAACAGCTGCCGTCAGTGCACTTGCTCCTGCCGCTGAAGCCCCAGCAGGGAAGAAGAAGCCCGACAAGACCTCTCGCACTCACTCCGGCAAGCACACCTCTTTGGAGTGTTGTTCTACCATCGAGGACATGCCAGAGAGCTCCACCGGCAAGAGCAAGAAATCCAGAGCTGCACCACAAGAGACCAAGAGGGTGTCCGTCAAGGAGGATGGCACGGGAGGGACTTTCGCCATAAGCTCCACCCTCAATAGCAAATAGGAAAGCGCACTCGTCACTTTCCCGCGGGCGAATGTCGATGTGTTTGCATGGCAAGCATCTGACTTCCCCGGCGTTCCCAGGGAAGTGATTGAGCACCATCTTGCTGTTTGTCCCCATGCGCAACCCGTCAAGCAGAAGGTCAGGAAGCAAGCTTTGGAACTGCAGGAATTCATCACAGAGGAGATCAGGAACTTGGACGCAGCAGGCTTGGTGAGGAGAGTGCTCCATCCGACATGGTTGGCCAATCCGGTGGTGGTGCGGAAGGCAAACGGGAAGTGGAGGCTGTGTATTGACTACACAAATATCAATAAGGCTTGTCCTAAGGACCCCTTCCCGTTGCCGCGCATCGACCATATTATTGACTCCACGGTCGGGTGTGATTTGTTATCATTCCTCGACGCCTACTCGGGCTACCACCAGATGTTCATGACAAGAGAAGATGAAGAGAAGACAACATTCATCACCCCATGTGGTACGTACTGCTTTTTACGGATGCCTTCCGGATGAAGAGTGCTGGCTCGACGTTTGCAAGGGCGGTCCAAATTGGTTTTGAGCCCCAGCTACATAGAAATATGGAAGCTTATATGGATGACATAGTGGTCAAAACCAAGGACAAGGCGACCCTTGTACAAGACTTAGAGGAGACGTTTGCCAACCTATGCAAGATCAACCTCAAGCTGAACCCTGAGAAGTGTGTCTTTGGCATTCCGTCTGGAAAACTTCTCGGGTTCTTTATGTCTCGGCGTGGGATCGAGGCAAACCCGGACAAGATCAAGGCTATTGAGCAGATTGAGGCACCCAAGCGGATCAAGGATGTGTGCCGGCTCACTGGCTGCGTTGCTGCCATGAGCAGATTCATCTCCAAGTCTGCTGAGCGTGCCCTTCCCTTCTTCAAAATCTTGAAGAAGGCAGGCCCAATGGAGTGGACCCCAGAGGACGAGGCAGCATTGCAGGATCTGAAGCAATACCTTTCCTCTACGCCAATACTGGTCGCGCCTAAACCACAAGAGCCGTTGCTGCTGTATCTGGTAGCAACGAATCAAGTGGTCAGCGCCGCACTAGTGGCGCAGAGGGAGGTGGATGAAGAGGCAGTGGCAACGGCAGGACCGGCCGATGGCAAGTCAGAGATTCCCCCAGCAGGGCCTGGTGCCGACAAGGCAAGGCCCCCGACGGAGTCCGATGCCATCGGGACAGGGCCCGCACAGCCAAGTGAAGTGGTGCAGAAGAAGAAGATGAAGCAGCACCCGGTTTACTTTGTCAGATCCCTCTTGCAGGGGGCTAGGTCAAGGTACTCCGATGTGCAGAAATTGCTCTTTGGCCTCCTTATGGCCTCAAGGAAGTTGCGTCGTTACTTCCAAGCCCACGAGATCACTGCCGTCACCCGCCTCCCGTTGAAACGGATACTGCACAACCCAGACGCAACCGGAAGGATTGTGGAGTGGGCCTTGGAGTTATCAAGCTTTGGGTTGAAGTTTGAAAGTACTTCAACAATCCAGAGTAGAGTCCTGGCGGAGTTCATTGCAGAATGGACCTCAACGCCTGATGAAGAGATCCCGGAGACCACTCTCCCCGGTAAAGAAACAGCTCACGATTGGATTATGTACTTCGACGGGGCTTTCTCGCTGCAAGGTGCCGGTGCTGGTGTGCTGCTCGTCGCACCCACCGGAGAGCACCTCAAGTATGTAATCCAGATGCACTTCCCCAGGGAGATGTCCACCAACAACACTATCGAGTACGAGGGGTTGCTTGCCGGTCTCAAGATCGCGGCAGACCTCTGAGTTAAAAAGCTCATCGTCAGGGGTGATTCGCATGTTGTCGTCAAACAAGTCAACAAAGATTATTAGAGCCCGTTGATGGAGGCCTGCGTAGATGAGGTGAGGAAGCTGGAGGAGCGCTTTGACGGTATACAAGCAGAGCATGTTCCCCAAGCGGAGAACGACATCGCCGATTACCTGTCAAAGTGCGCCGCATTCAAGCTACCTGTGGAACAAGGTACCTTTTTGCCTCGGTTAACTCAACCATCCGTCGAACCATCAACGGAGCAGAACAAGCGCAGGAAATCAGGCATAGGCAAGTACTTTCCCGCTGAGCCCCTAAGGGCCATCGACAAGGGTGTTGCCGTGGAGCCTGAGCCTGCGGAGGAGCGACCGACTCCGGTAGGCCGTCAAGCCCTGGCCATAGAGATAGCCGCTCCCATGGCAGAAGAAATGCCTTTGGTCATTGCCGTCGAGCCCCAGGCTCCGGCGTGGGCACAGCATACCGTCCGATTCCTCCAAACAGGGGAACTTCCAGAGGAGCAGGAAGAAGCGGAGAAAGTAGCCCGTCGGTCTGCTATGTATCAGTTCGTCGATAACGTCCTGTACAGGAGGAGAGCGAACGTTGTGAAATTGAAGCGCATTCCCCGGGAGGAAGGACTGGAGCTATTGGCGGAGATACACAGAGGCATATGTGGCTCCCACATAGGGTCGAGGGCCCTTGCCGGCAAGGCGTTCCGGTAGGATTTCTTCTGACCCACTGCCCTCCAGGATGCAACGGCACTAGTAACCAAGTGTGATGCGTGTCAGTTCCATTCAAAGAAGCTTCATCAACCAGCTCAAGCCCTTCAAACAATCCCTCTCTCCTGGCCATTTTCGGTCTGGGGGCTCGACATACTGGGCCCCTTCCCGCATGCTGTCGGGGGCTTTGAGTACTTGTACATTGCAATCGACAAGTTCACACAGTGGCCGGAGGTGGAAGCAATGAGGAAGGTGATAGCACAGTCAGCCGTCAAGTTCTTCAAGGTACTAGTCTGCCGTTTCGGTGTGCCAAACAGAGTCATCACCGACAATGCCACGCAGTTCACGAGCCACACCTTCATGCAGTACATCCAAGACCTCGGCAGCAAGGTCTGTTTCACTTCCGTGGCACACCCATGGAGCAACGGCCACGCGGAGAGGGCAAATGCTGAAGTGCTGCGAGGCCTGAGGACAAAGACTTTTGATAGGCTGAACAAGAGCAGAAGGCGCTGGATTGATGAGTTGCCGACGGTTCTTTGGTCGATCAGGACGACGCCAAATCGAGCCACCGGGCCAGACACCCTTTGCACTGTTCTATGGGGCAGAAGGAGCTCTCCCCATGGAACTCATATATGGGTCACCTCGAGTGCTCGCTTACGACGAGCTTGAGCAAGAGCAATTGCGGCAAGATGACGCAACACTCCTTGAGGAAGATCGTCTTCGGGCGGCTATGAGAGCAGCATGCTACCAGCAAGCCTTGCACCGCTACCATAGCCGCAAGGTTCATGCCCGGAGCTTTGAGGAAGGCGACCTTGTTCTTCGGGCATTTAGTCGGCCAAGAATACCAACAAGTTGATGCCGAAGTGGGAAGGCCCTTATCGGGTAATACGAGTCACCAGGCCCGGCACAGTCCACCTGGAGACCAAAGATGTTGTCCCAGTGAGCAACTCCTGGAACATCGCGCATCTTCGCAAGCTTTACCCATAAGGCGCGTGAATACCCACAAGTATAGGGGATCGCAACAGTTTTCGAGGGTAGAGTATTCAACCCAAATTTATTGATTCGACACAAGGGGAGCCAAAGAATATTCTCAAGTATTAGCAGCTGAGTTGTCAATTCAACCACACCTGGAAACTTAGTATCTGCAGCAAAGTGTTTAGTAGCAAAGTAATATGATAGTGGTGGTAACAGTAGCAAAATTAAAGGAAGAAAAAGTAATATTTTTGGTATTTTGTAATGATGGTAACCATAGCAATGGGAAAGTAAATAAGCGTAAACCAGTATATGGAAAGCTCGTAGGCATCGGATCGGTGATGGATAATTATGTCGGATGCGGTTCATCATGTAACAGTCATAACCTAGGGTGACACAGAACTAGCTCCAATTCATCAATGTAATGTAGGCATGTATTCCGAATATACTCATACGTGCTTATGGAAAAGAACTTGCATGACATCTTTTGTCCTACCCTCCCGTGGCAGCGGGGTCCTAATGGAAACTAAGGGATATTAAGGCCTCCTTCTAATAGAGAACCGGAACAAAGCATTAGCACATAGTGAATACATGAACTCCTTAAACTATAGTCATCACCGGGAGTGGTCCCGATTATTGTCACTTCGGGGTTGCCGGATCATAACACATAGTAGGTGACTATAGACTTGCAAGATAGGATCAAGAACTCACATATATTCATGAAAACATAATAGGTTCAGATCTGAAATCATGGCACTCGGGCCCTAGTGACAAGCATTAAGCATAGCAAAGTCATAGCAACATCAATCTCAGAACATAATGGATAATAGGGATCAAACCCTAACAAAACTAACTCGATTACATGATAGATCTCATCCAACCCATCACCATCCAGCAAGCCTACAATGGAATTACTCACGCACGGCGGTGAGCATCGTGAAATTGGTGATGGAGGATGGTTGATGATGACGACCGTGACGAATCCCCCTCTCCGGAGCCCCGAACGGACTCCAGATTAGCCCTCCCGAGAGGTTTTAGGGCTTGGCGGCGGCTCCGTATCGTAAAACGCGATGATTTCTTATCCTCTATTTTTTCTCCCCGAAAGCAAATATATAGAGTTGGAGTTGGCGTCGGAAAGTCTCCAGGGGGCCCACGAGGTAGGGGGCGCGCCCCCACCCTCGTGGACAGGGTGAGGGCCCCCTGGTCTTCATCTTTGGCGAGGATTTTTTATTATTTTTTATAAGATATTCCGTGGAGTTTCAGGTCATTCCGAGAACTTTTATTTTCTGCACATAAAACAACATCATGGCAATTCTGCTGAAAACAACGTCAGTCCGGGTTAGTTCCATTCAAAGCATGGCAAGTTAGAGTCTAAAACAAGGGAAACAGTGTTTGGAAAAGTAGATACGATGGAGACGTATCAACTCCCCCAAGCTTAAACCCTTGCTTGTCCTCAAGCAATTCAGTTGACAAACTGAAAGAGAAAAAGAAAAACTTTTACAAACTCTGTTTTCTCTTGTTGTTGTAAATATATCAAGCCAGCATTCAAGTTTTCATCAAAGATCATAACTAACCACATTTGCAATAATTCTCAGGTCTCATAATTACTCATATCAATAGCATAATCAACTAGCGAGCCAAAATAATAAATCTAGGATGAAAACACTTTCTCAAAACAATCATAATATGATATAACAAGATGGTATCTCGCTAGCCCTTTCTGAGACCACAAAACATAAATGCAGAGCACCTTTAAAGATCAAGGACTGACTAGACATTGTAATTCATGGTAAAAGAGATCCAATCATAGTCATACCCAATATAGATTAACAGTAATGAATGCAAATGCAGCTGTGCTCTCCAGCTAGTGCTCTTAATAAGAGGGTGATGACTCAACATAAAAGTAAATAGATAGGCCCTTCGCAGAGGGAAGCAGGGATTTGTAGAGGTGCCAGAGCTCAGTTTTGAAATAGAGATAAATAATATTTTGAGCGGTATACTTTCATTGTCAACGTAAAAACTAAGAGATGGCGATATCTTCCTTGTCACACACATTATAGGAGGTTCCCAAACAGAATGGTAAAGTTTATACTCCCCCTCCACCAACAAGCATCAATCCATGACTTACTCGAAACAACGAGTGTCTCCAACTAGCAACAGGTCCCAGGGGGAGTTTTGTTTGCAATTAATTTTGATTTAGTTTGCATAAAGCATGGGACTGGGCATCCCGGTGACCAGCCATTTTCTCGTGAGTGAGGAGCGGAGTCCACTCCTCTTGAGAATAACCCGCCTAACATGGAAGATAAGGACAGCCATAGTTGATACATGAGCTATTCGAGCATACAAAACAGAATTTTTATTTGAAGGTTTAGAGTTTGGCACATACTAATTTACTTGGAACGGCAGGTAGATACCACATATAGGAAGGTATAGTGGACTCATCTAGAATAACTTTGGGGTTTAAGGGATTGGATGCACAAGCAGTATTCCCGCTTAGTACAAGTGAAGGCTAGCAAAAGACTAGGAAGCGAACAACTAGAGAGCGACAATAGCCATGTACATGCATTAAAATTAATAAACATTGGATGCAAGCATGAGTAGGATATAATCCACCATGAACATAAATATCGTGAAGGCTATGTTGATTTGTTTCAACTACATGCGTGAACATGTGCCAAGTCAAGTCACTTAAATCATTCAAAGGAGGATACCACCCCATCATACCACATCATAACCATCTCAATAGCATGTTGGCATGCAAGGTAAACCATTATAACTCATAGATAATCAAGCATGGCACAAGTAACTATGATCTCTAATTGTCATTGCAAACATGTTTATTCATAACAAGCTGAATTAGGAACGATGAACTCATTATATTTACAAAAACAAAAGAGGTCAAGTTCATACCAGCTTTTCTCATCTCAGTCAGTCCATCATATATCATCATAATTGCCTTTCACTTGCACGACCGAACGATGTGAATAATAATAAGAGTGCACGTGCATTGGACTAAGCTGGAATCTGCGAGCATTCAATAAACAGGAGAAGACAAGGCAATATGGGCTCTTGGTTAAATCAACAATAATGCATATAAGAGCGACTTCAACAATTTAATCATGGTCTTCTCCTATCGACCCCCAAAGAAAAGAAAAGAAATAAAACTATTTACATGGGAAAGCTCCCAACAAGCAAAAGAAAACGGGAAATATTTTTGGGTTTTCCTTTTTAATTACTACTGCTACAGCAAGAAAAGTAAACTAGCACTAATTTTTTCTTTTTTTCTTAAGGTTTATTAAACACACAATAAGAAAGCAGGAAAATGAAAATAAACTAGCATGGATATTACAGTGAAAGAGTATGAGCACCGACATCTTGCAATGAGTGTGTATGAACATAAATGTAAGGTCGGTGAGAAATACGTACTCCCCCAAGCTTAGGCTTTTGGCCTAAGTTGGTTTATTGCTAGGGATAGCCTGGCTGATACCCGTAGGTGTAGCTGGGATCGTACTGCAATGCGGCGACTATCGCCTCCTGAGCTGCAGCGTGGCGTCGAGCTGCCTCCGCTCTCCTCTCGTACTCATCTGCCTCCTCTCTAGTAATAGTATATCTTCCGTTTTCCTGGTAAACAAAGAAGGTAGGAGCAGGGAGAGTAATATGGACAACATGCCGTTTGTTAAAGATTAGTCGATACTGGAGAGGTGATTCAGTCCTCTCAACAAACCGGTGGGAAACCATAGAATCAAAATCTAAATAAGTAGGGGGCAACTCCATATCACCCTCATGAGTGTCTATCTCAAGAAAATTAGCTAAGCGGGTTGCATAAATTCCTCCAAAGAAATCTCCGTTATATCTATTATGATGCAACCTACGTGCTACAATGGCTCCCATATGATAAGATTGGTCTCCTAACACAGCACTCCTGAGAATGCTAAGGTCAGGGACACACATGTGACATGCTTCATCCTTAGCATTTATGCACCTACCTATGAAGAGAGCAAAGTAATGTATAGCAGGAAAGTGAATGCTCCCTATGGTAGCTTGTGTTATATCTCTAGAATCTCCCACGGTTATACTAGCAAGAAAGTTTCTAAATTCAGATTTACGAGGAACAATAGTACTACCCCTTTGTGGAAGTTTGCAAGCAAAAGTAAAATCCTCTAAGTCCATGGTATAAGATTTGTCATAAAGATCAAACATGACTGAAGGAGAATTACGCGAAGATGAAAATTCAAACCTCCTCACAAATGAGCTTGTGAGATCATGGTACTGTGGGCATTTGTCTGCCTCAAAGTCCTCAAGCTCGGCGTTATGCAAATATGCGTTAAATTCTTCTTTGATTCCCGCTCGGTCCATAAAATTTTCCGAAGGCCATTCACAGGGCCTCACGGGAGCGTCTCTTGGTGGCTCTTCATCAGCATCACGCATTGCAAGCCTGGGGCCTTGCTTCCTTGAAGAACCACCTTGGAACATCTTCCTAAGCATATTGTTTTCTCTGAAAAATTTCTGAAATATTTAGTAACTTCAAACAAAAGTGAACCAACTTCAATAAGACTGATAGCAACTACTCCTACAAGTGCCTAGAGCCTATATCAAGCATTAGAACTACTTGGAACCATATAAATTTGATATGCAAGCTCAAGAACATGGTCACCTATGCAGCAAAAGTTTGCAAAGAATAAAGCACTAGAACAAAAACTAATTGGACCAATGGAGGAGTCACATACCAAGGAACAATCTCCCCAAGAAGTTTTGCGAGAGGTGCTTTGAGCAAGGAGATCGAAAATCACAGCAATGAGAGCTAGAACTCGTGCTTGAGCTGGTTTTTCGGGTTTGTGGGAGGAAGAAGAAGAAGATGGGTGTAGGAATAAGTGGAGGAGGGCCACCATGGGCCCACGAGGCAGGGGGCACGCCCAGGGGGCAGGGCGCGCCCTCCACCCTCATGACCAGGTGGCAGCTCCCCACGCAGTGATTTTTGCACTATAAATCCTCAAATATTCCTGAAAAAATCATATTAAATTGGCATGGCATTCTGAGGACTTTTATTTTCGGGATATTTTTATATTGCACGGATAAATCAGAAATGCATGAAAAATACTATTTTTACTTTATTTCCACTAAATAACAGAAAGTATAAAGAGGGTACAGAAGGTTGTGCTTCTAGTTTCATCCGTCTCATGCCCATCAAAAGGAATCCACTAACAAGGTTGATCAGGTCTTCTTAACAAACTCATTCCGATTAACATGGAACCGGAGAAATTTCGAGTAACACTAAGTTACCTCAACGGGGATATGCACATCCCCTATAATAAGTATATCATATTTCTTCTTGACAGTAGGAAGAGGAAGTTCAAAACCTCCAAATATAATCGATGGAATTTTTCCAATAGAGTTGATACTAGGAACTTGAGGTTGTTTCCTCGGAAAGTGTACCGTATGCTCATTACCATTAACATGAAAAGTGACATTGCCTTTGTTGTAATCAATAACAGCCCCTGCAGTATTCAGAAAAGGTCTTCCAAGAATAATAGACATACTATCGTCCTCGGGAATATCAAGAATAACAAAGTCCGTTAAAATAGTAACGTTTGCAACCACAACAGGCACATCCTCACAAATACCGACAGGTATAGCAGTTGATTTATCAACCATTTGCAAAGATATTTCAGTAGGTGTCAACTTATTCAAATCAAGTCTACGATATAAAGAGAGAGGCATAACACTAACACCGGCTCCAAGATCACATAAAGCAGTTTTAACATAATTTCTTTTAATGGAGCATGGTATAGTAGGTCCTCCTGGATCTCCAAGTTTCTTTGGTATTCCACCCTTAAAAGTATAATTAGCATTTATGGTGGAAATTTCAGCTTCCAGTATCTTTCTTTTATTAGTAATGATATCCTTCATATATTTAGCATAAGGATTAGTTTTGAGCATATCAGTCAATCGCATATGTAAAAAGATAGGTCTAATCATTTCAGCAAAGCGCTCAAAATCCTCATCATCCTTTTTCTTGGATGGTTTGGGAGGAAAGGGCATGGGTTTCTGAACCCATGGTTCTCTTTCTTTACCATGTTTACTAGCAACAAAGTATCTCTTATCATAACGTTGATTCTTTGATTGTGGGTTATCAAGATCAACAGCAGGTTCAACTTCTACATCATTATCATTACTAGTTTGAGCATCATCATGAACATCATCATTAACATTTTCACTAGGTTCATGTTCATTACCAGATTGTGTTATGCATCAGACAAGATATATCATTTGGATTATCAGGTGGTTCAGCAATAGGTTCACTAGAAGTTTGCAAAGTCCTATCATTTTTCTTTTTCTTCCTCTTAGAAGAACTAGGTACATCAACATTATTTCTCTGAGAATCTTGCTCAAATCTCTTAGGGTGGCCTTCAGGATACAAAGGTTCCTGAGTCATTCTACCAGTTCTAGTGGCCACTCTAACAGCATAATCATTTTTCTTACTATTCATTTCATCGAGCACTTCTTTTTGAGCTTTAAGTACTTGTTCTACTTGAGTGGTAACTACAGAAGCATGTTTTCTAACAAGTTTAAGTTCACCTCTAATATTGGCCATATAATCACCCAAGTGTTTAATCATATAAGCATTTTGTTTTAGTTGTCTACCAAAATAAGCATTGAAGTCTTCTTGCTTAAACATAAAGTTATCAAACTCATCCAAGCACTGACTAGCAATTTTAGTAGGAGGGACTTCAGCTTTATCATATCTATAGAGAGAATTTACCTTTACTACCTGTGTCGGGTTATCGAGGTCTGGAGGTTCTTTAATAGGTAATGGATCAAGACCATATGTTTCTTCAACAGGCAGTATATTAAGACCATGTATTTCTTCAATAGGAGGTAAATTCTTACATCTTCAGCTTTAATACCTTTTTCTTTCGTAGATTTCTTTGCCTCTTGCATATCTTCGGGACTAAGAAATAGAACACCTCTCTTCTTCGGAGTTGGCTTAGGAATAGGCTCAGTAATTGGAGCAGGAGCTGGCTCAGGTGGTGCCCAATTATTTTAATTTGTCAACATATTATTTAATAAAATTTCAGCTTCATCCGGTGTTCTTTCCCTGAAAAGAGAACCAGCACAACTATCCAGGTAATCTCTGGAAGCATCGGTTAGTCTATTATAAAAGATATCAAGTATTTCATTTTTCTTAAGAGGATGATCAGGCAAGGCATTAAGTAACTTGAGAAGCCTCCCCCAAGCTTGTGGGAGACTCTCTTCTTTAATTTGCACAAAATTGTATATTTCCTTTAAAGCAGCTTGTTTCTTATGAGCAGGGAAATATTTAGCAGAGAAGTAATAAATCATATCCTGGGGACTACGCACACAACCAGGATCAAGAGAATTAAACCATATCTTAGCATCACCCTTTAATGAGAACGGAAATATTTTAAGGATATAAAAGTCGCGAGATCTCTCATCATTAGTGAATAGGGTGGCTATATCATTTAATTTAGTAAGATGTGCCACAACAGTTTCAGATTCATAGCCATGGAAAGGATCAGATTCAACTAGAGTAATTATATCAGGATCAACAGAGAATTCATAATCCTTATCGGGAACACAAATAGGTGAAGTAGCAAAAGCAGGATCAGGCCTCATTTTTATCTCTAAGTGATTCTTTGTTCCATTTAGCTATTAACCTTCTAAGCTCATCGTTATCGTTGCAAGCTGAAATAGCAGCAGAAGCCTCTTTATCAAAAATATAACCTTCAGGAATAACAGGCCTATCCTCAACATCATTTTCATCAATATTATCGGATTCAATAATTTATTTCTCTCTAGCCCTAGCAATTTGTTCATCAAGAAATTCACTAAAGGGCACAGTAGTATCAAGCATAGAAGTAGTTTCATCATAAGTATCATGCATAGCAGAAGTGGCATCATCAATAACATGCGACATATCGAGCTAATAGCGTAAGCAGGTTTAGGTGTCGCAAACTTACTCATAACAGAAGGTGAATCAAGTGCAGAGCTAGATGGCAGTTCCTTACCTCCCCTCGTAGTTGAGGGATAAATTTTTGTTTTCTTCTCTTTCAAGTTCTTCATAGTGTCCAGTAGATATAAATCCCAAGTGACTCAAAGAATAGAGCTATGCTCCCCGGCAACAGCGCCAGAAATTAGTCTTGATAACCCACAAATATAGGGGATCGCAACAGTTTTGAGGGTAGAGTATTCAACCCAAATTTATTTATTCGACACAAGGGGAGCAAAGAATATTCTCAAGTATTAGCAGCTGAGTTGCCAATTCAACCACACCTGGAAATTAGTATCTGCAGCAAAGTGTTTAGTAGCAAAGTAATATGATAGTGGTGGTAACAGTAGCAAAAGTAAATGAAGGAAAAGTAATATTTTTGGTATTTTGTAATGATGGTAACAATAGCAACGGGAAAGTAAATAAGCGTAAACCAGTATATGGAAAGCTCGTAGGCATCGGATCGGTGATGGGTAATTATGCCGGATGTGGTTCATCATGTAACAGTCATAACCTAGGGTGACACAGAACTAGCTCCAATTCATCAATGTAATGTAGGCATGTATTCCAAATATAGTCATACGTGCTTATGGAAAAGAACTTGCATGACATCTTTTGTCCTACCCTCCCGTGGCAGCAGGGTCCTAATGGAAACTAAGGGATATTAAGGCCTTCTTTTAATAGAGAACCGGAACAAAGCATTAGCACATAGTGAATACATGAACTCCTCAAACTATAGTCATCACCGGGAGTGGTCCCGATTATTGTCACTTAGGGGTTGCCGGATCATAACACATAGTAGGTGACTATAGACTTGCAAGATAGGATCAAGAACTCACATATATTCATGAAAACATAATAGGAACATAATGGATACTAGGGATCAAACCCTAACAAAACTAACTCGATTACATGATAGATCTCATCCAACCCATCACAGTCCATCAAGCCTACGATGGAATTACTCACGCACGGCGGTGAGCATCATGAAATTGGTGATGGAGGATGGTTGATGATGACGACGGCAACGAATCCCCCTCTCCGGAGCCCCGAACGGACTCCAGATCAGCCCTCCCGAGAGGTTTTAGGGCTTGGCGGCGGCTCCGTATCGTAAAACGCGATGATTTCTTCTCCTCTATTTTTTTCTCCCCGAAAGCAAATATATAGAGTTGGAGTTGGCGTCGGAAAGTCTCCAGGGGGCCCACAAGGTAGGGGGTGCGCCCTAGGGGGGCGCGCCCCCCACCCTCGTGGACAGGGTGTGGGCCCCCTGGTCTTCATCTTTGGCGAGGATTTTTATTATTTTTTATAAGATATTCCGTGGAGTTTCAGGTCATTCCTAGAACTTTTATTTTCTGCACATAAAAGAACATCATGGAAATTCTGCTGAAAACAGCGTCAGTCCGGGTTAGTTCCATTCAAATCATGCAAGTTAGAGTCCAAAACAAGGGCAAAAGTGTTTGGAAAAGTAGATACGACGGAGACGTATCAGCGCGGCTTGCCCCCCCCGGAAAGCCACCTTTTGTACAAGCTTTGCCGACAAGGCATGTAACCCTCTGTACAAAGCCAGGTGCAGACCCTGAGCATAAATAAATGAAGCGCTGGCACCCTAAGTTATAGCATGCATGCTAGGTTAAGCCTCTCCCTCAGTTAGGGTTGATAGTGCTAAGCAGCGACTAACCCCTAGCCTAGAGGTAGATTGTGCGTCTTTCTGTTCTCTTTGGTTTGCAGGGCATGTGGACACTTCTGCTGAGCCGCCTGGGAAAAAGAGAACGAACTGGCGCTCCGGCCTCGGCAGGAAAAGACTGCCGGGGGCTGAGGATACAAGGATCCAACCAAGGCAAGCCAATGCAAACCAAGTCTTCCATCCCCCTGTTATTCATTTCTGTATAGAACTGGGACATGTGAAACCTTGTTTACATTCTCAAGACCACCGTGCTCCCCCTTTCCTGTACCGAAGAGCTACCTCCTGGGTCGGAATTTGGTCACAGATGCGGTGGCCAGGAAATACACGAGGGGCCTAACCCTACTTCGTCCCTGCCTCCGCCAAAAGTGCGAGAATGGTCGACTGAAGTGGGGGGACGGCAAGGCCTGTTGCCGGGCGATAATCTTTATCTTAGAAATAACAAGGATTCGTCCTTGGCATGGGCCTCGCTCACCCACAAAGAACCCGACAAACACCCTTTTTCATTAAAAACGTCCCATACAGGTACAGTTCGTACGGAATAAAAAACATGAGCAAGGGATTACAAGTTTTAAATCTAGCAAGTGCCCGCAGGCTTAAAAACTAAAAAGAGATGAGAGGCCCGTAATCCCTTTCTTGTACCTCTCCTCAGAAGGTGAAACAAGACAGCAGGAGGGCGAAAGGAGCACCTAGGCGAGGTGCGAGAAGCAGAAGGCACCAAGAGAGCATCCTGGTGCCGGCGGAGGAGCTGGAAGATGAGGCAACGACCTGACAATACGTGACGAAGGAATCGGTGCCCGCGTACTCCGAGTTGACGGCCGCCGCCCGCCTTCTTCGCCTTCTCCGGCCCTCCTATGCCAGCCGCGCAAGGAGGCGATGGGGAACATGCCGATGGAGAGCTTGATGAGGAAGGCCCTCGGCAGGGCGCGTGGCTGAGGGAGGGGCGGCGTGGTTGATCGGAGTTGGGGTCGGCGTCCTGCCGCTCGACTCCCTCATCATCGTTGTCGCTGTCCTCCTCGTCACTCCCGCTCGAGGAGGAATCTTCATCTCGGAGGAGCTCTCCACGCAGCACTTTAGACGAGTTCCAAGATCTCCAAAGACCTTGATGGAGAGCAGGCCCCCCTCCATTAACTTGAAGTAGAGGACGAGCCCCGCCGTCAGGCTATGGATGTGAGTGAACGTCTTCCATCCACGACGGAGGTACATGACGTGAGGAGCGCGGAAGTCGACGTTGACCCACGTGCCGCCGCTCCCGCAGCCCCTCATGTGCAGCCTGAGGGTCCAGGGCGGATCGAGCTCCATCTCCTGAGCGAAAGGGGTGGGGTGGCGGAGACGACGACGCGGTGGCCGGCGCAGCCTGATGAAGAACTCGCAGGGCTGGTCCCCGACGTGGACCTACTTTGCGGGAGGCGTCGCTGGCGGAGGCACGGCCATCGCGCCGCCTCGTCCCCTTCTCCGACAACCGCCGTGGAGACCTCGGCCTCGCCCCTCCCCCTTCCTCTCGTAGCCGGCTCCGCCGCTGCGAGCTCATGGGAAGGAGGAACGCGCTGTCAAGCGGCGACCCTCGCCCCCACCGTCGAAGGACCTGCACCCCCTCTCACCATGACGGGTGGAAGGAAGGAGCGGAAGTGGAAGACGATGGATGCTGAAAGAATGTGGAGGTGACATCCCCCTCCCCCTCCTTATAAAGAGGCGGGGTGTAGGCGCGGCCGCCCCACTCGGCCTCCAGCCATCGGAGGCGCAGGGAATCAGGACCAACCCGCTGCCCCAATCAGTGACGGCCTGGTTTCCCGCCCCCACTGCCTGCCACCTGCATGGAGGACACGTGGCGAGCGAGCAGAATCAAGGACACGGGTGCCTTGTGATCATGGGGCGTGGGCGCCTTGAAGACTGCGACCCGAGTCCACCCAGTAAATGAGCCGCTCCTCCATGCTTCCCTCTTTTTATGGGGAAGGCGCGAGCCGCCTCTTTACTGTGATGTGACGCATGCGTGCGGGAACTGCATCGCGCATGACTCCCACGTCATGCACGACCCCCCATGTCGCGCGTTCAATGCGGGTCGTGGGGAAGCGCAGCGGACGAAATAGTTACTACGGTAAAAATCCGCCCCACCTGCCCGCGCACCGTTCTGGGCCTGGCCCAACAATGTGTTGCGCTTATGTGTGGCCCAGGCCCGGGGGCTCCTGTCGGTGTACAAAAGTAGGGGCTCTCCTTTTGACCTCTTTACTTGTGCAAGGGCAGTCAGAGCCACGCGCCGCAGCCACACATAGCAGGGCAAAGGAAGGAATCTGGAGATAAGCCGAAGCACAAGACAACCAAGACAACGCCAAGACCAGAAACACCAAAGAGCAATAGGGAGAGGTGGACTCCCCCGGCAAGGTCCTTGTCGGGGCGGCCTCCGCAGCCCCGGCAAGAGCCTTGCCGGGGCAACTTGCCCAACACCAGCAGAGTGAGCCACCCTCAAGCCCAAGAATTCCAAACGCCGCCAACAACTGTACTGGAACTAGGGCTCGGGAGGCGCCTCTGTGGTGGCATGCAGATCTTCGTCAAGATAATAAATATCCAAGATCCGGTGAGGATTAGAAGATGGCGACCCTCGGCGGGATCCCAGCCGAGGGAATCCACAAGACCCTCGGCAAGCGCCTTGCCGGGGACGACTTCAACGCCATGGCAAGACCCTTGTTGGGCCCCCGGCAAGGCCCTTGTCGAGGGCGTTAGCGGGGCCACTGCCAGGCCCGCACCAGCCAAGACTCCACCATCGTCCCCAAGAAGTTGCTAGCTCAACCAGCTGGGCAGGCACGTGCGTGGCGACGAGCGGCCTCTACGCCAACTTGGCAAGCACCTGCGTGGTGGCATGCAGATCTTCATGAAGACCCTACCACCGCGCCACCTTAGCTGCCTGCCTGCCTACATGGCGCCGCAGGCATCGCTGGCCTGGGCGCATGTCGAAGCAAGGCGAGGCATTGACGGACGGGACGGGCCTCGTTCCCGTCCCCGATAAAGCTAAGGGACACCTAAGCGATGCATTAAATGTGTCTTGTCTTGTAATACAGGCGATAAGCTCGCAAGAATGTAGACCTTTCCACCTCCTGTGTTCCACTATGGCTGCCCCTTTCAACTATAAAAGGAGGCCCATGGCATACTAGAGAGGGATTCGGCTCTTTTGGGCAAGTTACACCCTGTAGCTAGCTCAAGAACACAAGAACACTCAATACATCCACCAAAGCAGGACTAGGGTATTACGCACCTTTGTGGCCCAAACCTCGGTAAACGATCCGTGTGCTTCCTGTTAGACCTGCTCTTCTCACAACCCCGTGCCCCGCCAACCGTAGTAGGGACCGTCGTTTCCATCGACATAGCGTAAGTACTTCCCTTAGTTTTTGAGAACCAAGGTATCAATCCAGTAGGAGACAACATGCAAGTCACCTAGTACATGCACAAACAATCAAGAACCTTGCAACCAACATGATAAAGGGGTCGTCAATCCCTTCACCGTCACTCGCAAAAGTGAGATCTAATAGAGATAGTAAAGTAAATATTTTTGGCATTTTTGTTGTATAGATTGGAAAGTAAAGATTGCAAAATAGTAAACGAGATGCGACGTAAATAAAAGAGATGCAATATAATAAGAAAGAGACCCGAGGGCCATAGGTTTCACTAGTGTCTTCTCTCAAGATAGCATGTGTTACGGTGGGTGAACAAATTACTGCGGAGCAATTGATAGAAAAGCGCATAATTATGAAGACATCTAAGGCAATGATCATGAATATAGGCATCATGTTCGTGTTAAGTAGATCGAAATGATTCTGCATTTACTACTATTACTCCACACATCGACCACTATCCAGCATGCATCTAGAGTATTAAGTTCATAAGAACAGAGTAACACATTAAGCAAGATGACATGATGTAGAGGGATAAACTCAAGCAATATGATACAAACCCCATCTTTTTATCCTCAATGGCAACAATACAATACGTGCCTTGCGGCCCCTATTGTCACTGGGACAGGACACCGCAAGATTGAACCCAAAGCTAAGCACTTCTCCCATTGCAAGAAAGATCAATCTAGTAGGCCAAACTAAACCGATAATTCGAAGTGAGTTGCAAAGATATCAAATCATGCATATAAGAATTCAGAGAAGAACCAAATAAAATTCATAGATAATCAAGTTCATAAATCCACAATTCATCGGATCTCGGCAAACACACCTGTAACGCCCTTGATGCGGCTATATCTCCCACGTGTCGAAGCACGACTTAGAGGCATAAACGCATTGAAAGCAATGTTGCAAGTGAGGTAATCTTCACACAACCCATGTAATACATAAGGGAAAGAGATACATAGTTGGCTTACAGTCGCCACTTCACACAATACATAAATAAACATCCATCATTCAGATTACACTCAAGGTCCGACTACGGAACCAAAATAAAATAAGATACCCCAAATGCTACACAGATCCCCGATCGTCCCAATTGGGCTCCACTACTGATCATCAGGAAAAGACACATAGTAACAACCACGTTCCTCGTCGAACTCCCAGCTTGAGCTCGGTTCGCCACCTGACCGCATCGCCGGCACCTGAAACTGTTTTGGTAGAATCTGTGAGTCACGGGGACTCAGCAATCTCACACCCGCGAGATCAAGACTATTTAAGCTTATAGGAAGGACAGAGTTGTAAGGTGGAGCTGCAGCAAGCGACTAGCATATATGGTGGCTACATTCGCAAAAGAGAGCGAGAAGAGGAGCAAAGCACGGTCGTGAAGCTAGTAGCGATCAAGAAGTGATCCTGAACTACTTACGTCAAACGTTACTCCAACACCGTGTTCACTTCCCGAACTCCGCCGAGAAGAGACCATCACGGTTACACACGCGGTTGATGTGTATTTTAATTGAGGTCAAATTCGGGTTTTCTACAACCGGACATTAACAAATTCCCATCGCCTCATAACCATGGCACGGCTTTCTAAAGATAATACCCGCAGGGTGTCCCAACTTAGCCCATTATAAGCTCTCACGGTCAACGAAGGATATTCCTTCTACCGGAAGACCCGATCAATCTCGAACCCGGACTACAAGACATTTCGACAAGCAATAAAACAAGACCAGCAAAGCCGCCCGGTTGTGCCGACAAATCCCGATAGGAGCTGCACATATCTCGTTCTCGTGGCACACCGGATAAGTGAAGCGTCAGAGGAACCGACGTAATCCAAGTTGCCAAGGAATGGTCCCAAGACGGTGCTCTAGTTTGGACCAACGTCAAGGAGCAATGGCCCGGGGTTTAAAATAAGATGACCCTCGGGCTCGCGAAAACCCGGGGAAAAAGGCTTAGGTGGCAAATGGTAAAACCAATGTTGGGCCTTCTTTGGAGGAGTCTTATTCAAAGCGAACTGTCAAGGGGTCCCATAAATCACCCAACCGTAAGGAACGAAATCAAGGAACATAACACCGTATGACGGAAACTAGGGTGGCAAGTGGAACAAATCACCGTGCATAAGGCCGAGCCTTCCACCCTTTACCAAGTATATAGATGCATTAATTATAGCAGATAGATATTGTGATATCCCCAACAAGTAAATATGTTCCAACAAGGAACAACATCTCCATGTTCCAACAAGGAACAAACTTCAACTTCACCGCAACTAGCAACGCTATAAGAGGGCTGAGCAAAGCGGTAACATAGCCAAACAACGGTTTGCTAGGAAAGGATGGTTAGGGCTGACATGGCAATATGGGTGGCATGATAAGCAAGTGATAGGCATCGTAGCATAGGCATAGCAAAAGAGCGAGCATCTAGCATAGCAAAGATAGAAGTGATTTCGAGGGTATGGTCATCTTGCGCAAAGTTTTCAGAGTTGTCGAAAGCTTGATCCTCGTAAAGCGTTCTCAACAGGTTCCTCGCTCACGCACTCGCCTCCGGCTCTACCCAAAGCAAGAACACAAACAAAGGAACCACAATAAATCACGGTGCAATGCACAATCAACATGATGCAATATATGGCATGATATGCGGGATGTGATATGCAATGCGTATGCGCGCTCGAAGGAAAATGATGAACCAGGCATCAACTTGGCAAGCCAAGTATGCCGCTGAAAGATGAGATGATTTCGTTGAAATCGATATAAAGATCACCGAATCGGATGCACGGTTTGCAAATGACAAGCAAAACAAGAATGGCACAAATCTGCCATTAACAGCAAGATACCACTTAGCAAGCAACAAGAAATTAAGCTAATGCACCCAAACGTACCAACAAAGTATATGGCAGTGATCTACTCAAGATGCTTGACAAAAGATGAACACTGAGCTACGGCTAAATCACATCACAACAGGTCCAAACAAGCATGGAAAAAGTACAAAAAATATAACAGGCTGGACATGGCAAAACAGCATCAGGTAGCAATGTTCAGAGCAAGAAAACAACATGCTACAGGAACTTATAATAGCAAAACATGGCATGCCATGAATCTACTCAAAGCATAGAACAAAAGTCCCTTACTGACCATGAGCCAAAAAGGATCAGAAAATATAGTAACACCCATGTCAATATAGAAAGTTCCGTTAACAAATTTAGCAACAGGGCATGTCAAAAACAGATAACAAGTAGGCATGTTTAAGAGCTCGATGCACTCACTACAGAGCATTACATGATAAACTAAGCTTACATACATCAAGAAGACATGGCATAGAAGACATACATGGCAAGAACAACATCATAGCATACACGGATCAACCACAACAACCTTGGCAAAATTGAATAACATGTAAACAATCTGCCAGGAAACATTTTATAGCAAAAGTAGAGCTCGATTGACACAAGCTATGGCACTCCATAATTGCAAACAAAGGCATGGATGCATAGAGCATAACCATATGTTCAAAACATCCTTACTGAAGTATCTCAAAATATGCATGGATCTCTCGGTAGCATCAAGTTAACATGGCATCAAAATATCAGCAAAACAGGGGCTGAAATCAGCAACATCAGGAAGCCTACTTTGCATGCTTGTGCTAGTCACCACATAGATCAAAAAAATACATGGCATACACCCCTGGAAATATGGCATGACATATTACAAAACACATGTAGGACTCAAATTCATAGGGTGCACACATTAATCATGGCAAAATAACAAAAGTGCAAGTTACATTAAGAAATGAAACTAACATCACATAGCCCTCTTCCAACAGAATTTCGGGCATCAAGATGAGCTCAAATGAAAATGATGCAATGAGATGAAATGATCTACTCTTCGAGACGAACATTTTGACATATTACACGCACGAAACGGAGCTACGGGTGGAGAGTTATGATGTGTTGAAAATGCCACAAAATAATCACCGAGACAAAAACTTAGACGAAATTAAGGGGGGAAGTCAACCGATCGGACTCTTGGATCCAGATCCGATCAGGCGGCGGCGGGCGGCGGCGGTATTTCACGGAGTGCGGAAGAGGTGGGGGGACGGCGCGGCTCGCCGGGCGGCAGAGGTGGCGGGCGCGGGCACCCATGCGGGCGGTGGCGGCGGGGCGGCGAGGTCCCGTGGGGTCGTGGCCGTCAGGAGGTAGAGGCGGCGAGGCCGGGCCGGTGAGGCGGCGGAGGGCGGGCGCTGGCTGGTGGCCTGGCCGGAAGGCCGCGGCGCTGGCCCCCATGGCCTGGGCTGGCGGCAAGTAGTCGGGGACCAGGCGCGCACGTGGCACGCCCTGGTTGGGCGGGGCGGCGGCGTGGACACGTTCACGGCTGGAAATTTTGTCCGGCGCGAGGTAGGGGAAGGCTAGGGTTGGACCCGGATTTGGAATGGGGGTGTTTAAATAGGCATAGAGGGAGCTAGGAGAGTCCAAATGAGGTGTAGTTTTACCACACGATCGTGATCGAACGACGGAGAGCATGGAAGTGACTTAGATGGGTTATTGGACTATTTTGGAGGGGTGTTGGGCTGCAACTTAAAAGAGGCCTTTGCGAGGGTGCGGTTAACCGTTGGAGTACAAAACGAGCTCCAAATGACCCGAAACTTGACCGGTGGTCTACCGGTGGTATACCAAGGCCACTTGACAAACCTCGGTCCATTCCGAGAAAGTTTAGTACCCACTCACGGAAAAACGTAAAAGGGGGCGCCGGGGAACATAGGAGTGCCGGATTGCAAAACGGACAACGGGAAAAATGCTCGGAATCATGAGACGAACACGTATGCAAATGCGATGCACATGATGACATGATATGAAAATGCATGACATGGACAAAATGCAAAAATGAAAGACAAAAACCCAACCACGGAGGGAATATCATATCACAATGCCGAAAATGGCAAGAGTTGGAGTTACAAATATGGAAAGTTACATCCGGGGTGTTACAACACCGCAAAAGAGTATTACATCGAATAGATCTCCAAGAACATCGAGGAGAACTTTGTATTGAGGATCAAAGAGAGAGGGGAATCCATCTAGCTAATAACTATGGACCTGAAGGTCTATGGTAAACTACTCACGCTTCATCGGAGAGGCTATGGTGTTGATGTAGAAGCCCTCCATGATCGATTCCCCCTCCGGAAGATCGCCGAAAAAGGCCCCAAGATGGGATCTCACGGGTACAGAAGGTTGCGGCAATGGAAAAGTGGTTTCGTGGCTCCCCCTGATGTTTCTAGGGTATAAGAGTATATATAGGCGAAAGAAGTACGTTGGTGGAGCTACGAGGGGCCCACGAGGGTGGGGGCATGCCTACCCCCATGGGCGCACCCTCCTGCCACGTGGCCGCCTCGTTGCGTCTCCGACTTCATGTCCAAGTCTTCTGGTTTGCTTTCGGTCCAAGAAAGATCATCGCAAAGGTTTCATTCCGTTTGGACTCCGTTTGGTATTCCCTTTCTACAAAACTCTAAAATAAGAAAAAAACAGAAATTGCCACTAGGCCTCCGGTTAATAGGTTAGTCACAAAAATAATATAAAAGAGCATATTAAATCCCATTAAACATCCAAAACAGATAATATAATAGCATGGAACAATAAAAAATTATAGATACATTGGAGACGTATCAAGCATCCCCAAGCTTAATTCCTGCTCGTCCTCGAGTAGGTAAATGATAAAAACATGATTTTTGATGTGGAATGCTACCTAACTTATTTATCAATGTAATTTTGTTTATTGTGGCATGAATGTTCATATCCGAAAGATTCAAGACAAAAGTTTAATATTGACATAAAAATAATAATACTTCAAGCATACTAACAAAGTAATCATGTCTTCTCAAAATAACATGGCCAAAGAAAGTTCATCCCTACAAAATCATATAGTTTGGTTATGCTCCATGTTTGTCACACAGAATATTCAAATTATGTACAACCCCGATGACAAGCCAAGCAATTGTTTCATACTTTAGTATTCTCAAACTTTTTCACACAATACATGAGCGTGAGCCATGGACATAGCACTATGAGTGGTGGTTGTGGAGAAGACAAAAAGGAGGAAGATGGTCTCACATCAACTAGGCGTATCAATGGGCTATGTAGATGCCCATCAATAGATATCAATGTCAGTGAGTAGAGATTGCCATGCAACGGATGCACTAGAGCTATAAATGTATGAAAGCTCAACAAAAGAAACTAAGTGGGTGTGCATCCAACTTGCTTGCTCACAAAGACCTAGGGCATTTGAGGAAGCCCATCATTGGAATATACAAGCCAAGTTCTATAATGAAAAATTCCAAGTAGTATATGAAAGTGACAAAATAAGAGACTCTCTATCATGAAGATCATGGTGCTACTTTGAAGCACAAGTATGGAAAAAAGGATAGTAGCATTGTCCCTTCTCTCTTTTTCTCTCTTTTTTTGTTTTGTTTGGCTTCTTTGGCCTCTTTTTTTTCGTTGGCTTCTTTGGCCTTTCTCTTTTTTTCCTCACATGGGACAATGCTCTAATAATGATGATCATCACACTTCTATTTATTTACAAGTCAAAGACTACAACTCGATACTTAGAACAAAAATATGACTCTATATCCATGCCTCCGGCGGTGTACCGGGATGTGCAATGAATCAAGAGTGACATGTATGAAAAAATTATGAATGGTGGCTTTGCCACAAATACGATGTCAACTACATGATCATGCAAGGCAATATGACAATGATGGAGCGTGTCATAATAAACGGAATGGTGGAAGGTTGCATGGCAATATATCTCGGAATGGCTATGGAAATGCCATAATAGGTAGGTATGGTGGCTGTTTTGAGGAAGGTAAATGGTGGGTTTATGGTACCAGCGAAATTTGCGTGGTACTAGAGAGGCTAGCAATGGTGGAATGGTGAGAGTGCATATAATCCATGGACTCAACATTAGTCATAAAGAACTCACATACTTATTGCAAAAAACTACAAGTCATCAAAAACCAAGCTCTACGTGCATGCTCCTAGGGGGATAGATTGGTAGGAAAAGACCATCGCTCGTCCCCAACCGCCACTCATAAGGAAGACAATCAAAGAAACACCTCATGCTTCAAATTTGTTACATAGTGGTTACCATACGTGCATGCTACGAGACTTGCAAACCACAACACAATTATTCCTCAAATTCACAATTAATTTACTAGCATGACTCTAATATCACCATCCTCGTGTCTCAAAAAAATCATCAAGCATCAAACTTCTCATAGTATTCAACGCACTTTATATGAAAGTTTTTATTATACCCATCTTGGATGCCCATCATATTAGGACTAGTTTTATAGCCAAAGCAAATTACCATGTTGTACTAAAAGACTCTCAAAATAATATAAGTGAAGCATGAGAGATCAATAATTTCTATAAAATAAAACTATCGGATCCTGGGTTCTGACAAACCCTTAAGGTTCGAACACTGGGGTGCGCACGAAAATCTCTTGTCGGATCACAGGTTCCGGCAAAACCCTTGAGTTTCGAACTCTAGGGTGCGCACGAAGATCTCTCTTCCCCTAGCTCACGATCTCACCACGATCTCAAAGCTTAGCTTGACGAACCCGTAGAACAAGGGACACAAGAGTTGATACTGGTTCGGGCCACCGATGTGGTGTAATACCCTACTCCAGTGTGGTGTGGTGGATTGCCTTGTAGGCCGGCATGAACAAGTACAAGGGAAGAACTACCTCCTGAGGAGAGGCGTTCTTGAGCTCGGTGAGCTTGTGTGGTTGAGGATGATCTGAATGATATGTCCCCTGGCTAGGGTGGTGGCTAGTCCTATTTATAGAGGCCCGGGTCCTCTCCCCAAATATCAGGCAGGAAGGGATCCCTCAACGGCCAATTTGAAGGGGGGCTGCTAGTACAAGCTATACTGACAAAAGGTGGTCTTCGCCTGTCAAAGGCTCTGGTGGTGACACTGTCGTGAGCTCTGTGATGACCTCCGTCCTGCTGGTCTTGGTCTCATTGCACCGATATGGAAACCTTTGCCTAATGCCTCGGGAGTCCTCGCCTGCACCTGCTCCTTTAGCACAAAAGAGGAAACTAGTACTCTGCGCCCGCCCGGCCTTGGTCATCATGGCTCACGTCACGGGAACCTCACGAGGTGCCTCTTGCCTTGATCTCTCCGCTCCTCACGAGCCAGCCTAGCAAGGCTGCCCCTGAGGAGGTCTTGTGTCGCTCGCCTCGCGAGGCTTGGCCCCTCTCGAGGGTCTTGAGTGTTTGTTGGTGAAGATGGGCCGTACAGGGCCGCTAGTGGAGCCACGCCGTGGGCCGCAGGTAGGCAAGTCTGGGGACCCCCATTCCCAGAAGGCCAACAGTAGCCCCCGAGCCCAAGGCGCGCTCGGACTTGGCTTCGAGGCGAAGCCAAGGGGCAAGTGCTGAGCGCCGCGGGCCCCAACCACCTGACGGGACATGGGCGTCTCCACTTCCCCACGCTGCCTCGGCAACTGCCCGACTTAACAAGTTCCTGGTGCATGCTGAAGAACCATCATTACCTACGATCATGGGGGTCGCCGGTTGGCCTCCTCCTGCTATAAATGGGGAGGGGGCGGAGCCCCCGTCGCCCATCTCTTCCTCCGTTCCGCTTGCTTCTGCTTCCTTGCTCCACCATCTTGTAGCGACACCCATGGAGCCAACGAAGAGGTTCTCAGCCGCGGAGAAGTGGAAGGCTCGCCAGGATGGGCCCGGCTCTCCTCCGCCCAAGAGGGGGCGTGGCTTCCCTCGCAAGCACGCCACGACCCCCACTGTGGTTTCCCGTGGTCGAGGACGGATATCTTCAGGGTCCGGTGCCGCTCCGGGCAGCCGAGGCGGCACCTCTCTGCCTGGTGGAACTCGCTTGGGGCGTGGCGTTCCCGTCGATGAGGGGAGGCGCACGGTCGCTAGGCCTCCCCGGCCATGCTTTCACTCGACGGAGGTGCAACAGGAGTTCGTTGTGTGGTTGGAGAATCCAACCGGCACCTAGCTCTAGCTTCCGCGCTCCTTTGCCAGAGAGCTGGCGACTTCGGGCACTAGCGGTCTCTGGCTGCAGGCGGACGGCTGCTGCAGCAAGGCCTCGTGGGTCGCGGTGGAGATCTCTGTCGCAGGTAATGTAGCCCTGGCCCGCGGCTTGCAGACGTTCTCCTGCGCTCACGGTCTGAGCAGGCGGTGCACCCTCCACTTCAAGTACAACGGTGCTGCGACCCTCTTCGTGATGGTGTTCGGGGAAGATGGTCGCCGTGCCGGGTGCTGCCCTGAAGACAGCGACGGCGACAAAGTGCTTGGCCTTGGCGACGTCCGCGACGAGGACGAGGGCGAGCTCGCCCTAGGTGATGGTCGCGGCTCGTCCAGCAGCGGCGGTTTCTCCTCCGGCGAAAGCTCCAGCACCGGCGGCTACGACCAACCGCCCCATCGCCGGGCTCGCTTCGAGGACGGTGGCGGGTCGTCCCGTCGTCGCGCCCCAATGAAGCGTGAGGAGGGCTCCGGCTGAGCTTGGGGAAGCGTTGGGAGCTGGTTCTCAGGAGTAGTCGCGGGCGCAGGGGCCGCTTTTGCCTGTTTTTCCTTTCTTTTCTCCCTGCATCACAAGAAACAATTATGGGGCCCCATGGGGGCGTATGATGAACCGTAACGCTTTTCCTGCATTTTGCTATGTTTATCACTTCTCAGTTGTGTTGTGGCATCAGTGCCTTACGTAGGCATGTAAGGCTAACTTAGCTCGATTCGTCTGAAGCAGTTTCCACCTCGTGAGGCGCGCATCCCCCGGCACCTGATTAGACCTCCCTGTTGTGGACTTGGGAGGCGTCGAGATACTGCAAAAAATTCTTAAGAAACCCTTATTTTACCTTGCCCAGGACTCCCGACGTGGCCGGCCATGGCCTGGCGCACCACGTCGCGGTACCCGTGGGGCACAGACTTAAAAAGGGGTGCACCGGTTGTGAGCTCGAACGAGGGTGCCTCGTGAAGACCAAGGGAAGCGCTTATATGCGCACCTGTTCCAGCCCCCTTGCGAGGCGTACGAGGGAGAGCGTCGGGCAAAACAAAAGAATCGAGGGAAGAAACAGAGAGAAAAGGGGATCGAACCAAGCCAGCGACAAACACCAGAATTCAAATTTTCCATTAAAGAGAGGCAAGCCAACTACAGAAAGCAAATGAACAGCCGCGTCCGGCACCTAGTCTAGTCTTCTCACCAGCGCCGAGTTAAGTGCTGCCACTAGGACATGGGAGGGACCCCCGAGGCCTGAGGGCGGCACTCCGGAGACTCTGGGCCGTGTACAGCCCCACTCATTATTACGTGAGAGTGTCACGAGAGGAGACCTTCACAGGCACTGGGCCTTGCTTCATGGGTAGAAATTCTGGAGGTGCTGGATGTTCCAGGCGTTCTGGATGGGGATCCCATCCTGCGTCTCTAGGCGCGCGGCGCCAGGCCTAGAGATGCGGGCAATCCTAAACAGACCCTCCCACATGGGCGAGAGCTTGTGCAGCCCTTCCCTAGAGAGCACCCCCCTCAGGACGAGATCACCCACCTTGAGCGTCCTAGAGCGGACGCTGCGACAGTAGTACTGTCGCAGCGCCTGCTTGTATCTTGCCGCCCGGAGCGAGGCTTAACAGCGGCATTCCTCCCCCAGAACAAGCTCCATCCCCCGCATGGCGTCCTGCTGTCACTCATCAAACGCCAGGACCCGCACGGAGCGATGCCTGGCCTCGTGAGGGAGAACCGCTTCTGCTTCGTAGACGGGGAAGAACGGGGTCTCACCTGTTGGCTTGGTGGCGGTGGTGCGGATGGACCATAGTACGGACTGGAGCTCATCGTGCCAGCCCCTGCCGCAGGTCTCGAGCTTCTTCTTGAAGGTCCTGGTCTTGAGGCCCCTCAGGACCTCCGCTGGCGCGCTCGGCGTGGCCATTGCTCCTGGGGTGTGCCACCGAAGCGTAGCAGATCTGCGTTCCAAGGTTAGCACAATATGTCTTGAAGAGGTTGCTAGTGAACTGCGAGCCGTTGTCGGTGATGATGCGGTTAGGGACCCCGAAATGGCTCAAGAGGCCCTTGATGAACTTAACTGCAGACCCGACTGGGATGGTGCGGACGGCTTCCACCTCTGCCCATTTGGTGAACTTGTCGATGGCGACGTAGAGGTAGCGGTAGCCCCCAGGCGCTCGCGGGAACGGACCCAGGATGTCCAGCCCCCAAACAGCGAATGGCCACGAGAGTGGGATAGTCTAGAGGCCCTAGGCTGGCTGGTGGATCTGCTTGGCATGGATGACAGGCCTCGCAGGACCTCACCAGCTCGGTCGCGTCGTTGAGTGCAGTGGCCAATAGAACCCGCTGCGGAACGCCTTGCCGACCAGGGTACGTGATGATGAGTGGTGCCTGCAGTCTCCGCCGTGTATGTCAACTAGCAACTTGTTCCCCTGCTCCCTGGAGATGCATCGCAAAGAAACATCATTTGGTTGCTTTCTGTATAGCTCACCATCCTGGATGCAGTATGCCGTAGCCTGCCGGGCCACACGCTCCGCGTCCTCCTCTTTCTCCGGCAGCGCCCCTCGTGCTAGGTACGCCTTTAACTCCTCGGTCCAGCCCCCTCCCGAGGCTCGAGCACCAGGAGCAGGCGTGCCCCTATGGTCGGGCCACAGGCAGGGGCTCTCGAGGCTGGCAGTTCGGGAGCTCCTCCCAAGGTGACGCCAGCCCCGCAGATGGAGGTGTTGCTAGTGGCTTGAAAAGCCGCTCCTCGAAGACGTCAGGCTCCTGAGGCATGCGCTTGGATGCCCTTCTAGCGATGTCGTCGGGTTCCTTGTTCGTGCCACGAGGCACGTGTTGTAACTCCAGGCCCAAGAACTGCTTCTCCATCTTGCGCACCGCGAGGTACGCCTCCATGTGCTCGTCCTTCGGCTAGTACACCTTTTGGAGAAGTTGACAAGGAGCTGCAAATCACCCTTGATGGTCAGACGTTTTAGCCCCAAGGCCATGGCAGCCTTGAGGCTGGCGATCAACCCCTCGTACTCCGCGATGTTGTTGGAGACCTTCTCGCCCTGCTGAAAGCAGAGCTGCACGGCGTAGTAGAGCTTGTGTTGGGTGGGTGAGATGAGCACGGCTCCAGCCCCCACGCCCTGGCGTGCGAAGGCGCCGTCGAAGTACATGACCCAACCATTTGGTGCCTCACTTCCTAACGAGAGAGGAAGGCTCCTTCCATCTCCAGGTTCCCGGACGTCGGTCCATTCGGCCATGAATTCGGCTAGGGCGGCCCCCTTGATGACCCTGGTTGTGCTGAACTCAAGCTGAAATGCCTGAAGTTCGATGTTCCACTCAGCGACCCTTCCCTTGACATTAGGGCTCCGGAGCACCCTTTCCAGGGGGTAGGCTTAGACGAATTTGATCGGGTGGCCTTGAAAGTAATGGCGCAGCTTGCATGAGGCCACCAGGAGCGCGAGCAGAAGCTTCTGTGGCATGGGAAACCGTGACCTCGCATCCGCAGTACCATGCTATCGAAGTACAGTTGGTGCTCGACGAGGGCGGGAGCATCGATGGAGCCTGCGTCTGCCGGAGGTTGGGTCGTCTCCTGAGGTGATGGGTCCTCAGGAGCTCGGTCATCCATTCGGGCCTCTGCAGGCCCGAGAACACCGTCTTGCTGGACCTGCTCATCTGTTGGTGTTGTTGCAACCTTTGCGGTATCCTCTTCGTGCCGTATCGCCCCGGCTGGAGGTGCGGCACAGCGCGGTGGACTCTTGGCCTGGCGCTCTTCCCAGACCGCCACTAGCGCCGCGCTAGCGGAGTAGGGAGTGGCGGCAAGGTAAAGCACCAGGGGCTCGAGGGGACGAGTCGCCACCATCACCGGAGGGCTGGTCAGGTATCTCTTGAGATCTTGAAACGCCAGGTCGGCCTCCGGGGTCCACTTGAACGGGCCCTTCCTATTCATCAGCTTGAAGAACGGCAGGGCGCGCTCCCCCAGCTTGGAGATGAAGCGCCCTAGCGAGGTCATGCAGGCCGTAAGCTTCTGCATTTCCTTGAGGGTTTGTGGTGGGCTCATGTCTTCTATCGCCTTGACCTTCTCCTGGTTAGCCTCGACCCCCCCTGTGAGACACAAGGAAGCCCGGCAGCTTGCCGGAGGGAACACCAAACACGCACTTCTCTGGGTTAAGCCGCAGGTCCACCTGGCGCAGGTTTGCGAAGGTCTCCTCCAGGTCCTGAATCAGCGTCCTCGCCTCCCGAGATTTTACTACCATGTCGTTGACGTAGGCTTCAGAGTTTCTCCCGAGCTGCTAACCTAGGGCGATGTGCATCAGCGTTGGAAGGTCGCTCCCGCGTTGCGTAGCCCGAATGGCATGCAAGTGTAGCAGTACACCCCGCATGGGTCAGGAAAGCCGTCTTCTTGTCACAACCGGATTTTCAATAAAATACTTATTGAGAAACCGATCTTTAAGTCCCAGTATAAGAAGAATTATCCTTACTGGTAGACAAATACTTGATACAAAAGGCTAGTAGCATTAAATATATTACAGGGTTGAGCCGGGGCTGCTCAACAAATTATTACAAACACGCCGATATTATACATAAGGGCGGTCATGACTCAAGAGCGTGGTGGCATGCTACTGACTTGATATAAAAGTGGTGGTGGATATATCACAGTGGAGAGGATAACATGACTCCTAAACTGGAAGCTCATCGAGCATCGGGGTGAGGCTCGATGAATTTATTCGGGTAGCGGAAGCGGATATAATACAGTGATCAAAACCAGGATCGCGCGAGACTGACTGGGACTCCTCTAGGCGTCGGACTCGCTATCGAACTCTTCATCCATGAGATCGCCTTCATCAACATCTGGCCAAATCAATAAGCCAGGTGAGTACTTTGAAAGTACTCGCAAGACAGTTCAGACATAAGATATAATAAATGTATGCAGGAATACGTCATGAAAAATTAACAATGCACATTCAAATAATAATTACTTGCACAACATGATAAGTAAAAAGGAAGTCGGGCGATAGTCTTCCCGAAATCCCAACAAAAATAGCTAAAAACCGATCGGGTGTCTGGAGCGACGCCTCGAAGGATGAACAAAATAAATTAACATGCCGCAGTCGGGCGTCTAAGCGACACCACATAAAGGGCTTATACTGAAAAGTAAACGACATATGTGCCACAGTCGGACGTCTGAGCGACATCGCAGAAAGGGCTTATATCGAAAATAAATGACGAGCGTGCCACAGTCGGACGTCTGAGCGACATCGCCGAAAGGTCTTATATCGAAAGTAAATAACAGGCCTGCCACAGTCGGACGTCTGAGCGACATCGCAGAAAGGGCTTATGTCAAAAGTAAAATAACAAGTGTGCCACAGTCGGACGTCTGAGCGACATCGCGGAAAGGGCTTATTATTCATATCTGATAAATTCACAAAGATATAAAACTCAGAGGAAATATTCAATACATAATAATAAACGGGTTAGTCCATCCACATGAATAATCAGAGTTTGTACTAAATATCCACAGCCAACGGATTTCCGTAGTCACGAGGACTAGTTCCGTTTACGGTACTTCGGTAGAAACACATCTAACCAGTACACACCCATCCCACCTCACGATGCCAGGAATCACCCTAAACAACGTACAAGAAAAACTTTGAGACGGGGAGATCACAATCTCGAATAGCATGGGATCAAATTTATATACGCGCGCTCTAATGGTTGCCCCCCTCTCGGTCCCAACCAGAAACACCCATGCCCCTTGACCGGATGATGGGCTTTAATCCAGGGCCATGGAACCCTCATCACGTCCTCTCTATTTGGTGTGTACCAGGAAAGCGGTTTGCAACTTACTAAGCCATATTCCTTGCGGAAAACATGTGGTAGTACAAGAAGGGAAACGAATGGGAACGTGACTTGATTCACGTTGACACTGAAGTCAAATAGTCTGGCATAAGACTGGCATGCTACAACACTGCCATCTTACCCATTCTCATGCCATCACATGGCCATGCAAACTTATAACCAACGACATATGGATTTTCGAAACTTACTACTCTCAACTTTGCATGTAATATAACATTTATCGAAATGCTCATAAACATGCCATGAAAATACTTAATGCAAACATGCAACGAACACTCATCATATCAGAAGTTCAAACATGCTTGCCTGGTTCGGAGTAGTCGGAGTCTAGCTTGGCGAAGTTCGCGGTTCCGTCACCTCCTCCGGTATCTACGGTATAAGAGAATACGTACGTATCGTAAATACCATGAGTGCACAGAAAAGTGTTCCAAATATTTTTCAAATAAATATGAAAAAAAATAGACAGAAAGATAAATATGACAGAAAAGGAATCAACCAAAAATCAGTTCCTGTTTAAAAGTTATAAAGATTTTAATCCAGGGATTCATCTGTAATGAAACAGAAAGTTTCCAGGGGCCAACTTATAAAAACAGAAAACGCTTCGGCTAAAAAGCCGTCAACTGCACAGGAAAGCGTACTCTGCCCGAAGGCGTTTTCAGAAAACGATTCGAATAAAAAGAAAATACTGACAAGGGGTCCCACCCGTCAGGTTTGAAATTTCAAACGGGGAGGGACAGAGCTCGTCGGCGCCCGAGAGCTGCGGTGGTCGCCGTCGGCGATCCACGGCTAGTTGGAAGGATCGGAGAGTACCTATGTGCTCAGTGTGTCCTTCCGCGTCGGTTTGTGGTGGTGGTGGTCATCGGCGAGCACCACGCCAACGGCGGTCCTTGCTCCGGCGGACGGCGGTTTGGGTGGAGTTGGATCTCGTCGGGGAGGGCTGCGGAGGTCAAATTGAAGCCGGGGTTCCCGAGGAGACTACTGACGAGATTTGGGCGGCGGGGATGGCCTCACCGGAGTGGATCGAGCTGGTGGCCGAGGCGGATCAGGGCGGCCAGAGTTGGGGGAGGAGACCTCCTCGAGGTCCTCCTAGTGGCTTGGCGGGGTACTGGTGGGGTGTAGTGGTGGTGCGTGCTCGAGAATGAGCTCGGGGCTCCATTTTATAGGCGATCCGAGGCAGTGGCCGAGAATGGGGATCTCCGGCGATGATTACGGCGGTGCAGTGCTTGGTCGGGGTGCTTAGGGGGTCGGGCATCAACGTGGAGGTCCACGGGCTCCGTTTAGAGGCTAACCCAGGTTGGATTTGGCGCGCAAGGGTGGTTTCGACAGAACATGGCGGCGCGGGCCCGTCGGCGGCAGAGGGCGCGCCCTGTGCTTGCCGGGTCACGGCGACGGTGCTGCGGTGTGTGCTGGCGTGCATGAGGCCACGCGGAGGGCTAGGGAGCGTTGGGCGTCACAGAACGGCGTAGCGAGCCGGCGCTGGCTCCGTTGGCCGCCACGGGTGGCTCTGCCACTGTAGACGCTGTCGGCGTCGGCGATGCTCGCCGCCACCGACACTGCGTCCGCCCAAGGGGCGGCGGTGCTCGTCAGGAGAAGGGTCAGGCGCAACGCGCTGAGGTGCACGGGTGATCGGTGACAAGACACCCATTTAAAACGACAGTGAAGATAACTCTGAACTCTGAATTTTACTGAAAGTGTACAGGAACAGTGCCGGCCAAGTGTTTGATGAAATGATTCAAGCATGAGAAAAATTTATCTGAGGTTGATCTTTGGTGTGGTGGTCTCTCAAGGCACCTGGGGACTGCCTGAATTTTTGTGAAATTTTTGGAGAAAGGAAAATATGAATTTCACGAAAAATGATGAATCTGGTCCAAACTTGCAAAGGTTGAAACTTGAAAATTTTGAAAAGAGGAAGAGTGGATCTTGATAGATCTAGGATTGGGGTGCTAAGGACTATCCAGAGGAGTTGGTTTGAGATCAAAACTCAAAGGAAAACATGTACTTCCTTTGTAAAGCATCTAGGCTTAGAATAAATGACAGAATTGTTTTGGGGAGAAAAATAAATGAATTAAAATCCAAAACTGGATTGAACTTGTTGGGACAGAATGTTTGGATTGCCCCAAAGTGAAGGGAGGGGTTTTAGGAGAATTTACCACATGAGGCATGGTAAAACCAAGGATGGTTCAAAACCAAAGAGTAGCTCCAAAACCCTTATGGTTTCTTTTTTTTAAAGAAAATAAATTCCAAAAATATTTTTGAGATGGGAAAACTTAGAAGAAAGGTTTTTAATAACCAAACACCAGGGTTGCAGAAGATACAAAAATCAAAGTCCTTGCCAAGGGGAAATTTTTTTGAGAGAGAGAGGTTTTAGGAAGGATTTAAAAGACCTTCTTCAAATCAAGCAAGGTTTTTGTTAAAAAAATTAAATAAATCTTTTTGGAGTGTCACAACACCTACCCCCTTAGGAAAATTCTCGTCCCCGAGATTTTAGCTGATCCTCAAATAAGTGTGGGTGCTCTATCCGAAGAAAATCCTCTCTTTCGCAAGTTGCTTCATTCTCGGTGTGATTGCTCCACAGGACTATGAAAAACTTGATGGTTTTCTGTTGGGTCCTCCTCTCAGAATCCTCCAATATTTTTATTGGACGTTCCCGATAAGTGAGGTCTGGTTGCACGTCAATGTCTTCATGAGATACTTGCTTCTCTGGGTTGCTCACGCACTTCCTCAACTGCGAGACGTGGAACACGTCGTGGACATCGGATAATTCTTCGGGTATGTCTAGCTGGTAGGCTACTGTGCCTCTTCGTGCCACTATACAGAAGGGTACGATGAATCTTGGTGCTAGCTTTCCTTAACCTTGAATCGTTGCAGGCCCCTCATAGGAGATACTCGTAGGTACACAAACTCACGGGTTCAAAACTGACTTCGATGTTTTTGATCGTAATAACTCTTCATCGACTTTGGGTTGTCTTGAGTCGATCCTAATTACCTTAACTTTATCTTCAGCCTCCTAGAGCATGTACGGGCGAAGATATGGCTGTCTCCGGTTTCGACCAATTTAGCGGGTACGACATCTTCGCCCGTCTGAGCTTCAAATGGTGCCATTTGCAGCTGGCTTGGTGCTTGTTGTTGTATGCGAACTCTGCGTATGGCAAGCTTTCTTCCCAACTGGTTCCATAGGTGAGGACACATGCTCAAAGATGTCTTCTAGAATTTGGTTTACGCGTTCAGTTTGTCCATCGATGCAGGGGTGGTATGCGGTACTAAACGCCATTGAGTTCCCGAGCTTGTTGTAAGTGATCCCAAAATCGGGAGACAAATTGAGTGCCTCTGTCTGATATTATTGTCTTTGGGACTCCATGTAAGCAGACGATACGGGAAAGATAAAGCCTGGCAAGCTTCTTAGTGGTGTGGGTTGTCTTCACGGGGATGAAGTGTGCTACCTTAGTCAGTCTATCAGTGATGACCCATATGGCATCATTCCCGTGCCGTGACCGAGGTAGTCCAACAATAAAATCCATTCCAATTTCGTCCCATTTCCACTCGGGTATCTTATTTGGCTGTAAAAGTCCGGCCGGCTTCTGGAGCTCGGCCTTGATGCGTTGACAAGAGTCACAACATGCAATGAATGTGGCTATGTCCCTTTTCATACCGTGCCACCAAATTTTTTCCTGAAGATCCTTGTACATTTTGGTTCCTCCAGGATGAATTGAATACGGAGCGGTGTGGCCTTCAGCTAAAATTTGCTGCTTAAGGTCCTCGATATTTGATACGCAAAGCGTCTCTCCATACCACAATATTCCCTGCTCGTCTATGATGAATTCTGAGGCCTTGCCCAAACTCACTTTCCGTTTTATGCCTTCAATGCTGGGGTGTCTATGTTGAGCATCCTTAATCTTTTTTATCAGGGTAGGATGTATTTCCAAATTCGACAAACTGCCTTCGGTGACAACCATCAAATTGAGTTTAGCAAACTCCTGTCGAAATTCAGGTCTCAGGTTTGGTAGGTTGTCGTTGTCCGTGCTAGGGTTCCGACTTAGAGCATCTGCCACTACATTTGCTTTTCCTGGATGGTAGTGGATTCCAACATCATAATCCTTTACTAATTCCAACCAGCGTCGTTGCCGTAAATTTAGTTCCGGTTGTGTGAAAATATACTTGAGGCTCTTATGGTCGTGTATATTTCACAACGATTTCAAGTAGGAAGTGTCTCCACTCTTTGAGTGCATGGATGACTGCTGCCAACTCCAAGTCGTGAGTAGGATAATTTTCTTCATGCTTGGTTGTCCGAAACATACGCGACTACCTTGCCTTCTTGCATCAATACGCATCCGAGGCCCTTTCGGGATGCGTCACAATATACCTCAAAATTCTTGTGTATATCCGCACAATTAATCTTGGTGTCGTCGTCAATTTCCTTTTAGCTCTTGGAAACTTTTCTCGCAAGCTTGGTCCATTCAAACTTCTTGTCCTTCTTGAGTAAGCTGCGTCATTGGCTTTGCTATGGTGGAGAATCCTTCAATAAACCTTGGTAGTATCCTGCCATTCCCAAGAAACTTCAGACGTCCATTACTGTTGGCTGGTGGTTTCCAGCCAAGCACGGCCTTGACCTTTTCGGGTCTCGGCAATACCTTCTTGGGTCGATCGTGGCCCGTAAAGCCTACTGTCTTAGCCAAAATTCACATTTGCTGAACTTGGCATACAATTGATGTTTCCTGAGTTCTCCTAGTACAATTCAGAGATGCTTAGCGTGCTCTTCTGGTGTCTTGGAGTATATCAGAATATCGTCGATCAATACCACAACAAACTTGTCCATAAACTTCATAAATACTTTGTTCATGAGGTGAACAAAATATGCGGGGGCGTTTGTTAGTCCAAACGGCATTACCTGAACTCATACAGTCCGTATCTGGAGGTGAAGGCTGTCCTGGGGATATCCTTTGTCCGTACTTTTAATTGATGGTATCCCGACCTTAAGTCAATTTTTGAGAAGACCTTGGCCTGAGCGAGCTGATCAAACAGATCATTTATCCGTGGCATTGGGTATTTGTTCTTGATTGTGACCATGTTAAGTGCTCGATAGTCTATACACAATCTCAGTGTCCCATCCTTTTTCTTGGCAAATAAAATTGGTGAACCCCAGGGTGAGGAACTGGCTCATATATATCCTTTGTCCAGTAATTCTTTTATTTGCTTCTTCAATTCTACCAACTCGGATGGTGCCATTCTGTATGGTTTCTTGTAAATGGGAGCGGTTCCGGGTGCTAGCTCAATGCTGAATTCTATCTCTCGGTGCAGGTGGCATTCTGGTAGTTCTTCGAAATCGTCGGGAAATTCCACACCTGGAACTTTGCTTAACTCAGAAACGTCCACCTTGTTCAACCTCGGTTGCCGAGATATTTGTCTTTCTTTGGCTAAAACCTTTATTGTCTTCCCGTGATGGTGGGTGAGAATTACGGTCCGGTTGAAGCAGTCAATAAAAACTTTGTTGGTGGTTAACCAATCCATCCCTAGGATGACATCCAGTCCTTTATTTTCCAATACAATAAGGTTGGCGTGAAAATTCAATCCTTCAAATTCAATAACCACACCTTGGCAGTAACTCTGGGTCACTTGCTTAATCCCAGGGACTTGATGATCATGGATTTTTCCAAGGGAAGCATCGAAAAATCATTTTGCAAAGCAAATCTCTTCGAAATGAACGAGTGAGAAGCTCCATAATTGAACAAAACCGTGGTAGGTATTGTGTTGATAGGGAACGTACCGAGTACGATATCCAGGGTGTTTTGTGCTTCTTCTCTGGTCACGTGGTTCAGATGACCCTTCCTGTGATTGTTATTGGGGTTGAAATTGTTCCGCTTGGGCGCTGAATTATTGCCACCGTTGTTCGGTTTTGGGTCGAGTTCCTTGGCTTGGGGCACTGTTTGGCATAGTGCCCTTCTTCTCCACAAGCGTAGCAAGTAACGCCTGGGTGATATGTGAACTCCTTGTCCCTCGCATGGAAATTCTTGATTGGGTGTGAAGCATTCGTCGTGGTTTTGTGTGTCCCACCTTTCTGAAAATCCGTCTTGCTCCAGTGGTTGCGAGCAAGGGTAGTCTGGTCCCTTTTTCGCTTGCGAAAATCCTCCAAGCTGCGTCGCTCATTTTCCAAGGTAATAGCCTTATCCACCAGTGTTTTGAAGTCTGGAAAGGTGTGCACAACCAGCTGGCATTTAAGCGGTGCCGTGCCTTCCAAGAATTTTTCCATCTTCTTGCTTTCAGTCATACGCTCTTCGTTGGCGTAGCGAGACAACAGAGTAAACTGGCTATTGTATTCTGACACCATCATGGTCCATTGTTTGAGGTCATCAAATTCTCTCTTCTTGATCTTCATAACACTTTTAGGAATGTGCTTACGAAAACCTTCTTTGAATTCCTCCCAGGTTATTTCATTTTCGTTGGGGTGCATGTGTAGGAAATTTTCCCACCATGATGCAGCTGCTCCAGTGAGATAGTGCGGTGCATATAGTACTTTCTCACGGTCTGAACACTGTGCAATAATTAATTTTCTTTCCATGTCTCAAGCCTACCATCGGCCTCAAGAGGTTTGTCGGTATGAGAAAATGTTGGGGACGCGTCTTACAGAGCTCGAGACAACTTGGATTGCTGCTGATACTCGTCCACGGTGATTTCCCATATTGATGACTTGGTTCATCATTTCCTGATGTTGTTGCTGACTCTGTTCGTAAAGGCGGCATACTTGGGTAAATGATGTTTCACTGCCATGTTGACTTGACTGCCCCTGTGTGAAATTGTTGTTTGGTGGTGTGCCATAATTTTCCTCTGTCGGATTTGGCATGGAGCGCGTCCAAGGACGAGACATTTTTCACTCTGGGGATATATTTTGTAAAACTCATAAGAAAAGAAATTGAGTCGCAAAAATCAATAAGTTCATAAATACAGAGAATTTTAAATGCTCCAAGATTTTTCAAGAGAATAAAAGATTGCGCACGGAGAAGGACTATTACATATCTTACACGCAGGTAGTAATTATACAATACATCACTCAGGATATGCGTACATATTCCTGACATGTTATTTAGGCTAGTGCACTTCTCCCAGTTCCTACATGATGCGCAAACAAGTTACTTCCCACAACCTATGTACATATAAACATATCGTACAAGTCGGTACATCGCATGGCAGCTAAGCGTGCTCAGTCGGAGATGGTAAGGATCTCCCTTGGCCTGCCGAGGGTGAGGCGCAGTGAGGTGGGGACTCAACCTCCTCCTCGCTAATAGGCTCCAGGGATGATCGCTCGCTGAGCTGAAGGAGCGGGCGCCATAGGCGGAGCAACACGAACAGGAGTGGGCGCAATAGGTGGTGCGAGCAGGCTGGAGTGGGCGCAATGACTTGGTTGAACTCCTCGGTGGTAGGCAGGCGACGAGCAGTGGCGAGAATGGTAGGAGAATAAGATGCCGAGGACGAGACGAAAGTCAGCGGTGGTGCGATGTGCAGGAGCTCCCTCCTGTTGGCGGCACAGCGATGGACTGAGTCTATGCGGGCAGCCACAAGGTCGTCCACAAGCATCTCAATAGCCTCGTCTCGCTCTCCTCTGGGGCAAGCGAATGAGTAGTGACAGGTGTATGGTACGTGGCATGGAAGGTAGCGGTAGCGACGAGTCTTCATTGAAGGAAGAACATCCCGGAGATGAGCTATCGCCTCACGGGCAGCCATCTGCATAGCATGCCTCTCCGTAGGCATGGCTCTCCCCAAGAACCGGAAGCGGCGTAACTCAACACGCCCTCCCTTGAATTGCACCGCGGCCTGGGGCATGGTCAGACTGTCGTTGATCTTGTGCGGGTAGAGTGTGAAGACTGGGCGTACTGATGGCCCCATCGTGACCTGGACGACGAAGGAGAGGAGCTTGACGAACCCCTCAGGCACGTTGGCGAACACCTGTGACTCACAGTCGTTGCCAGCCATCTACAAAAGTAGGCAAAAATTCTGAATGGTCATATCATAAATTTATGCTGACTGTCATAAAATGACTACATTTGCAAAAATATGAGTAAACTCTATTATGCTAATAACCGATTAGCGATCGCACCTAGTGGCTTCCTACAGTCAGCCTGGCTCTGGTACCAAGTTTGTCACGACCGGATTTTCAATAAAATACTTATTGAGAAACCTGTCTTTAAGTCCCAGTATAAGAAGAATTATCCTTACTGGTAGACAAATACTTGATACAAAAGGCCAGTAGCATTAAATATATTACAGCGTTGAGCCGGGGCTGCTCAACAAATTATTACAAACACTCCGATATTATACATAAGGGAGGTCATGACTCAAGAGCGTGGTGGCATGCTACTGACTTGATATAAAAGTGGTGGTGGCTATATCACAGTGGAGAGGATAACATGACTCCTAAACTGGCAGCTCATCGAGCGTCGGGGTGAGGCTCGATGAATTTATTCGGGTAGCGGAAGCGGATATAATCTGATGATCAAAACCAGGATCGCGAGACTGGTAAGGACTCCTCTAGGCGTTGGACTCGCTATCGAACTCTTCATCCATGAGATCGCCTTCATCAACATCTGGCCAAATTAACAAGCCAGGTGAGTACTTTGAAAGTACTCGCAAGACAGTTCGGACATAAGATATAATAAATGTATGCAGGAATACGTCATGAAAAATTAATAATGCACATTCAAATAATAATTACTTGCACAACATGATAAGTAAAAAGGAAGTCGGGCGGTAGTCTTCCTGAAATCCCAACAAAAATCGCTGAAAACCGATCGGGTGTCTGGAGCGACGCCTCGAAGGGTGAACAAAATAAATTAACATGCCGCAGTCGGGCATCTAAGCGACACCACATAAAGGGCTTATCTTGAAAAGTAAGCGACATCGTGCCCACGATCGGACGTCTGGCGACATCGCGAAAGGGCTTATATCGAAAATAAATGACGAGCGTGCCACAGTCGGACGTCTGAGCGACATCGCATAAAGGGCTTATATCGAAAGTAAATAACAGGTGTGCCACAGTCGGACGTCTGAGCGACATCACAGAAAGGGCTTATATCAAAAGTAAAATAACAAGTGTGCCATAGTCGGACTTCTGAGCGACATCGCGGAAATGGCTTATTATTCATATCTGATAAATTCACAAAGATATAAAACTCAGAGGAAATATTCAACACATAATAATAAACGGGTTAGTCCATCCACAGGAATAATCATTTAACCAGACTTAACACTCATGTAATTTACCGGAGTTCTGTCACTGAGGCTGATACTGACAGGTAAGTTGAACATAGTACTCGGACATGGATAAGATGTTTCAACGGATTGTGACTCTGCAGAGATTGTACTAATTATCCACAGCCAGCGGATTTCGTAGTCACGAGGAGTAGTTCCGTTCACGGTATTCGGTAGAAACACATCTAACCAAGACACACCCATCCCACCTCACGATGCGGGAATCACCTAAACAACGTACAAGAAAAACTTTGAGGCGGGAGATCACAATCTCGAGTAGCATGGGATCAAATTTATATCTGGCGCTCTAAGGGTGCCCCTCTCGGTCCCAACAGAAAACCCATGCCCCTGACCGGATGGCGGGCTTTAATCCAGGGCCATGGAACCCTCATCACGGCCTCTCTATTTGGTGTGTACCAGGAAAGCGGTTTGCAACTTACTAAGCCATATTCCTTGCGGAAAACATGTGGTAGTATAGGAAGGGAAACGAATGGGAACGTGACTTGATTCACGTTGACACTGAAGTCAAATAGTCTGGCATAAGACTGGCATGCTACAACACTGCCATCCTACCCATTATCATGCCATCACATGGCCATGCAAACTTATAACCAATGACATATGGATTTTCGAAACTTACTAGTCTCAACTTTGCATGTAATATAACATTTATCGAAATGCTCATAGACATGCCATGAAACTACTTAATGCAAACATGCAACGAACACTCATCATATCAAAAGTTCAAACATACTTTCCTGGTTCGGAGTAGTCGGAGTCTAGCTTGGCGAAGTTCGCGGTTCCGTCACCTCCTCCGGTATCTACGGTATAAGAAAATACGTACGTATCGTAAATGCCGTGAGTGCATAGAAAAGTGTTCCAAATATTTTTCAAATAAATATGACAAAAAACTAGATAGAAAGATAAATATGACAGAAAAGGAATCAACCAAAAATCAGTTTCTGTTTAAAAGTTATAAAGATTTTAATCCAGGGACTCATCTGTAATGAAACAGAAAGTTTCCAGGGGCCAACTTATAAAAACAGAAAACGCTTCGGCTAAAAAGCCGTCAACTGCACAGTAAAGCGTACTCTGCCCGAAGGTGTTTTCAGAAAACGATTCGAATAAAAAGAAAATACTCACAAGGGGTCCCGCCCGTCAGGTTTGAAATTTCAAACGGGGAGGGACAGAGCTCGTCGGTGCACGAGAGCTACGGTGGTCGCCGGCGGCGATCCACGGCGAGTTGGGAGGATCGGAGAGTACCTACATGCTCAGTGTGTCCTTCCACGTCGGTGGGTGGTGGTGGTGGTCGTCGGCGAGCACCAGGTCGACGGCGGTCCTTGCTTCGGCGGACGGCGGCTCGGGTGGAGTTGGATCTCGTCGGGGAGGGCTGCGGAGGTCAAATTGAAGCCAAGGTTAGATCACTGGGTTCCCGAGAGACTACTGATGAGATTTGGGCGGCGGGGATGGCCTCACCGGAGTGGATCGAGCTGGTGGCCGAGGCGGATCGGGGCGGCCGGAGTTGGGGGAGGAGACCTCCTCGAGGTCCTCCTAGTGGCTTGGCGGGGTACTGGTGGGTTGCAGTGGTGGTGTGTGCTCGAGAACGAGCTCGGGGCTCCATTTTATAGGCGATCCGAGGCGGTGTCCGAGAACGGGGATCTCCGGCGATGATTACGGCCGCGCAGTGCTTGGTTGGGGTGCTTAGGGGGTTGGGCATCAACGTGGAAGTCCACGGGCTCCGTTTAGAGGCTAACCCAGGTTGGATTTGGCGCGCAAGGGTGGTTTCGACAGAACGGGGCGGCGCGGGCCCGTCGGCGGCAGAGGGCGCGCCTGTGCTTGCTGGGCCACGACGACGGTGTTGCGGTGTGTGCTGGCATGCATGAGGCCACGCGGAGGGCTAGGGAGCGTTGGGTGGCGCAGAACGGCATAGCGAGCCGGCGCTAGCTCCGTTGGCCGCCACGGGTGGCTCTGCCACCGCAGACGCTGCCGGCGTCGGCGATGCTCGCCGCCACCGACACTTGCGTCCGTCCAAGGGGGCGTGCAGTGCTCTGGTCAGGGAGAAGGGGCCGTGCGCAACGCGCCAGGGTGCACGGGTGATCGGTGACAAGACACTGACAAAAACGACACTGAAGATAACTTTGAACTCTGAATTTTACTGAAAGTGTACAGGAACAGTGCCGGCCAAGTGTTTGATGAAATGATTCAAGCATGAGAAAAATTTATCTGAGGTTGATCTTTGGTGTGGTGGTCTCTCAAGGCACCTGGGGACTGCCTGAATTTTTGTGAAATTTTTGGAGAAAGGAAAATATGAATTTCACCAAAAATGATATATCTGGTCCAAACTTCCAGAGGTTGAAACTTGAAAATTTTTAAAAGAGGAAGAGTGGATCTTGATGGATCTAGGTTGGGGGTGCTAAGGACTATCCAGAGGAGTTAGTTTGAGATCAAAAATCAAAGGAAAACAGGTACTTCCTTTCTAAAGCATCTAGGCTTAGAATAAATGACAGAATTGTTTTGGGGAGAAAAATAAATGAATTAAAATCCAAAAATGGATTGAACTTGTTGGGACAGAATGTTTGGATTGCCCCAAAGTGAAAGAAGGGGTTTTGGGAGAATTTACCACATGAGGCATGGTAAAACCAAGGATGGTTCAAAACAAAAGAGTAGCTCCAAAACCCTTAGGGTTTCTTTTTTTTAAAGAAAATAAATTCCAAAAATATTTTTGAGATGGGAAAACTTATAAGAAAGGTTTTTAATAACCAAACACCAGGGTTGCAGAAGATACAAAAATCAAAGTCCTTGCCAAGGGGAAAGTTTTTTGAGAGAGAGAGGTTTTAGGAAGGATTTAAAAGACCTTCTTCAAATCAAGCAAGGTTTTTGTTAAAAAAAAATTAAATAAATTTTTTTGGAGTGTCACACTTCTCCACATCCTCCATTGCCATCTTGATCCGGTGGTAGCCTGAGAACGCGTCCAAGAAACACAGTAGGTCACACTCAGCAGTGAAGTCGACAATCTGATCGATGTGCGGAAGCGGCAACGGGTCTAGGGGCAGGCCTTGTTGAGGTTGGTGAAGTCGACACACATGCGCTCCTTCCCACCTTTCTTTGGCACAACGACGGGGTTCGCCAGCCACTACGGGCACCAGACCTCGCGAATGACACCTGCTGCCTCCAGCTTGCGGGTTTCCTAGACAATGAAGGACTGCTTCTCCGTGGGCTGCCGCTGTTTTCAGCAGAATTGCCATGATGATATTTTATGTGCAGAAAACAAAAGTTCTCGGAATGACCTGAAACTCCACGGGATGTCTTATAAAAAATAAAAAAATCCTCGACAAAGATGAAGACCAGGGGGCCCACACCCTGTCCACGAGGGTGGGGGGCGCGCCCCCCTCCTGGGCGCGCCCCCTACCTCATGGGCCCCCTGGACACCTTCCGATGACAACTCCAACTCTATATATTGGCTTTGGGGGAGAAAAAAAGTCAGGGAGAAGAAATCATCGCGTTTTATGATACGGAGCCGCCGCCAAGCCCTAAAACCTCTCGGGAGGGCTGATCTGGAGTCCCTTCGGGGCTCCGGAGAGGGGGATTCGTCGCCGTCGTCATCATCAACCATCCTCCATCACCAATTTCATGATGCTCACCACCATGCATGAGTAGTTCCATCGTAGGCTTGCTGGACGGCGATGGGTTGGATGAGATTTATCATGTAATCGAGTTAGTTTTGTTAGGGTTTGATCCCTAGTATCCACTATGTTCTGAGATTGATGTTGCTATGAATTTGCTATGCTTAATGCTTGTCACTAGGGCCCGAGTGCCATGATTTCAGATCTGAACCTATTATGTTTTCATGAATATATGCGAGTTCTTGATCCTATCTTGCAAGTCTATAGTGACCTATTATGTGTTATGATTCGACAACCCCGAAGTGACAATAATCGGGATACTTCTCGGTGATGACCATAGTTTGAGGAGTTCATGTATTCACTATGTGCTAATGCTTTGTTCCGGTTCTCTATTAAAAGGTGGCCTTAATATCCCTTAGTTTCCAATAGGACCCTGCTGCCACGGGAGGGTAGGACAAAAGATGTCATGCAAGTTCTTTTCCATAAGCACGTATGACTATATACGGAATACATGCCTACATTACATTGATGAATTGGAGCTAGTTCTGTGTCACCCTATGTTATGCCTGTTACATGACGAACCGCATCCGGCATAATTATCCATCACTCATCCGGTGCCTACGAGCTTTCCATATACTGGTTCTCGATTATTTGCTTTTCCGTTGCTACTGTTACAATCACTACAAAATACCAAAAACATTACTTTTGCTATCTTTACTTTTGTTACCGTTACCACCACTATCATATTACTTTGCTACTAAACACTTTGCTACAGATACTAAGTTTCCTGGTGTGGTTCAATTGACAACTCAACTACTAATACTTTAAAATATTCTTTGGCTCCCCTTGTGTCGAATCAATAAATTTGGGTTGAATACTCTACCCTCGAAAGCTGTTGCGATCCCCTATACTTGTGGGTTATCAAGACTAATTTCAAGGCTGTTGTTGCGGGAGCATAGCTCTATTCTTTGAGTCACTTGGGATTTATATCTGCTGGACACTATGAAGAACTTGAAAGACGCTAAGACAACAATTTATCCCTCAACTACGAGGGAGGTAAGGAACTGCCATCTAGCTCGCACTTGATTCACCTTACATTATGAGTAAGCTAGCGACACCTAAACCTGCTTTGACTGTTCGTTCGATATGTGCATGTTATTGATGATGCCACTTCTGCTATGCATGATACTTATGATGAAACTACTTCTATGCTTGATACTACTGTGCCCCTTGGTGAATTTCCAGATGAACAAATTGCTAGGGCTGGAGAGAAAGAAATTATTGAATCTGAATACGATGATGAAAGTGATGATGAAAATATGCCTGTTATTCCTGAGGGTTATGTTTTTGATATGGAATCTTCTGCAGCTATTTTTTCTTGCAAAGATAGATATGAGCTCAAGAGGTTATCAGATAAATGGATTAAAGAATCTCTTAGAGACAGAATGAAACCTGACCCTGCTTTTGCTACTTCACCTATTTGTGTTCCCGATAAGGATTATGAATTTTCTGTTGATCCAGATATAATTACTTTGGTCGAATCTGATCCTTTTTATGGCTATGAATCTGAAACTATTGTGGCACATCTTACTAAGTTAAATGATATAGCCGCCCTGTTTACTAATGATGAGAGATCACTCTACTTTTATATACTCAAAATATTTCCGTTCTCAAAGGGTGATGCTAAGATATGGTTTAATTCTCTTGATCCTGGTTGTGTGCGTAGTCCCCAAGATATGATTTATTACTTCTCTGCTAAATATTTCCCTGCTCATAAGAAACAAGCTGCTTTGAGGGAAATATACAACTTCGTGCAAATTAAAGAAGAAAGTCTCCCACAAGCTTGGGGGAGGCTTCTCAAGTTACTTAATGCTTTGCCTGATCATCCTCTTAAGAAACCTGAAATACTTATATCTTTTATAATGGACTAACCGATGCTTCCAAAGATTACCTGGATAGTTGTGCTTGTTCTCTTTTCAGGGAAAGAACACCAGATGAAGATGAAATTCTATTGAATAATATGTTTACAAATGAAAATAATTGGGCACCTCCTGGGCCAGCTCCTGCTCCAATTACTGAGCCTATTCCTGAACCAACTCCGAAGAAGAGAGGTGTTCTATTTCTCAGTCCTGAAGATATGCAAGTGGCAAAAAAATCTATGAAATAAAAAGGTATTAAAGCTGAAGATGTTAAGAATTTACCTCCTATTGAAGAAATACATGGTCTTAATCTACCGCATGTTGAAGAAACTTATGATATTGATCCATTACTTATTGAAGAACCTTCTGATCCCGATAATCCGACACAGGTAGTAAAGGTAAATTCTCTCTATAGATTTGATGAAGGTGATATTCCTCACTATAAGTCTGCTAGACAATGCTTGGATGAGCGTGATAATTTTATTGTCAAACAAGATAATTTTAATGCTTATTTTGGTAGACAGTTGAAATATGACTTCTATATGATTAAACACTTGGGTGATTATATGGCTAATATTAGAGGTGAACTTAAACTTGTTAGCAAACATGCTTCTATGGTTACCACTCAAGTAGAACAAGTTCTTAAAGCTCAGAAAGAAGTGCTTGATGAAATGAATAGTAAGAAAAATGATTATGCTGTTAGAGTGGCTACTAGAACTGGTAGAATGACTCAGGAACCTTTGTATCCTGAAGGCCACCCTAAGAGAATCGGGCAAGATTCTCAGAGAAATAATATCGATGTACCTAGTTCTTCTAAAAGGAAGAAAAAGAAAAATGATAGGACTTTGCAAACTTCTAGTGAACCTATTGCTGAACCACACGAGAATCCAAATGATATCTCTATGTCCGATCTTTGAAACACAATCGGTAATGAACATGAACCTAGCGAAAATAATAATGATGATGTTCATGATGATGCTCAACCTAGTAATGATAATGATGTAGTAGTTGAACCTGTTGTTGACCTTGATAACCCACAATCAAAGAATCAACGTTATGATAAAATAGACTTCGTTGCTAGGAAACATGGTAAAGAAAGGGAACCATGGGTTAAAAAACCCATGCCTTTTCCTCCGAAACCATCCAAGGAAAAGGATGATGAGGATTTTGAGCACTTTGCTGAAATGATTAGACCCATCTTTTTGCGTATGCGATTGACTGATATGTTCAAAATGAATCCTTATGCTAAATATATGAAAGATATTGTTAAAAATAAAAGAAAGATACCGGAAGCTGAAATTTCCACCATGCTTGCTAATTATACTTTTAAGGGTGGAATACCAAAGAAACTTGGAGATCCAGGAGTACCTACTATACCATGCTCCATTAAGAGAAATTATGTTAAAACTGCTTTATGTGATCTTGGAGCCGGTGTTAGTGTTATGCCTCTCTCTTTATATCGTAGACTTGACTTGAATAAGTTGACACCTACTGAAATATCTTTGCAAATGGCTGATAAATCAACTGCTATACCTGTCGGTATTTGTGAGGATGTGCCTGTTGTGGTTGCAAACGTTACTATTTTAACGGACTTTGTTATTCTTGATATTCCCGAGGACGATAGTATGACTAGTATTCTTGGAAGACATTTTCTTAATACTGCAGGCAATGTCACTTTTCATGTTAATGTAATGAGCATACGGTACACTTTCCGAGGAAACAACCTCAAGTTCATAGTATCAACTCTATTGGAAAAATTCCATCGATTATATTTGGAGGTTTTGAATTTCCTCTTCCTACTGTCAAGAGGAAAATATGATATACTTATTATAGGGGATGTGCATATCCCTGTTGAGGTAACCTAGTGTTATTCGAAATTTCTCCAGTTTCATGTTAATCGGAATGAGTTTGTTAACAAGACTTGATCAGCCTTGTTAGTGGATTCTTTTTTATGAGCATGAGATGGATGAAACTAGAAGCACAGCCTTCTGTACCGTCTTTATACTTTCTGTTATTTAGTTGAAATAAAGTAAAAATAGTATTTTTCTGTCTGTTTCCTGATTTATCCGTGCAATATAAAAATATCCCGAAAATAAAAGTCCTCAGAATGACATGCCAATTTAATATGATTTTTCAGGAATATTTGAGGATTTATAGTGCAAAAATCACCGCGGGGGGAGCTTCCACCTGGTCACGAGGGTGGAGGGTGCGCCCTACCCCCCTGGGCGCCCCCCTGCCTCGTGGGCCCATGGTGGCCCTCCTCCACCTATTCCTGCACCCATCCTCTTCTTCTTCCTTCCACAAACACGGAAAACCAACTCAAGCACGAGTTCTAGGCCACTTTGTTGTGATTTTCGATCTCCTTGCTCAAAGCACCTCTCGCAAAACTTCTTGGGGAGATTGTTCCTTGGTATGTGACTCCTCCATTGGTCCAATTAGTTTTTGTTCTAGTGCTTTATTCATTGCAAATTTGTGCTGCATAGGTGACCATGTTCTTGAGCTTTCATGTCAAATTTATATGGTTCCAAGTAGTTCTAATGCTTGATATAGGTTCTAGGCACTTGTAGGAGTAGTTGCTATCAATTTTGTTGAAGTTGGTTCACTTTTGTTTGAAGTTACTAAAAATTTCAGAAATTTTTCAGAGAAAAACAATATGCTTAGGAAGATGTTCCAGGGTGGTTTGTCTAAGAAGCAAGGACCCAGGCTTGCACTTCGTGATGCTGACGAGGAACCACCAAGAGACGCTCTAGTGCGACCTTGCGAACGGCCGTCGGAAAATTTTATGGATCGTGCGGGAATTAAAGAAGAATTTAAAGCATATTTGCATAATGCCGGTCTTGAGTACTTTGACGCAGACAAATGCCCCCAGGATCATGATCTCACAAGCTCATTTGTGAGGAGGTTTGAGTGTTCATCTTCGCGTAATTATCCTTCAGTCATGTTTGATCTTTATGACAAATCTTATACCATGGACTTAGAGGATTTCACTTTTTCTTGCAAACTTCCACAATGGGGTAGTGTTAGGGATCCCCCTAAATCTGAATTTAGAGACTTTCTTGCTAGTATAACTGTGGGGGAATCCAGAGATATAACGCAAGCCACTATAGGGAGCATTCACTTTCCTGCTATACATTATTTTGCTCTCTTCATAGGTAGATGCACAAATGCTAAGGATGAAGCATGTCACATGTGTGTCCCTGATCTCGGCATTCTCAGGAGTGTTGTGTTAGGTGACCAATCTTATCATATGGGAGCCATTGTAGATCGTAGGTTGCATCATAATAGACATAACGGAGATTTCTTTGGAGGAATTTATGCAACCCGCTTAGCTAATTTTCTTGAGATAGACATTCGTGAGGGTGATATGGAGTTATCCCCTACTTATTTAGATTTTGACTCTATGGTTTCCCACCAGTTTGTTGAGAGGACGGAACCACCTCTCCAGTATCGACTAATCTTTAACAAACGACATGTTGTCCGTATTACTCTTCCTGCTCCTGCCTTCTTTGATTCTCAGACAAAAGGAAGATATGTTATTACCAGAGAGGAGGCAGATGAGTACGAGAGAAGAGCGGAGGCAGCTTGACGCCACGCTGCAGCTCAGGAGGCGATAGCCGCTGCATTGCAGTATGACCCCAGCTACACCTACGGGTATCCGCCAGGCTATCCCTGGCAATAGACCAACTTTGGCCAAAAGCCTAAGCTTGGGGGAGTACGTATTTCTCACCGACATTACATTTATGTTCACACACACTCATTTCTAGATGTCGGTGCTCATACTCTTTCACTGTAATATCCATGCTAGTTTATTTTCTTTTCTGCTTTCTTCTTGTGTGTTTAATAAACATTAAGAAAAACAAAAAAAATTAGTAGTAGTTTATTTTTCCTGCTGTAGTAGTAATAATTAAAAAGAAAACCCAAAAATATTTCCCGTTCTTATTTTGCTTGTTGGGAGCTTTCCGTGTAAATAGTTTTATTTCTTTTCTTTTCTTTGGGGTCGATGGAGAAGACCATGATTAAATTGTTGAAGTGGCTCTTATATGCATCATTGTTGATTTAACCAAGAGCCCATATTGCCTTGTCTTCTCCTGTTTATTGAATGCTCATGATTCCATCTTAGTCCAATGCACGTGCACTCTTATTATTATTCACATCGTTCGGTCGTGCAAGTGAAAGGCAATTATGATGATATATGATGGGTGGTGAGATGGGAAAAGCTGGTATGAACTCGACCTCTTTTGTTTTTGTAAATATGATGAGTTCATCATTCTTGATTCAGCTTATTATGAATAATCATGTTTTTCAATGACAATTAGAGATCATAGTTGCTCGTGCCATGCTTGATTAGCTATGAGTTATAATGGTTTACCTTGTGTGCCAACATGCTATTAAAATGGTTGTGATGTGGTATGATGGGTTGGTATCCTCCTTTGAATGATTTAATTGACTTGACTTGGCACATGTTCACGCATGTAGTTGAAACAAATCAACATAGCCTTCACGCTATTTATGTTCATGGTGGATTATATCCTACTCATGCTTGTACTCAATGTTTATTCATTTTAATGCATGTTCATGACTGTTGTCGCTCTCTAGTTGGTCGCTTCCCAGTCTTTTGCTAGCCTTCACTTGTACTAAGCGGGAATACTGCTTGTGCATCCAATCCCTTAAACCCCAAAGTTATTCCATATGAGTCCACCATGCCTTCCTATATGCGGTATCTACCTGCCGTTCCAAGTAAATTTGTATGTGCCAAACTCTAAACCTTCAAATAAACATTCTGTTTTGCATGCTCCAATAGCTCATATATCAACTAGGGCTGCCCTTATCTTCCGTGTTAGGCGGGTTATTCTCAAGAGGACTGGACTCCGCTCCTCACTCACGAGAAAATGGCTGGTCACCGGGATGCCCAGTCCCATGCTTTATGCAAACTAAATCAAAATAATTGCAAACAAAATTCCCCCCGGGACCCGTTGAATGTTGGAGGCACTCGTTGTTTCGAGCAAGCCATGGATTGATGCTTGTGGAGGAGGGGGAGTATAAACTTTACCATTCTGTTTGGGAACCGCCTATAATTTGTTTAGCATGGAAGATATCATCATCTCTTAGTTGTTATGTTGACAATAAAAGTATGCCGCTCAAAATATAATTTATCTCTATTTCAAAACCGAGATCTGGCACCTCTACAAATCCCTGCTTCCCTCTGCGAAGGGCTTATCTATTTACTTTTATGTTGAGTCATCACCCTCTTATTAAAAGCACTAGCTGGAGAGCACAACTGTCATTTGCATTCATTACTGTTAATCTATATTGGGTATGACTATGATTGGATCTCTTTTACCATGAATTACAATGTCTAGTCAGTCCTTGATCTTTAAAGGTGCTCTGCATTTATGTTTTGTGGTCTCAGAAAGGGCTAGCGAGATACCATCTTGTTATATCATATTATGATTGTTTTGAGAAAGTGTTGTCATCCGAGATTTATTATTATGGCTTGCTAGTTGATTATGTTATTGATATGAGTAAACATGAGACCTAGGAGTTACTGCAAATGTGGTTAGTTATGATCTTTGCTGAAAACCTAAATGCTGGCTTGACATAGGTACAACAACAAGAGCAAACAGAGTTTGTAAAAGTTTTTCCTTTTATCTTTCAGTTTGTCAACTGAATTGCTTGAGGACAAGCAAGGGTTTAAGCTTGGGGGAGTTGATACGTCTCCGTCATATCTACTTTTCCAAACACTTTTTCCCTTGTTTTGGACTCTAACTTGTATGATTTGAATGGAATTAACCCGGACTAACGCTGTTTTCAGCAGAATTGCCATGATGTTGTTTTATGTGCAGAAAACAAAAGTTCTCGGAATGACCTGAAACTCCACGGGATGTCTTATAAAAAATAATAAAAAATCCTCGCCAAAGATGAAGACCAGGGGGCCCACACCTAGTCCACGAGGGTGGGGGCGCGCCCCCCCTCCTGGGCACGCCCCCTACCTCGTGGGCCCCCTGGACACCTTCCGACGCCAACTCCAACTCTATATACTGGCTTTGGGGGAGAAGAAAATCAGGGAGAAGAAATCATCGCGTTTTATGATACGGAGCCGCCGCCAAGCCTTAAAACCTCTCGGGAGCGCTGATCTGGAGTCCCTTCGGGGCTCCGGAGAGGGGGATTCGTCGCTGTCGTCATCATCAACCATCCTCCATCACCAATTTCATGATGCTCACCGTCGTGCGTGACTAATTCCATCGTAGGCTTGCTGGACAGCGATGGGTTGGATGAGATTTATCATGTAATCGAGTTAGTTTTGTTAGGGTTTGATCCCTAGTATCCACTATGTTCTGAGATTGATGTTGCTATGACTTTGCTATGCTTAATGCTTGTCACTAGGGCCCGAGTGCCATGATTTCAGATCTGAACCTATTATGTTTTCATGAATATATGTGAGTTCTTGATCCTATCTTGCAAGTCTATAGTCACCTATTATGTGTTATGATCCGACAACCCCGAAGTGACAATAATCGGGATACTTCTCGGTGATGACCATAGTTTGAGGAGTTCATGTATTCACTATGTGCTAATGCTTTGTTCCGGTTCTCTATTAAAAGGAGGCCTTAATATCCCTTGGTTTCCAATAGGACCCCGCTGCCACGGGAGGGTAGGACAAAATATGTCATGCAAGTTCTTTTCCATAAGCACGTATGTGTCGGGGAAGCTGATCGTGACCCACGAACACCTATGGGACCCGGCGGACCGAGTCCCTTGTGGTTCGGTGGGGGGCGGAGATTGCACGAAGAGCAGATCGAGGCGATGCACACGAGCAGTTTACCCAGCTTCGGAGCTCTCCGGAGAGATAATACTCCTACTGCTGCTTGGTTGATTGTATTGTGTTCTTGCTAGGGAGCAATGAGAGCTACAAAACCTAGCTTGGGTGAATGTAGTATCGAATGAGTCGAACGAACCGAACCCTTTCTACGTTGCGCATGGGCCTCCTTTTATAGGCTCAAGGGGTCTCCGACAGGTGGCAACGTAGATGAGGGTACAAATGGAAAAACAGTAGTTGGTATACCGACTTGTACAGTGTACAGTGCATATACCTAACTCTGACGGCAAGGGACAAGATCAATAAATGCCCATCCCTGTGGCCTAAACAGTGCAACAGGGACCGTCAAGTGCACCACCGTTTGCCACCATGGTAAGCTTGTCAGCGCCGCTTATCGCTGCTCCCCGCTGGCTGCACAACCTCTTGACACGCACACCTGGAATGGCCCCATGGCGACACGTTGGTGGATGAGCTGGAGCGGAGATGAAGAGAGGTTGCTTGCCGCGGCAAGCACCTTGCCGCGGCTGAATCCTTGTCGCGCTCGGGAGCTTGTCGCTCACCGAGCCTTCCCGGCAAGCTCCTCTTGCCGGGGTCTTGTCTTCTGCGTGCCCTGAGTGGCCTTCCCGGCAAGCTCCTCTTGCTGGGGTCTTGAATACTTTGTTCTTGAATGGCTCCAAAGGAGCCGCGGAGGACCTTGGCGGTCACTAGGTAAGCCTTGCCGCGGGGTGCTGCAACTGCCCGTGCACGAGTTCGGGATACTAGGGTACCCCTACTCTAGTACACCGACAGGAGCCCCCGGGCCTGGGCCACACACGACGCCCAGCTCTGTTGGGCCAGGCCCAATACGATCTGCAGACACGCTGCCTAGATCACGCCGTTACTCGCCCGGACCCACCACGTCCCCACAACAGCACGCGTCGAGCGTGGCGTCGTGGGAGAGATCGTGGGGCTTTCTTTAATTGAAAGCGGGCGTCCGCCCCTCTCCCTCCTTATAAGCGGGGAAGCAGGGCAGGACACCCACCTTGCCATTGCTGTCACATCAAAACCACCGCCGCCCCCTTCTTCTCAAGTCCGAAGAGAGCGACGCCCCGCCCCCCATCGCCACCAGCGCCCTCAACGTCGTCGGCCTCCTCCACCACCTCCACCATTGCTCAAAGCCGACAAGGGAAGGCGTGAAGTCGGCCGAGGCGCAGCGCGCTCATGGCCTTCTGCGAAAGGAGCGGGCCACCGACCCCGCTCGATGCAGGGAGCTGCTGGGAGGGTACTACCTCTTCGGTCGACGGAGGCAGGCGCACCAGACGAGGGTGATCTCCGCCGCCGCATCCGAGAAGGTTTCTGTCGGGTACCCCTTCTCCGCGCTTTTCTTCTACTGCGGGCTCTGCCCGCCCTTTTCCGAATTCTTTTGCGACATCATGAATACCTACGGTCTCCGCCTCCTTGATTTCACCCCCAACGCCGTCCTGACCATGGCGGTTTTCGCACACCTTTGCGAAAACTTTGTCGGAGTCCACCCAAATGTAGCCCTCTTCCGCCACTTCTTCATGCCCCGCGTTGAGAGAGGAGAGCCGCTGTCGGAGGGATTGCTTGGATCTCGATGTCGGCAAGAAAGAAGCATATCTGGAAGGAGAGCTTCGTAGCAAGTGGGAGGAGTGGAGAGCCGATTGGTGTTGGATCATTGAGGAGAACCGCAACCCTTCACATGGCGCCAAAATCCCATAGTCTTGGCAGCGATTGGAGCAACTTGGCGCCGGAGGATGCTAGGTTGAAGATTGCCGTGACCCGGATCTTGCGCCTCAGGCATGCCGGACTCACTGTAGGTGCTGTTGGCGCGGATTTCCTTCGTCGCTGCATCGCTCCCTTGCATGAGAGGAGGAGACCTGCTTGGGAGTTCCAAAATGCGGCAGACATCATGAGGCTGCGCCCGGGCCTCAACTGGAATTTCACTATCTTGGAGCTAGATGCGATGCTGCTGGAGCTGTTCAAGCCCGACCCAGATCGCCCCGAGTGGTTCATGTTGCCGAGGGGGGTCGTTCCTTTGTGCAACAACTCTTCGCTTGACCGCATCCGTGCGATGATGCCTTTGTGCGATTCCCATGGGATCGTTCCAACTTGGCAAGAGCCCGCCGACGACATCGTGCAGCAGTTCTTCGACAGCTTGGAAGAAGTGCCGATCCGTGCCGACGAGCAGAAGTGGCTCACCCGTGACACCACCGACGCCGAGCTGGAGCGCATCGCCACCAGGCTGGAGGAGGCGGCGGAAGCTGCTGCCGCCGGTGAGTTCGGGTTCACCATGGAGGAGGCGGAGGCAGCCGAGGCGGCAAGCCTTGCCGACCGAGAGGAACTTGCCGGCGCAGAGGAGCAGGCCGAGCCCGATCTTTGAGCGAGCGAGCCTGCCGGCGCCTCCCTCCACCTTGAGATAACTTGTCGCGGGAGGAGCCGCAGCTCCTGACCAAGAAGGCGCATCCGCAAGACTGGGGAAGTGGCGGGGCGGCAGACGGGCCAACAGTCGTCGCGCCGCGCGACACGCTCCACCGCGACAAGCTCTGTTGCCGCGGGAGCGCCTCACGCTGCCACAGCAACCGGAGCGGGGCCTTCTGGGACCACGGCTCCCGCACCCGCCAAGCGTCCGAGGGAGCCTACTCTTCCAGCTCGTCGCACCGGAGGTGGAGCGGAATTCGACTTCTCCGCTCTCAGCTCCGAGGAAGAAGAAGAAGAGTAAGATCTTGTCGCTGTACTTGTAATCCTTCAATTTGCTGCTTTGTCTTGTATCTGACTTGCTTCGTTCTTGAAGAACTTGGCGCTGATCACGGCGAGCTCGTGGATCCGATGACGCGGTGGAGTCGCTGTCGAGGTGGATCCGAGGAGCTGGTGATCTTGGCCTTCTGGATGGGGAGTGCATGGTGGTTGCACCCCCATAGGTTTCGTCGCCACCGGCTCGTGCCTTGTCGTCTCGCCGCGGCAAGGATGCAGTTGGTTGCCGCGGAGTGTCGCCGTTGGCAAAGCCGATGAGACTTTGAATGGTGGCCCTCCATTCGTCGACCTTGTCAGCCGTTGGAGGGTAATCCAGGAGCAGTTGAGCCCGTGCCAAAGCTTCCGCTTGAGTAGTGGGCGGCAATGGCGAACGGTGTGAGGAGCGGGATGTGCTCGGACTTCTAAATACATTAGAAGGAGCAGCATCCCGTCCAGGCGACCGTGCCCCACTCGTACCAGCCTGTTGGCGCGCGAGCTGCTCTTGTGCGTCTCTGGATCCACCAGCTCGATCTTGGCCCAACGAACATATGGCACTGCGAGCACCATGACGCTGTCCGTCTCGCGCCTCCTGAGATGGACGCGGTACGTATTCGGACGCCGAGGTTTGCGCCGCCTTGTCCTTGGACTTGGCAGCGTCGTGGGCTCCCTCGACGACGCCCGTTCCTCCGCCAGCGTCTTCCCCACCACTCGTCAGCTCCGGTGGTGGTGGGTCTGACGCGGACGGCTCTGTCGCCGCCGAAGCCTTCTTCTTCGATGGCATGTTGATGAAGGTGATGAAGAAGTTGCTCGTGTGACCGCTGGATCAGGGTCACACAGCCTCGATGCTCCCCTACCTGGCGCGCCAAAGATGTCGGGGAAGCTGGTCGTGACCCACGAACACCTATGGGACCCGGCGGACCGAGTCCCTTGTGGTTCGGTGGGGGGCGGAGATTGCACGAAGAGCAGATCGAGGCGATGCACACGAGCAGTTTACCCAGCTTCGGAGCTCTCCGGAGAGATAATACTCCTACTGCTGCTTGGTTGATTGTATTGTGTTCTTGCTAGGGAGCAATGAGAGCTACAAAACCTAGCTTGGGTGAATGTAGTATCGAATGAGTCGAACGAACCGAACCCTTTCTATGTTGCACATGGGCCTCCTTTTATAGGCTCAAGGGGTCTCCGACTGGTGGCAACGTAGATGAGGGTACAAATGGAAAAACAGTAGTTGGTATACCAACTTGTACAGTGTACAGTGCATATACCTAACTCTGACGGCAAGGGACAAGATCAATAAATGCCCGTCCCTGTCGCCTAAACAGTGCAACACGGACCGTCAAGTGCACCACCGTTTGCCACGATGGTAAGCTTGTCAGCGCCGCTTATCGCTGCTCCCCGCTGGCTGCACAGCCTCTTGACACGCACGCCTGGAATGGCCCCATGGCGACAAGTTGGTGGATGAGCTGGGCGGAGATGAAGAGAGGTTGCTTGCGCGGCAAGCACCTTGCCTTGACTGAATCCTTGTTGTCGCTTGGGAGCTTGTCGCTCATCGAGCCTTCCCGGCAAGCTCCTCTTGCCGGGGTCTTGTCTTCTGCGTGCCCTGAGTGGCCTTCCCGGCAAGCTCCTCTTGTCGGGGTCTTGAATACTTTGTTCTTGAATGGCTCCAAAGGAGCCGCAGAGGACCTTGGCGGTCACTAGGTAAGCCTTGCCGCGGGGTGCTGCAACTGCCCGTGCACGAGTTCGGGATACTAGGGTACCCCTACTCTAGTACACCGACAGTATGACTATATATGGAATACATGCCTACATTACATTGATGAATTGGAGCTAGTTCTGTGTCACCCTATGTTATGACTGTTACATGACGAACCGCATCTGGCATAATTATCCATCACTGATCCGGTGCCTACGAGCTTTCCATATACTGGTTCTCGCTTATTTGCTTTTCCGTTGCTACTGTTACAATCACTACAAAATACGAAAAACATTACTTTTGTTGTCTTTACTTTTGTTACCGTTACCACCACTATCATATTACTTTGCTACTAAACACTTTGCTGCAGATACTAAGTTTCCAGGTGTGGTTGAATTGACAACTCAGCTGCTAATACTTGAGAATATTCTTTGGCTCCCCTTGTGTTGAATCAATAAATTTGAGTTGAATACTCTACCCTTGAAGGCTATTGCGATCCCCTATACTTGTGGGTTATCAATGACCTCTGTCCTGCTGTTCTTGGTCTCGTTGCACCGATATGGAAACCATTGCCTGATGCCTCGGGACTCCTCGCCTGCACCTGCTCCTTTAGCACCAAAGAGGAAACCAGTACTCTGCGCCTGCTGGCGCTCGCCTGGCCTTGGTCGTCATGGCTCATGTCACGGGAACCTCACGAGGTGCCTCTCGCCTTGATCTCTCTGCTCCTCGCGAGCCAGCCTAGCGAGGCTGCCCCTGAGGAGGTCTTGTGTCGCCCGCCTCGCGAGGCTTCGCCCCTCGCGACGGTCTTTAGTGTTTGCTGGTGAAGATGGGCCGTACAGGGCCGCTCATGGAGCCACGCCGTGGGCCGCAGGCAGGCAAGTCTGGGGACCCCCGTTCCCAGAACGCCGACAAAAACCACCGCCGTGCTCTAAAAAGATATAAGTGAAGCACTAGAGCAAAATTGTATAGCTCAAAAGATATAAGTGAAGCACATAGAGTATTCTAATAAATTCTGATTCATGCTTGTCTCTCCCAAAAGGTGTCTACAGCAAGGACAATTGTGGTAAACTAAAAAACAAAGACTCAAATCATACAAAACGCTCCAAGCAAAACACATATCATGTGGTGAATAAAAATATAGCCTCAAGTAAAGTTACCGATAGACGAAGACGAAAGAGGGGATGCCTTCCGGGGCATCCCCAAGCTTAGGCTTTTGGTTGTCCTTGAATTTTACGTTGGGGTGCCTGGGTCATCCCCAAGATTAGGCTCTTGCCACTCCTTATTCCACAATCCATCAAATCTTTACCCAAAAACTTGAAAACTTCACAACACAAAACTCAACAGAAAATCTCGAGAGCTCCGTTAGTATAAGAAAATAAACCACCACTTTAATGTACTATAATGAACTCATTATTTATTTATATTGGTGTTAAAACTACTGTATTCCAACTTCTCTATGGTTCATACCCCCCGATACTACTCATAGATTCATCAAAATAAGCAAACAACACACGAAAAATAGAATCTGTCAAAACAGAACAGTCTGTAGCAATCTGATTTGTTAGAATACTTATGGAACTCCAAATATTCTACCAAATTAGGACGACCAGGGTAATTTGTATATTAATCTATTGCAAAAGTAATCAGGGTCAAATCTCTTTTCTGTGATTTATGAAAAATATTCTCGTGAGCGCAAAGTTTCTGTCTTTTTCAGCAAGATCAAACAACTATCATCCAAGAAGATCCTAAAGGCTTTACTTGGCACAAACACTAATTAAAACATAAAAAACATAATCATAACATTAGCATTATGAATTATTTATTACTAAACATTAGCAAAATGCAAAGAACAGAAATAAAATTGGGTTGCCTCCCAAGAAGCGCTATCGTTTAACACCCCTAGCTGGGCATTGATAATTTCGATGATGCTCACATGAAAGAGAAGAATTGAAGCACAAAGAGAGCATCATATAGCATATGAAAAACACATCTAATTCTAACATACTTCCTATGGATAGGCATCTTATAGGCAAATAAATTATCAAGACAAGCAAAAACTAGCATATGCAAGAAAGAAGTGAGAAACAATAACAATCTCAACATAACGAGAGGTAATTTAGTAAACTGAATATTTCTACAACCATATTTTCCTCTTTCATAATAATTACATGTGGGATCATATTCAAATTCAACAATAAAGCTCTCACATAAAATTTTCTCTACATGATCCACATGCATGCAAAGTTGACACTCTTCCAAAATAGTGGGAATATCATTAACTAAAGTCATGGCCTCTCCAAACCCACTTTTATCAAAAACTTTATAAGATTGAACATTATCCAAATATGTGGGTTCTAAAGTTGACACTCTTCCAAACCCACTTTTAGTATTATTTCAAACATTATTATCAATCTCATATTCATCATGGGGCTTAAATAAATTTTCAAGATCATAAGAAGAATCATCCCAATCATGATAATTGCAACAAGTAGCAAACATAGCAAAATTACCATCCCCAAGCTTAAGGTTTTGGATATTATTAGCACAATTGACATCAATAGAATTTATAGTAAAACCATTGCAATCATGATTTTTATTCAAGGAGCTATCATGAATTACTTCATAAATTTCTTCATCACAATTTTCAGATTCACGAATTTCAAGCAAAACTTCATAAAGATAATCTAGTGGACAAAACCCACTAGCAATTGGTTCGTCATAATTGGATCTCTTAAAGATATTAGCGACTGGATGAGGATCCATAAACTTTTAGGAAGCACGGATGCAAGCAAAAAGAAGACACATGGTAACACAAGATCGAACGGAAGAAGGGTGAAAGAAAAGGCAAAGGTTTTCGAAAATCGTTTTAGAAGTGGGGGAGAGGAAAACAAGAGGCGAATGGCAAATAATGTAATGCGAGGGAGAAGAGTTTATGATGGGTACTTGGTATGTCTTGACTTAGCGTAGATTTCCCCGGCAACGGCGCCAAAAATCCTTCTTGCTACCTATTGAGCATGCGTTGGTTTTCCCTTGAAGAGGAAAGGGTGATGCAGCAAAGTAGCGTAAGTTTTCCCTCAGTTTTTGAGAACCAAGGTATCAATCCAGTAGGAGACAACGCGCAAGTCACCTAGCACCTGCACAAACAATCAAGAACCTTGCAACCAACGCGATAAAGGGGTTATCGATCCCTTCACGGTCACTCACAAAAGTGAGATCTAATAGAGATAGTGAAGTAATTATTTTTGGTATTTTTGTTGTATAGATTGGAAATTAAAGATTGCAAAATAGTAAACGAGATGCGATGTAAATAAAAGAGATGCAATATAATAAGAAAGAGACCCAGGGGCCATAGGTTTCACTAGTGGCTTCTCTCAAGATAGCATGTATTACGGTGGGTGAACAAATTACTACCGAGCAATTGATAGAAAAGCGCATAATTATGAAGACATCTAAGGCAATGATCATGAATATAGGCATCACGTCCGTGTCAAGTAGATAGAAACGATTCTGCATCTACTAATATTACTCCACACATCGACCGCTATCCATCATGCATCTAGAGTATTAAGTTCATAAGAACAGAGTAACGCATTAAGCAAGATGACATGATGTAGAGGGATAAACTCGGGCAATATGATATAAACCCCATCTTTTTATCCTCGATGGAAACAATACAATACGTGCCTTGCTGCCCCTCATCCTTTGGGAAAGGACAACGCAAGATTGAACCCAAAGCTAAGCACTTCGCCATTGCAAGAAAGATCAATCTAGTAGGCCAAACTAAATCGATAATTCAAAGAGACTTGCAAAGATGTCAAATCATGCATATAAGAATTCAGAGAAGAACCAAATAATATTCATAGATAATCAAGTTCATAAATCCACAATTCATCGGATCTCGGCAAACACACCACAAAAGAGTATTACATCAATAGATCTCCAAGAACACCGAGGAGAACTTTGTATTGAGTATCAAAGAGAGAGAAGAAGCCATCTAGCTAATAACTATGGACCCGAAGGACTGTGGTAAACTACTCACACTAAATCGAAGAGGCTGTGGCGTTGATGTAGAAGCCCTCCGTGATCTATTCCCCCTCCGGAAGATCGCCGGAAAAGGCCCCAAGATGGGATCTCACGGGTATAGAAGGTTGCGGCGGTGGAAAAGTGGTTTCATGGCTCCCCCTGATGTTTCTAGGGTATAAGAGTATATATAGGCGAAAGAACTACGTCAGTGGAGCTATGAGGGGCCCACAAGGGTGGGGGGCGCACCTACCCCTCTAGGCGTGCCCTCCTGCCTCGTGGACGCCTCGCTGCGTCTCCGACTTCATCTCCAAGTCTTCTGGTTTGCTTTCAGTCCAAGAAAGATCATCACGAAGGTTTCATTCCGTTTGGACTCCGTTTGGTATTCCTTTTCTGCAAAACTCTAAAATAGGCCAATAATAGAAATTGGCACTGGGCCTCCGGTTAATAGGTTAGTCCCAAAATAATATAAAATAGCATATTAAATCCCATTAAACATCCAAAACAGATAATATAATAGCATGGAATAATAAAACATTATAGATACGTTGGAGACATATCAAATTTATTGATGAAATGAATCATAATATATACGACTTTGCTGTTAGAGTTGCAACTAGAGGAGATAAAATGACTCAGGAACCACTTTATCGAGGGACACCCTAAAAGAGTATAACAAGATTCACAAAGATTTAACACTTATGCACCTAGTCCTTCTAGAAAGAAAAAGAAAAAGAAAAATGATAGGACTTTGCATACTTCTAGTCAACCTGAAATAGAAAAACCTCCTGATAATGATAATGAAACTGCTATCTCTGATGTTGAAACTCAGTCTGGTAATGAACACTCACCTAGTGATAATTCAAAAGATAATGATGAGGTTCATGAAGACTTTCAACAAAATAATGATAAAGAACCAGATAATGATGTTGAGATAGAACCACCTGTTGATCTTGATAACCCACAACCTAAGAATAAAAGATATGATAAGAGAGACTTCATTGCTGGAAAACACGGTAAAGAAAGAGAACTGTGGGTTCAAAAACCTATGCCTTTTTCCACCCAAGTCAACTAAAAAGAAAGATGATGAAGAATTTGAAAGCTTTGCTGAAATGCTGAGGCCAGTCTTTTTGCATACTCGCTTGACTGATATCTTAAAAATGCCTCCTTATCCAAAGTATATGAAAGACATCATCAAAAATAAGAGAAAAATACCAGAAGCTGAAATAACCACTATGCTTGCTAATTATACATTTAAAGATGGAGTACCTAGAAAACTTGGAGATCCGGGAATACCAACTATACCTTGCTCTATCAAAAAGAATTATGTGAAAAATGCTTTGTGTGATTTAGGAGCTGGTGTTAGTGTTATGCCTTTCTGTTTATATAAAAGGCTTGACTTGAATAAACTCACACCTACTGAAATATCGTTGCAAATGGCTGACAAATCAACTGCCATACCTATCGGTATTTGTGAGGATGTGCCCGTTGTTGTTGCTAATGTTACTATTTGACTGACTTTGTTATACTTGAGATGCCCACCTGTTGATCTTGATAACCCACAACCTAAGAATAAAAGATATGATAAGAGAGACTTCATTGCTGGAACACACGGTAAAGAAAGAGAACTGTGGGTTCAAAAACCTATGCCTTTTTCCACCCAAGTCAACTAAAAAGAAAGATGATGAAGAATTTGAAAGCTTTCTTTGAAATGTTGAGGCCGATCTTTTTGCATACTAAACTTGTGATATCTTAAAAATGCCTCCTTATCCAAAGTATATGAAAGACATCATCAAAAATAAGAGAAAAATACCAGAAGCTGAAATAACCACTATGCTTGCTAATTATACATTTAAAGATGGAGTACCTAGAAAACTTGGAGATCCGGGAATACCAACTATACCTTGCTCTATCAAAAAGAATTATGTGAAAAATGCTTTGTGTGATTTAGGAGCTGGTGTTAGTGTTATGCCTTTCTGTTTATATAAAAGGCTTGACTTGAATAAACTCACACCTACTGAAATATCGTTGCAAATGGCTGACAAATCAACTGCCATACCTATCGGTATTTGTGAGGATGTGCCCATTGTTGTTGCTAATGTTACTATTTTGACTGACTTTGTTATACTTGAGATGCCCGAGGACGACAATATGTCGATTATCCATGGTAGACCCTTCTTGAATATTGCAGGGGCTGTTATTGATTGCAATAAAAGAAAGGTCACTTTTCATATCAATGGTAATGAGCATACGGTGCACTTTCCGAAGAAACAATTCCAAGTGAATGGTATTAACGTTATTGAAAAATCTCCGACGATCACTATTGGAAGTTTTCAAATACCTCTATCTACTGTTAAAAAGAAATATGAAATGATTACTGTTGGGGAAATGCATATCCCCATTGAGGTAATTTAGTGATTTACAAAAGTTTTTCGGTTTGATGCTAATTGAAAGTGGTTGTTAATAAGACTTGATCAACCTTATTAACGTATCATCTTTTAGAGGTATGAAGTTGATGAATTTAGTAAGCACTATGTTATGTCCCTACCTTTTGTTTTATGTTTTTATTAGTTAAATAAAATGAAATGACATGTTTTGTCTGTTTTCTGATTTTCCCGTGCAATAAAAAATGACCCAAAAATAAAATTTCTCGGAATGCCTTGAAAATTTAATACGATCTTTTCTGAATATTTCTGAATTTCTGGTGCAACTAATTTCAGTGGGAGGTGCACCAGGTGGGCACAACCCACCTGGGCGCGCCAGGACCTCCAGGCACGCCCTGGTGGGTTGTGGTCCCCACATGGCCCCCCTCACTTATCTCTTCACACCACATCATCACTCACCTCCAGAAAATAATCTCCATTGCTCTCTCTCCCGTCTTCCTGCTCTCAAACCCGCAGATTTCGATCTCTTTGCTCGAAGCTCTGTTTCTGAAACTATTTCAGGGGATTGTTGCTTGGTATGTGACTCCACTGTTTGTCCAATTAGTTTTTTAGTGGTTTATTAGCTTGCATGTTGAATTCTTAGAGTTCTAAGTAGTTTGAATGCTTGCTATGGCATCTATGTATCCCTATGAGTAGTTGGTAGCATTTTTGTGAAGTTTTCTTGAGAAAATTTTGTGGGCTAATAAATTTCAGAATTTTGTTCATAGGAAAACCATGAATATTTTTAGGAAGTTTGGCTCTAAGAAGAACTCCAAGGGTGTTATTGGGGAGTCATCTGATAGTGATCTCCATCCACAGAGGTTGGCGGAAGTACGACCGCACACCCCGTTCCTGGAAGAGGCTAGAATCCTTCAAGAGTTCACACAATATGCTACTAATGTCGGCCTCACCGACTTCATCACAGATGAGTGTGAACAGCACCAAATCCTCACAAACATCTTTGTTCAAAGTTTTACTTTCCTTCCTAGGAATAATCCTCCTGAAGTGAGCTTTGATTTATATGCTGAAAACCATCAGATACCACTTACTGAATTTTGTGACATATGCATGATCCCTTCTTATGGGAGCTTAGACGAGCCTAGGCCGACGGAGTTTGAGAACTTTTATTGCACTTTGAAAGTGGGAGATGAGAGAGGGGTGTCAGCTATCACTGCCGCTGGCTTGCATTTTCCTGCTATTCATTACTTTGCTCTTTTCATTGCAAAATGTTTGCTTGCTAGAGAGAAGGTGGGTGCACTTAGTTCACCAGACCTTGCTGTTTCACCTCCACATTAATAAATCCAAGGGTAAAATACATGGTGGGATTTTTGCTACTCGTTTGGTGGATCACTTTAATGTTGAGATACGCCATCATGGTTACCCTCTGACCAAGGTTTACCTAGACCGCGCAGCCATGGATCACCACCATTTCACTAATAAAGATTCTCCTGACATTCCTATTCCTTATAACCTGTTTTTTACCATTGAAACTCGTGATACTATTCCGTTGCCTGCTCCTGCCTTGTTTGATTCTATTGCCAAGGGCGGATATAGGATCATGCATGTGGACATCATCGCCTACCGGAATGCTCATGCTGCTGTAGAGGTAGAGGAGGAGCCTCAGCAGTGGGATGAGTGGATGACCGCTCCTAAGTAACCCTACTACCATTCAGTCTACTGATCGAGTACCAAGTTTGGCCAAAAGCCTAAGCTTGGGGGAGTATGTGTTTTCACCGACATTACATTCATGTCCACTTATTTCATTTGTCGGTGCTCACACTTTTTCATTGTATCATCTATGCTTAGATTTATTTTTCTTGCTTTCTTCTTGTATGTTTGAAAAACTTTAGAAAAAAATAGTTGTAGTTAATTTCCTTTCTATGCATGCTTAGTAGTAGTATTAAAAAGAAAATCCAAAAATGTTTCCTTGTTCTTCTTTTGCTTGTCGGGAGCTTTCCCGTGTAAATGTTTTTTTTCGTTTTTGCTTTGCCCTTTTATTTGCTTGTTCGAGAAAACCAAAAACTCCAAAAATATTTCAGTGTGTTTATCTGAATTTCTTTTTATTTGAGTTGTACCGAGGAGAAGACCACGATGAAAATGTTGAGTGGCTCTCATATGAATAAATGTTGATCTAATAAAGAGCACATTTTACCTTGTCTTCTCTGTTGAATAAAATGTTTGCAGATTCCAGCTTAGTCCACGACACTCTTGCACTATTATTATGTTCATATCGTTCGGTGATGCAAGTGAAAGGAAATAATGACGACATTTGATGAACTGGTCGTGGCAGAGAGAAATGGGTATGAACTCGACTTGTTCTGTTTGTGTAAATATGTTTAACTTGGTATCAATGATTCAACCCATTATGATTAAACATGTTTCCAATGACAATAGAGATTATAGTTTCTCATGCCATGCATAAGTAGCTAGGGGTGGATAATGATTTATCTTGGATATCAACATTGCGTTAAAATGATTGTGATGTAGTATGATGATATGGTATCCTCCTCTGAATGTTCGAGTGGTTTGACTTGGTACATGTTCATGCATGTAGTTGAATCAAAACCAACATAGCCTCTATGATATTTATGTTCATGGTGTTCATATCCTACTCATGTTAGTGTCCAATGTTACTTATGCATAATGCATGTTTATGACCGTTGTTGATCTCTAGCTGGCCGCTTCTCAATCTAATTGCTAGCCTTCACTGTATTAAGTGGGAATTCTGCTTGTACATAAAAAAGCCCTTGAACCCAAAAGTTATTCCAGATGAGTCCACCATACCTACCTATATGCGGTATTACCGTGCCGTCCCAAGTAAATTTGCATGTGCCATCTCTAAAAACTTCTAAATAAATATCCTTTTTGTGTGCCTGGATCGTTCATGGAGCGATTGGGAGGTGGTCAGTACTTCCATGCTAAGCGGGTTATTCTCAGGTCGAGTGTTTATTCACATGCCACCGCACGGGAAAAGGGCGGTAATAGGGGTTCCCAGTCCTGAACTCAAAAATGAAAACAATTAAACAAAACTCCCCTGGAACTGTTGTTGGTGTGGACGGCACCCGTTGTTTCCGACAAGCTGTGGAATGTGATTGTTGGTGGAGGGGGAGTAAACCTTTACTTTTATCTCTTGGGAACCGCCACTAGCGTGCTTAGCATGGAAGATATTGATAACTGATGATCGTGAAGTAAATGAGAAGGGTGCATGTCCCAAAATATCATTTACCTCTGTTATAAAACTTGAGCTCTGGCACCTCTGCAAATCACTACTTCCCTCTACGAATGGGCAATCTATTTACTTTTATGTTGCGTCATCACCTTCTAAAACAAGCGCTAGAACCTGAGAGCATAGATTTCATGACTTATGCATTGTGTGTAGCTAATGTTGGATGCATCATGACTGGATCTTTTCTACCATGAATTACAATGTTTAGTCGCTGCTTGAACTTTGGAGGTGCTCTGCATTTATGTTTTGCGGTCTCAGAAACAGCTAGCGAGATACCATTATTATCATATTATATCATGGTTGTTTTGACAACGTGTTGTCATTTGGGATACCTTATTATTGCTCGCTAGCTGATTATGTCATTGATATCAGTCATTATAATCTTTAAGAGTTATTGTCGGCATGGTTAGTAGTAATGTTGGCTGAAAACCTGGGTGTTGTTTAAGCTTGTTTATGCAAACAAGAGCAAAAGAGTTCGTAAAAGTTTTCTTTTTCACTTTATGTTTATCAACTGAATTTCTTGAGGACAAGCAAAGGTTTAAGCTTGGGGCATTTGATACGTCTCAAACGTATCTACTTTTCCTAACACTTTTCCTCTTGTTTTGGACTCTAATTTGCATGATTTGAATGAAACTAACCCCGATGACCATTGCTTTCAGCAGAACTATCATGGTGTTGTTTTTGTGCTGAAATAAAAGGTCTCGGAATGGAATGAAACTTTGCGAGGAATTTTTATATAATAAATAAGAATTTCTGGAGCCAAGACCTACCGGAGAGGGGGAGCTGCATGGGCACAGCCCACAAGGGCGATCCCCCTCTCCTGGCACGTCCAGGTGGGCTGTCCCCACCTGGTAGCCCCGCAGACCCTGAAACCGATGCTATAAAATCCTATTTTGCAGAAAAAAATTAGGGAGAAAGAATTATCACGATCCACGAGACGGAGCCGCCGTCACCTCTTGTTCTTCATCTGGAGTCCATTTGGGCTCGGGAGAGGGGGATCTTCGTTCTTTGTCATGACCAACCCTTCTCCATCGCCAATTCCATGATGCTCCCCACCAGGAGTGAGTATTTCCTTCGTAGGCTCGCTGGTCGGTGAGGAGTTGGATGAGATTCATCATGTAATCGAGTTAGTGTTGTTAGGGCTTGATCCTAGTATCCACTATGTTCTTAGATTGATGTTGCTATGACTTTGCCATGCTTAATGCTTGTCACTTTGGGCCTGGGTGCCATGAACTCAGATCTGAACCGTTTATGCTATCACCATTATATTTTTTTTTTGGATCCGATCTTGCAAGTTATAGTCACCTACTACGTGTTATGGTCCGGCAACCTCGGAGTGACAATAGTCGGGACCACTCCCGGAGATGACCGTAATTTGAGGAGTTCATGTTGAAAGCACAAGTTCTCCCTGGGTGATTTTGGTAATTAATGTCAACATATCTCTTGTTGGACTAATACTTTTATCTAGTATATTTCGTATGAGTTCAACAGTGGAGTGGCGTGGACAAGAGGATGTGGAACCCCTTCAAGATGCTAAGGATAGAGGGTTGGCAAAAGTTCAAGTGCTCAGGACTCTACATTTTCATTTTAGTGATCCAAGATGACATTGAGTCTGTAGGAAAAGCCAATACTATTAAAAGGGGATGAGGTGTTGCTTAATGACTTGCTTGATCAAAGTGCTTAGTGATATGCTCCAAAGCCCTCAACCACTTTCTCATATCCACATATGTCCCAAACCAAAAGTCAAACTCGGCCCTACCGATTTGACCTATCCGGCGCCATCGAATTTACTTGACATAGCCACTGCCAGAAACCCTAATCAGTTCGGTCTCACCGAGATGGGCTTACAAACTCTCGGTGCTTGTTGTAATAATTTCGGTCTCACCGAGATATGCAATCGGTCTCACCGAGTTTGCTAGACCAACTCTCTGGTTAGCTTATTACCAAAATCAGTCCCACCGAGTTTGTGTAATCGGTCAAACCAAGATGAGGTTTTACCCTAACCCTAGCACATTGGTCCCACCGAGTTGATCATATCGGTCCCACCGAAAAGCCTAACGTTCACATTTTGAACTAAATCGGTCTGACCGAGTTTCATGATTCGGTCCCACCGAGTTTGGTGAATTGTGTGTAACGGTTAGATTTTGTGTGGAGGCTATATACCCCCTCCAACCACTCTTCATTCGTGGAGAGAGCCATCAGAACGTGTCTACACTTCCAGCATACATTTTCTGATAGAGAACCACCTACTCATGTGTTGAGACCAAGATATTCCATTCCAACCACAAGAATCTTGATCTCTAGCCTTCCTCAAGTTGCTTTCCACTCACTACTGCAGGATGTTGCTAACGCGACACTACGATCAGAGACCCTTCGACTAAACTATGTGCGATGCCATAATCGCAAACGGTGGTGTAAAAAACCCGTCAAAAAGGTGCAAAACGTTTGGGATGGAGGATGCATCAAACACGGTTCAGATTTTAGTTGCGTGTGCAATGAGGGGCATACGGTTGATCTATACGAATTGTTTGCGATGAGAAAGAACAACAGAAACAGGTAACCAGAACAAGGTGTGTGCGATATACGGCATACAGTTCACTCCGATGAACCGTTTGTGTAGAGTGAGGTGAACACAAACGATTCGGTGTAACAAGATGTGTGTGATACCCGGCAAACAGGTCGGTAATCAGAATTGTGTGCGATCATTATAGACTGCCCATATAGTATTTTTTGTGAATTGTGTGCTCATCAGGGCACACAGTTGAACAAACCAACCTGTTGGCGATAATGTAGAAGATCTCTGTCGAATACATATTACTAACTGTCTGCGATGAGATTGACAGGATAAACAGAGATATATGCAGTCTGCTTAATTTAGTCCTTCTTCTTTTTGTTGTTCTTGTTGGATGGCCCCGCGACATTGTCTTGGCGAGGACGCTTCTTGCCGCTGGCCGTTGGCTTTTCATCGCCGTCGTCATCGTCGTTGTTGTCGACGTCCTCCTCCTCCTCGTTCAACCATTCCTCCTCATCATCATCGTCGTCCTCTTCTTCGTCCTCCGATGGCTCCTCGTTCGTCTGGTTGTCGTCTGACGACTCCGGAGGCGGCGTCCCTTCCATGAAACAGATATAATCAAGGTCTGGACTCGGCGCCGGACTCATGGAAGACGAGCGGGATGATTCCGATGTTGACCTATCATTAGGCGCCAAACTGCTGGCCGAACTGTCGTACTCGCTGTCGCTCGACATGGCTGCAAAGTGTGCGCCAGTGTGTAGCGCGCCTGCCGGGGACGATGAAGATGGTGGAAACTTAAGAGGGGTATACAGAGAAGAGGAACTGCCAATTGAAGCGGGGATTCAAGCGGGGGTTGATGTATTATCTAACCGCTGAAATAATCAACCGCAATTATTTGTACCCAGTCAGTCTAACTTCCCGGGGTTGCGCATGACTCCTATTCGCTATTTGACTGGTTTCCTTTTCCAGGACAAAAACAAGGAACGAGTTTTGGGATTATGCACCGGTACCGGTACGAACGGAGTAGGACAGTTCACAAGCAATACACTGAGCTCTTCTTATTGATAAAGCCAGTAATAATCAAACTAGAAAGGAAAATAAAAAAGACAAAGAAAAATATCTGCAAGAATCTTTGCATAACATCAATGGCATAGGACCTAGATGTGCATTACTTAGAGCACATCTAGATGTGCTTTAGCAATACTATCAAACAAAACCCCTAATCATCATTGCAAACAGCGCATAGAACATGGCTAATGCGACAACCACAACTACACATGCTAGTTCCTTCTTGTCTCTTGCTTCCATTTGTTGCCCGTGATTGATTCTTTCTTGCTTCATCGTACTGATTGTACATTCCAGATCAACCAGTTTCTTCATCAGCTTTACGTTATCTTCTGCGAGCTTGGTGATAACACTCCGAGCCCTGCGATGCCATTCTTCATCCAGCCAGTTAACAAAGGTACAAGCCTCATATCCCTGCCAATGTAAAATAGTATTCTGGATGAGCGGTGGCATTAATCAAGTAAAATGATGAACTTATTAGCACTAACCTCTAAGGGGCAATTGAGAAACCGTCTGCCAATGTCGAATCCCTCCGTGCATACACGTCGAGTGGAAGTGTGCCCGTGCACACAACTCAGCTTTTGGTACTTCTCGGTGGCGCAAAACTCGAGTCAAACTCGTGTTATGGAGTGCTGAGTCAAGCTCGGATCGGTGGCGATCGCTTTCCTTGGGGGTGGGGGTCATTCAGGACGGATTCAGCAAGGATCTATACTTTGGACATGTTAAAGAAGATCAGGATAGATTGGAACCTGACAGGACGATTCGGATCCATAGTACACCTGCCTTCTGATGACCTTAGGCAAGTGCTCGGTAGCGACCGCCGTCCTGGCGGAGATACGAGCAGGAGCGGCCGCACTGAAACCATCAGCATCACTCATCTGCATTCCCCCAATGTCAGCGCCACGTGAGGGAATTTGGAGGCGATGTAGGGATTTGGGGGAAATGGGGAAACTGTGGAGATAAGCTAACGGTCGAGAACTACTAATGGCACTATATATATGTTGTATATGGCACACTGTTTGTACATGTCGTTTGTGTTAGCTATTACAACGTCACACACGATTTCCGCACCAAACCGTGTGAGAAGACAACGTAGGTTAGACACGGTTGCGGTTACATAACCGTATGTGATGTACTACCCTGTCCATATAATTGAGTTACGTTGAGATACTGTGTAAATAGCCGCTCCGCGAATATCCGTAAAAGAAACAGCCGCTCTGCATATAGAGATGGCGGCGGCGGCCTAGGCAGCGGCTACCGGAGAAGAGGTCAATCCTTGGTCGGTGGGCGGTGGCGGCGTCATAGGAGGTCAATCCTTGGTCTGCGGTGGGAGATAGGAGGAGCACAACCATCAAGGTCAGCGGTAGCGTGATTCGAGCACATCCATCGCGATCGATGGCGGGATAGTGGAGGTCGAACTTCACGCGGCAACCGCACTAAGCTTTGCTCCTCGACTGTAACATCCCAAATTTTCAATTTGGAATGTTATACATTAGATCATCATTGCATATCATATTTTATTGCATTTTGTCTTGATCCTAGAAATTCTACGCAACTCAAGGACCCACGGAGAGAGTTGGGGATTTCGTTATTTTCATATTTGAGTTTTCTCAAAATTTGAAAGGAGGATCCTTTGGTTTTGATTATTTTCCCCTTCGTAATATTTCAAAAATAAAAATATATGAGAGGAGATAAAATGACTTCTCCAAAATAGGTGAAATATTAGAGGAAAATATTAAAAACCAAATAAATATTTTATTTGGATTTTATTGCAATTTTATTTGAATTAGAAAAATTACACGTTTTCAAAATTGCATTTTAGGGCCAAGAAAATGTTCATCTTGTTATAAATATTTTATTTAGACGGTGAAAATTTGTTTTGGCATTTTTAGTTTTTTATTTACTTTTCTAGGATTTATTTTCGGCGGAACGTTATTAAAAAATCGTTAGCATGCCCGATCGGGTCAAGGCTCACCGAGCTGGGCGGCTCAGCGCGCCGCCGTCTCCAGCATCGGCTCGGCACCGGTGTCCCGAGCGAAGCCACAGCCGCCACCTGAGTCCGGGAGGAGCACGCCTGCCGAGACGGCCCCTCTCCCAAGCCAGCCGCCCCCTCCTCTTAAATATCGCCGCAACCGACCCCCAGCACCACCACCCGAGCCGCACCGCCAAACCCCGCCGCCAGAGCCGCCTAGCGCCGCCTGCCGTTGCCGCCCCGCCGAGATAGACGCCCCGCCGCCGCCGGTTTTTGAGAGAAAACTGATTCGTTTTTTTTTCAGAAAAGCCTAGTTTTCGTTTTTTAGAATAGATCGTTTTTATTTTTTTTGGGTTATTTATTTAGCGGACGTTCGTCTGTACGTTCTTTTTAACGAACGGTGTTCACTCGTTAGCCACAGACAGTGAACCTTTGTTCATTAGCCTGTTCGTCAGTTTTTCTTTTTCTCGGATTTTTCGTGATTATTTTCGATCGTGATTTCTGATCCGATTTTCGGTTTAGTATAAATTTTCGCTCATTTATCGGAATCAGGCGATTCAAGCGTCTAGAGTTTCGTCTCGAAACCCTCTTTCTGTTTAACCAACTTAAACAAGATTTTGCTACTGTAAAATTTGACTTTAGTCCAAATTAGTAAACGAAGCTTGTTTCTTTCGCCGTTTGAGTTTTGTTGCTTCGCTTGATTTGATTCTTTTTGCAAACTGGAGTTCTTAAGTTGAACTTTCTGGTTAGATCTCTTATTTGATTTCTACCCATGCCCTTGCTTGATTGCTTATTTTATGCTTGTTTGTTTGCGATAGAGTACCCGGAGTGCGAAGCGTGCTACTACGAGTCTCTAGGTTTCACGGATCATCAGCAAGGCAAGTAACACTTTGATCATACCTCTTTACTACCTAGTTTTACTGCATCAGATCAATCCTCAAACAATTGCATGGTTAGGATCTGATTAAATTGTGGGTTTGGGAAGTAGATGAGGTAGTACCTATTCACCTGTTTATTATCAATCCTTTGGGAGTTACTTCTACGTCGCTTATATTGCTATGCTATGCTTGTAGACGTGGATTGGGTTTGAGTGCATTCATGACAGATGTGAGTATTGTTAAATAATGGTTAACTTAAGATGGCAACTTTAATACACATCTGGGTCGATTGAGGCACCTGGGGAATTCTAGTGATTGCCTTTATTTTTGGAAATCTCGGGGTACCGTGTGATTCTCCTATGGACTGCCACCCATGCTTAAAGGGATCATAAGATTATTCATTCTAGAAACTTTGGTGTGCAGCCACATGCCATTATGGGCTCTGGCATAGTTGAGTAAGTTGTGGGAAACCTTTCCATGATGGGCTAGCAGATGTAGGGGATTGTAGGTGTACAGGTGTAGCGACCCGACCTCAGACGGTCAAGCCTCTATGTATCTGTGCCATCCCTGGATCAGTATGCTGGCACACACAGTACATCAATGTATATATCAAAGTGCAATCACATGTATAAATAACGTAAAATGATATATACCTCATAATACTCAGTGAAACAATCAAGCGGGTGTGGAGTCGCATCAACGCCATCGGCAGGTTGAGTGTAGACCGTAACCTCAGTATCTTAACTCTTACTGTCGAGGAAATATCTCGCAACATGATACGTTGCAGCCGTGTAGGTCAGTACATTGAATGTACCAGCAAGATCACAATAAGAGAAAACAGATGATAAACTATACTATATGCAGTATGGCTTTGTGGCTCTGTATCTGAGTTTTGTTTGCGTAAAAGCTGATTTATTTTCCCTACATCAAAGGAATAAATGAAGTCTGTACTATGGAGTTTTCTATCATGACATGGTTCCGCCAACCGATGTCTCATAGCCCAAAATCATCATAAGTTGCCCACAATTAAGTTATCAATTCGGTGTTGAGCGTTCCGAGATAGATCCAAGTCCAGATGCTCAAATTGTCCGTAACCGGGGACATGGCTAACCGATTAGGTTTTAACCCTCTGCAGAGGTTTGTACACTTTACCCGCAAGATTCGATCCCTCTCTTTACGTTCTAGCACTTCACGGTGTTTGAGAACAAGACGACCGAAACATGGTCTTCCGAAGAGTTCCCCTGACCACTGTCCGGTGCTCATCCAATCCTACCGTAGTTCTACATCTTCTAGCACCGTCCCAGCCAGAGTCACCACTAAGGTCAACCAAGCCAGAGCCCATAGTGACTTGTGGTTGCACAGGTAAGCTTCCGGGCATGAAGTATTCTTCCGTCTCTTTGGGGTGGGTGAAGCTTTCCGCAAGATGTCATGGCGCTTCTCCATGCATCCCGCCAACCTTTGGATTCTCCAGGTGCCCGTCAACCATCCTTCACCCAAGAGTGTGTATTGAATTCTTGTCTCGAGTCTTGAAGTCTTGAGGCCTTGAAGATGCAGTCCTTGCAGATTCCATCATGGAGTTGTCGTCATTGGCGTAGATCCTCCATTCTCACACCACTCCCGAGCACTCATACCAAACCCCGTCTACTATAGCGTAGCATTAAAAAAATATAAATCACGGGCTTGGTAACAGGTGTTGGGTTCCTACCTCATGCATACTACTCAACTACAAGAATTCAATATCACTCTTTGGAGGGTGGTTGCAAAGATGCCACTAAATGCAATAAAACATAGGTATGAAAGCATGGTCAAAGTGAACTTGCCTGGTATTACTTGATGAAGATAATAACGCTCTCTGAATAAAGACTTGGTAGAACTATTCGTCACTCCGTTGAAAATCTATATTAAACGGACAATCATATAAGCAATCATCCTAGCAATCAATTCTATCAATCATAACAATACTCAATCAAAATAAAAGCAACAAAGAAAACCAAGTCGAAAACCAAAGGAAAAACTTCGAAAGAAAAATTCAAGGAAAAACTAGTGGTGACCAACTCACACAAATCTTAACATAACATCACTAAATTACTCTAATATTTTTTCTACTGCAAAGAAAATATAAATCTAATAAAATAACAGAAAATAAATTACTAATTTAATAACTAACAAAAGAACTAATATAAAACTACTATACCCATCTAGTTAATACTAGAACAAATATAGCAACTAGCAAAACACTAAGACAACTATAACAGCAAATCATTTATTAAAACATTAATAAAATATACTAAATAAATATAACAACTAATGTGTTCACAAATAACAGAAACAAAAACAATATAACTTGAAGTGGAAAAGAATTACTTTTAAAGCTATTAAAACTATTTTTATCCACTATCACTATGAACTAAACAAGCAATTACAAAAACAGTAGCTAAACACGAATAAATAATTACAAAAATTTATCTACTGTAGGTAAACATAAACATATAACAACAAGTGAAAATCTACAAAAGGGATGAACTAAAATAATTAAAAACAATAATTACATAACCAAAACACTATATAAGCAAAACAGTACTGTTTTTACTAAAAACTAATTTAAAATACTCCAAAATTACCAAACTAAATCCTACAGCTAAAAAATATCACAAGTGACCAGGAGCCAAAATAATTAATTAAAACCTATTTTTAAACTCAAGTTATGGCCAAAATACTAATCTGAACAAAATTTATCAAATTCAAATTTAAACTACTCAAATTTGAAATCCAGAGACACTAACAGAAACTTCAGCAAATTTGTGACACATAGCAATTGGAATCACTCAAAAATACTAAAACTCTAAAAGATATGAATTTTCTAAGATTGCTATTTTCTGAAAAAATGAATTACAGGATTTCGTGGATCTCACGGAGTAGTCGTCGGAGTTGGGGAAGAAGATCGGATCCGATGTTGCGGTTGCTCCTAGAGGAAAGGAGATCATGGGACGGTGGAGAGGAGATCATATAAGCCTCGGGAGAGGTCGAGGCGGCGGGCACTTGGCGGCGGCGGTGGTGCTGCTTGCTGCTGCTCATGGAGAGGAGAGGAGAGGAGAGGAGAGGTGTTGGTTTGATGTGTTGGAGGGGGTGCTTGGGTATTTATATTGGGGAGGGAGGGTTTTGCTTGGGGTAGGGGACAAGAAATAGACTAGGATTAGGAAGCAGAAGGAAAAGATCTAGAAACAAATCGAATAAACGAACAGGATCAAATCCTACTAGGATTTGTAAAAGAATAGGAAACCTTGGCTCCCTGGCTCCCTAGGTGCGCGCGTGCTAGCGATGGCCTTGGCCGGCCGGCCGCTGGCTTGGCCTTGGGCCTTGGCCCTTGGCCCGGCGGGGCGTAGCGAAATTTTTTTTTTAAGACAGAGACAACAAAACAAAAATAATGAAACCAAATAAAAATTTTATATAGGCATATAATATATCAAAATTTTCAGAAAAAGATTTTCTACAACATGAACACTATTTTAGCTCCAAATAAAATACACACAAATTTTAATAATTCACACAGTGCTACTGGTCCAATAAAATCCAATAAAAAATCATTTTTAAAATACCAAAATGACTTCAAATTAATTTCTCTCCAATTTTCTGATGTAGGGAATCATGTTACCCTATTTTCCATATATTTTGTTTTTGGAGAAAATAATTTGAATAAAACTCAAATAACTCCAAATTGAAAATAAATTCAAAAGAACTTTGAATTTAATTCTTTGAAACTCCCAACTCATATTTCATATGTTTTGAAGAAGTCATTTTATCTTCGCTCGTGAAAATCATTGAGTTGCATAAAGTTTCAGGATTGGAAATATTCTCAAATGAAATTCAAATATTTTCAACACCCCTTGTCATTTAAATAAATGGAAGAAGTCATGTCATCTTCTCTCCAATTTTGTGATGAAAAGAATTTGAATTCCCGAAGATCATAAAAGCAAAAATGAAAGTTTGGGAAAGTCCTTTTATTCCCTCTCATTTAACTTTCAAAAAGTTTCGAATTCACTCACTTTCAGTCAATCAATCAAGCAATCAATCAAATCTATCTATGTGTTTATAACATTCCAAAATTTAGAATTTTGGGATGTTACAACAGGCCTATCTATCGGTTAAGGGGACCTCTTCGGAAAGACTGTGTCTTGGTCATCCGTTTCTCATACATTTTGTAGTGCGGGAAATCCAAAGGAGGAGATCGAGTCTTGTGGGGAAAAGTGCACAAACCTCTGCAGAGTGTGCAAACTAATCATGGTTAGCCGTGTCCCCGGTTATGGACGTTTTGAGTATCTAGTTCTTGGATTATCATGTGGATCTCATCACTCTTAATAATAAAACTTGATTGAGCTATTAATTACTTTTAATTGGGATTGATATGGGGTTTACCATTCTCAATGTTTAACAACCACCATGATAGTTAAATAAAAAATTCCTTTGTAGAGGGAAAATTGGCTTTTCATAAAACATATTAACCATGCAGCCTCCACCGCCATATATGCATGTAGTGATAGCATTATTTTGTTCATTACTCTTTTGTGTTACCTTGCCAGCATATTCCATGTGCTGACACGTTTTCGGGCTGCAACGTATCATGTTGCAAACTTTTCAGATGACGAGTAAGGAGCCTTAGGTCGTGGTCTTTCACTTAGTGATGCCGTTGGAGTTGATGGACTCACTTTATCTTCCAAGCCTTCCGCTGTTATCGTAATTAGATGACCTTAAGCCATATTTATTGTAATAAGTTCTCTATTGAGACATTCGATGAAATAAGTGGGTGATTGCTACTCTGTTATAAATCCTTCAAGTACTGTGCGTGTCAGCATTTGTACGACAATATGTCGATTATCCTTGGTAGACCCTTCTTGAATATTGCAGGGGCTGTTATTGATTGCAATAAAAGAAAGGTCACTTTTCATATCAATGGTAATGAGCATACGGTGCACTTTCCGAAGAAACAATTCCAAGTGAATGGTATTAACGTTATTGAAAAATCTCCGATGATCACTATTGGAAGTTTTCAAATACCTCTATCTACTGTTAAAAAGAAATATGAAATGATTACTGTTGGGGAAATGCATATCCCCATTGAGGTAATTTAGTGATTTACAAAAGTTTTTCGGTTTGATGCTAATTGAAAGTGGTTGTTAATAAGACTTGATCAACCTTATTAATGTATCATTTTTTAGAGGTATGAAGTTGATGAATTTAGTAAGCACTACGTTATGTCCCTACCTTTTGTTTTATGTTTTTATTAGTTAAATAAAATGAAATGACATGTTTTGTCTGTTTTCTGATTTTCCCGTGCAATAAAAAATGACCCAAAAATAAAATTTCTCGGAATGCCTTGAAAATTTAATACGATTTTTTCTGAATATTTCTGAATTTCTGTTGCAACTAATTTCAGAGGGAGGTGCACCAGGTGGGCACAACCCACCTGGGCGCGCCAGGACCTCCAGGCACGCCCTGGTGGGTTGTGGTCCCCACATGGCCCCCCTCACTTATCTCTTCACACCACATCATCACTCACCTCCAGAAAATAATCTCCATTGCTCTCTCTCCCGTCTTCCTGCTCTCAAACCCGCGGATTTCGATCTCTTTGCTCGAAGCTCCGTTTCTGAAACTGTTTCAGGGGATTGTTGCTTGGTATGTGACTCCACTGTTTGTCCAATTAGTTTTTTTAGTGGTTTATTAGCTTGCATGTTGAATTCTTAGAGTTCTAAGCAGTTTGAATGCTTGCTATGGCATCTATGTATCCCTATGAGTAGTTGGTAGCATTTTTGTGAAGTTTTCTTGAGAAAATTTTGTGGGCTAATAAATTTCAGAATTTTGTTCATAGGAAAACCATGAATATTTTTAGGAAGTTTGGCTCTAAGAAGAACTCCAAGGGTGTTATTGGGGAGTCATCTGATAGTGATCTCCATCCACAGAGGTTGGCGGAAGTACGACCGCACACCCCGTTCCTGGAAGAGGCTAGAATCCTTCAAGAGTTCACACAATATGCTACTAATGTCGGCCTCACCGACTTCATCACAGATGAGTGTGAACAGCACCAAATCCTCACAAACATCTTTGTTCAAAGTTTTACTTTCCTTCCTAGGAATAATCCTCCTGAAGTGAGCTTTGATTTATATGCTGAAAACCATCAGATACCACTTACTGAATTTTGTGACATATGCATGATCCCTTCTTATGGGAGCTTAGACGAGCCTAGGCCGGCGGAGTTTGAGAACTTTTATTGCACTTTGAAAGTGGGAGATGAGAGAGGGGTGTCAGCTATCACTGCCGCTGGCTTGCATTTTCCTGCTATTCATTACTTTGCTCTTTTCATTGCAAAATGTTTGCTTGCTAGAGAGAAGGTGGGTGCACTTAGTTCACCAGACCTTGCTGTTTCACCTCCACATTAATAAATCCAAGGGTAAAATACATGGTGGGATTTTTGCTACTCGTTTGGTGGATCACTTTAATGTTGAGATACGCCATCATGGTTACCCTCTGACCAAGGTTTACCTAGACCGCGCAGCCATGGATCACCACCATTTCACTAATAAAGATTCTCCTGACATTCCTATTCCTTATAACCTGTTTTTTACCATTGAAACTCGTGATACTATTCCGTTGCCTGCTCCTGCCTTGTTTGATTCTATTGCCAAGGGCGGATATAGGATCATGCATGTGGACATCATCGCCTACCGGAATGCTCAGGCTACTGTAGAGGCAGAGGAGGAGCCTCAGCAGTGGGATGAGTGGATGACCGCTCCTAAGTAACCCTACTACCATTCAGTCTACTGATCGAGTACCAAGTTTGGCCAAAAGCCTAAGCTTGGGGGAGTACGTGTTTTCACCGACATTACATTCATGTCCACTTATTTCATTTGTCGGTGCTCACACTTTTTCATTGTATCATCTATGCTTAGATTTATTTTTCTTGCTTTCTTCTTGTATGTTTGAAAAACTTTAGAAAAAAATAGTTGTAGTTAATTTACTTCTATGCATGCTTAGTAGTAGTATTAAAAAGAAAATCCAAAAATATTTCCTTGTTCTTCTTTTGCTTGTCGGGAGCTTTCCCGTGTAAACGTTTTTTTTCGTTTTTGCTATGCCCTTTTATTTGCTTGTTCGAGAAAACCAAAAACTCCAAAAATATTTCAGTGTGTTTCTCTGAATTTCTTTTTATTTGAGTTGTACCGAGGAGAAGACCACGATGAAAATGTTGAGTGGCTCTCATATGAATAAATGTTGATCTAATAAAGAGCACATTTTACCTTGTCTTCTCTGTTGAATAAAATGTTTGCAGATTCCAGCTTAGTCCACGACACTCTTGCACTATTATTATTTTCATATCGTTCGGTGATGCAAGTGAAAGAAAATAATGACGACATTCGATGAACTGGTCGTGGCATAGAGAAATGGGTATGAACTCGACTTGTTCTGTTTGTGTAAATATGTTTAACTTGGTATCCGTGATTGAACCCATTATGATTAAACATGTTTCCAATGACAATAGAGATTATAGTTTCTCATGCCATGCATAAGTAGCTAGGGGTGGATAATGATTTATCTTGGATATCAACATTGCGTTAAAATGATTGTGATGTAGTATGATGATATGGTATCCTCCTCTGAATGTTCGAGTGGCTTGACTTGGTACATGTTCATGCATGTAGTTGAATCAAAACCAACATAGCCTCTATGATATTTATGTTCATGGTGTTCATATCCTACTCATGTTAGTGTCCAATGTTACTTATGCATAATGCATGTTTATGACCGTTGTTGCTCTCTAGCTGGCCGCTTCTCAATCTAATTGCTAGCCTTCACTGTATTAAGTGGGAATTCTGCTTGTACATAAAAAAGCCCTTGAACCCAAAAGTTATTCCAGATGAGTCCACCATACCTACCTATATGCGATATTACCGTGCCGTCCCAAGTAAATTTGCATGTGCCATCTCTAGAAACTTCTAAATAAATATCCTTTTTGTGTGCCTGGATCGTTCATGGAACGACAGGAGGTGGTCAGTACTTCCATGCTAAGCGGGTTATTCTCAGGTCGAGTGTTTATTCACATGCCACCGCACGGGAAAAGGGCGGTAATAGGGGTTCCCAGTCCTGAACTCAAAAATGAAAATAATTAAACAAAACTCCCTTGGAACTGTTGTTGGTTTGGACGGCACCCGTTGTTTCGGACAAGCTGTGGAATGTGATTGTTGGTGGAGGGGGAGTAAACCTTTACTTTTATCTCTTGGGAACCGCCACTAGCGTGCTTAGCATGGAAGATATTGATAACTGATGATCGTGATGTAAATGAGAAGGGTGCATGTCCCAAAATATCATTTACCTCTGTTATAAAACTTGAGCTCTGGCACCTCTGCAAATCACTGCTTCCCTCTATGAATGGGCAATCTATTTACTTTTATGTTGCGTCATCACCTTCTAAAACAAGCGCTAGAACCTGAGAGCATAGATGTCATGACTTATGCATTGTGTGTAGCTAATGTTGGATGCATCATGACTGGATCTTTTCTACCATGAATTACAATGTTTAGTATTGCTTGAACTTTGGAGGTGCTCTGCATTTATGTTTTCGGTCTCGTAAACAGCTAGCGAGATACCATTATTATCATATTATATCATGGTTGTTTTGACAACGTGTTGTCATTTGGCATACCTTATTATTGCTCGCTAGCTGATTATGTCATTGATATCATCATTATAATCTTTAAGAGTTATTGTCGGCATGGTTAGTAGTAATGTTGGCTGAAAACCTGGGTGTTGTTTAAGCTTGTTTATGCAAACAAGAGCAAAAGAGTTCGTAAAAGTTTTCTTTTTCACTTTATGTTTATCAACTGAATTTCTTGAGGACAAGCAAAGGTTTAAGCTTGGGGCATTTGATACGTCTCAAACGTATCTACTTTTCCTAACACTTTTCCTCTTGTTTTGGACTCTAATTTGCATGATTTGAATGAAACTAACCCCGGACTGACATTGTTTTCAGCAGAACTACCATGGTGTTGTTTTTGTGCTGAAATAAAAGTTCTCGGAATGGAATGAAACTTTGCGAGGAATTTTTATATAATAAATAAGAATTTCTGGAGCCAAGACCTACCGGAGAGGGGGAGCTGCATGGGCACAGCCCACAAGGGCGATCCCCCTCTCCTAGCAGGTCCAGGTGGGCTGTCCCCACCTGGTAGCCCCGCAGACCCTGAAACCGATGCTATAAAATCCTATCTTGCAGAAAAAAATAAGGGAGAAAGAATTATCACGATCCACGAGACGGAGCCGCCGTCACCTCCTGTTCTTCATCTGGAGTCCATTTGGGCTCGGGAGAGGGGGATCTTCGTTCTTTGTCATGACCAACCCTTCTCCATCGCCAATTCCATGATGCTCCCCACCAGGAGTGAGTAGTTCCTTCGTAGGCTCGCTGGTCGGTGAGGAGTTGGATGAGATTCATCATGTAATCGAGTTATTTTTGTTAGGGCTTGATCCTAGTATCCACTATGTTCTTAGATTGATGTTGCTATGACTTTGCCATGCTTAATGCTTGTCACTTTGGGCCTGGGTGCCATGAACTCAGATCTGAACCGTTTATGCTATCACCATTATATCCATGTTTTAGATCCGATCTTGCAAGTTATAGTCACCTACTACGTGTTATGGTCCGGCAACCTCGGAGTGACAATAGTCGGGACCACTCCCGGTGATGACCGTAATTTGAGGAGTTCATGTTGAAAGCACAAGTTCTCCCTGGGTGATTTTGGTAATTAATGTCAACGTATCTCTTGTTGGACTAATACTTTTATCTAGTATATTTCGTATGAGTTCAACAGTGGAGTGGCGTGGACAAGAGGATGTGGAACCCCTTCAAGATGCTAAGGACAGAGGGTTGGCAAAAGTTCAAGTTCTCAGGACTCTACATTTTCATTTTAGTGATCCAAGATGACATTGAGTCTGTAGGAAAAGCCAATACTATTAAAAGGGGATGAGGTGTTGCTTAATGACTTGCTTGATCAAAGTGCTTAGTGATATGCTCCAAAGCCCTCAACCACTTTCTCATATCCACATATGTCCCAAACCAAAAGTCAAACTCGGCCCTACCGATTTGACCTATCCGGCGCCATCGAATTTACTTGACATAGCCACTGCCAGAAACCCTAATCAGTTCGTTCTCACCGAGATGGGCTTGCAAACTCTCTGGTGCTTGTTGTAATAATTTCGGTCTCACCGAGATATGCAATCGGTCTCACCGAGTTTGCTAGACCAACTCTCTGGTTAGCTTATTACCAAAATCAGTCCCACCGAGTTTGTGTAATCGGTCAAACCAAGATGAGGTTTTACCCTAACCCTAGCACATCGGTCCCACCGAGTTGATCATATCGGTCCCACCGAAAAGCCTAACGTTCACATTTTGAACTAAATCGGTCTGACCGAGTTTCATGATTCGGTCCCACCGAGTTTGGTGAATTGTGTGTAACGGTTAGATTTTGTGTGGATGCTATATATATACCCCCTCCACCCACTCTTCATTCGTGGAGAGAGCCATCAGAACGTGTCTACACTTCCAGCATACATTTTCTGATAGAGAACCACCTACTCATGTGTTGAGACCAAGATATTCCATTCCAACCACAAGAATCTTGATCTCTAGCCTTCCTCAAGTTGCTTTCCACTCACTACTGCAGGATGTTGCTAACGCGACACTACGATCAGAGACCCTTCGACTAAACTGTGTGCGATGCCATAATCGCAAACGGTGGTGTAAAAAACCCGTCAAAAAGGTGCAAAACGTTTGGGATGGAGGATGCATCAAACACGGTTCAGATTTTAGTTGCGTGTGCGATGAGGGGCATACGGTTGATCTATACGAATTGTTTGCGATGAGACAGAACAACAGAAACAGGCAACCAGAACAAGGTGTGTGCGATATACGGCATATAGTTCACTCCGATGAACCGTTTGCGTAGAGTGAGGTGAACACAAACGATTCGGTGTAACAAGATGTGTGTGATACCCTGCAAATAGGTCGGTAATCAGAATTGTGTGCGATCATTATAGACTGCCCATATAGTATTATTTGTGAATTGTGTGCTCATCAGGGCACACAGTTGAACAAACCAACCTGTTGGCGATAATGTAGAAGATCTCATCGAATACATATTACTAGCGCGTCTGCGATGAGATTGACAGGATAAACAGAGATATATGCAGTCTGCTTAATTTAGTCCTTCTTCTTTTTGTTGTTCTTGTTGGATGGCCCCGCGACATTGTCTTGGCGAGGACGCTTCTTGCCGCTGGCCGTTGGCTTTTCATCGCCGTCGTCATCGTCGTTGTTGTCGTCCTCCTCCTCCTCCTCGTTCAACCATTCCTCCACATCATCATCGTCATCCTCTTCTTCGTCCTCCGATGGCTCCTCGTCCGTCTGGTTGTCGTCTGACGACTCCGGAGGCGGCGTCCCTTCCATGAAACAGATATAATCAAGGTCTGGACTCGGCGCCGGACTCATGGAAGACGAGTGGGATGATTCCGATGTTGACCTATCATCAGGCGCCAAACTGCTGGCCGAACTGTCGTACTCGTTGTCGCTCGACATGGCTGCAAAGTGTGCGCCAGTGTGTAGCGCGCCTGCCGGGGACGATGAAGATGGTGGAAACTTAAGAGGGGTATACAGAGAAGAGGAACTGCCAATTGAAGCGGGGATTCAAGCGGGGGTTGATGTATTATCTAACCGCTGAAATAATCAACCGCAATTATTTGTATCCAGTCGGTCTAACTTCCCGGGGTTGCGCATGACTCCTATTCGCTATTTGACTGGTTTCCTTTTCCAGGACAAAAAACAAGGAATGAGTTTTGGGATTATGCACCGGTACCGGTACGAACGGAGTAGGACAGTTCACAAGCAATACATTGAGCTCTTCTTATTGATAAAGCCAGTAATAATCAAACTAGAAAGGAAAATAAAAAAGACAAAGAAAAATATCTGCAAGAATCTTTGCATAACATCAATGGCATAGGACCTAGATGTGCATTACTTAGAGCACATCTAGATGTGCTTTAGCAATACTATCAAACAAAACCCCTAATCATCATTGCAAACAGCGCATAGAACATGGCTAATGCGACAACCACAACTACACATGCTAGTTCCTTCTTGTCTCTTGCTTCCATTTGTTGCCCGTGATTGATTCTTTCTTGCTTCATCGTACTGATTGTACATTCCAGATCAACCAGTTTCTTCATCAACTTTACGTTATCTTCTGCGAGCTTGGTGATAACACTCCGAGCCCTGCGATGCCATTCTTCATCCAGCCAGTTAACAAAGGTACAAGCCTCATATCCCTGCCAATGTAAAATAGTATTCTGGATGAGCGGTGGCATTAACTGAAGTAAAATGATGAACTTATTAGCACTAACCTCTAAGGGGCAATTGAGAAACCGCCTGCCAATGTCGAATCCCTCCGTGCATACACGTCGAGCGGAAGTGTGCCCGTGCACACAACTCAGCTTTTGGTACTTCTCGGTGGCGCAAAACTCGGAGTCAAACTCGTGTTGCGGGAGTCTGGAGTCAAGCTCCGGATCCGGTGGCAGATCGCTTTCCTTGGGGGGTGGGGGGTCATTCAGGACGGATTCAGCAAGGATCTATACTTTGGACATGTTAAAGAAGATCAGGATAGATTGGAACCTGACAGGACGATTCGGATCCATAGTACACCTGCCTTCTGATGACCTTAGGCAAGTGCTCGGCAGCGACCGCCGTCCTGGCGGAGATACGAGCAGGAGCGGCCGCACTGAAACCATCAGCACCACTCATCTGCATTCCCCCAATGTCAGCGCCACGTGAGGGAATTTGGAGGCGATGTAGGGATTTGGGGGAAATGGGGAAACTGTGGAGATAAGCTAACGGTCGAGAACTACTAATGGCACTATATATATGTTGTATACGGCACACTGTTTGTACATGTCGTTTGTGTTAGCTATTACAACGTCACACACGATTTCCGCACCAAACCGTGTGAGAAGACAACGAGGTTAGAACGGTTGCGGTTACATAACCGTATGTGATGTACTACCCTGTCCATATAATTGAGTTACATTGAGATATGTGTAAATAGCGCTCATGAATATCCAAGTGAAAAAAAACAGCCGCTCTGCATATAGAGATGGCGGCGGCGGCCTAGGCAGTGGCTACCGGAGAAGAGGTCAATCCTTGGTCGGTGGGCGGTGGCGGCGTCATAGGAGGTCAATCCTTGGTCTGCGGTGGGATATAGGAGGAGCACGACCATCAAGGTCAGCGGCAGCGTGATTCGAGCACATCCATCGCGATCGATGGCGGGATAGTGGAGGTCGAACTTCACGCGGCAACCGCACTAAGCTTTGCTCCTCGACTGTAACATCCCAAATTTTCAATTTGGAATGTTATACATTAGATCATCATTGCATATCATATTTTATTGCATTTTTTCTTGATCCTAGAAATTCTACGCAACTCAAGGACCCATGGAGAGAGTTGGGGATTTCGTTATTTTCATATTTGAGTTTTCTCAAAATTTGAAAGGAGGATCCTTTGGTTTTGATTATTTTCCCCTTCGTAATATTTCAAAAATAAAAATATATGAGAGGAGATAAAATGACTTCTCCAAAATAGGTGAAATATTAGAGGAAAATATTAAAAACCAAATAAATATTTTATTTGGATTTTATTGCAATTTTATTTGAATTAGAAAAATTGCACGTTTTCAAAATTGCATTTTAGGGCCAAGAAAATGTTCATCTTGTTATAAATATTTTATTTAGACGGTGAAAATTTGTTTTGGCATTTTTAGTTCTTTATTTATTTTTCTAGGATTTATTTTCGGCGGAACGTTATTTAGAAAAAACTGTTCGCATGCCCGACTGGGCCGAAGGCCCAGCCGAGCTAGGCCAAGCCCGCGCCGCCGCCGTCTCCAGCATCGGCTCGACACCGGTGTCCCGAGCGAAGCCACAGCCGCCACCTGAGTCCGGGAGGAGCACGCCTCCTGGGACGGCCCCTCCCCCAAGCCAGCCGCCCCCTCCTCTTAAATACCGCCGCAACCAACCCCCAGCACCACCACCCGAGCCGCACCGCCAAACCCCGCCGCCAGAGCCGCCTAGCGCCACCGCCGCTGCCGCCTAGCGCCGCCTGCCGTTGCCGACCCGCCGAGATAGACGCCCCGCCGCCGCCGGTTTTTGAGAGAAAACCGATTCGTTTTTTTTCTTTTCAGAAAAGCCTAGTTTTCGTTTTTTAGAATAGATCGTTTTTATTTTTTTCGGGTTATTTATTTAGCGGACGTTCGTCTGTACGTTCTTTTTAACGAACGGTGTTCACTCGTTAGCCGCAGACAGTGAACCTTTGTTCGTTAGCCTGTTCGTCAGTTTTTCTTTTTCTCGAATTTTTCGCGATTATTTTCGATCGTGATTTCTGATCTGATTTTCGGTTTAGTATAAATTTTCGCTCGTTTATCGGAATCAGGCGATTCAAGCGTCTAGTGTTTCGTCTCGAAACCCTCTTTCTGTTTAACCAACTTAAAAAAGATTTTGCTACTGTAAAATTTGACTTTAGTCCAAATTAGTAAACGAAGCTTGTTTCTTTCGCCGTTTGAGTTTTGTTGCTTCGCTTGATTTGATTCTTTTTGCAAACTGGAGTTCTTAAGTTGAACTTTCTGGTTAGATCTCTTATTTGATTTCTACCCATGCCCTTGCTTGATTGCTTATTGTATGCTTGTTTGTTTGCGATAGAGTACCCGGAGTGCGAAGCGTGCTACTACGAGTCTCTAGGTTTCACGGATCATCAGCAAGGCAAGTAACACTTTGATCATACCTCTTTACTACCTAGTTTTACTGCATCAGATCAATCCTCAAACAATTGCATGGTTAGGATCTGATTAAATTGTGGGTTTGGGAAGTAGATGAGGTAGTACCTATTCACCTGTTTATTATCAATCCTTTGGGAGTTACTTCTACGTCGCTTATATTGCTATGCTATGCTTGTAGACGTGGATTGGGTTTGAGTGCATTCATGACAGATGTGAGTATTGTTAAATAATGGTTAACTTAAGATGGCAACTTTAATACACATCTGGGTCGATTGAGGCACCTGGGGAATTCTAGTGATTGCCTTTATTTTTGGAAATCTCGGGGTACCGTGTGATTCTCCTATGGACTGCCACCCATGCTTAAAGGGATCATAATATTATTCATTCTAGAAACTTTGGTGTGCAGCCACATGCCATTATGGGCTCTGGCATAGTTGAGTAAGTTGTGGGAAACCTTTCCATGATGGGCTAGCAGATGTAGGGGATTGTAGGTGTACAGGCCTATCTATCGGTTAAGGGGACCTCTTCGGAAAGACTGTGTCTTGGTCATCCGTTTCTCATACATTTTTTAGTGCGAGAAATCCAAAGGAGGAGATCGAGTCTTGTGGGGAAAAGTGCAAAAACCTCTGCAGAGTGTGCAAACTAATTATGGTTAGCCGTGTCCCCGGTTATGGACGTTTTGAGTATCTAGTTCTTGGATTATCATGTGGATCTCATCACTCTTAATAATAAAACTTGATTGAGCTATTAATTACTTTTAATTGGGATATATATGGGGTTTACCATTCTCAATGTTTAACAACCACCATGATAGTTAAATAAAAAAAATTCCTTTGCAGTAGGGAAAAATTGGCTTTTCGCAAAACATATTAACCATGCAGCCTCCACCAACCATATATGCATGTAGTGATAGCATTATTTTGTTCATTACTCTTTTGTGTTACCTTGCCAGCATATTCCATGTGCTGACACGTTTTCGGGCTGCAACGTATCATGTTGCAAACTTTTCAGATGACGAGTAAGGAGCCTTAGGTCGTGGTCTTTCACTTAGTGATGTCGTTGGAGTTGATGGACTCACTTTATCTTCCAAGCCTTCCGCTGTTATCGTAATTAGATGACCTTAAGCCATATTTATTGTAATAAGTTCTCTTTTGAGACATTCGATGAAATAAGTGGGTGATTGCTACTCTGTTATAAATCCTTCAAGTACTGTGCGTGTCAGCATTTGTAACATCCCAAATTTTCAATTTGGCATGTATACACAGGTCATCCATGCATATCATATTTTATTGCGTTCTCATTTGCTATCCTCAAAATCCTAAGCAACTCAAGGACCCTCGGAGAGAGTTGGGGATTTTCCGATTTTCATATTTGAATTTTATCAAATAATGAAAGACGAGGATTTTGGGTTTAAGTATTTTCTCCGGAAAAATATTTCATGTTTAAAAATAAACGAGAGGCGATAATATGACTTCTCTAAAATAACTGAAATACCGGAGGAAAAATGTTAAAATCATTATTTGGATTTTTATTTTATTTATTTGAAATTTTATTTGCTTAGAGAAAAATTTGCATATGTTTTAAAAAAAATGCATTTTAGGGGCCAAGAAAAGTTCATCTTGTTCTAAATATTTTATTTAGGCAAAGAAAACTTGTTTTGGAATTTTTAGATTTTTATTTATTTTTCTAGGATTTTTATAATTTTCGACGGAATGTTTAAAAAAAAAGAGGGAATCATACCGATCGGGCTAACGGCTCAATGAGTAGGCCGCCCTGACCAGCCACCGCCGCCGGCTGGACACAGAGTCCGAGCGGACTCCCTCCCCCCGCCTGCCCCTCCTCCAAGCCACCTCTCCCCTCTTTATATACGCCCCCCCTCCTCCTTAGCCACCACCACCACCGCCGCCGCCCCGACCCGGGCCGAGCCGAGCCCGAGAGCCGCCGCCGCCGCCGCCGCCCTTAGCCGTCGCCGCCCCCTCGCCCGCCGTCGCCCCCCTCGCCGAGCCGCCGCCTCTAGCCGCCCTCGCCACCTCGTCGGACCCGCCGGAGCAGCCGCCCGCCCCGCCGAACGACCTCGCCGGAGGTAGCCCTCGTCGTCGGTTTTTTTTAAATAACCCTTCGGTTTTTTTGAAAAAAACCCTAGCCCGTTTTTTTATATTAGATCGTTTTTATTTCCCGTTTTATTTATTTTAAGAACGTTCACCCGTTCGTTCGTTTTTACGAACCGTTCGTCGTTTAGTTTCCGCTAACGAACGTGTGTTCGTTTAGCCGTTCGTCGTTCTCTTTTATCGGTTTTATTCCGCGATTATTCCGATTGCGATTTCTGAACCGATGTTCATATTAGTATAACTTTTCGCTCGTATATCGGAATCAGGCAATTCAAGCGCCTGGAGTTTCGTTTCGAAACCCTCTTTCCGAATAGCCAACTTAAATCAGATTTTGCCTTTGTAAAATTTGACTCTAGTTCAGATTAGTAAACGGATCTTGTTTCTCTCGCCGTTTGAGTTTCGTTGTTTCGTTTGGTTTGATTCTTTTCGCAAACCGGAGTTCTTAAGTTGAACTCTCCGGTCAACCTCTTTGAGTTAAAATTTCGTTTGTGCATCTTTTGCTTGTTGCTTATGTATGTATTGTTTGCTTGCGATAGAATTCCCGAGTCTGAGCGTGTTACTCTGAGTTTCTAGGATTCACGGATCGTCAGCAAGGCAAGTAACACTTGATCATACCTTTTCATACCCAGTTTTTGTGCATTAGCTCAATCCTCAAACATTGCATGATTAGGATGTCATTAATTTGTGGGTTGGGAAGTAGATGATGAGGTAGGAACCTATTGCCCTGTTACTATCAAACCCTTGGGAGTTACTTCTCGTGTTGCTTATATTGCTATGCTATGCTCGTGAGCGTGGTTTGGGTTTGAGAGATATTCACGACAGATGTGAGATTGTTAATTAATGGTTTACTTTAAGGTGGCAACTTAAATACACATCTGGGTGGATTGAGGCACCTGGGGAACCCAATGTTGTCTGTTTTATTTTTGGAAATCCCGGGGTATCCGTGTGATCTTCCTATGGACCGCCACCAGTGCTCGGAGGGAATCGAGACTATTCATGCTAGAAACTTCCGTGTGCAGCCACAAGCTATTATGGGCTCTAGCATAGTTGAGTAAGTTACGTGAAGCTCTCAAGAGGTAGATCACAGGTAGTGGGTTTTATAGGTTTGGTATGATCTATCCGGAGTAGAGAGTTAATGTTTACGAAAGAGCGTGTCTCGGTCATCCGTTTCTCAAACACCATGTAGTCGAGAAACCAACGGAGGCGATCGAGTCTTGTGGGGAAAAGTGCATAAACCTCTGCAGAGTGTACAATCTAATCATGGTTAGCCGTGTCCCCGGTTATGGACAATTCTGAGTATCTAGTACTTGAGTATTCATATGTATCCCATCACTCTAAATTTAATATTGCAGGGTTGTTAATCACAATAATTGGGATTGAGTTGGGGTTATACCTTCTCAATGATGTTTCAACCACCATGATAGTTAAAATAAAATGTATTCCTTTGATATAGGGAAAAATTGGCTTTTTGCAAAACTGTAACCATAGAGCTTTTCCACCAGCCATGTATGCATGTAGTATAGTTTATTCTTTCATTACTCTCTATGTGTTACATTGCCAGCATATTCCATGTGCTGGCCCGTTCTCGGGCTGCAACATATTATGTTGCAGACTTTTCAGACGAGGAGTAAGGATTGGTAGGTCATTGCCGTGCAGCTCAGTTATGCCGTTGGAGTTGATGGACTCACTATATCTTCCAAGCCTTCCGCTGTTATCGCATTAGATGGCCTTAAGCCATATTATTGTAATAAGTTCTCTTTTGAGACATTCGATGTAATAAGTGTGTGATTGCTACTCTGTTATAAATCCTTCGAGTACTGTGTGTGTGAGCATTACCGATCCAGGGATGACACAGAAGCACAGAGACTTGACCATCTGAGGTCGGGTCGCTACAGCATTACCGATCCAGGGATGACACTTATGCACAGAGATCATACTGTTTGAGGTCTGGTCGCTACAAAGATGGTATCAGAGCACACGTTGCCTGTAGGACATGACCACTAAACTAAAGCCCTAGATCACTACTCTCTTCTCGTTTCTGACTCCTCTCCATTTTATACTCTTTAGGATGGCAGATGCAAGGATCAAGTTCACGCAACCGGATGAAGACACCTCTTTTGGACGCCACTTGAAGGAAGTTACTAGGTACCTGAACATTGGAATACCAAACTTCACTGGGACCTACAATGCCACTTTACTAGAAGAGGAGCGCTGGAAAATTCAAGTTCAAGTTCCAGGAAGGACGTTCGCTCCAGTCACTGAGCCCATAGAGTTTTCTTTTGATGCACCAACCTGGAGTCTAGGAAAGAGTATGGCAGCTCACATTACCATGGGACGCATTGGAGAAGTTTACCACAATGATCTCAAGGACACTATCTACCAGATTTGTGGGTGCCGAGATGAGCAATGGGAGATGATCAGCACCAGGAAGGATAGATCGATTGCCTCTTTCATCCAGGAGTTAAACCAGCACATTCGACGCTAGGAGAACCAGATGTGCGTAGGCATGACTGATTTGAAGAAGGCGATGACAAGGATCACGGAGCTGGAGGAAGAACTCAAGGCCACACGCGAAGATTATATGGAGGAAATTGTCGTACTAGTGGAGAAGAATGACGACCTCTCAAGGAAGCTAGAAGTTTTCATGGGAGACCCCGCGCTAGGAGGAGAAGATGACGATTCCACTTGCCCGGAGAACTACATCATCATCGATGACATCGACTCGGACCCCGATGATAGCGATGATGACTATGTTGATGAAGCTGGAGCAGATATCATGGAGTCTTCGACCGAGCAATTTTTCTAGTCGAACACCATATTAGTTGTAGTATTCCACCATGTATATAGTATAATCCAAGCACTTTTGTAACGATAGTTCTAGACCGATTGTATGCCCTTGATTGATTGATTGAGTGATATGTTTGTGTTTTGTCTCACGTGCATATGGGTAGTGTTTTCCCCCTAGACCTCATTCTATTCTGTTTTCTCATCTTTTCTAAACCCAGCAGATGCCTCCGAGACGCGACAATGGATTTGCTTTCCCACCGGAGCTCACTCAGTTGATCCAGCAGCAGAATGCCCTGATGCAGATACTAGTCCAGAATCAGAACCAAGGGAACAACAACAACAACAACAACAACAACAACAACAACAACAACAACAACAACAACAACAACAACAACAACAACAACAACAACAACAACAACAACAACAACAACAACAACAACAACAACAACAACAACCCACCACCACCAGTTGATCACTTAGCCCGTTTTCTTAGGTTGTATCCGCCGGTGTTCTCCAGTAGCACCGAGCCGATTGTTGCAGATGATTGGCTCCGCAAGATTGAAAGGGAGTTGACTACTGCAGGATGCACAGATGTGGAGAGAGTGCGTTTTGCCGCACACCAGCTTGATGGACCCTTGGTTGTGATAATGTGAGTGAAGAGGCCCATGATTCGCCATATTCGATTCACCCAGGAAATACCAAGATGTATCTAGATTTGAAGGACTGTTTCTGGTGGACCGGAATGAAGAAGGATATTGCGGAGTATGTAGCAGTTTGTGATGTATGTCAGAGAGTGAAGGCAGAACATCAGAAGCTAGCCGGGTTAATACAACCATTGCCGATACCCGAATGGAAGTGGGATAAGCTAGCCATGGATTCTATCACGGGATTACCCAGGACTCGTTCAGGCTATGACTCAATCTGGGTTGTAGTCGACCATTTGATGAAAGTAGCTCATTTCATCCCAGTAAAGACCACTTACACCAGTGCTAAGTTGGCAAAGATATACATGACAAGGATCGTATGTCTCCATGGAGTTCCGAGGACCATTGTATCAGATAGAGGAACCTAGTTTACTTCAAAGTTTTGGAATCAGTTGCATGAAACTTTAGGAACCAGGCTAGAGTTCAGTACAGCTTTTCACCCGCAGACAGATGGACAGACTGAGAGACTAAATCAGATTCTGGAGGACATGTTGAGAGCTTGTGCGCTAGACTATGGATCTAGTTGGGACGATAATTTGCCTTATGCAGAGCTCTTATAACAACAGTTATCAAGCCAGTTTGAAGATGGCCCCTTTTGAAGCCTTGTACGGAAGGAGGTGCAGAACACCGTTGTTGTGGGACGAAGTTGGAGACCGACAGTTGTTTGGACCAGATATGATTAAAGTGTCTGAAGTGAAGGTTAAACTGATTCGCGATAGACTCAAGGTAGCCCAGTCCAGGCAGAAGAGTTATGCAGATTCTAAATGTAAGGAGACAGTTTACGAAGTCGGAGACAGAGTGTATCTTCGGGTATCCCCACTTCGACGAGTGAAGCGCTTTGGAGTTAAGGGAAAGTTAGCGCCATGATTTGTGGGACCATACAGAGTTTTGGAACGTATGGGAGAAGTTGCTTACAAGTTGGAATTGCCCGAGGGATTGTCAGGAGTTCACGATGTGTTCCACGTTTCTCAGTTGAAGAAGTGCCACGCAGAGATGGCTGATATTCCTCTGAGAGATACAGTACCGCTTGAAGCGATACAATTGGATAGTGATTTGACCTACGAGGAGAAGCCAGTTAAGATTCTTGATTTTGCCAGCCGTGTCACACGTAACAAAGTAATCAAGTTCTGCAAGGTTCAGTGGAGTCACCATACCGAAGATGAAGCCACGTGGGAGCGAGAAGAAGACCTACAGAAGGATCACTCTCACCTATTTTCTAGCCAACCCGAATCTCGAGGGCAAGATTCATCTTAAGGGGGGTAGGGTTTGTAACATCCCAAATTTTCAATTTGGAATGTTATACATTAGATCATCATTGCATATCATATTTTATTGCATTTTGGCTTGATCCTAGAAATTCTACACAACTCAAGGACCCACGGAGAGAGTTGGGGATTTTGTTATTTTCATATTTGAGTTTTCTCAAAGTTTGAAAGGAGGATCCTTTGGTTTTGATTATTTTTCCCTTCCTAATATTTCAAAAATAAAAATATATGAGAGGATATAAAATGACTTCTCCAAAATAGATGGAATATTAGAGGAAAAATATTAAAACCAAATAAATATTTTATTTGGATTTTATTGCAATTTTATTTGAATTAGAAAAATTGCACGTTTTCAAAATTGCATTTTAGGGCCAAGAAAATGTTCATCTTGTTATAAATATTTTATTTAGACGGTGAAAATTTGTTTTGGCATTTTAGTTTTTATTTATTTTTCTAGGATTTATTTTGGTGAACGTTATTTAAAAAAAGCTATTACGCATACCGATCGGGCCAAGGCCCAGCGAGCCAAGCCAAGCCAGCGCCTTGCCGTCTCGGAAGACTGCTCGGGACCGGAGTCCCGAGCGAAGCCGCCGCCTGAGTCCGGAGAGGCACGCCCTGAGACCGCCTCCCCAAGCAGCCGCCTCCTCCTCTTAATCGCCTCCACCGACCCCCACCACCACCACCACCCGAGCCGCCCGCCAAACCCCGCCGCCGCCTACCATTGCCGCCCGCCGCCGCCGAGCAGCCCGCCGCCCCACGGACCACGAGCCGTCGGATCTCGCCGGAGCCCTGCCGAGGTAGACGCCCCGCCGCTACCGGTTTTTGAGAGAAAACCGATCCGGTTTTTTTCGGAAAACCCTAGTTTTCATTTTTTTTAGAATAGATCGGTTTTACTTTTTTCGGGATATTTATTTAGCGGACGTTCGTCCGTACGTGCATTTTAATGAACGGTGTTCACTCATTAGCCGCAGACAGCGAACGTTCATTCGTTAGCCTGTTCGTCAGTTTTTCTTTTTCTCGGATTTTTCCGCGATTATTTTTGATCGAGATTTCTGATCCGATTTTTGTTTTAGTATAAGTTTTTGCTCATTTATCGGAATCAGGCGATTCAAACGTCTACAGTTTCGTCTCGAAACCCTATTTCTATTCAACCAACTTAAACAAGATTTTGCTACTGTAAAACTTGACTTTAGTTCTGATTAGTAAACGAAGCTTGTTTCTTTAGCCGTTTGAGTTTTGTTGCTTCGTTTGATTTGATTCTTTTTGCAAACCGGAGTTCTTAGGTTGAAATTTCTGGTTAGATCTCTTATCTGAGTTTTACCCGTGCCTTTGCTTGATTGCTTATTGTATGGTTGTTTGTTTGCGATAGAGTACACGTAGTGCGAAGCGTGCTACTACGAGTCTCTAGGTTTCGCGGATCATCAGCAAGGCAAGTAACACTTTGATCATACCTCTTTACTACCCAGTTTTACTGCATTAGATCAATCCTCAAACAATTGCATGGTTAGGATCTGATTAAATTGTGGGTTTCGGAAGTAGATGAGGTAGTACCTATTCACCTATTTATTATCAAACCTTTGGGAGTTACTTCTACGTCGCTTATATTGCTATGCTATGCTTGTAGACGTGGATTGGGTTTGAGTGCATTCATGACAGATGTGAGTATTGTTAAATAATGGTTAACATAAGGTGGCAACTTTAATACACATCTGGGTGGATTGAGGCACCTGGGGAATTCCAGTGATTGCCTGTATTTTTGGAAATCCCGGGGTACCATGTGATTCTCCTATGGACTACCACCCAGGCTTAAAGGGGTCATAAGAATATTCATGCTAGAAACTTCCGTGTGCAGCCACATGCCATTATGGGCTCTGGCATAGTTGAGTAAGTTGTGGGAAACCTTTCCATGATGGGCTAGCAGATGTAGGGGATTGTAGGTGTACCGGCCTATCTATCGGTTAAGGGGACCTCTTCGGAAAGACTGTGTCTCGGTCATCCGTTTCTCAAACATTTTGTAGTGCGAGAAGTCCAACGGAGGAGATCGAGTCTTGTGGGGAAAAGTGCACAAACCACTGCATAGTGTACAAACTAATCATGGTTAGCCGTGTCCCCGGTTTTGGACGTTTTGAGTATCTAGTTCTTGGATTATCATGTGGATCTCATCACACTTAATAATAAAACTTGATTGGACTATTAATTACTTTTAATTGGGATTGAGATGGGGTTTACCATTCTCAATGTTTAACAACCACCATGATAGTTAAATAAAATTTATTCCTTTGCAGTAGGGAAAAATTGGCTTTTTGCAAAACATATTAACCATACAGCCTCCACCAGCCATATATGCATGTAGTGATAGCATTATTCTGTTCATTACTCTATTGTGTTACCTTGCCAGCATATTCCATGTGCTGGCCCGTTTTCGGGCTGCAATGTATCATGGTGCAGACTTTTCAGACGACGAGTAAGGAGCCTTAGGTTGTGGTCTTTCACTCAGTGATGTCGTTGGAGTTGATGGACTCACTTTATCTTCCAAGCCTTCCGCTGTTATCGTAATTAGATGGCCTTAAGCCATATTTATTGTAATAAGTTCTCTTTTGAGACATTTGATGTAATAAGTGGGTGATTGCTACTCTGTTATAAATCCTTCAAGTACTGTGCGTGTCAGCATTACCGATCCAGGGATGACACTTATGCACAAAGATCAGACTGTTTGAGGTCTGGTCGCTACATCGACCCCGTTGTCTCGGCATGCCCCCGCATTGCGCTTGTTTGTCTGCTGGGTGGAGGTCGCCGCGCGGCTAATTACTTAAGGTATTCTTTTCGTGAGTGGCTTAATTAAGGTATTCAATTCCTAAGTGCAGTGTTGTACTAGTACTCTGCGTGTAAATTAACTGGCCATTAATTTTTGTCATTGCACGTCTGGATAACAACATGGAGCACCCTTAGTAATTATTAAAATAAAACCTTGTGATTTATGCATGCATCTTTGGGGAGCAGTTAATCCGTGTATTAATGTTGTTGTTTTGTTTTTAATTGCCATTTGTGTGCTGCAGATGGAACAATCTCGATGGATGAAGAATCAGAAAACCGCAGATTTTACCAGTGGCGTGACAGAGTTCATTAATTTGGGTGAAAGTACAAAGAGGAGAATTGGTGATGCGTACATCCTGTGTCCATGTACTGATTGTGCCAATACAGAGTCACATGAAGTTGCAGATGTACAGATGCACTTTGTCTCTAGGGGATTCATGGATGGAAATACACGTTGGACCAGACACAGTGAAGAGGAGGTCATGGGTGAAGATACCCAGGGCAGCGAGATGCCAAACCCCGATCAGTGTCACATGGATGTTGAATCTAACATCAGGGCAGAGGCGTCAAGCTACCAATGTAACACCGGAAAGCCAAAATGCCCACTGGAAAACCAAGACGTCCACACAGATGACGACGATCTTGATATGCCAGATTTTGCTGCTATGATTGCAGATTTCGAGGGCCCAGAAAAGGATATGATTGGGTACAAGGATCTGCCAACCATTGATGCGGACTCCAAGAAAGAATTGTATCCATGTTGCAAAAAGAAATATTCCAGGTTGAGTGCCACCCTGGCACTTCTCATATTTAAAGCAGCAAACGGTCTATCAAACAAGGGCTTCACAGAGATGTTAGGTCTTTTCAAAGAAATTCTTCCGGAAGATAATGTGCTCCCCAGAAGCACAAATGAAGCAAAGAAAATTGTTTGCCCATTGGAACTTTCAGTACAGAAGATACACGCTTGTGTGAATGATTGTATATTGTACCGTGGTGAGTACAAAGATTTTCGTGCATGTCCCACATGCAAGCATGCACGATACAAGCGCAGGAGAGCAAAGGACAAGTACAAATTGGACAATAAGATCAAGACAGGAATCCCGTTCAAGGTTGTTTGGTACTTGCCGTTAATTCCAATATTGAGGCGTTTGTTGGCAAACCCTAGAGAGGAAAAGAGGTTGCGATGGCATCATGATGAGCGAATTGCGGATAGGTTTATGAGGCACCCGAAAGATGGGGCTCGGTGGGAATTAATCGATAACAAGTTTGAAAATTTTGCCAAGGAACCTAGAAGTATAAGGCTCGGGGAGTGTACTGATGGGATGAATCCTTTTGGCGATATGTGCACCAATCACAGCACATGGCCGGTGCTTCTGTGCATATATAACCTAGATCCTTGGTTGTGTATGAAGAAAAAATACATGATGTCAATGATTATCCAAGGCCCGACGCAACCTGGAAATGACATCGATATTTACTTCATTTCTTTGGTAGAAGAACTGCTGACAGTGTGGATAGATGCGCCTGCTGTAAAATGTTATGATGCTTACATAAAGGAGATTTTCGATCTACATGCGATGCTGGTGCACACCATTAAAGATATGCCGGCATTAGGAAACACATCGGGGTAGAAAACAAGGGGAGATGTAGGGTGTGTCACATGCATGGATAGGACAGCTAGCAGAAGACTTACCAACTCGCGCAAAATAGTGTATTTGTGTCATCGTAGGTTCTTATGGAGAAAATCAACCATACCGAAAGATGGAAGCTGAATTTTATGGTACGGCGGAGGCAGCTGAGGGCCCAAAACCCTATGAAGGGGAGGTGGTCCACAACATGGCTAAAAAAAATTAATGGTGTGCTTGGCAAGAACCACCCTTTAATAACGAAACTAAAACCCAAGAATCAAGTGTTTAAGAAGAATTCGGTGTTCTGGAAATTACCTTACTAGGAGATTCTACATGTACGTCACTGCATCGATGGCATGCATGTAGAGAAGTACGTATGTGAAAGCATCCTTGGTACTCTGCTCAAGATTAAAGGTAAAAGAAAGGATGGTGACGGCTCACAGCTCGATATGCTTGCTGATCAATCACAACGCAAGAGTGAAGCAGAAGATGATGACAAATTCATCAAAGCTCGCCAGAGTTACAATTTCAGTACAAAAGAAGAAACACAATTCTTCACCTATTTGTTGTCAGTTTGTCGGGGAAACTGATCCACGAACACCTATGGGACCGGCGGACCGAGCCCCTTTCGGTTCGGCGGGGGGCGGAGATCGCACGAAGAGTGGATCGAGGCGAAGCACACGAGCAGTTTACCCAGCTTCGGAGCTCTCGAGAGATAACACTCCTCTGCTGCATGTGCGAGTGTATTGAGTTTTTGCTCGGGGCGCTGAGTGCTATAGTACACACTAGCTGCTAACGAGACCGGCGTGAGTGTTTTTCGCCTTCAACCCCCTCTCGTTGCGCATGGGCCTCCTTTTATATGCTAAAGGGTCTCCGACAGGTGGCAGCGTAGACAAGGGTAGAAATGGAAAAGGAATTGCGGTTGGTACAACTACCGCACGATGTATCATACCTAACCCCGACGGCGGGGACAAAGGCATTAAATGCCCATCTCGTCGCCCAAATAGTGCAAAAAGGACCGTGGGGGGCCACCGCTGCCACGATGGCAATCTTGTCGGCGTCGCTTGCCACAAGACCGCTGGCCAGACTGAGCCTCTTGCCACGCGCGCTACCGAAAGGTCGAGGCGAGACGTTGGTGGATGTCTTTGGAGCGCTTGGTCTGAGTGGTAGTTTGCGCGGCAAGTGCCTTGCCGCGGTCGTTATCTTGTCGCGTCCGGAAGCTTGTCGCTCGCCGGGCCTCGCCGGGACGCGTGGCGCGTCGCGGCAAGTTCCTTGAGATGCCTTGGTTGGCCTTCCCGGCAAGCTCCTCTTGTCGGGGCCTTGTATCCTTGGCTTGAATACTTTGTTCTTGAATGGCTCCAAAGGAACCACGGAGGACCTTGGCGGTCACCCGGCAAGCCTTGCCGTGGGGTGCTGCAACTGCCCGTGCACAAGTTCGGGATACTAGGGTACCCCTACTCGGTACACCGACAGAGCCCCGGGCTGGGCCACACACGGTGCCGAGCGCTGTTGGGCCAGGCCCAAAACAGGGCATGGGCACGCGCGGCCTGGGTTACGCCGTATCTCACTTTGTATCCACCGCGCCCTCCTTGAACGGCACGCGTCGAATGTGGCGTCGTGGGAGAGATCGTGGGTGGTTTCTTTATTCGAAAAGACGGAACGTCTGCCCCCTCCCTCTTTATAAGCAGGGGAAACAGGGGCAGTTCGCCCATCTCGCCGGTTGCTATTCCAATCTCAAAAACCTCCGCCGCTCCCCCCTTCTTCCCAAAGCTGAAAAGAGAGCAGCGCTCCGCCCCCCATCGCCGCCGGAACCACCAACGCCGTCGATCTCTCTCACCACCTCCGCCATGGCTCCGAAAGCCGGGAAGGTTGTGAAGTCGGCCGAGGCGCAGCGAAGGAGCTGAGGGAGTATTACTACCTCTTCTGGTCGACGGAGACGCGAGCGCATCCGCGCATGAAGGTACTCCCAGCTGCCGCTTCGGAACTGGCTCCGAATGGATATCCCTTCTTCGCGTTGTTCTTCTACTGCAGGCTCTGCCCGCCTTTCTCTGAGTTTTTCTGTGACATTATGAACACCTACGGGTTCCGCCTCCTTGACTTCACCCCCAACGCCGTTCTGACCATGGCAGTTTTCGCACATCTCTGCGAAAACTTTGTCGGAGTCTATCCAAATGTAGCTCTTTTTCGCCACTTCTTTATGCCCCGAGTTGAGAGAGGGGAGCTTTTATCCGGCGGAATCGCCTGGATCTCGAGAACTGGCAAGAAGGAAACTTATCTTGAGGGAGAGCTCCACAGCAAGTGGGATGAGTGGAGAGCAGACTGGTGCTGGATTGTCGAGGAGAACCCGCAGCCATTTACCACCCAGCGCCAAGCCCCAGTAGCGCGCGGCAACGATTGGAGCAACGTGGCCCCGGAAGACGATAGGCTGAAGATTGCCGTCACCCGGATCCTACGCCTCAGGCTTGTCGGGCTCACCGTAGGCGCCGTTGGCGCAGATTTTCTTCGCCGCCGCATCGCCCCCTGCAGGAGAGGAGGAGACCCGCCTGGGAGTTCCAGAATGTGGCGGATATCATGAGGCTGCGCCCGGGCCTCAACTTCAACTTCACTGTCCTGGAACTGGATGCGATGCTCCTGGAACTGTTCAAGCACGATCCTCAACATCCCGAAGTGTTCAGGTTGTCGAGGGGTGTCGTCCCGCTGTGCAACAACTCCTCGCTCGACCGCATCCGTGCAATGATGCCGCTGTGCGATTCGCATGGAATTGTCCCAACTTGGCAAGAGCCTGCAGACGACATCGTGCAGGAGTTCTTTGACGGCTTGGTAGAAATGCTGGTCCGCTCCGATGAACAGAAGAGCCTTACTCGCGACACCACCGATGCGGAGATGCAGCGCATCGCCACTAGGCTGGAAGAGGCGGCGGCAGGCCACTCATGGGCGGTTTGGATTCACCGCGGAGGAGGCAGAGGCACCAGAGGCGGCAAGCCTTGCCGAGCGAGAGGAGCTTGCCGGCGAGGGAGAGCTTGTCGGGCCTGAAGCTGAGTCGAGCAAGCCCGCCGAGGGCGCGAGTGACTCGTTGAAGATCGACTCCTCCTCTTTCTCACCTTCAGACAGCTCGCCGCAAGCGGAGCCCCCGGCTCCACCAAGAAGGCGTCTCCACAAGGTCGGGGACGTAGCGGGGCGGCAGACGGGTCAACAGCCGCCGCGCCGCGCGACGCGCTCCACCGTGGCAAGCACTATTGCCGCGGGAGCACCTCACACCATTGCGGCAACTGGAGCGGGGCCCTCCCGGACCACCGCTTCTGCTCCCGCCAAGCGGCTAAGGGAACCTACTCCTCTGCCTGGTCGCGCCGAAGGTGGGCCGGACTTCGACCTCTCCGCGCTCAGCTCCGACGAGGAAGAGGAAGAGTAAGATTCTTTGTTGTACTTGTAGTTCTTCAATTCTTGCTGTTTTTTCTTGTATCTGATTTGCTTTACTCCGAACCCATTCCTTTTCAGGACTCTGGCCAAGAGAGCGGCAAAGAGAGCCAAGGTCCTGGTGATTGTCATCGAGGACGAACCCACCGCGACAGCAGGGGGTGTGTCCGAGACCACCTTGCCGGACCCGGCAACTATTCCCCAAAGCAGCCCCCAGCGCAGCCCCCAGCGTAAGTATATGGTTTACTTCCTGCTGTTAGGTGCGCGTGGGTGCTCTTTCTTCTTGACATCGACTATTGGTTTTGCGTAGGAGCAGAGCAGTCTCACCAGAGTGCCGGAAGCCGCTCCCGACATGCCATCTGCTTCGACTACACCGCCAAGGAGGATTCCCGGCAAGGGAGAATTCTTGACAAGGGAGAATTTTCGGCAAGGGACAGTTCCCGACAAGGGACAGCACCAATGACCCCGGTGGTGGAGACCACGATCAGTAGATCCTAGTACAGGTAATCCTCTTGCTTGAAAACTTCCTTGGGTTCTTCTTCTTCTGATTTTCTTTTTGAATATTTGCTTGACTTTTCTTCCTTTTCCGGTCGTCAGGTCCATCTGCCACGGAGCCGATGGAAACCGAGGTCGCCGGCGAGGAGAACGCGCGCGGCAATACCGACGACGCCGCTGTCATAGAAGAAGAAGCCGGCGCTGATGATCCCGCCGGCGGAGAGGCCGCCAAAGCTGCCGCCGCAGAAGCTGGCGAGGGGTCCGGCGATCGCACTGATGGCCCCGAGGCCGCAGGAGCGTCAGGCGCTACGCCGACCGCCGATCCCTCCGCCGCTGCTGCAGCGTCAGGCTCCGAAGAGCCCCAGCCCGGCGCCTATTTGAAGGCCGGCGATGGCATCTTCATCAAGCTCCCCTGGGCGTCGAGCTCCAGGGCGCCGATCGAAGGAGAAACCTTTGATGAAGAGTTGCTCGCCTCCGCTGGGCTGACGCTGGTCGACGCGCCGGACAGCAGCAGCGGCGAGCCTGAGGAGGAGCAGCTGCTGCGGAAGCTGTTGTCGCTCTACCGCGCCCGACAAGCCAAGCTGGTATCCCGAGAAGCGCTTGTCGCGAAGGCGGGAGTGGACATCGAGAAGCGCGCGGAGGAGCTCCGGGGCCTCAACTAGGAAGCTCTCCGGTCCCTGGCAGAGGAGCGGGAGAAACTCGCCAAGGAGCGTAAAGCCTTCCTCCTCGAGAAGGCTGAAGTTGAAGAGCAACAACGACTTGCTGCCGAGAAGCTGTCTACGCAGGAAGGCGAGTTGGTGCAGCGGAAGGTTAACCTTGACAGCCACGAGGAGGAGCTTGCCGCGCGCGAGCAAACATTCGGCGGGGCTCTCAAGGAAGCAGAGGATGCTGCCGCAGCTGCCGAGGCCGCCAAGAAGGAGCTAGAGACGAAGGTGGCGCAGCTGGAGGCCGATCTCAAGGTGAGCGGCGAGGAGCTTGCTGCGCTCAAGCGTGAGCGCGAGAAGGACGCCTACACCCTTGGCGAGCTGCAGGGTCGTCTCGTCGAGAGGAGCAAGGAGCTTAGCGCCGCCAAGGACTCCAACGCAGATCTTGAGTTGAAGCTGACTACTTTGGCCAAGACGCTGGACGGCGCCAGGGAGCAGGAGGTGGCCTTGGAGGAGAAGATCAAGGCCGACGAGGCGCTACTGGCGAGTGCTGCTGCCGCCCAGAACACTTTTAGGGAGAATGTGGAGCACTGGACCGAGGGTCTCGTGGATGTTGCCGCAGCCATCGACTGGGGCTGCGGGCGAATCGGGATGGAAGATCTCGGGTATTCCTCCGATGAGCACCTCCAACCCAGCGCCAAGCTCAGCTTGTTCTTCAAAGGCGTGGCGACGGCCCTCCAGCGACTCCGGGAGAAGATCCCAAAGCAGCTGGCCGATGAGTCGTGCAAGATCTGCGCGGGAGCTCTTCAAAAGGTGATGGTGAAGGTGGCCTTCCGCAACCCAGGCCTCAACCTCACCAACGTCCTCAGGACCTTGCCGCCGGATGCCGATCTGGAAGCGCTCAAGACCCTTGTCGCACCCATTGTGGACAAGGTGAGCGAGATCAAGAGGGTTGAGGCGTCGCGAGATTAGGCCGCCCGTTTTTCTTTTTTCTTGTCGCTGCTGGTCATGCTATGAGAACAATCTGTTAGAGCTGCGACAAGCTATCTTGTAATATGACTCTATTTCGGTAGCGATTGCTATGTTATTTCCTTTACTTGATTCCTTCCTTTGTATGTTTTTGCCCTCGCTTTTAGGGAACTTGTCGGTATGAGCACCTTAGCAGCGCTGAGTCTTGGGACGTCGGCAACTTCGTTGGCGGTGCCGCTACCGACAAAAACCTTGTCGCAACTAGTTGCAGCTCACTTAAATTGTTGAGCGGGCTCGAAACAAAGTAAAGGCGCAACTAGCTACTGAGTTGGTTCCTCCGCGCTGGGTTTTCCATACAAAGCACGGTCGTTCGAGGAAGATAACTTAAAAATTTTAGAACTGATTGCTCAAACTTTAGCAACTTAGCTTTTCTGTCGTTTGCTTCCCGGTAAGGCGAAACTTCCTCGAACGACGCTTGGTCCACACCATTATCTTCTCCTTTCCCCCCGGCAAACTTGTGGGCGAGGGAACCTTCCTTTCTTTGAGAAAGAGAAAGAAGAGAAAATAAAGATATGGAGCCTTATGGCTTGTTGTTGCTTACCGGGGGTAGGCGCTGCACAAAGTGTCAGATAACGCATGCAAAAAAAAGTAGAAAGCATGAAATTGACAAGATGTGCGGAGCACATGAGCTTCACTTATGCACGGGGTCTGCGCCCGGCTTCGTACAAAGGATTACATGCAACATCGGCAAGACTTGTACAGATGGTGGTTGCCGGAACAGGTTCCGGCAACCGCGCCCTACGGGTAAAACTTACGAAGATGCTCAATGTTCCAGGAGTTGCTCACCGGAATGCCATCTTCGGTCTCAAGGCGGACAGCGCCAGGCCTAGTGACTCGTTTCACCCGGTAAGGGCCTTCCCACTTTGGCGTCAACTTGTTGGAATTCTTGGCGGACTGAACGCGCCGAAGAACAAGGTCGCCTTCCTCGAGACTTCTGGCATTAACTTTGCAGCTATGGTAGCGGCGCAAAGCTTGCTGGTATCGAGCAGCTCGTACAGCGGCCTGAAGACGGTCTTCCTCAAGGAGCAGCACGTCATCTTGTCGCAACTGCTCTTGCTCAAGCTCATCATAAGCGAGCACTCGAGGTGACCCGTATACGAGTTCCGTGGGGAGAACTGCCTCTGCTCCATAGACTAGAGCGAAAGGTGTCTGGCCAGTGGCTCGATTTGGCGTCGTCCTGATCGACCAAAGAACCACCGGCAGCTCCTCAATCCAGTTCTTTCCGCACTTGCGCAGCCTGTCGAAAGTCCTGGTCTTGAGCCCGCGCAGCACTTCAGCATTCGCCCTCTCCGCTTGACCGTTACTTCTCGGATGAGCAATAGAAGCAAAGCAGACCTTGGCGCCAAGATCTTGGACGTACTGCATGAAGGTGCGGCTCGTGAATTGCATGCCGTTGTCGGTGATGATCCTATTAGGGATCCCGAAGCGGCAAACAATCGACCTGAAGAACTTGACTGCTGACTGTGATGTCACCTTCCTCGCTGCTTCCACTTCTGGCCACTTTGTGAACTTGTCGATTGCAACGTACAAGTACTCAAAGCCCCCGACGGCTCGGGGAAAGGGGCCGAGGATGTCGAGCCCCCAGACCGAAAATGGCCAGGATAAAGGGATCGTCTGGAGAGCTTGAGCTGGCTGGTGTATCTGCTTGGAATGGAACTGGCACGCTTCACACTTAGTTACTTGTGCAGCTGTGAAAGTGCGTTATATCGACTAGAGGGGGGGTGAATAGGCGATTTTTATCAATTATTCACTGAGGAATTTGCCGGTGAGGAAATTCCTTAGCGAAGAAATACTTGCAGCGGAATAAGTACTCAGAAGTAAGCATAACAGATTACAAGCATTGTCATCATGATGAAATGAAGACAATCACAGAGTACAGAAAGCGTAATCACAAGATAACACAAGATGAAGACAAACAGACTGAAGAAATTGAACCGAGGAAATTGAGAAAGTCTTCAGTCAAAGTCTTCAAACACAGATATGAACAAACACTCAACACAAAGAATGAGGAAATGAAAGGGTTGAGGAAATAGAACCGATTAGGTTGGTGAAGACAATGATTTGGTAGACCAGTTCCAACTGCTGTCTCGGTTATGCGTCTGGTTGGAGCGGTGAGTATTTAAACTCGAGGACACACAGTCCGGACACCCGATCCTCGAGCACGCAGCTCGGGACACCAAGTCCTCACCGTATTCTCCTTGAACTAAGGTCACGCAGACCTTGTCCAATCACTCGTGGTAAGTCTTGAGCGACTTCCAAACCTTCACATACTTGGTCACTCGGCGATCCACAATTCCTCTTGGATGCTCTAGACCATGACGCCTAACCGTCTGGAAGAAGCACAGTCTTCAAAGGTAAAAGCGTCGGATCCACGCAGGATCAATTTCTTGATGATGCTCAATCACTTTGGGTTTGTAGGGGTTTGGTTTTGGGTTTTCCTCACTTGATGATTTTCGCTCAAATTTCTTGGAGGATGGGTTGCTCTCAAATGACAAGTGTCAAGTTCTCTCGGAGCAGCCAACCAACTAGTGGTTGTAGGGGCGGCTATTTATAGCCTAGGGAGCAGCCCGACATGATAAGACATAAATGCCCTTCAATGATATGACCGTTAGGTGGATAAGATATTTGGGACAGGTGGCAAGAAGATAAAGAACGGTCGGAAATTTGAACATCAAATTCCTCGGGGCTATCATGTTCCTCACTGTGTAGGCAATCCAAGATTTGGCGAATTCCTAACTCCTCGGTCGAGAACAAATTCTCGGTGACGGAAGAACTTCGTCTCATCCTTTGAAGAAATTGTGAACTGTATGAGATTTCAAAAGCTTCACTCGAAGGATTGGTAGGTGTAGGATTTTGAGTTGAGCATCACATGGAAATTTTTCCTTAGTATTTCCTCGACCCCCTTTAACAGTACGGTGTTTCCTATGACTCAAGAAAGAGAAAATGAAACTACGAAAACAAAAGTCTTCACGCTTCATGTTCCTCAAACGAATACCAAGTCTTCAAGGTCACACCAATTTCTTCACTTTCAAAGTCTTGTAAAGTCTTCGAATATCAAAGTCTTGATTGAAGAACTTCATTTTAGGGTCGACTTTCCTTTGTAAATATCAAACTCCTCATAGACTTATAGACCTGTGTATACTCACAAACGCATTAGTTACTTAACCTATAAGTCTTCAATACACCAAAATCACTAAGGGGCACTAGATGCACTTACAATCTCCCCCTTTTTGGTGATTGATGACAATATAGGTTAAGTTTTCAACGGGGATAAACATATGAAGTGTAAATACTGATAATGAGGAATTTGATTACAAGATATAGAAGAACTCCCCCTGAAGATGTGCATAGTGAGGAATTTGCTTTTGAGGCAATGCACATTTGAAGAATTGAATCATGGAGATCTCCCCCTATATCTTGTAATTCATACACGCATTTAACATATAGTATGAAGAATTTGAAATGCATGATGAAATATGGTGCTTGATGTTATGCAATGTAACGCATCAAGAGTACCAGAGCCCAAAGGCCAAATTGATTTGCTATGAAGATTTTCAAAGAGCTCACGAGAATCAGAGCATAACTACTGTAATCAGAGCATAGAGCAAGAGCATAATGCATCAAAAGTATCAAAGCACCATCGAGTTTAAGATTACAACTCGATCCAATAAAAGGTTTCAGAAGAACGAGAGTTGTAACTTAATAAAATACTGTATATAGACAAAAACTAGACCCGCTTGAAGACTAACTCAAATTTCTCCCCCTTTGTCATCAAATGAACAAAAGGATCGAAACTGAGGACTAACTCTCGTGAAGAATTTCAAGTTGAAGACGGAGCGCCAGCATTGTTGGGGTCGGTTGTTGAAGTAGGACCAGCAGCAGTGTCTTCCAAATCTTCATTTTCATCAGTGTCGCGAGATGAAGAATAGGAGCTGGCCACTAAGGAAGGAACTTTGACCTTCTTGAATTTCTTCGGAGGAGGTGCAGACCAGTCAAATTCTTCCTTGAGTCCCATTGATGTCAGTTCTTCTTCCTTTGTATACATGTGAAAGAACAGCCAGTGCGCTGAAGGTTTCATGAAGGTAGTAGTGGTTTTCTTCTTTGCATTGTGTGTGGAGGTCATGTTGTAAAGAAGAGTACCAAAGCGACGTTTGACCCACTTATGATTATGATCAACCTTCCGATGAAGGCGAGGAGTAACTCACAATCGTCATCACCACAGGTGCGATAGCTTGAGGACTTTGCTTGGTCGAGGTATTTCTTCTTTGAGTCATGTGTGGCGAGTCATCATTGGTGGAGTATGATGCTGCTTTGCTAAACTGTCCATCCAATGGACGAATGCCTTCATCTATCACAGCAGATAGCCTTGCCCTTTTCATCACCGAGGTAACTGTCCGTTTGAGGACTTCAATCGGGGCAGGTAGCTGCAGTGGTTCAAAGTATCAGCCTTGTAATTTAGTGAAGACCTTGACCTGATGAATCTCATAATCCAAGGCGCATAAGGCTTCAGCACAAAAGGTGACATGGCAATGTTAGCCAGAGTCCTCATGAAGAAATCATGGAAATCTACGGGAACGCCATGGATGATGTTGAAAAGCATATTCTTCATGATGCCAACGACTTCTTCGTCGTTCGAGTCGTGGCCTTTGATAGGACTCATAGTCTTCGTCAGAATCTGATAGACTGTCCGAGGCACATATAATAATTCCTTGACGAGGAATTTGGTTCTTGGGGCCTGCCTTGGCTTCAAAGGCTTCATCAGCACTTGCATATAGTGATTTTAAAGTTCTTTTTCTTCGTAGATACGACGTGCACCATCAAGCAGAGGGCTGAGTGGTAGGGCACGAAGCAATTCACTTGCTGGTGCCTTGTAGTGAGTGTTTTCAGTCATCCAATCTAAGACTCATGAATTTACGTCTTCAGCATCTCCGGTGATGTGCAGGGTTGCATAGAACTGAAGAATTAGCTCTTCATTCCAGTCACAAATATCAGTGCAGAATTTTAGAAGTCTTGCGTCGTGAAGAACACTGAGGACTGGCTCAAAGCCTGGCAGTGACTCCATATCCACATGAGGAATATGAGCATGATCGAAGATTTTATCCTTGTTGAAAAGCACCGAGGAATAGAAGTTGGCTTGGCTGGCAGTCGTAAGCGCCTCTTCCTAATGCGAGCGAGAATCATAAGGATTATATTCGATGAAGAACACGTGCTCGGCAAAGAAATCTTCAGCCTTGAACTTTTGTTTGGTTGAGAACGGATTCTTTTGCTTGGGCAGAGGGTGTCGATGAGTTGCATCACCACCTCGGGAATCGTAAGTTCAGGTTCTTCACTGAGGAATTTCTTGTTCCTCAACAGTGCGATCGAGGATTAGCAAAGCAGCAGTTTCATCGGCACTAGTGGCTGGAATTTCTTCATGCACGTAACCGATGGGTTGATTTTCTTGAGTCTATTTGGACTGTTTGTGCAGGGAGTGAGGAACTTGTTGGAGCGGGGTGAAGAGAGGAGTATTGGGATGCTGACTTTCCCAAAAGTCATCATTTATCACCGGAGTGGTGCATCCAATATCCACATCTTCATTTTCAATTTCCTCGGCACCAACTTGAGGAATTTCATAGTCGATGAGGAAATAAGCGGGGTTGAAGGGATTGCTTCCACTTCAATTTCTTCATCAATTTTCTCGACGAAGCAGCAGATTGATGTTCTTCATCAGATCCGATTGGGATCTCATAGTCTTCTCCAAAAGGAACAACTTCCTTTGATGGTATGGAGGAAATTGGAACAGCATCAATTGGGTTTTCAAATGAGCTGGTCATTGACTTCATTTTCTTCGCACCGAAGAATCGACTTGGTGATGCTTTCCTTTTCTTCACAGAGCTCGTTCTGCAGCCTTGGTTTTCTTCACATCAGAAGCAGATGGAAGAATTGGAGTTGGAGTTGGCGCAGGAGGAGCTGAGGAATTTGGTGCAGTTTCTTCAGGAGCAACTGATGCAGTTCCCCTGTCTTGAGCAATTTCTTCAGCGCACCACTAGTGGGTGCCTGGCAGTTTCTTCGGTGGCTGGAATGGGATCATCAGCCCGGAATCAACATTTTCTTCAAGAGGCTGAGCTGAGGCTTCACCGAGGAATTTCATGTTGCCTTCGGGCAGCAATACTTGTGAATTTCTTCGTCATGTTGATTGAATCTGGTCTTACTCCTTGCCAATCAGCATAGTGGGTATCAAGTTTTTGCTTTGAGGTCTTGAATTTCAGTTTGAATTTGAGAAGCTCCTCGGTGTCATCTTGACAACGCTTTTCTTGAGAACTTCTCCTTCCTGTATTGAGCCTTTTTATTTCCTCGCCTTCTCAAACTTCCATTTTCTTCAGCGATGAAGTGAGTCGGCGCATGATTTTGACCAGTGTCGATGAAGATCGAGCAGAGGGGTATTGGGATCATTGTGCCGAGATCAATAAAGTCGAGGACTTTCTTGGATCCAATAGCGAGGGCACAGATGTACCTTTGGCTCTAGCGGCCCTTACTTGACGGTCTCGATGATTTCTTCAAGTTCTTCATCAGATGCCTCATCATCGGATGGCACATGGAGTACAACCTGTTTCGTCCTTGGACTAGGCCGAGGACCTCGTCCAGCTGTTGCTTTGGTCTTCAGCTGAGCCGGGCCAGATGAAGAAATGGGGGCAGCTGAGGAACTTGCAGAGATGCTTGAGGCAATTGAAAAACCAGTGGTCCTTTGACAAGTAGCCAGGTGCACAGGAACTGAAGGTTTTGGCGGAACTGTTGAGGACTTTGGTGGAGCAGCAGTGTGAGGAATTTGCTTGGAGGGTGCTGCTGAGGAACTTGGCCGTGAGGGCGCAGATGATGAAGCACTTGGCTTATGAGCAGGCTTCTTTTGCATTGATTTCCTCGGTTTGACCGAGACCTCGATGTGATAGCAGTGGCAGAATCCTCATTGAATTTCTTCTTGCCTCCTTTGCTTGCTTTGCCAATTTTGCTTGACGCTTAGCCCATTCATCGGAAAGTCCTCACCTCGTTTGATGCTTGTGGGATCAGCTACTTGGCAGTGCCAAAGGAGCTCTTGGGCATGGAGGGTTAAGGCGAATTTCTTCATGTACTTAGGAGTTACATATCTGTATTCCTTCCATTCCGTGCCCATCTCCGCTCAATCTTCGAATACGCACCTTGCGTTGATTTTTCTTTCTTCATCCGAGTGCAATAATCAGCATATTTCCTCAGGGATTTTAAACGCTGTCATAACCTCAGGTTTCTTTCCTCCCTTCTGCGGCTTCTTACCGCCCCGCCATTTTCTTGATTGAGGAAATTGAACAATTGAGTTTTCTGAAGAAGTATGCAGTTTTCTTCGAGGAATGCTGCAAATGAGTTAAGTTGATGAGAACCTAGGGATTCAGCAGCGGACATTTGTACCTGTGAACAGAGTATAGGTGCGAGGAATTTGGAGAGGTCATATCGTTCTCGTAAGGTTTTTCAAAAGAACAAGTTTTGAGGATTTTGACCAGATGAGTTTTGAAGAATTTCACTAAGCGTTCTTTGTCTTAGGTTCCGAGTTGTATAGATCGAGGATCCACACAATTGAGGAATCTTGAAGAAAAACATTGCTTAGAGAAATGAATCAAGAGATTTGAGGTGTTCATATGTGTGAGGAATTTGAAGAATAAACACCTTTGAAGAATTTGAAGAAGATTTGAGAATCAAAGCGAGTAATAAAAGTTACTTTTAATTACCCGAAGTGAAGAACACGACGAACTGAGAAGAACAGTTGGGAAGTTCGTCCATTTAGATCTTCCACGCCCTAACTTGGCAGAGGAAATCAGCTACGGCGACAGCGGAGTGAAGATTTTCCACGGTCGGCGCGAGTACGTCGGCGAAGAGGTCAAGGCAGTGAAGCTTTTCCTCACCGGCGACGATGGAGTAGCGGCGGCGCTAGGGTTTTGAGGAGCTCGAGCGGGAGAGAGAGGTCGAGCGGAGTAAAAGAGTGAGGAAGGGAGAGAGGGGTATTTATAGACATGGTGAAAAACGGATCGCCCGAAGATTTAGGACGAACATGCCCCTGACCGCTTCCCTTCTCACGACATGTGTCACCCACGTACTGTGTAGTGGAGATCGTGTCCGATCGTGGGTGAATAAAGTAATGCATCGTGGGATGCGGAACGGTTTGAGCGGTAAAAATGAAGGTTTGAATAAGATTCGTTTTAAAAGTTCCGTTGCAATTTCTTCAGCTGTCAAGGACACAGTGAAGATTTTGAACGAGTTTCAAAGTAGAACGCACATGAAGAATTTGTGAATAGATTGGGTTGAGTATAGCATAGAGGGGAAAGGGTCCGATCACATTCACTTAGCAGAAAAAACGACTTGAAGAAATAGCCATAAGTGAATGCTGTAGAGGACATAAACCCATATATATATATAGCCAATGAAGAAAGACGACGGAAACAGTGAAGATTTTGCAAAGTTGAAGAATTTGAAAAACTGAAGAATTTCAAAAACTGAGGAAAAACTCAAATTGAAGATTTTCAACTTTGGTGGTGGCGTGACCCACCATATAAGAATGATAATTTCAGACACCGCGTACAATTGTCGTAGGGTTCTGAGAATCAAGTTCTTCATTAATTTCTTCACACTTAGAGTGTTATTCTTCATTGATTGAAGAAAAACGTTTCTTCTTGTGTTGCACATCTAAGTCATCAATTTTGCATAAGTGTTAGGATGTGTGCCTTTTCAAAGAACATTCGAAGATTCTAAGATATTTAGCTCACACCGCAACTTGCTAAATCTCTTCTCATCCAAGGGCTTAGTGAAGATATCAGCTAGCTGTTCTTGATCTTCACGTGCTTTCGATGGAGATGTCGCCCTTCAACACATGATCACGAAGAAAATGATGACGAATTTGAATGTGCTTTGTCTTCGAGTGCTGAACTGGGTTGTGAGCAATCTTGATGGCACTCTCATTGTCACAATAGAGAGGCACATTCTTCACGTTGATGCCGTAGTCCTTGAGAGTTTGCTTCATCCATAGTAATTGAGCACAACACGAGCCAGCAGCAATGTATTCAGCTTGCGAGTGGACAGTGATACGCAGTTCTGTTTCTTCGAGGACCAATAGACCAAAGATCGTCCGAGGAAATGACAAGTACCAGATGTTGACTTGCGGTCCACACGATCACCAGCATAGTCAGAGTCAGAATATCCAATGAGATCAAAAGTAGAGCCCTTGGGGTACCATAATCCTAGTGTTGGTGTGTGAGCTAGATATCGAAGAATATGTTTCACAGCCTTATGGTGTGATTCCTTCGGTGTAGCTTGAAATCGGGCACACATGCAAACACTAAGCATTATATCTGGCCTAGATGCACATAAGTACAATAAATAACCAATCATGGAGCGGTATACCTTGTGATCGAAGTCAATACCATTTTCATCAGTGCATAGATGGCCATTTGTGGGCATAGGAATTTTGACGCCTTTGCAATCTTGCATGCGAATTTCTTGAGGACATCTTTGAGGTATTTCTCTGAGATATGAATATGCCATTGTGTTGTTGCGAATTTGAAGACCTAAGAAGAATTTCAACTCTCCCATCATAGACATTTGATATTCTTCACTCATCATATAGGCAAATTCATCACTATAACGTTGGTCAAGACAGCCAAAGATAATATCATCAACATATATTTGGCACACAAACAGTTCACCATCATAAGATTTAGTAAAGAGAGTAGGGTCGAGTGAACTGGTGTGAAGCCATTCTTCACGAAGAATTCCTTCAATGTATCATACCACGCCGAGGGCTTGCTTGAGGCCATAGAGGGCCTTATTTATTCTCAAGACTTTGTCGATTCTTTGGATCTTCAAAACACGGGGTTGAGCAACATATACTTCTTGCTCAAGCTTACCATTGAGGAATGCACTTTTCACATCCATTTGATATAAAGTGATATTGTGATGGTTAGCATAGGCTAGTAATATTGAATAGACTCAAGTCTAGCGACAGTGCAAAAGTTTCATCAAGTCAATTCCTTCAACTGCGTGTAGCCTTGAGCTACTAGTCGTGCCTTATTCCTCACCACAAGACCATTTTCATCTTGCTTGTTGCGATAGATCCACTTTGTGCCAATGATATTATGCTTGCGAGGATCCGGACGTTTGACCAGTTCCCGAGATGTTGTTGAGCTCGAACTGATGTAATTCTTCTTGCATGGCCTAAATCCACTCCGGCTCCAGAAATGCTTCATCTACCTTAGTGGGCTCTGTGATAGAGACAAAAGCATAGTGCCCACAAAAGTTAGATAAATGTGAAGCTTTTGAGCGAGTGAGAGGACCTGGCGCTTTAATGTCATCGATGATCTTCTCCACTTGCACTTCTTTTGCAACGCGAGGATGAGCCGGTTGTCGTCGAGGAATTTGATCATTTTCCTCAAAGCACCATTTTCTTGACATTATCTTCAGTGCATCACTCGACGTTCTTCGCGTCTGAGGAATGAATTCTTCAGCAGTTTCTTCAAGAGGAATGACATCCTCGGTTGCCTTGAACCTGATAGAATCCTCGGTGCTGGTTCATCTAACATGAAGGTAGGTGCTCTCTTTGCGAGCCATTAGTTTCATCGAACCGCACATCTACAAAGGTCAACAATCTTGTGAAGAGCGATGTTGAAGACTCAGAGGTGTGTGAGTCCTTCCGTAACCAAGCATAAAACCTTCATGTGCTTTGGTGCAAATTTAGAGTTGTGGTGAGGATCTCTAATCCAGCATTTAGCATCAAGACTTTGAAATAACTTACATTAGGTCTCTTGTCGGTGAGGAGTTCATAGGCAGTCTTCTTGAAGAATTTGTGAAGATATACTGTTGATGATGTGGCACGCAGATGTCAATTGCTTCAATCCGAAACGACTAGGCGTTTTGTATTCATCAAGCATAGTGCGAGCCATCTCAACAAGAGTTCTGTTCTTGCGCCCACGACGCCATTTCTTTGAGGAGTATAAGGAGCAGATAACTCATGAGTAATACCAAGTTCATCAAGATAGTCATCAAGACCGGAATTCTTGAACTCAGTTCCATTGTCACTCCTGATGTGCTTGATCTTCACACCAAAGTTAGTTGAAGCCCTCGAGGAAAATCGTTTGAAGATTTCCTGCACTTGATTTTTGTAAGTAACAATGTGTACCCATGTGTAACGAGAGTAATCATCAACAATAACAAAGCCATATAGTGATGCTTCATTAACGACAGCTGAATAATGATTGGGACCAAAGAGGTCCATGTGAAGCAATTCGAAGGGACGAGTAGTGGTCATGATAGTCTTTTGGATGCTTGGCCTTGGTCATTTTTCCAGCTTCACAGCTCGCATGGGTGATCCTTGAGGAATTTGACATTCTCAATGCCAATGACATGCTTCTTCGCAAGCGTGTGCAAATTCCTCATGCCTGCGTGACCAAGTCATCGATGCCATAGCCAGCCTTCTGAAGCTTTTGCAAGTAGGCACACGGCTGGTTGTGGTCCTGTAGAGAAGTCAACAATATACAAGTCTCCTCTCCTAAAGCCTTCGAAGACTTTGGAATTGTCAGCTTCCATAATCACAACACAACGATACTTGCCAAAGATAACAACCATATCAAGATCACAAAGCATTGAGACTGACATGAGGTTATATCCTAAAGACTCAACAAGCATGACTTTGTCCATGTGCATGTCCTTAGAGATAGCAACCTTACCAAGTCCCAATACCTGACTTTTGCCTTTGTCAGCAAAGATGATATGCTTCAGATGTGACGGTGATAAGGTAGCATCCATCAATAGATTCTTGTCACCAGTCATGTGATTTGTACATCCACTATCGAGAACCCACTCAGTGGCTTTGGGTTGATCATCCTGCAGATGAATTAGTACAACTTACGATCTCATATACTTCATCAGTGAAGAATATGATATCAAGTTCATCAGATGAATTTCATCAGTCAGTATCAATCAGTTAAGTAGTATGAGGATGTGTGAAATGAAAATTCATTTCATCATGATTAGCCTGCGTCCTTTCAGGAATTTTGTCAGGCCCCCAGCAAATTCTTCAGACGTTGAGGCACGTCCCGAGACCTGACCCTGCAGAAGAGATTAGTTCTTTTTCTTCACCACCCACATCTGAAGGGGTGGCAAAGAGTTCATCACTCTGCGAGCACCATACGAGAATGGTGGCATAGAAGCCAATCCATTTCGTTTCACATTAGAGAGGTTAGGGTAAGCATATGAATAAGCAGAGAAATTCTTCGAGGACTTATGAACATATTGGTTTGAAGAATAATGCACATATTCATAGCCCTTAGCTCTACCCTGCGAGACAGAGTTGTTAGCACGATGATAATCATATGAGGACTTTGATCCTTTTGAGGAATTTGATCCACGTGAGGAATTTGGTCCATATGAGGACTTGGATCCATATGAAGAATTTTGTCCATATGAAGAATTTGATCTGGGGTTCCTTTTCTTCACTGGTGGTGTCATGAGGACATTCACCTGAAGACTTTCAAGGCACTTCTTGGGAACCCAGATTTTCTTCATAGGGGAACCGTTCTCGTAGTTAGTGCCAACATATCTAGCAAATACTTCACCATTCTGATTTTTGAACAGTTTATAGTTGAGTCAAATGACTCATCGCCAGAATGAGGAAATTCGCATGTGAAGCCAGATAAGGTAGATGGATCAATCGAGGTCCTTTGCAGCAACCCATGAGGTTTTGGGATACCGCCAGCTTCAAAGACGCTCCATCAACATTGAGTTTCCTCTCAAAGGCAATACCCTCTTTCCTAGGGTTCTGTTGAGGATCTGCTTTTAAGCACATCACAAAGAGTCGATGCCCTTTGAGGCTTTTGTACATGCCTGTCATGTACAATTCCTTCAGCCCTGCATCGTCGGTGATACTAGCAATGTCCTCGATGAGGAATTAGTGATAGCAGAGGCAGGTGAAGAATTTGTAACAGTTGAAGCATTTGAACATTCAGTGAAGAATTAGCGATTCACGCTCAATGCACTTTAAGCATGGAGGAACAAATTCTTCTTGAGAAGCGCTGATTTGTTGAGCAAGTAATGAATCGCGCTCCTTCTGAAGATCTTCATAACTCGCTCTTAGCTTCTCAAGATCTTTCTTTCTTTGAAGAAATTCATAAGAAAGTTTCTCATGATCGATAAGAGAGTGTTATGATGACCTTGAAGGTTGTCATGCCTTGATCAAGTTTCAAGATTTTCGATCGAGCTTGAGTGCGATCCATTTCTTCACCTAACATATCATCACTCTTATCTAGCATGTTTTGAACCTTTTCAAAAGCCCTTTGTTGTTTTATAGCAATTTTAGCAAGTTTAGAGTAGCTGGGCTTGAGATCTTCATCGATTCATTTTCACTAGATTCGTGAGGAGGTGAAATTGAGTACCTTGGCACCTTTTGCCATGAAGCAATAGGTGGGAGCGTAGTCATCATTTTCCTCATCAGGCTTGTCATGAGTCAGTTTCTTGATGTTGAAGATGGACTTGCTAACAAAGCGATGAGCAAGAGCCGACTAGCCACACCAGATTCGGATTGGACTCCTCCTCTTCCTCATTTTCCTCGATTCAGCTTCAGAGTCCATTTCCTTGCCAATGAATGCCCGAGCCTTTTTGGAGCTGCTCTTCTTGTGAGAAGAAGGTTTTGAGGATTTTGATGATGAAGATTTGATGATTTCTTCTTCTTCTTCACGCCATCGTAACTGTAATCCTTGTGTTTCTTCTTCCTTAATTCCTTTTCCCATCGAGGACAATCTTGAATATAGTGACCAGGTTTCTTGCATTTGTGACAAAGTCTTCTTATAGTCACTAGATGAGGAATCACTGCTTCTTGAGGATTTTCCAAAGCGACCACGCCTTGAGAATTTCTGGAATTTCTTCACGAGCGATGCTAGCTCTCGCCAAATTCTTCGGATCTCCAAGGCTACTACCGAGTCTTCACTCTCGATTCGGACACAGCCTTGGCCTTCGTGGCACGTGTTTTCCATAGCCGTAACCATAGAGATCTCTCTTTCAGCAAGCTGGAACTCATGAGTATTTAGCCTTCGAGGATATCAGCAGGATCAAGAGACTTGTAGTCAGCTCGTTCTTGTATCATCGGTGCGAGTATCAAATGAGGAATCAAGTTTATCTTAGTAATTTCTTCACCACCTCATGGTCGGTGATGTCGGTGGCACAAAGTGCTTGAAGCTCATTTGAGATGTCAGTGAGGCGATCGAAGGTTTGTTGAACATTTTCGTTGTCGAGTCTTTTGAAGCGGTTGAAGAGATTCTGAAGAACATCGACTCGAGAGTCACGCTGAATTGAGACGCCTTCATTTACTTTGGATAGCCTGTCCCAGATGAGTTTGGCAGATTCCAAAGCACTCACTCTTCCATATTGACCTTTGCTCAGATGGCCACATATGATATTCTTCGCTTGAGAATCGAGTTGCTTGAATCTCTTCACATCAGCATCATTCAGAGAAGGTGTGACTGAGGAAACACCTTTTGTCACAACATACCAGAGATCGTTGTTAATTGCTTCAAGATGCATTCGCATTTTGTTCTTCCAGTAGGGGTAGTTCGTCCCATCGAAGGTAGGACACCCTGCTGAGACCTTGATCATACTGCGGTCGACATAACTAAAACTCCGGTGGTTAAACCAAAATCACACGTAACAAGGGAGTACCTTGCTCGTACCAATTGAAAGTGCGTTATATCGACTAGAGGGGGTGAATAGGCGATTTTATGAATTCTTCATCGAGGAATTTGCGGTGAGGAAATTCCTTAGCTAAGAAATACTTGCAGCGGAATAAGTACTCGAAGTAAGCATAACAGATTACAAGCATTGTCATCATGATGAAATGAAGACAATCACAGAGTACAGAAAGCGTAATCACAGGATAACACAAGATGAAGACAAACAGACTGAAGAAATTGAACCGAGGAAATTGAGAAAGTCTTCAGTCAAAGTCTTCAAGCACATATATGAACAAAGACTCAACACAGTAATGAGGAAATGAAAGGGTTGAGGAAATAGAACCAGTTAGGTTGGTGAAGACAATGATTTGGTAGACCAGTTCCAACTGCTGTCTCGCTTGTACGTCTGGTTGGAGCGGCTGAGTATTTAAACTCGAGGACACACAGTCCGGACACCCGATCATCGAAAGCACGCAGCTCAGACACCAAGTCCTCACCGATTCTCCTTGAACTAAGGTCACGCAGACCTCGTCCAATCACTCGTGGTAAGTCTTCAGCGACTTCCAAACCTTCACATACTTGGTCACTCGGCGATCCACAATTCCTCTTGGATGCTCTAGACCATGACGCCTAACCGTCTGGAAGAAGCACAGTCTTCAAAGGTAAAAAGCGTCGGATCCACGCAGGATCAATTTCTTCAGTGATGCTCAATCACTTTGGGTTTGTAGGGGTTTGGTTTTGGGTTTTTCCTCACTTGATGATTTTCGCTCAAATTCTTCGGAGGATGGGTTGCTCTCAAATGACAAGTGTCAAGTTCTCTCGGAGCAGCCAACCAACTAGTGGTTGCAGGGGGTGGCTATTTATAGCCTAGGGAGCAGCCCGACATGATAAGACATAAATGCCCTTCAATGATATGACCGTTAGGTGGATAAGATATTTGGGACAGTGGCAGAAGACAAAGAACGGTCGGAAATTTGAACATCAAATTCCTCGGGGCTATCATGTTCCTCATCGTAGGCAATCCAGATGGCGAATTCCTAACTCCTCGGTCGAACAAATTCTCGTGACTGTAAGAACTTCGTCTCTCACATCAAGAAATTGACTGAACTGTATGAGATTTCCAAAAGCTTCACTCAAGGGATTGGTAGGTGTATGATTTTGAGTTGAGCATCACATGGAAATTTTTCCTTAGTATTTCCTCGACCCCCTTTAACAGTACGGTGTTTCTTATGACTCAAGAAAGAGAAAATGAAACTACGAAAACAAAAGTCTTCACGCTTCATGTTCCTCAAACGAATACCAAGTCTTCAAGGTCACACCAATTTCTTCACTTTCAAAGTCTTCAGAAAGTCTTCAGAATATCAAAGTCTTCAGTTGAAGAACTTCATTTTTAGGGGTCGACTTTCACTGTAAATATCAAACTCCTCATAGACTTATAGACCTGTGTATACTCACAAACGCATTAGTTACTTAACCTATAAGTCTTCAATACACCAAAATCACTAAGGGGCACTAGATACACTTACAAGCTGCATCCTGGAGGCCTGTCGGCCAAAAGAAACCTTGCCGGAACGCTTTGCCGGCAAGTGCTCTTGCGCCAATGTGGTGACCACATATGCCTCCATGTATCTCTGCCAACAGCTTTTGTCCGTCTTCCCGGTGAATACACTTCAATTTCACGCCGTTGAGTCTTCTTCTGCAGTGTGTTGTCGACAAACTGGTACATACTTGACTGCCGGGCTACTCTTTCCGCTTCTTCTTGCTCTTCGGGAAGTTCTCCGTTCAAGGAAACGGACAATCTGCTGTGCCCATGCCGGAGCTTGCGGCTCGACAACAAGGACTAAAGGCACATCCGCTGCTGCGGAACATCCGCTTCTGGCGAGAACTCGCGGCTCAGCCGAGCTTGACGTTCCTCGCAAGCTTGCCGGAGCAAAACTTGTCGGGAGCGCTCGCTTCAACGGAACAAACCCTAGGGCTGGCCGGAGCAGATCGCTCCTCAAAGACCCTTGGTGTTGATCTTGAGGACCTTCTTGGCGACGGCTTCGGGAGCGCTGCGGAAAATAGTCACCAGAAATCAACTTCCTCTTCTTGCTCAGACAGTTGATGGCGTTACAGACGGTTGAGTCAGTTTGAGCACAAAGATCCTCGGCTCGCAGGTAACTTAAGTGCGGCGACGACTTCGACAAAGCCATCGGCAATGTCGATTCGAGCTCTTGGAACATGTTCCATCCGTAGGCCGTCAAAGTGCTCTTCTAGCTTTCTCACTTCATCAACGTAAGCTTCCATCAACGGACTCTGATAATTCTTGTTCACTTGGCAGACAACAAGCTGTGAGTCACCCCGACAATGAGCTTCTTGATCCCAAGGTCTGCTGCGATCTCGAGACCGCAAGCAAACCTTCATACTCTGCGGTATTGTTCGTTGCTTGCTCCTTGGGAAAGTGCATCCGGACTACGACTTGAGGTGCTCTCCGGTGGGTGCAACAAGTAGCACGCCCGCACCAGCGCCTTTGCAGCGAGAAGACACCATCAAAGTACATCAGCCACTCTTTGCTTGCTTCCTTGACGGGATGCTCGCTTCGGAATTTCTTCATCTTGTGTTGGCGCCCATTCTGCTATGAACTCCGCCAATGCTCGCTTTGGATAGTTGAAGTGCTCTCAAACTTGAGGCCAAAGCTTGACAGGCCCAAAGGCCCACCGACAATCCTGCTGTTGCTTCCGGATTTTGCAAGATCCTCTTCAGCGGAAAACGAGTGACGATCGTGATCTCATGTGCTTGGAAGTAATGGCGCAGCTTTCTCGAGGCCATGAGAAGGCCGAAAAGCAATTTCTTCACACCAGAGTACCTTGACCTAGCCCCCTGCAGAAGGGAACTGACAAAGTAAACTGGGCGCTGCACCATTCTTTTTCTGATCTTCTCACGCTACGCGCAGATCCATCTTTGTCGGGACCAGAGCTTGCCGGTGAAGTACCCTGCTTGTCGCTGGATGCATCTGTCGTGGTTGCTGGCTCATCATCCGCCTCTCTCTCCGCTACTAATGCAGCACTAACCACTTGATTGGTTGCCGCTATATATAGCAGCAACTTCTCTTGTGGCTTAGGTGCGACAAGTGTTGGAGTGGAGGACAGATATCTCTTTAAGTCCTGCAGTGCAGCCTCCGCTTCCGGAGTCCATTTCATTGGACCTGCCTTTTTCAATATTTTGAAAAATGGCAGGGCGCGCTCAGCAGACCTAGAGATAAACCTGCTGAGAGCAGCTACGCAACCGGCAAGTCTTCGTACATCCTTGACGCGCTTTGGTGCTTCAATCTGCTCAATGGCCTTGATTTTGCCGGGATTGGCTTCAATTCCCCGCTGAGACACGAAGAACCCGAGAAGCTTGCCGGAGGGGACTCCAAACACACACTTCTCGGGGTTAAGCTTGAGGTTGATCTTGCGCAGATTTGCAAAGGTTTCGTCTAAATCTTGAATCAGAGTCGCCTTGTCCTTGCTCTTGACCACTATGTCATCCATGTAGGCTTCCACATTTCTGTGTATTTGCGGCTCAAAAGCGCGCCAAAGATGTCGGGGAAACTGATCCACGAACACCTATGGGACCGGCGGACCGAGCCCCTTTCGGTTCGGTGGGGGGCGGAGATCGCACGAAGAGCGGATCGAGGCGAAGCACACGAGCAGTTTACCCAGCTTCGGAGCTCTCCGGAGAGATAACACTCCTACTGCTGCATGTCTGAGTGTATTGAGTTTTTGCTCGGGAGCGCTGAGTGCTACAGTACACACTAGCTGCTAACGAGACCGAGCGTGAGTGTTTTTTGCCTTCCAACCCCCCTCTACATTACGCATGGGCCTCCTTTTATATGCTAAAGGGGTCTCCGACAGGTGGCAACGTAGACAAGGGTAAAAATAGAAAAGGAATTGCGGTTGGTACAACTACCTGCACAGTGTATCATACCTAACCCTGACGGCAGGGGACAAAGGCATTAAATGCACATCTACGTCGCCCAAATAGTGCAAAAAGGGACCGTCAGGGACGCCACCGCTTGCCACGATGGCAATCTTGTCAGCGTCGCTTGCCACCGCGCACCGCTGGCCGCACAGCCTCTTGCCACGCGCGCCTAGAAAGGTCCCAGGGCGACACGTTGGTGGATGTGCTGGAGCACGGGTACAGAGTGGTAGTTTGCCGCGGCAAGCGCCTTGCCGCGGTCATTGTCTTGTCGCGTCCGGAAGCTTGTCGCTCGCCGGGCCTTGCCGGGACGCGTGGCGCGTCGCGGCAAGTTCCTTGAGATGCCTTGGTTGGCCTTCCCGGCAAGCTCCTCTTGCCGGGGCCTTGTCTCCTTGGCTTGAATACTTTGTTCTTGAATGGCTCCAAAGGAACCACGGAGGACCTTGGCGGTCACCCGGCAAGCCTTGCCGCAGGGTGCTGCAACTGCCCGTGCACAAGTTCGGGATACTAGGGTACCCCTACTCTAGTACACCGACACAGTTAAGACACCCTCTTCCTACTGCGCAAACATCAGAAGTCTCGTGGATGTGAGCTCAAGTAAAATGAAGTTGGGACACATGAAGTCACATGATTTCCACGTAATGTTGACACAAATCCTCCCGGTGGCCATCAGGAATCTGATGGACAAAGATATAAGAAACACACTCATTAACCTCTGTGATTTCTTCTACCAACTATGGCAGAACGCTATAAATCCTAAAGAGTTGGATCATATGCAAGATGATATTGCAAGAATATTGTCCAACCTAGAGATGTTTTTCCCACCGTCATTCTTTGATGTCATGGTCCATCTCACTGTGCACCTTGTCGACGAGATAAAGTATTGTGGTCCTGTGTTTCTTTGCAACATGTATCCCTTTGAGCGGTTCATGGGAATACTAAAGCGCTTTTGTCGGAACCGAAACCATCCAGAGGCAAGCATCCTACAATGTTATACTGCGGAGGAGGTGGTTGGGTTTTGCACCAAATACATGAAACAAAGACCTATAGGTTTGCCCCTCTCTCTCCACGAGGGAAGGCTGAAAGGTAAGCCGGTCCTTGCTGGCACGCAAATGGCTGCAGCCGGAGAATTCGCATAGAAATCCCATTTGACGGTACTGCTTAACAGCCCAGTTCTCATCGCTTATGCCGAAGAACACTTGGTGGAGAGACGCCAAAGCTTCTTACCAATGGTGCCTTCATCAGAAGTGGAGATGAAGGAGCACACTAAGAAGTACACTGAATGGCTAAAGAATCGTTTGCACAAGGATCCATCAATGACATTGCTATGTGGTTGTCACAAAAGCCATCACCTATGGTGTTGACGTACCAAGCATATGATATAAATGGATACACGTTCTACACTAATGAACGTGATAAGAAGACCTCATATCAGAACAGCTCTGTTCGAACAGAATGCATGACTGTAAACGAGGCTGATAAAAGGGTATACTATGGAACCATCAAAGAGATTTGGGAGCTTGACTATGTGAAAGTTAAGGTGGCATTATTTAGGTGCGCATGGATCCCTCTTGGTCAGGTAAGGATTGATGAGTACAGGAAGACCTGTGTTAACAGGACAACGATGGCATATCACACGGACCCATTCATTCTTGCTAGTGATGCTACCTAGATTTTCTTTGTGGAAGACCCCTTGCATAAGAACGGCCATTTAGCGATGCATGGGAAGATAAGGGTACTGGGTGTCGACGATGTTGCCGATAGGAGGAGTATGATGAATTTGATGAGTTGCCAACCAAGGAATCACGCACCCGTGCAACAGAGCAGCGTAAAATCATCAAAAACCCCAAGTTCATTCGGGGCCAACTTAATGATCCCAGTTCCCCCATGTACATGGGAATTAAGCCGTAAGACTAGTCTTTATGCCTACCCTCCAACTTAATTTGTTCCATCTAGAACTGTCGCGTGTACTGAATTTTTGAGTTATGCCCGGTTTTCTATTGATGTAAGAACCATTAATATGTTGAGCTTGTGTTGTCAGCTCAGGCAATGAATATGAACTTTTATTATTATTATTATTATTATTATTATTATTATTATTATTATTATTATTATTATTATTATTATATCATAGAGGTAGCACACTCAATCGATCTCACTATAGTATGTGCAAACAAAAATATGCAATCTGGTTTGTGAATAGCACACGGTTCGTTGATGAAAGCCGTGTGCCGACCAAACCCCGCCACCCCGCCCACGGTCTGAGTCGTTCTTTCTGATTGGCCAGAATCCGAACTCCACGGATCGTACGTCTGCATCATTAGATGCTCCCAGATCGAACATCGATCCTCATCCCTTTCGACAGCACATGCAGTTTCTGTTGTAATTTTATTTTTATGCACAAAATGCACGTTAATCTCAAAAAATGTCTTAAATATAGCTAACGATACCTGAAATGCGCCAGAAAATCAAACCCATGGTATAATGGTGATTGCGTACTGTGGAAATGTTTATGAGGCCAAACGATGAAGTCACCGGCCACAGGAGTTTGAATTGACACGTCTCTTTTGATGAGGTGTCATAGAATTAATTAAATGAAGAAAGAGAGGGTTAAGTATCATATCATGAAACCGTATCATAATAAATGTTATTCTACTACGTGTCATGCATGACAATATAAATAAAGTACTACATATGATACTAGCTACTCTATGATACTATGCATTAGAGCAAGTACACAATAGAGTGACATAAGACTAGCCACAATGGGTAGTAACATAGAATGTTACTAGTCTATGTTACTACCTCTATAGTGGGGAGTAATATATGTGTGGTAACATGCAACACTTCATTTATTAGGCTATAGACACATCTTGCCTTGATATGTGTGATGTTACTCATACTACTAGTAACTAGCTATGTTACTACTTTCCTCTCTTTCTTCATTTATTGCTTGCCACATCATCTACTTTATCTAGATATGTGTGATGTTACTACCTATGTTACTCCCATTGTGGGTAGTCTCATACTATAGTAAGACTACCCACAGTGGGAGTAACATATGTAGTAACATCACACATATTCAATTTCCTCCATTTCTTCATTTATTGCTTACCACATCATCTATTTTATCGAGATATGTGTGATGTTACTACCTATGTTACTCCCACTGTGGGTAGTCTAAGAAGGCTATAAGGAATAGAATAATATATATGTGCTTATTAGTTGGAGGAAAGAGAAGAGAAGCGTGTTGGAGATATGCCCTAGAGGCAATCATGTATGATGATATTTCCTATGTGTTTATGAATAAAGATAGTCCTTGGACATTATCAATGATGTGTATCAGCAAGTACGTGACTTGTTTGTGGGACTATACATTGTATGATGACTGTCCTAAAAGGTCCCTAGTCGAAAGGGCTGTGTGGACGCGCAGCCGACTAGACTAGCATATGACACGGTCGATGGCTCGGTCTCACTAGCCATGGAGCATTGGATGCTAACCGGATAATATGGACTTGGAAAGGTCTGGTCGGATTCGACATAGTCGGATCCGAGTCGAGATAAGGTCCGAGTCGGACAGACCCAACTATGAGACGCAGCGATATGTCATCTGTGAGTCTCTAGTACAACATACGTTCTATGTCCTAAGACCTAAGCTGACGCATGTACTCGAGATGGTGATAGACTTGCTTTGGGCCGACCAAACGCTACTCCGTGACTAGGTAGTTACAAAGGTAGGTTTCGGGTTTGTCCAATCCCATGCTGCGAGACATGGTCGAGCAAGATGGGATTTGCCCCTCCGATCAGGAGAGATATACTCTGGGCCCCTCGTGTGATCCGACCAGGAACAGCATGGCCATGCGACAAGGATTATGAGATAATCCGGATAGTGGTCGGTATCACTGGAACGAGAAAGAGGTCGGGCTAGCACAAGGATGACAGTCTCGCCTTGAGCCCGACAACATATATCATGTGGCAAAGGGAACAGAAGTGTGACACGTTGTACAGGTTCGCCTAACCAGCTTCATCGTCTGCTTGGTGGTCGGCACGCCTTGCTAGAGGCCGCTACCAACCGTACAGGTCGGAGGTGATCCGAACTGTGACCAAGCTGACTTGAACCTAAGGGGTCGCGCGCTTAAGGGAAGGAACCTACGAGGTCGGTTCGTAGGGCACTGGTCGGATGTGATCCGAACTGGACTAGGAACGTGACCGAGTAGACTTTGGGCTTTAGGGTCCATGCGAGGGCCAAGTGTTGAGCTCGCAACGGACGCCTATATAAAGTGGAGGTGCGGCACACTCAGATGTGTGAGAACGCTTTGGCCTCAGGAGGCAGATCGCTTCGGCCTCAGGAGGTAGATCGCTTCGGCCTTAGGAGCCACCTCCACTTGCCGCCGACTGTGTGATCGGACCTAGCAGTCTGCCGCTCGGTGTTCCTTCCGCACGCGCGGATACCGTTAGAGGCGGTGCACTTGCGCCGCTCCGGCGAACTTGTACGTAGGATCGGACGACCGGCCGCTCGAGGGAGATCGAACGAGGAGGAGACGATCCACGCGGACGCGCTGCCCCAACTCTTCTTCCGCTGCACGGCACTGCGCGTCTAGTGGTAACGAACTGTGATCCATCTCCCGTAGCATGTTCCTGGATGTTCTGCGCGTAGGAATTTTTTAATTTGCAGTCGACGCACCCTACCGTAGAACCCAACAAAGCGGGCTCTTGGTTAGTAGAGCCATCTGCAACACGAGACCCAAGACACTTTGTGAGGATGTAAGGTGGGCCAACTATTGATAAACTACGTATATAAAACTTATTATTGTACATGCCCGCTAAGATATTGGTTGTATATGACATGGCAACTTCTTATAGCCGACCCTTGGTTGTATTATTAACCATGCTCTTACTGAGGTAGCTAGTATATCATAGACGACTAGCTAGTATCAGACTAGCCACAGTGGGAGTAACTTCAGCATTAACAGCGACTCCAACTCAGCAAACTTGCTTATGTGGCAATAAGTTAATGAGGAGAGAGATAGTTTCAGTAACTTAGCTAGTTACTGTAACATCACATGTCCCAATGCAATATGAGTCTATAACCTAATAAATGCAGCTTTGCATGACACTACACTTATGTTACTACCCACTATGAAGGTAGTAACATATGTATATATAGTCTAGGGATATGTGTATATATGTTACTAGTGTACTCTCCATTGTGGCTAGTCTCATACAACCTCCTTTCCGGTTTAGGCTGGTTGTAATGGTATATTGCTACCTCTTGAGCATTGCATTGGATTTCCCCGAAGAGGAGAGGATGATGCAGCAAAGTAGCGTAAGTATTTCCCTAAGTTTTTGAGAACCAAGGTATCAATCCATTAGGAGGCCACGCACAAGTCCCTCGTACCTACACAAAACAAATAGCTCAACGCAACCAACGCGATTAGGGGTTGTCAATCCCTTCACGGTCAGTTACGAGAGTGAGATCTGATAGAGACGATAGATAATATTTTTGGTATTTTTGATATAAAGATGCAAGATAAAATAAAAGGCAAAGTAAAAAAGCAAAGCAATAATGAAGTAATGGAAATATTGATATGATGAGAATAGACCTGGGGGCCATAGATTTCACTAGTGGCTTCTCTCAAGAGCATAAGTATTTCTACGGAGGGTGAACAAATTACTGTTGAGCAATTGATAGAATTGAGCATAGTTATGAGAATATCTAGGTATGATCATGTATATAGGTATCACGTCCGAGACAAGTAGACCGACTCCTGCCTGCATCTACTACTATTACTCCACTCATCGACCGCTATCCAACATGCATCTAGAGTATTAAGTTCAAGAAAACAGAGTAACGCCTTAAGCAAGATGACATGATGTGGAGGGATAAATTCATGCAATATGATAAAAACCCCATCTTGTTATCCTTGATGGCAACAATACAATACGTGCCTTGTTGCCCCTAGTGTCACTAGGAAAGGACACCGCAAGATTGAACCCAAAGCTAAGCACTTCTCCCATTGCAAGAAAAACCAATCTAGTAGGCCAAACCAAACTGATAATTCGAAGAGACTTGCAAAGATAACCAATCATACATAAAAGAATTCAGAGAAGATTCAAATATTGTTCATAGATAATCTTGATCATAAACCCACAATTCATCGGTCTCAACAAACACACCGCAAAAAGAAGATTACATCGAATAGATCTCCACGAGAGAGGGGGAGAACATTGTATTGAGATCCAAAAGAGAGAAGAATCCATCTAGCTACTAACTATGGACCCGAAGGTCTGAGGTAAACTACTCACACTTCATCGGAGGGGCTATGGTGATGATGTAGAAGCCCTCCATGGTGGATTCCTCTTCCGGCGGAGCTCCGGAACAGGCCCCAGGATGGGATCTCGTGGGTACAGAAGGTTGCGGCGGAGGAATTAGGTTTTTGGCTCCGTATCTGATCGTTTGGGGGTACGTAGGTATATATAGGAGGAAGGAGTACGTCGGTGGAGCAAAGGGGGGCCCACGAGGCTGGGGGCGCGCCCTAGGGGGGCACCCTCCACCCTCGTGGCCACCTCCCTCTTTTCTTGACGGAGGGTCCAAGTCTCCTGGATCATATCTGTTGAGAAAATCACGTTCCCGAAGGTTTCATTCCGTTTGGACTCCGTTTGATATTCCGTTTCTTCAAAACACTGAGATAGGCAAAAAAAAATTAGCAATTCTGGGTTGGACCTCCGGTTAATAGGTTAGTCCCAGAAGTAATACAAAAGTGGAAAATAAAGCCCAATATGTTCCAAAAGAGTAGATAATATAGCATGGAGAAATCAAAAATTATAGATACATTGGAGACGTATCAGGCATCCCCAAGATTAATTCCTGCTCGTCCTCGAGTAGGTAAATGAGAAAAAAAGAATTTTTGATGCGGAGTGCTACTTGGCAGTAATTTCAATGTAATTTCTTCTTAATTGTGGCATGAATATTCAGATCCGAAAGATTCAAGACAAAAGTTCATATTGACATAAAAAATAATAATACTTCAAGCATACTAACTAAGCAATTATGTCTTCTCAAAATAACATGGCCAAAGAAAGTTTATCCCTGCAAAATCATATAGTTTAGCCATGCTCCATTTTCGTCACACAAGAATGCTCTCATCATGCACAACCCCGATGACAAGCCAAGCAATTGTTTCATACTTTAATAATCTCAAACCTATAAATTTTCACGCAATACATGAGCGCAAGCCATGGACATAGCACTATGGGTGGAATAGAATATGATGATGGGGGTTATGTGGAGAAGACAAAAGGGAGAAGATCTCACATCAACGAGGCTAATCAATGGGCTATGGAGATGCCCATCGATTGATGTTAATGCAAGGAGTAGGGATTGCCATGCAACAGATGCACTAGAGCTATAAATGTATGAAAGCTCAACAAAAGAAACTAAGTGGGTGTGCATCCAACTTGCTTGCTCACGAAGACCTAGGGCATTTGAGGAAGCCCATCGTTGGAATATACAAGCCAAGTTCTATAATGAAAAATTCCCACTAGTATATGAAAATGACAAAACAAGAGACTCTCTATCATGAAGATTATGGTGCTACTTTGAAGCACAAGTGTGGCAAAGGATAGTAGCATTGTCCCTTCTCTCTTTTTCTCTCATTTTTTGGGGGCCTTCATTTTTTCATGGCCTTTCTCTTTTTTTTTATTTTTTTATTCTCACTTGGGACAATGCTGTAGAAAATGATGATCATCACACTTCTATTTATTTACAACTCAATGATTACAACTCGATACTAGAACAAAGTATGACTCTATATGAATGCCTCCGGCGGTATACCGGGATATGCAATGAACCAAGAGTGACATGTATGAAAGAATTATGAACGGTGGCTTTGCCACAAATACTATGTCAACTACATGATCATGCTAGCAATATGACAATGATGAATGTGTCATGATGAACGGAATGGTGGAAAGTTGCATGGCAATATATCTCGGAATGGCTATGGAAATGCCATAATAGGTAGGTATGGTGGCTGTTTTAAGGAAGATATAAGGAGGTTTATGTGTGAAAGAGCGTATCATATCACGGGTTTGATGCACCGTGAAGTTTGCACCAACTCTCAATGTGAGAAAGGGCAATGCACGGTACCGAAGAGGCTAGCAATGATGGAAGGGTGAGAGTGTGTATAATCCATGGACTCAACATTAGTCATAAAGAACTCATATACTTATTGCAAAAATCTACAAGACATCAAAAACCAAAGCATAATGCGCATGCTCCTAGGGGGATAGATTGGTAGGAGAAGACCATCGCTCGTCCCCGACTGCCACTCATAAGGAGGACAATCAAATAACACCTCATGTTTCAAATTTGTTACATAACGTTTACCATACGTGCATGCTACGGGACTTGCAAACTTCAACACAAGCATTCTTAAAATTCACAACTACTCAACTAGCATGAATTTGATATTATCACCTCCATATCTCAAAACGATTATCAGGCATCAAACTTTTCTCAGTATTCAACGCACTCAAAAAGAAGGTTTTTTACTATTTCCATATACCTAGCATATTAAGATATTTAAGAAAATGAACATGCTATTTAGGACTCTCAAAATAATCTAAGTGAGGCATGAGAGATCAATAGTTTCTATAAAACAAATCCACCACCGTGCTCTAAAAGATATAAGTGAAGCACTAGAGCAAAACTATAAAGCTCAAAAGATATAAGTGAAGCATATAGAGTATTCTAACAAACTCCAATTCATGTATGGCTCTCTCAAAAGGTGTGTACAGCAAGGATGATTGTGGTAAACTAAAAAGTAAAGAATCAAATCATACAAGACGCTCCAAGCAAAACACATATCATGTGTTGAATAAAAATATAGCTCCAAGTAAAGTTATCGATGGAAGTAGACGAAAGAGGGGATGCCTTCCAGGGCATCCCCAAGCTATCACTTTTTGGTGTCCTTGGATTATCTTGGGGGTGCCATGGGCATCCCCAATCTTAGGCTCTTTCCACTCCTTGTTCCATAATCCATCATAAGATTTCACCCAAAACTTGAAAACTTCACAACACAAAACTCAACAGAAATCTCGTAAGCTCCGTTAGCGAAAGAAAACAAAAGACCACTTCAAGGTACTGTAATGAACTCATTCTTTATTTATATTGGTGTTAAAACTACTGTATTCCAACTTCTCTATGGTTTATAAACTATTTTACTAGCCATAGATTCATCAAAATAAGCAAACAACACACGAAAAACAGAATCTGTCAAAAACAGAACAGTCTGTAGTAATCTGTAACTAAAGACTACTTATGTAACTCCAAAACATCAGCCAAAATAGGACGTCCTAGGCAATTTGTTTATTGATCATAAGAAATTGGAATCACTATTTTATCACGTTCTGGTGATTTTTAACAATTGTTTTCGTGAACAGAAAGTTTCTGGAAATTACAGCAAGATCAAATAACTATCATCCAAGAAGATCCTATAGGATTAACTTGGCACAAACACTAATTAAAAGATAAAATCACATATAAACAGAAGTTATATGGATTATTTATTCCTAAACATAAATAAAAGCAAAAAAACTAAAATAAAATTGGGTTGCCTCCCAACAAGCGATATCGTTTAATGCCCCTAGCTAGGCATAAAAGCAAGGATAGATCTAGGTATTGCCATCTTTGGTGGGCAATTCTTCAATGAGACATCTCCCATCCTTAGGAGTTTCTTTATTTTTAGTAATTATCAAACTCTTAGGCACAAGATCAAAAAAATTCATGTGTAGCAAACGGTTCCTTAATGATAGCAAAAAGATCGGGATGAATACTTATAGATTTAAGATCCGCAGTTTCCTTACTAGAGGATTCACCCTTATTTCTAGGAACATACATAAACTTGGCAAATTTATTGGGAGGGATTGGAGTATTTTTTATGGAAGAAAAAGTGGTACCCAAATTGGTAATGATACCCTCAAGTTTATCGATTCTTGTCGAATCTAGATTTATTTTCTCATTAACTACGGGTTCCTTCTCCTTAATATTTTTCAAAGTTACTCCTACCTTAGATCCATATTGTGTAATTTGGTTGTGGATCTTTTTATCAAGATTTTCAATTAACTCTACGGTAGCAACTTTGTTTTCAATAATTTCAAGTCTTTGCATTACATGCTCCAAAGTAAACATAGTCCCATTAACCAAAAGAGGGGGTGAGCCAAATAAATATATCATAGCATTATAAGAATCAAAAGTATCGCTACCCAAGAAATTCCCTCCGGTAATAGTATCAAAGATATATCTACACCAAGGATTAGCACATGGTAAAAAATTGAGAAGAAGAACTGAAGTAGATTGCTTCATGGTACATCTATTTTGAGCATTGCAAATTCTATACCAAGCGTATTTTAGATTTTCTCCCTCCCTTTGTTTAAAATTTAGAACTTCATTATCGGGAGACAACGGAGAAGATATAAGACTAGCCATGATGGCAAGCAAGCAAGAAAAGGCAAATGGAAAAGAGAGGGCGAATAAAACGACAAGGGTGAAGTGGGGGAGAGGAAAACGAGAGGTTAATGGCAAATAATGTAATGCGCGAGATAAGGGATTGTGATGGGTACTTGGTATGTTGAATTTTTCATAGACTCCCTGGCAACGGCGCCAGAAATTCTTCTTGCTACCTCTTGAGCACTGCGTTGGATTTCCCCGAAGAGGAGAGGATGATGCAGCAAAGTAGCGTAAGTATTTCCCTCAGTTTTTGAGAACCAAGGTATCAATCCATTAGGAGGCCACGCGCAAGTCCCTCGTACCTACACAAAACAAATAGCTCAACGCAACCAACGCGATTAGGGGTTGTCAGTCCCTTCATGGTCACCTACGAGAGTGAGATCTGATAGAGATGATAGATAATATTTTTGGTATTTTTGATATAAAGATGCAAGATAAAATAAAAGGCAAAGTAAAAAAGCAAAGCAATAATAAAGTAATGGAAGATTGATATGATGAGAATAGACCCGGGGCCATAGATTTCACTAGTGGCTTCTCTCAAGAGCATAAGTATTTCTACGGTGGGTGAACAAATTACTACTGTTGAGCAATTGACAGAATTGAGCATAGTTATGAGAATATCTATGTATGATCATGTATATAGGCATCACGTCCTAGACAAGTAGACCGACTCCTGCCTGCATCTACTACTATTACTCCACTCATCGACCGCTATCCAACGTGCATCTTGAGTATTAAGTTCAAGAAAACAGAGTAACGCCTTAAGCAAGATGACATGATGTAGAGGGATAAATTGATGCAATATGATAAAAACCCCATCTTGTTATCCTCGATGGCAACAATACAATACATGCCTTGCTGCCCCTACTGTCACTAGGAAAGGACACCGCAAGATTGAACCCAAAGCTAAGCACTTCTCCCATTGCAACAAAAACCAATCAAGTAGGCCAAACCAAACTGATAATTCAAAGAGACTTGCAAAGATAACCAATCATACATAAAAGAATTCAGAGAAGATTCAACCATTGTTCATAGATAATCTTGATCATAAACCCGCAATTCATCAGTCTCAACAAACACACCGCAAAAAGAAGATTACATCGAATATATCTCCACGAGAGAGGGGGAGAAGATTGTATTGAGATCCAAAAAGAGAGAAGAATCCATCTAGCTACTAACTATGGACCCGAAGGTCTGAGGTAAACTACTCACACTTCATGGGAGGGGCTATGGTGATGATGTAGAAGCCCTCCGTGGTGGATTCCTCTTCCAGCGGAGCTGCAGAACAGGCACCAAGATGGGATCTCGTGGGTACAGAAGGTTGCGGCGGTGGAATTAGGTTTTTGGCGCTGTATCTGATCGTTTGGGGGTACGTAGGTATATATAGGAGGAAGGAGTATGTCGGTGGAGCAAAGGGGGCCCACGACGCAGGGGGCGTGCCCTAGGGGGGTGCCCTCCACCCTCGTGGCCACCTCCCTCCTTTCTTGACGGAGGGTCCAAGTCTCCTGGATCATATTTATATAGAAAATCACGTTCCCGAAGGTTTCATTCCGTTTGGACTCCGTTTGATATTTAGTTTCTTCGAAACACTGAAATAGGCAAAAAAACAACAATTCTGGGCTGGGCCTCCGGTTAATAGGTTAGTCCCAAAAGTAATATAAAAGTGGAAAATAAAGCCCAATATGGTCCAAAACAGTAGATAATATAGCATGGAGCAATCAAAAATTATAGATACGTTGGAGACGTATCATATATCATAAGCGGTATCATGCATGCCAACTAGACTTTCTGGATGATGTGGCACACAAGAGATGATGTGGTATCATATCATCATACCCTGTCATATTAAATGTTGTACTACTACTTTGTGTGATGCATGACACAATTAGTAAGGAAACCTAATATGCTAACTTATGATACTATGCATTATGGAAGTAGTATCCTACACAATCATATGCATGATACTCCCTCTGTCTAGGTGTGTAAGTCACCTTACAAAAACCAAATAATCCCAAAACACTTAGGCACGGTACATTAACTCCCTCCTCATTTGTTATCCTGTGACGTATCAACCAATAAGAGATGTGGGCCGTGCATGCTTTCAATGACTTGAGACTAACAAACATGACATGCAGTTGTTAGTTCATTGCATGCAATGCTATTAATTAGAAAAAATAAATTAAGTTTTCTTGTTTTCCTCTCCGCCTTGGTGGCGGTGCACAACGTAAGATGACTTACACACCTAGACGGAAGGAGTACTAGTATATATGATACTCCCCATTACAACCAGCCTTATAGGGCTCAATCAAAAATCTCACCAACCAAGGTAGATGGTGAGTGGTGGAATACATTTTGTAGTTTGCAAAAACACCCAATTAATGCTTTTGTTTTCCTCAAAAAATTATGTTTTCCAATGTATTAATTGCAATACATGGATGCATATATAAAGTACATGCATTGGTCAACTTTCTCTTAATACTTGCATGCAATGATTTAATGCACCTTGGAATCTGGACATGTGATGGGGAACAACCAAATTGAGCCTTATAAAATGGAAAAACTAAAATTTTGAGATAAGCCTATAAACCGGAAAGGAGGGAGTATATATGCATGATACTAGTATATGATTGGCAATACCTCAGTAATGCGCGCATGCATAGTATCATAAGTTAGTATCTTAGGTTCCTTATTAATTACCATGCATGACACAAAGTAGTACAATATTTAATATCATACGGTATCATGATATCATACCACACCCTCTCTTTCATCATTTAACTGTGTGCCACATCATCCCAAAAGTCTAGTTGGCATGCATCATACCGCTTGATACTCCCATATTACGACCAGCCTTATTAGGGTGGCCATAGTGGGGGTATCATAGCCGGTATCATGCACCCGGGAATAGAAAATATGATGATGTGGCAAAGAAGCAGTAACATATGTAGATACCATAACATATATATATATATATATATATATATATATAAATAAAATAAATGATATACTACTTTGTGTCATGCATGGCCATAAATACGGTCATCTATGATATATACTCCCTCTCAGAACTAATATAAGAGCGTTTAGGTCACTATTTTAGTAATCTAAATGCTCTTATATTAGTTTACAGAGGGAGCTAGTACTACTCTATGATACTATATATGCACTATGAAGGTACATACGTAGTATCATACACTAGTATCGTATGCATGATACTATATATATATATATATGATACTCCCCACTATATAAGGCTAGCCATAGTGGTGGTATCATAGCCGACGATGTCATGCACTCAGAAATAGCAAGTATGCTGATGTGGAGAAGAATTAAATATATGTAAAGACGGTTAGAGTAACATATAGGTAGATACCGTATCATGTTAAATGAGATGCTAATTTGTGTCATGCATGGCAATAAATATGATCTATATATGATACTATACTCTATGTATTATACTATGCACTATAATTAATTAAAGGTAGTATCATACACTAGTATCATATGTACTGTATATTCATGATACTAGTTTATGACACTCTCCACTATACTCGTGATTTCTTACCGTGGAAAAAATTGGAGGCGAAACGATGAACTCATGTTTTCATTCGAACAAAAATATGATCTTAGGTAATGTAAATGTTTTCAAAGAGCACACAGTTCACTCACGATAGCCGTGTGTCCACTAAACCGTGGCCGATGCACCCCTCCACCCCTCTGCACCGCTCGCGATCTGAGTCGTGGGTTCTGATTGGCCAGAACCCAAAGCCCATGGATTGTATGTCTGCACCATTGGGTTCTCCTTGATTGAACGACGATCCTCATCACTTCCGACAACACATGTACATGTTTTCAAATAGCCCCTCCCCAAAAAATGTTTTCAATAGCACACGGTTCACACACGAAACCCGTGTGCCTACCAAACCGTGGCTGATGCCCCCCTTGCTGCACGCGTGATCTGAGTCGTGCGTTCTGATTGGCCAGAACCCAAACCCCACGGATCGTACGTCTGCACCGTTGGATGCTCCCAGATCGAACGGCAATCCTCATCCCTTTCGACAGGAAATGCATTCCGGCCAGGAATTGATTTATCTGCCAACATGCATGGTAAATGCCAAAAAATGTCTTACATATAGCACACGAGACCTGAAATGCACCAGCAAATCAAACCCGTGGAAAAATTGGGATTGGTTTACGTGCGAAAAATTTAGAGGCGAAACGATGAACTCACGTCTTCATTTCAAATGAAATTATTCTATTTGTGCATACGAGCGCTTAGAGACAACCGTTTGCATAGGCCTTTCCACGCGAGCGGCGTCTGGGGATATTTTTCACCCTTTTCACCTAGGCCGCCAACACCCGGAGTCCCCAACAGCCCCCCACCGTCCGCCCGCGTTTCACTCAACTAGTCCACCCAATCTCCTGCGCCAGCTCCCCCCCCCCCCACCAGATCCACAGCAGAACCCTCTCCAGCGCCTCGTGCTCACCCCGACCGTGTGCCCGCTCTTCGGCGTCAAGCCTACCTCCACTGCCGTTCCCAACACGTGGTGGCCTGCGCCTCGCCGTCTTCGTTTGCTCGCCAGCCACCCTCGAGCATATCGATGTAGTAACCCTCGCCTCTCCTGTGGTCTGGCCGGGTTTGCATTAAGAAGCCTGTTAGTTACTGTTCTCCATCGCGGTGAGGCATATTTCCTCGCAATCCCTCTTCCAATTTCATTCCGTATGTTCCCAAATTGGCTATAAAATAACGGAGAGCGTATATATGTTCATTATCTAACTTCCTTACTACATATAAGGTGTATTTGTTCCAATAAGTTACTGCATATTTAGAGATTGCGGGCGCATGAGTCACACAAACTTAACAAATTAGCCGTACATTTTCTAAATTATTGCATGGCATGTTTAGAAAGCTTGATACCAAGTTGTTAGTTTTATACTTATATTCCTTTCCTGAGTTTCGCATGTGTTCTCTGTAGATGCCGAGTAGTAGTGACAACACTCATTCAGGCCATGTATCTTCATCTGATTCGGACAACCCTAGGTATTCAGCAGATTGTGAGGGATCAAGTAGTCTTGAACAGGATAGAGCTGCAGCAATTACCCTTCCGGTCAGGACACGGAGGAACGCTCCAAGGAAGCCCACACACCAGCCTAAAGGTGTATATGAAGTAACCGAGATTGATTTAAAGTCATGGGCTCCAACTAAACAAGATAAAGCATGCATGAGGTTCGGTTGTGTGTGTGGATTTGTTGGCTGGGCAAGGCTCAACATTAATCTGCCGGGGTTTTGGAAGGCTGACACAGAAACACAGCGAAGGATAGTCCGGGAGATCATGGATCACTTCAACGTTCCAGAGCAGTGGAGAATGTAGGTGGAACACGCTGCACTGAAGAAGGCTAGGGATGCTTGGAGAAACTGGAAGCATGTGTTGTACAAGAAGTACTTCAGTGAAGGCAAGGACCCAATCCCCGCATACCCCCAAATTACAAAGTCAGACTAGGCAGAATTCAAAAGGGTCAGGGCAACTCCAAAGTTTGTTGAGAAGAGTTTCAAGCGATCGGAACTTCAGAAGAAGAACATACACCCCCACCGTATGGGTGTGGCACGATACTACGGCATGAAACTGATATGGGAACAGGAGGACAAAGAAGCAGAAGCGGCGGGTGGGAATCCGGCCTTTAGTGAAATCAGGGGCGAATGAGGGAGTCCTAGATTAAGGGGTCCTCGGGCGTCCGGCCTGTTGGACATGGGCCGGACTAATAGGCTGTGAAGATACAAGACCAAAGACCCTCTCCCGTGTCCGGATGGGACTCTCCTTGGTGTGGAAGGCAAGCTTGGTGACCAAATATGGAGATTCCTTTCTCTGTAACTGACTTGGTACAACCCTAGTCCCCTCCGGTGTCTATATAAACCGGAGGGCTTAGTCCAAATAGATATACAGTCATACAGGCTAGACTTCTAGGGTTTTAGCCATTACGATCTCGTGGTAGATCAACTCTTGTAATACTCATATTCATCAAGATCAATCAAGCAGGAAGTAGGGTATTACCTCCATAGAGAGGGCCCGAACTTGGGTAAACATTGTGTCCCCTGTCTCCTGTTACCATCGACCTTAGACGCACAGTTCGGGACCCCCTACCTGAGATCCGCCGGTTTTGACACCGGCATTGGTGCTTACATTGAGAGTTCCACTGTGCCGTCCTCAAAAAGGTTTGATGGCTCCTTCAATCATATACAACGATGCTGTGCAAGGAGAGGTCTTCCTCCCCAGACAGATCTTCGTGTTCGGCGGCTTCACACTTCGGGCCAACTCGCTTGGCCATTTAGAGAAAATCGATAGCTGCGCCCCTGGACGTCAGGCCAGATTCGGGAGCTTGAACTACGTCACAGACATCCGCGGAGACTTGATCTTCGACGGATTCGAGACCATGGCAGTCGCTCCCCACCACCACGATGAACATGACTTAAATCTGTCATCAGGCCATACCTAGGAAATTGCACCTGTAACCGCCCTGGCCTTAGATCTGGAGTAGATCGCGCCATCCGAGGATGGGAAGCTCAACCCCGCCACGGAAGCCGCAGATTCCGCAGCGGCAGAGCCGCACACAGACCTAACCTCGGGTGATGTTCGTGTCATCGGAACCTCGGACTCCTATCCGGCTATAAGTTCTGAACTATGTGCGTCCGCGTATGTCGAGCAGGATCGGTCATCGATCGCTGAATTCAGTGCCGCGGACATCTTCTGGCACTCGCCTTTAGGTGACATGTTGAACTCATTAAAAGATCTGTCTTTGCGGGGGACTCATAGCCGAACTATATCTGGTTCGAACTGGAGGCTGATGACAGGGAATTTCGCTTCCCACCCGCCACCCACTACATAGCCACTGTCGAGGATTTAACCGACATGCTCGATTACGACTCCGAAGACATCGACGGTATGGACGACGATGCAGATGAGGAGCATGGCCAAAACCCTCCGTTTACCGGACGCTGGACGGCCACGTCTTCGTACGATGTATACATGGTGGATAGGCCTAAAGAGAATAACGGCGAGGACAAGGAAAATCCAGTGGAGGATGATCCTCCTAAGACACAACCAAAGCGCCAGCATCAGAGGCGCCGCTCTAAATCCCACCGCGGCAAGGATAGAAACACCAGAATAGGAGACAATAACACTCCGGACGGTGCCGAAGACTGAGAAGATCCCGACGAACAAACGGCCGAACAGGACGATCGGGAAGATGGGTTAGTTAGCCCTGATGAAGAGGCCATAAACGACGACTCGGAGGGCAGCACTTATCTTCGACCCTCCGAGGATGAGGTCAGCCTTGGCAATGAAGATTTTATCGTGCCTGAGGAACCTCTCGAGCAGGAGTGCTTTAAGCGCCAGCTAATAAACACTGCAAGGAGCCTAAAAAAGAAGCAGCACCAGCTTCAAGCTGACCAAGATCTACTCAACGACAGATGGACTGATGTCCTAGCAGCCGAAGAATATGGCCTTATACGCCCAGCCAAAAGTTACCCGAAGCGCAAATTGCTACCACAGTTCGATGATGAAGCACCGGAGCCCGTACCATCATCGCGCAATGCGGCTGACCGAACACCACGCGGTCAGGATAAAGCGGCAACTCAAGCCGAACACCAGCCCGCCCCGCCTCGCCGTAAAGGCAGAGATAAAGCAGCTCGGGGTTATACATATGACCTTCGGCAGGACCTGAACAGTAGAGCAAGACATACCAGATCAATCTACGGATCGTGAGGACGTGCCCCGACACGTCATGACGGCTATCTAGTCGGACGTGACAAACCTAGTCACGCCCGGGCCGAATACCGCGGACGGACTCCATCCGAGCTACGTCGCGACGTGGCCCAATCGAGAGGCGCCGCACACCCTCTTTGTTTCACTGACGAAGTGATGGATCATGAATTCCCAAAAGGGTTTAAACCCGTAAATATCGAATCATACAATGGAACAACTGATCCCACGGTTTGGATCGAGGATTTTATTCTCCACGTCCATATGGCCCGCAGAGATGACCTTCACGCCATCAAATACCTCCCACTCAAACTCAAAGGGCCAGCTATGCACTGGTTAAACAGTCTGCCATAAAATTCTATCGGCAGCTAGGAGGACTAGGAAGAAGCCTTCCTTGACAACTTCCAAGGTACATCTGTCCGGCCACCAGATGCCGATGACTTAAGTCACATAGTTCAACAGCCTGGAGATTTAGCCAGGAAATTCTGGACTAGGTTCCTAACTAAAAAGAACCAGATCATCGACTATCCGGATGCCGAAGCTCTAGCAGCCTTTGAACATAGCATCCGTGACGAATGGCTCGCCCGCCACCTCGGGCAGGAAAAGCGGAAGTCCATGGAAGCACCCACGGCACTCATGACCCGCTTTTCTGCGGGTGAGAATAGTTGGCTGGACCGTAGCAAAAACACAGCAAGTGAAACAGGCACCTCTGAGGTCAAAAATAGCAACGGCAAGCTCCGACGCAGCAGACACAAACACCGAAGCAATGGTGACAACGCCGATGACACGACAATCAACGCCGGATTCAGTGGCTCCAAGTCCGGTCAGCAAAAGAAGCCATACAAAAGAAACAACTCGGTGAAATCTAGCTTGGACTGCATTCTCGACCGTCCATGCCAGATCTATGGCACCCCAGACAAACCAACCAATCATACCAACAGAGATTTTTGGGTTTTCAAACAGGCCGGCAAGTTAAACGCTCAGAACAAGGAAAAGGGATCGCAAACCAAGGACGACGACGAGGAACCCCGGCAACCGAACACAGGGGGACAGAAGAAGTTTCCCCCTCAGGTCAAAACATTGAACATGATATATGCTACACACATCCCCAAGAGGGAGCGCAAGCGCGCGCTCAGGGAAGTCTATGAGATAGAGCCAGTCGCCCCAAAATTCAATCCATGGTCGTCATGCCCGATCACTTTTGATCGTCGGGATCATCCGACCAGTATCTGCCATGGCGGTTCAGCCGCACTGGTCCTCGACCCAATCATTGATGGATTCCACCTGACGCGAGTCCTCATGGACGGTGGCAGCAGCCTCAATCTGCTCTATCAGGATACAGTGCGCAAAATGGGCATTAACCCATCACGGATCAAGCCCACAAAGACTACCTTTAAAGGAGTCATACCAGGTGTAGAGGCCCGCTGTACGGGCTCAATCACACTCGAGGTTGTCTTTGGATCTCCGGATAACTTCCGAAGGAAAGAGTTAATCTTTGATATCGTCCCGTTTCCTAGCGGCTATCATGCATTGCTGGGACGAACGGCATTTGCTCGATTTAATGCGGTGCCACATTATGCTTATCTCAAGCTCGAGATGCCCGGACCATGCAGCATCATAACAGTCAATGGAAACACGGAACGTTCCCTCCGTACTGAGGAGCACACCGCTGCCTTAGCAGCAGAAGTACAGAGCTGCCTTCTCAAGCAGAACCTCCATTTAGCGGCCGAACTCCCAGATATTGTCAAGAGAGTTCGGACTATTCTGCAGGAGGACAGATTGGCTCGTGAGAGCTCGATTAGAAATTTGGCCTCCGTCCCAGTCCCGATCAAGTGGCGGCATTCGTACCGCGCGTACATTACGATGCACTCAAAATACCATGGGCACAGATGGAGGCATACCTACCTTGTGATCCACAATACGGCTCGACCGCTCCCGGACACATATACTTAAATTGTTCCCTTTTTCTCCTTTTCAGGTTTCCTTTCCACAGGCCTCCTTTGACGGCCTAACCAACGGTCTTTTCGAAGGATAAATACACCAAGACGGCAAGAAGCACAGACGTACAGGGGAATTCCTAGGTGGTTTCTTTAACGATCACTCTACCTGTCTTCAGGACCCACACGCAGCTCTCCCTTGGTTGTGGAATGTTAAATAGCTTGTTGCTTATCGCACTACTGGTATCAATGTGCTTTGACGTATTAATCAAGTTATACTGGAAACAGTTTGCGGCCCAAATTTTACGGCCCTAGCTCATTACCTTTGCTCCCTTTCTGTTTTCCTTTTTTCTGTTGATAACCTTATCAAACAGCACCCGTACACTTTGGTACGTTTCACATTTGCCAGGGGCTTCATAGCGCCCCACAACGGCAACAAAGTCTGAACACTTTTTACTGTATAGTTTGGCACCCCGAATTTAGCACTATATGCATTGGCTCCGAATCATGTTTGTGGTCAATAGTTGGGTTGCCCGGCTTCTGTGCTTGCTACCTTACGTTCCGCTATATCAGCTAAGGTAGTAAAGGGAGAACTACTGCGATTGTGCCCTGGTTTACCCGAAGGAGCACTTCAGTAGAGAAAGCCGAAAACTGACTATCATGATGCGGCGAGACCGGTCAGCTCTTCGGAGGTCTCAAATCTTTAGAGATTTTTTCTGCATTACGTGAGGGATTGGTACTTGCCTGATCAGGTGTTTACAGCTTCCTAGTTCGGATACCAGGGGCTGCGCCTAAATTTTTATTGTCAGACTCCTATGGGTAAGTGAGGGTGTTCAAGCCGAATAGTCTGATTGCCTGGTTCGTTGCACTAAACACCTCCCTCAAGGACCAAACAATTGGATCAAGAGTGTTTAGATTACATCCCGAACACCCTCGTACTACCAACGTGGAGGCAGAAGCCGACGACAGGCCAACTCTCAGATTTCATACAATACGGCCGCACAGGAGGTGAATTTTTTTAAACAAACATTATATTACATAGCAACTTTGTTTCATCATACAAAGCAGAGACAACATGAATGTATTCATTCAAAGATAATGTCTTGCACACATTGCGTCGCTACAATGCGAGACCCCTCCAGGATGTCTTCAAAATATCACTCGGGCGTGCGGTGCTCCTTGCCCTCAGGCGGCCCCTCGGTCACAAGCTTGACGGCGTCCATCTTCGCCCACCACACCTTGACACGGGAGAAGCCCATGCACGTGCCCTCGATGCAGACCGATCGCTTGATGATATCCAGCCGAGGGCAGGCATCTACTAGCCGCTTCACGAGACCGAAGTAGCTGCTGGGTATAGCTTCGGCAGGCCACAACCATATTATTAAATCCTTCATGGCTAGTTCGGCCACCCTATGCAGCTCGACCAGCTGTTTTAGCTGATTAGTGAAGGGCACTGGATGTTCTGGCGCAAGGTATTGCGACCCGAACAGCGTCTCCGTTGAGCTCCCTTCTTTGGCTCGGAAGAACTCGGTAGCGTCTGGCACACTGCGCCGCAGATCCGCAAACGCCCCTGGAGAACTCTGAATCCGGGTCAGTAGGAAATACTTCTTCTTCACATACTTGCTTTGCATACTAAACGCCTTACCCGCTGCGATCTTCTTGGCCTCCTGGATCTCCTGGAGGGCACCCTGGGCTTCAACCCGGGCCTCTCCCGTGCTTTGACGAGCCTTGGCGAGTTCGGTCTCTCGAGCCGTAACATCACACTCCAAGGCATCGCATTTTTTCACAGTGTCCTGGAGCTCTTGCTGGACCTCGTTAAGCCTGGCCTTGAGCTTCTTGCGGGCGGCCTGCTCCTTGGCAGCTTTCTCCTCGGCTTCGGCGATGGCCTTTTTAAGGGCCTTGACCTCGGTCGTCGCTCCTACACATATCATGACACTACGGTCAATACACATCATTTATTCTTTCTGAATATATAGCGAGTCATTGCATACCTTGCTGGTCTTCTAGCTGCTTCCTCGCTTGGCCGAGCTCCTCCTCGGCTCGCTCCAGTCTCTGCTTTAGTCCGGAGACTTATACAGTGTGTGAGGAAGCGGCCAGCAACGGCGCTTTGCTTATTCACATAAAACACATTCAGTTAGTTTCTTGCGAAATTTAATTGATCCCCTGTCCGGCTTTTCTTTCCGAACACCGGACAGTGTCTCAGGGGCCACTATCTATATTGGGATTTTCTCTTTTGTGTTGCTTACCTCAAAACCTGTCAGCAGGCTCCTGCAGGCTTCGGTCAATCCGCTCTTGACGGGCTGAACCTTCTCAATCACCGTACCCATAAGGATACAGTGTTCATCCACAATGGAAGCTCTTCCAGTAGATTATCCGGTGCCTCTGGTTAGACAGAGGTCACTGACAGAACAGGCACACCTCCTCCTTTCGGGGAAGGCTGCTCGCTTGACTCCGGAGCCGTGTAGGTCTCCAGAATGGTATTCGGCTGGGGGCCGAATTGGATGGCCCCCATCTCCAGTCTCCATGGGGGCTTCCTCCCCCATGTGTCCGGCGGCCGAGGAGTCATCCTCTGGCGCCACCCTAATGGCCTCTTGAACCTCTCCCTGGCCTGGGAAGGTCCTTTGGGACACCACCTCATCGTCGCCCATGGCCATGTGAGAGTGAGCGGCCGGCGGTGACTCGCTGGCCATCGCCTTTGAATCTAGCGAACCTCCTGATGAGGATCGCTGGGAGCTGTCGTGGGCCGGACTGTAATAGCATAATTTAACACATTAATACCATGAAGCGGAGAGGCTGGACACATGGACTTATACGTGTTTTTAGTACTTACGATGCGGCAAGGGGCTTGTTTCGAGGGCGCCGCTCTGGGCTGCTGTCGACATCCCATGCAGAGTTATCCGCGAGGGGGCCCTTCCCCCTCTTGGGCGCCTCCACCTCCAAATTTTTGGAGGCCGCTGAGGGAGTCCTGGATTAGGGGGTCCTCGGACAGCCGGACTATATCATTTGGCCGGACTGTTGGACTATGAAGATACAAGATTGAAGAGTTCGTCTCGTGTCCGGGTGGGACTCTCCTTTGCGTGGAAGGCAAGCTTGGCAATTCGGATATGTAGATCTCCTCCCTTGTAACTGACTCTGTGTAACCCTAGCCTCCTCCGATGTCTATATAAACCGGAGGGTTTAGTCCATAGGACAACAACAATCATAATCATATGCTAGCTTCTAGGGTTTAGCCTCTACGATATCGTGGTAGATCAACTCTTGTAATACTCATATCATCAAGATCAATCAAGCAGGAAGTAGGGTATTACCTCCATCGAGAGGGCCCGAACCTGGGTAACATAGTGTCCCCGCCTCTTGTTACCATCCGCCTTAGACGCACAGTTCGAGACCCCCTACCTGAGATCTGCCGGTTTTGACACCGACATTGGTGCTTTCATTGAGAGTTCCACTATGCCGTCGAAATAAAGGCTTGATGGCTCCTTTGATCATCGGCAATGATGCGATCCAGGGTGAGGTTTTCCTCCCCGGACAGATCTTCGTATTCGGCGGCTTCGCACTGCGGGCCAACTCGCTTGGCCATCTGGAGCAGATCGAGAGCTACGCCCCTGGCCGTCAGGTCATGTTTGGAAACTTAAACTATACTGCCGACATCCACGGAGACTTGATCTTCGACGGATTCGAGTCAATGTCAGGTGCGCCGAACAGTCACGAGGAACATGACTTAGCTCTGCTGCCGGACAGTGTTCGGGAGATCACACCTGTGGCTACTGCGGCCCTTGATCCGGAGCAGATTGCGCCGTCCGAGGATGTGTGGATTGACCCTGCCACGGAGGCCGCACACTAAGTGGCAATAGAGCCGAATACTTACTTCACCTCCTATGAGACCTGTGTTGCCGGATCTTTGGATTTGTCCCCGGCCACGGGCTCCGAACCGCCTGCGTCCGTGCCTAACGGATCTGATTGGGCACCGATCATGGAGTTTTCCTCCGCGGATATCTTTCAGCACTCACACCTGGGCGATGTGCTAAATTCACTAAGGTCTCTCTCCTTGTCAGGAGGCCCTTGGCCGAACTGCGGCCGGCTTGAGTGGGAAGCGGACGACGAAGAAATTCGTTGCCCACCCACCACCCACTTAATAGTCACTGTCGACGACTTAACTGACATGCTCGATTTCGGCTCCGGAGACATCGACGGTATGGACGACGATGCAGGAGACGAACAGGAACCACCGCCCGCAGGGCGCTGGACTGCCACCTCGTCATATGATATATACATGGTGGACACCCACAAAGAAGGCGATGGTGCATAGCAAAAGCAGCGATACCGGCACAAGATACAACAACGCTGCGGATAATGCCGAAGACGAAGATAATTCCCTCCAGCCAGATTTCGAGCCGGAGGATGGGCAAGCTAGGCCTAAGGAACAGGCAGCAGACGGAGAATTAGAGGATGACAATTACATGCCTCTCTCCGAAGACGAGGTGAGCCTCGACGATGAATAATTTATTGTGCCTGAGGATCCCGTCGAGCAGGAGCGCTTCAAGCGCCGGCTTATAGCCAGAACAAAAAGCCTAAAGAAAAAGCAAGAACAGCTTCAAGCTGACCAAGATCTGCTAGCGGATAGTTGGACTGAGGTCCTGGCGGCCGAGGAATACGAACTCGAACGCCCAAACAAAAGTTATCCAAAGCGCAGGTTGCTACCCCAACTCGAGGAGGAAGCATTAAAACCTACGCTCCCATTGTATGATGCGGTTGATCGGCCACCTCGTGGCCAAGACAAAGCGGCATATAAGGCCGAAGTCCAGCCCGCACCCCACCACCAGTCAAACAAAAATACCAAGGCCCGGGGCAACACGCGGGACCTGCGAGACGTATTGGAAAACAAAGCAGGGCATACAAGATCGATCTACGGGTCAAGGGGGCACGCCCCAACGCGTGACGATGACCGTCACGCCGGATACACTAAAAGCAAATCCGGCCGGGCCGAATACAGTAGACAAGACTTGTATGAACTGCGTCGTGACATAGCCTCGCATAGAGGCGCCGTACACCCCCTATGCTTCACTGATGAAGTGATGGATCATGAATTCCTAGAAGGGTTTAAACCCGTGAACATTGAATCATATGATGGTACTACAGACCCCGCGGTGTGGATTGAAGACTTCTTCCTCCACATTCACATGGCCCGCGGGGACGATCTACACGCCATCAAGTATCTCCCACTAAAACTCAAAGGGCCAGCTCGGCATTGGGTGAATAGCCTGCCGACAAACTCCATCGGAAGTTGGGAGAACCTGGCAGATGCATTCCTGGACAACTTCCAGGGCACATATGTACGACCATCGGATGCTGATGATTTAAGTCACATAATACAACAGCCCGGAAAGTCAGCCAGGAAATTCTGGACTCCGTTCCTAACTAAAAAGAACCAAATTGTCAATATCCGGATGCCGAAGCCCTAGTGGCCTTTAAACATAACATTCGTAATGAGTGGCTCGTCCAACATCTCGGCCAGGAGAAGCCAAAATCCATGGCAGCCCTCACGACGCTCATGACCCGCTTTTGCGCGGGCGAGGATAGCTGGTTGGCCCGTAGCAATGACACAGCAAGCAACCCTGGCACATCGGAGGCCACAGATAGCAACGGCAAAACCCGAAGCAACAAAAACAAGCGCCGAAAATATGGTGGAAACGCCGGAGATATGGCAGTTAATGCCGGATTTAGTGGCTCCAAGTCCGGTCAGCGGAAAGGGCCACTTAAAAATAATAATTCGGGTCCGTGCAGTCTGGACCGGATACTCGACCGCCAATGCCAAATTCATGGCACCCCAGGAACGCCAGCCACCCATACCAACATAGAATGCTGGGTCTGCAAACAAGCCAGCAGGGCAGGTGCCAAACACAAAGATGGGGGGTCCCAAAGCGATGATGGCGACGAAGAGCCCAGATCACCAAATACAGGAGGTCAAAAGAAATTTCCCCTGCAAATCCAAACGGTGAACATGGTAAACAACACCCTCATTCCCAATCCGGACCGGACACACACCCTTAGGGATGCCGACTTAACGGAACTGGTCGTCCCACAATATAAACTAGGGCCGGTCACCTTCAACCGCATGGATCGTCCGGTTAACGCCAACCAGGGCAATTCAGCCGCACTAGTCCTCGACCCTATAATTGACGGGTTCCACCTCACACGAGTCCTTATGGACGGAGGCAGCAGTCTAAACCTGCTTTACCAGGACACAATGCGCAAAATGGGCATCGATCATTCGGTGATCAATCCCACTAAAGCCACTTTCAGAGGCATTATACCAGGTGTGGAAGCCAGCTGTACAGGCTCCATTGCCCTTGAGGTAGTCTTCGGATCACCAGACAATTACCGTACCGGAGAGTTAATCTTCGAAATCGTCCCTTTCCGCAGTGACTATTAGGCACTGCTCGGATGAACCGCGTTCGCTCGATTCAACGCGGTGCCACATTATGCCTACCGTAAGCTCAAAATGCCCGGACCACGCGGCGTCATCACGGTTAAGGGCAAGGCCGAACTTTCATTCGGCACCAACGAGTAAACCACTGCCTTAACAGCAGAAGCAACAAGCAGCACCTTGTAGCCGAACCTCGAGTCGACGGCCAGGCTCCCGGACACCACCAATGGACTCCGAACTCCTTCGCGGCAGGATAGCCTGGCTCGTCCAGAGCTCAATTAAATACTCCGGTGAAGGCCAGGACAGGCTGCACACAGCCGCTCAACCGTTCTCCGGCACACAAACATTTCTTACATTTCCTTTGCAAGTTCACCTTTGCGCCGACCAGGATGGGCGATATGGAGGCAGATCAAACGCGCAAGGGAAAACTTAGATATTCCCCGCGATGACCATCCGACTATACTCCGGATCCGCACACAGCTTCTTCCCCCTGGTCTCAGCAGGTTCCACAGTCATATTTCTTTTTTATCACATTACATGTACTCATACGCATCAATGTACTATTCAAATACAACATGTGGATTTATATGACGCTTTTTCTGCTGTTATTTCTTATTAAGATTCTTTTTTCAAGTGGCATCCGTACACCGCGATATGCCTTTAAACATGCCAGGGGCTTCGTTTTACCCATAATACGGCAATAAAGTCCGAACACCTTCACGGAAGTTTGGCACCCCGAACCTATAGCATTATATGCATCAGCTCTGAATCATGTCTTGGGTCAATAGTTGGGTTTGCCCGGCTCCCATGTTTTGGTACCTTACGTTCGCTATATCGGCTAAGGTAGCACTGGGAGAACTACTGCGATTGTGTCCCGGTTCTTCCGGACAAGCACCTCAGTAGAGAAAGCCGAAAACTGACTGTCATGATACGGCGAGAGCTGGTAAGCCGTTCGAGAGGTTGTAAAATCTTTAAGGATTTCTCCCACATAATGCCATAACCAATGCAGCGTGCGATGGATCGGTTTTTCTTCCGATCAGGTGCTTATAGAGCCCCTCATGCGGTCTTCCGAACACCAGGGGCTGCGCCTACCTTCCTAAAGCTCCTATGGCTAAGTGAGAGTGATAAAGCCCTATAGTCCGATTGCCTGGTTCGCTGTGGTGAAAACCTCCTTCGAAGGACCCAAAACTGGGATAAAGAGTGATCAGGTTTATCCCGAACACCTACATACTTTTTACGTGGGGGCAGAAGTCGACGACTGGCCAACTCTCATGATTAATATATAAAATGGCCGCGCAGGAGGCTAAACTTTTATATAGCAGGCAATAAATAACATAAATGACCTTGTTCAAACATTACAAAGTACAACATGATTTGCATTCATGGAAATATAATGTCCTTTGTGCATAGCTCCGCTGCAAGGTAGAATCCTTTCAGGACACCCTCATAATATAACTCGGGCTTGCGGTGCTCCTTCCCCTCTGGCGGTCCTTCGATCATCAGCCTTTTAGCATCCATCTTCCCCCAGTGCACCTTTGCACGGGCGAAGGCCATTCGTGCACCCTCTATACAAACCGACCGCTTGATGACGTCAAGTCAAGGGAAGACACTCTCAAGCCGCTTCACGAGCCCGAAGTAGCTGGTTGGGATCGGCTCGGTGGGCCATAGGCGGATAATCAAATCCTTCATGGCCAATTTCGCCGCCTTATGAAGTTTGATTAACTGTTTCAGTTGATCGGCAAAGGGCACCGGATAATTCGGTGCCAAATACTGCGACCAGAAGAGCTTATCTGCAGTGTTCCTTTCTTCGGCTCGATAGAATTGGGCGGCATCTGATATGCTGCGGGGCAGCTCCGCAAATACCCCTGGAGAAATCCGAATTCAAAATAGAAACATAATTTTCTCCTCAAATACTTGCTTTACAGGGAAAAAGCCTTACGCGCCGTGATCTTTCTCGCCTCTTGGATCTCTTGCAGGGTGCTTCGGGTTTCCCCCCGAGCGTCGCTCGTGGCCTGATGAGCCTTGGTGAGTTCGGATTCTTTCTCCGTTAAACTCTGCTCCAAGGTCTCGCATTTCTTCACGGCCTCTTGAAGCTCCTACTCAGCTTCAATAACCCTGGCCTCGTGCTTCTCATGAAGAGCCTGCTCTGTGGCTTCCTTTTTCTTGGCCTCGGCCACAACCTTCTTGAGAGCCTCGACTCGGTCATCATCCCTAGCGCAAATCATGAAACATATTTTTATCATACTGAAAATTCGTTCGCAATAAACACGAACAGTCCTTGCGCATACCTTGTTTATCTCCCAACTGCATTTTCAACTGGACAAGTTCTTCTTTGGCCCGCTCCAGACTTTGATTCAGTCCGGAGACCTCTGCAGTATGAGAGGCAACAACCGCTACAGACGCCTGCTTATAAAAAAGAGAGATAGATGTCATCAAGTGAGTCTTCCTGCGAACATAAATTTGATCATCTGTCCGGTTCTTTCTTTCACCGAATAGTATATCAGGGGCTATTATCCACACCATGACACTCTTCGAAACATCATAAAACGTACCTCAAAACCTGTTATCAGGCTGATACAGGCTTCATTCAGTCCACTCTCAGCAGACTGAATCTTCTCAATCACCGCACCCATAAGGGCACGGTGCTCATCGACCATGGAGGCGCTCTTCAGCGCCGCCAACAAAGTATCCGACACCTCTGGTTGGATAGAGGTTGCCGGTGGAACAGGTACGCCCCCTCCAGCCGAAGGAGGCCGCCTGTTTGATCCTGGAGCTGTATTGGTCTCTGGAATTGCATCCGTCTGGGAGCCGAATTCCAGATGGTCCCCGCCGTCAACTCCCATGGGAATCTTTTCCCCCATGTGTCCGGCCCCTGAAGTTTGACCTCCGGGCGTCGCCTTCACGATCTTTTCCTCCCCTCCTTGGCCGGGGTCCTTCTGGTACAAAGCATCGGTGTTATTCACCTATTTGGGGGAAGGGGCCTTCGGGGGCGTCCCGCTCTCCATAGCATCCGAGCTCAGCGAATCCTCTGATGAGGATTGTTTGGTACGGGGCCTCACCGGACTGCAAAAAAAATATGGCTCAGGCTAAAATATTATGCCATGATGAGTCTGGACGCATAAACGTATTCGGACTTTATATACTCACGAGTTCACCAGGGGCCGGGCCCTGGGATCCCACGCCGGGCCGCTGTCGGCGGCGACAGTGGACTCTTCCAGAAGAGGAGCTTTTCGCCTTTTAGGCGACTCGGCCTCCAAGTCTGCGGAGGCCGTCCTCTTCTTTCTTCTCCTGCGGGGGATGAATCTTCCTCCTCCTCGTCCTCTTCGGAGGCAGAACGGGCATTGGAGCCTTCGGATATTGTGTCCGAAGTGCGGCGACGACGAAGGCCGCCCCAGGTCTTTTTGGCCTCCTTCTCGGCCGTATTCTTCGGCACCTTGTAAGGCGTCGGGACAAGCATCTTCGTCAGAAGTGGGACGGCCGGTTCTTCGGGCAACAGGGCCAGACAGTGGATCCACTCCGCCTTCTTCGTCCAGCCCTAGGAGAGTTGTGGAAAACACATTAAGCATTTCCTTTGGGTTATGCAGATAAAATGTATGATGACTTACCAAGCTTGCAGGGCGGGACAGTTGGTACCCGCGGTCCTCGGCTAAGTCCGGCCATGATTTGCCGGACTTGAAAAGCACCTTCCCGATGTCTTTGTGCGAGGAGCCAAAGAGCTCTCACAGGGTTTGGTGCTTGGCCGGATCGAATTCCCATAGATTGCAAGTCCGGTGTTGACAAGGCAGGATCCGGCGAACTAACATCACCTGGACTACATTGAAAAGTTCGATGTTCTTGTCTGCCATATCTTTAACACACGTCTTGAGCACCGACAGTTCGTCGGACGAAGACCAGTTCAAGCCCTTCTTGACCCAGGATGTAAGCCGCAGAGGGGCTCCAGATCGAAACTCGGGAGTAGCGGCCCATTCCGTGCCGCGCGGCTCGGTGATGTAAAACCACTACTGTTGCCACTCCTTGACGGAATCATTAAAGGTGCCTGTTGGCCATATGACATTGGGCATCTTGCTCACCATAGCACCCCCGCACCCGGCGTGCTCGCCGCCCACTACCTTGGGCTTCACATTAAAAATCTTCAGCCATAAGCCGAAATGTGGCGAGATGCAGAGAAAAGCCTCGCACACGACGATGAATGTCGAGATGTTGAGGAAGGAATTGGGGGACAGATCGTGAAGATCGATCCCGTAATAATACATGATGCCGCGAACGAACGGGTGGAGGGGAAACCCTAGCCCGCGGACAAAGTGAGGGAGGAATAGAACCCTCTCGTGGGGTTCCGGAGTAGGGACGATTTGTCCCGCCGTCGGGAGACGGTGGTTGATTATCTTGGCCAGGTACCCGGCCTCCTGAGGCTTTTTGATATCCTTCTCCCGGATGGTAGAGGCCATCCACTTGCCTCCTGCTCCGGATCCGGACATTTTCGGAAGGCCTTTGTGGGCGGAGAAGATGAACGCTTGGGCGCTGGAGCTCGAGTGAAGGGGAATGGATCAGGAAGAAGAAAGCGTGGGTGCGAAAGGGAGTCCTTATCCCTTTATAAAGGCAGTAGGAATTCTGCGCCTCCCCACTTGCCTAGTAAACTTGCTTATCCCCCGAGCGTTGTACTTGATAGCACGGTTGGGTTACCCACACCCGTATTGATATGAATCCCGTGATAAGGGGACACGATCTCTGCTTCGACAAGACGTGCCAATAATACCGCCTCACAATATGTGCAGTAGCTGGTTGGGAAAAACGGTTCGAATAATGACTGGGCCGTGGCGTGATGTTACGCTATAAAACTTGTCAGTAGATTAGATTTGTGGAATATTATACTCACTACGGTGGTATGTGGAATTTTTTTTGCAGAGCCGGACATGATCCTTGTGTTCGAAATCTTCTATGGAGTATTCGGAGGAAGAATCCGCCTTGCAATGCCGAAGAAAATCTGCGCGCCGGACTCATCGTCATTGAAGCCTGGTTCAGGGGCTACTGAGGGAGTCCTGGATTAGGGGGTCCTCGGAAAGCCGGACTATATCCTTTGGCCGGACTGTTGGACTATGAAGATACAAGATTGAAGACTTCGTCCTGTGTCCGGGTGGGACTCTCCTTTGCGTGGAAGGCAAGCTTGGCAATTCGGATATGTAGATATCCTCCCTTTTAACCGACTCTGTGTAACCCTAGCCCCCTTTAGTGTGTATAAAAACCGGTGGGTTTAGTCCGTAGGACAACAACAATCATAATCATAGGCTAGCTTCTATGGTTTAGCCTCTACCATCTCGTGGTAGATCAACTCTTGTAATACTCATATCATCAAGATCAATCAAGAAGGAAGTAGGGTATTACCTCCATCGAGAGGGCCTGAACCTAGGTAAACATTGTGTCCCCCGCCTGGTGTTACCATCCGCCTTAGACGCACGGTTTGGAACCCCCTACCCGTGATCCGCTGGTTTTGACACCGACAGCCGCCCTCTTCTTCCTTCCCCCCTCAGGGGGGAGTTGCTGTCTTCCTCCTCCTCCTCGTCGTCTTCGGCGGCCGAGGAGTGAGTTTTGTCTTCGGACGACATGTCTGAAGCTCCCTTGCGGCGCGGGCCACTTCAGACCCCCTTGGCCTTTTTCTTGGCCTTCTTCTCCGGCGCCTTGTTGGGCGCTGGAACCAGCATCTTCGCCAGGAGCGGGATGACTGGTTCCTCGGGAAGCGGAGCCGGACATCGAATCCACTCCACTTTCTCAATCCATGCATGAAAAGTAAACAGTAAAGTTTTTAGATATCTTCCTTGAACAAACAAGAGAAGGATGCACCTTGAGACATGAAAGACTTACCGCACTGGCAAGGTGGGCAAGATCGTGCCCGCGGTCCGAGTCTATGGCCGGCGGCGTCTCGTTGCCCTTAAAGAGCAACTTCCAGTCATCTTCATGAGTGGTTCCGAAGAGCCTCTCCAAAGTCCGGTGCTTCTGCGAATCAAATTCCCATAAAGGGCATGTTCGGCTCTGGCATGGAAGGATCTGGCGATCGAGCATCACCTGGATCACATTGAGGAGCTTGATGTTTTTATCCACCATGTTCTGGATGCGCGTTTGCAGCACTATCAGTTCATCCGATGAAGACCAATTTGGGCCCTTCTCTATCCAGGAGGTGAGCCGCATGGGAGCTCCAGACTTGAATTCGGGAGCCGCGGCCCAAGTGACATCGCGAGGCTCTGTGATATAGAACCACAACTTCTGCCACTCCTTGACAGTCTCCATGAATGGGCCTTTGGGCCATGTGACGTTGGGCATCTTTCTCACCATGGCTCCTCCGCACTTAGCTTGTTGGCCATCCACCACCTTCAGCTTCACATTAAAGATCTTGAGCCATAGTACGAAGTGGGGAGGTATGCGGAGGAATGCCTCGCACACGACAATGAATGCCAAGATGTTGAGGAAAGAGTTTGGGGCTAGATCATGGAAATCTAACCCGTAGTAAAACATCAGTCCGCGGACGAAAGGGTGGAGTGGAAACCCTAACCCACGGACGAAATGAGTGATGGACACCACCCTCTCATTGGGCTTCGGTGTGGGGATGACTTGCCCCTTTGCCGGAAGACGGTGGGCAATTTCCTTCGCCAGATACCCGGCCTCCCGAAGCTCGCCGATGTCCTTCTCCTTAACAGAGGAGGCCATCCACTTGCCTTGCCCTCCAGACCCGGACATGGTGGAGTGCTTGCTTGAGGCGCAAAGGATGAGAACTTGGGCGCTGGAGCTCGAGAATGGAAGGGTAGAGGAAGAGAGAAGGCATGGGTGAAGAAAATGCTTATCCCCTTATAAAGCCAGTGAATATAGAAAGCCTACCCACTCGCCTTAAAACTCGCCTATTCCCAAGGGTTGTGTGAACGACACGGTTGGATTACCCATGCCCGTATTGATCAGAACCCCGCAATAAGGGGACATGATCTCTGCTTTGACAAGACGTGCCAATGGAAACCGCATCTTGAAACGCGGAACGGCAGACGAAAACAGTTTGAAATAATGACCAGGCAGACGTGATGTCATCTAGCAAAAAGTTGTCACCAGATGGGACTCGTGAAATATTATACTCTCTACGGCTGTGTGTGTGGTACTTGTGTTGCAGATCCGGACACGTTTGTCGCATACGAAGACTATCTTGGAGTATTCGGAAAGGGGAACCCGCCTTGCAATGCCGAAGACAATCTGCGCGCTAGACACCTCGTCATTGAAAGCCTGGTCCAGGGGCTACTAAGGGAGTCTTGGATTAAGGGGTCCTCGGGTGTCCGGCCTGTTGGATATGGGCCGGACTAATGGGATATGAAGATACAAGACGGAAGACCCTCTCCCGTGTCCGGATGGGACTCTCCTTAGCGTGGAAGGCAAGCTTGGCGACCAAATATGAAGATTCCTTTCTTTGTAACCGACTTGGTACAACCCTAGTCCGGATAGATATACAGTCATACAGGCTAGACTTCTAGGGTTTTAGCCATTACGATCTCTTGGTAGATCAACTCTTGTAATACTCATATTCATCAAGATCAATGAAGCAGGAAGTAGGGTATTACCTCCATAAAGAGGGCCCGAACCTGGGTAAACATTGGGTCCCCTGTCTCCTGTTACCATCGACCTTAGGCGCACAGTTGGGGACCCCCTACCCGAGATCCGCCGGTTTTGACACCGATAGCGAACGCGCCAGAAACTACTTGCGGGCACTTGCAAAGAGGCGTGATGATGGAACTTATTACTTTGAAAACGCCCATTACGCCAAGATCCCTGGAAGGTTCTGCAGGAACTCAGGGCCATGTGACATTCTGTCCATTGCTTTGGACACAAAAGAGCCCCTTGGCCGTGCAAGGGGTATAGGTGTTAATGTCCCGCACAAGAGGGCTTTCACACTCAGAAAAGAAGAGAGGCTCAGCATGAAAAAAGCGAGGAGTGAAATGAAGCGGAATGCATTGTTTGAAAAGTTGAAGAAGGTGATTTATCCGGCTGTTCGAAAGGATGTTGCGGAGTCAATGATGATGCATAAGACTCTAACACTGATAGATAGCCAGCAGATGGGAGGGGAGAAGAGCATGGAGGATGCTGCTTATTGCGCGACAACACTGCACAAGAGTAGATGCACATCAGCTGACCCCAGCGACACTGAGACTGCAGCTGCTCGTGATGATGCTATCACTGGTGCGCGTCGGTCCTAAAGAAACGGTTTTTTACCCCTTTCAGCGACGACATTTGGAACCGTCGCCAAGTGAGTGTGTGCAATAGGGTGTCCTTGCCTGTCGGTGTACTAGAGTAGGGGTACCCCTAGCACCCCGAACTCGTGCACGGGCAGTTGCAGCACCCCGCGGCAGGGCTGGCTTGGTGACCGCTAAGATCCTCAAAGAGCTCCTTTGGAGCCATTCGAGAACAAAGAATCAAGACCCGGCAAGAGGAGCTTGCCGGAAGGCCACTCAAGGCACGAAGGAAACAAGGCCCCGCAAGAGGAGCTTGCCGGAAGGCTTGGTGAGCGACAAGCCCCGAAGCGACAAGAACCTTGCCGCTGCAAGGTGCTTCCGCCGCGGCAGCAACCTCTCTTCATCTCCGCCCAGCTCATCCGCCAACGTGTCGCCATGGGGCTTTCCCAAGCACGCGCGGTCGACGGGCTGTGCAGCCAGCGGGAGCAGCGATAAGCGGCGCCGACAAGCTACCATCGTGGCAAACGGAGGCGCACTTGACGGTCCCTGTTATAATCGCTCAGCGACCGAGAAGGGCATTTATGACTCTTGTCCCTTGTCGTCGAGTTAGGTATAGAACATCAGACATCGTATAAAGCGTGTACCAACCTCTGTTTTTACTATCTTACCCTTGTCTACTTGCCACTGTGGTGACCCCTTGTGCCTATAAAAGGAGGCCCAAGTGCAACGAGAAAGGGTTCGGTTCGGCTCCGCTTAGTTCATTCGACTCATAATGGCCACACTCACTGTGCTAGGTTTTGTAGCTCCCATTGCTCCCTAGCAAGAACACCATATAATCCACAAAGCAGCAGAGGAGTGTTATCTCTCCGGAGAGCTCGGTTGGGTAAATCTGCTCGTGTGCATCGCTCGATCCGCTTCTTCGGCATCCTCCGCCCTCCGAACCACAAGGGACCCAGGTCCCATAGGTGTTCGTGGGACACGATCAGCTTCCCCGACATCTTTGGCGCGCCAGGTAGGGGGCGTCGAGGCTGTGTGAACTTGATCCAGCGTTCACACGAGCAACTTCATCATCATCTACTTCAACATGGCGCCGAAGAAGAAGTCTTCGGCAGCAGCAGAGCCGTCCGCGTCGAACCCACCACCACCGGAGCTGACAGGTGGTGGGGAAAACGCTGGCGGAGGAACGGGCGTCGCCGAGAGCCCATAACGCCGCCAGGTCCACGGACAAGGCAGCGCAGCGTCGGCGTCGAATCCGCACGCGCCCTTCTCAGAGGCGCGGGACCGACAGCGCCATGATGCTCGCAACACCATACGCCGCTGGATCAAGGCCAAGCTGGAGGATCCCGAGGCCCTCGAGACCCGCATGCACACCAAAGATGCGGAACGAAGCGGAGTACGGTCGCTAGGGATGCTGCTCCTCCTAACTTGGTTAGGAGTCCGAGCACATCCCTGCCTCGCCACGCACGCCATTGCCACCCACTACTCCCGCGAAGCCTTTGGCGAGCTCAACTACTTTAGATTACCTCCAACGGCCGACAAGGTCGACGAATGGAGGGCCACCATCCAGAGCCTCATCGGCTTTGCCAACGGCGACGTCCCGCGGCAACCAAGCGCCTCGCAGCCGCGGCAAGGCGACAAGGCACGTGCCGATGGCGACGAGACTTATGGGGGTGCAGCCACCGTACACTCCCCTTCCCGAAGGCCAAGATCGCCGACTCGCCGGATCCACCTCGACAGCGACTCCACAACGTCGTCGGATCCGCGAGCTCGTCGCGACCAGCGCCAAGTTCTTCGAGAACGACAAGAAGAAGACGCCGAACCCGAATCGAAAGGCCAAGAGAAGCACGCCGTTAATCCGACCAGCGCGCGGGCCCATCGTCGATATGCATGCGCCCGGGGAACCAGGCGACATCAGATCGCGGTAGGTTGCCCTACGTTCACTCGTGAGCTGCGGCAAGTCCGGTGGCCCGACAAGAAAAACTTCAAGCCAGATGTGCCGGAGAAGTATGATGGCAGGACACACCCATCGGAGTTCCTCAGCATCTACACCATCGCGGTGCAGCTGCGGGGGACGAGACGACAAGATCCTCGCCAACTATTCCCTCTAGTGCTCAAGCCAAACGTCGTCTTGGCTCATGCACTTGCCGACAGCTCTATTTCTTCTTGGCGGATTTGTGCCACCAGTTTGTCGGCGCTTTCACAGTGCCACAAGCCTCATGGCCAGGAGAGTGATCTTCACCGCTTGCCCGGAAGGAGGAGAGTCCTGCGCAAGTTCATCCAGAGATTGATCGAGTGCACTACAACATCCTGCACGCCCACCCCTGTCGCGGTGATGATGCATTTCATCGTAATGTGCGAAACCGCAGGATGAGGGAGGAGATGGCGATGTGCAAAGTGAAAGACGCCGATGAGCTCTACGCCTGGCCGACAAGTGTGCACGCTACTGAAGAAGGAAGAAGACTCCCAGGAGAGAATGTGGGAGCAGAGTCTGACAGTGAGGAGACCGCCCCGGCAAGGAAGAGCCGGTGGCGAAACAACAGGAAGAAGAAAAACCAAGAAGTACTAGTTGTCGACCAGTCCGGCAGCGGAGGTGGCGCCGGCGAGGCTAAGGCTAGCGGCTCCGGCAAGGAGGTTGCCACTGACGCCGACCGTCAAGCTGTGGCGGCCGCCGACAAGCCTGACAGCTCCAACAAGCAATACTGTAAGATCCACCGCACCAAGGGCCACGATCTCCAGAGCTGCAAGAAAGTCGAGCAGCTTGTTGAGCTACAGAGAGCTGAATACGAGCGGCGAGACAAGGAGAAGGCCCAGGAAGGTGCAGGTGCAACTGGTAAGAAGAGACCCGGTCGGGGAGGACGCCGCGGCAAGGCCAAGCAGCGGCAAGGAGACAGGCCTCCCCGCGGCCGCGACAAGGAAGAAGACGAAGATGAAGATGACGAAGACATGGAAGACGATGAAGCTGACGAGCAAGAGTTTCGTAAGGCAACAGAGATCCTTTGCGCTGACAGTGGTGCTTCTCTGCATACCTCGCACCGCCAACTCAAGCAATGGATGCGTGAGGTTAATGCAGCAGAACCATCCATAGAGTCGCGCAAACATCTGAAGTGGTCCAGCACGCCCATCATCTTTGACATTGAGGACCACCCTGATCGCATCACTACGGTCGGGTGCTTGCCGATGTTGGTATCACCAACTATCCGTAACCTCAAGGTCACAAAGATGTTGGTTGACGGCGGGGCCGACCTGAACCTGATCTCCTCTACGGTGCTCCAGAAGCTTCAAATCCCTGACAGCAAGCTCGAAGAGACTGGTACTTTCCAAGGAATCAACCCAGGAAGGAGCAAGCCGAAAGGGAAGATCACATTGCCGGTAACATTTGGCAGTGAGCTAAACTTCAGAACTGAGAGGGTCACGTTTGACGTCGCCGATTTCCCATTGCCCTACAATGGCATACTTGGCCGTCCAGCACTCGCCAAGTTCATGGCCGCCTCTCATTATGCTTACAACTTACTCAAGATGCCCGGCCCAATAAGCGTTATTTTTGTCCATGGCGACAAGAAAGATGCGCTTATCTACGCCTACAAGATTTACCGGGATGCAGCAACCGCAACAGATAGCAAACCACTTGCCGCTGAAGCTCCCGGGGGGAAGAAGAAGACCATCAAGTCCGGCAAGAGTTCTGATGCCTACTCCGGCAAGCGCACCTCTTCGGAGTGCTGCGCTACCGTCGAGGACGCACCATCGAGCTCCACCGGCAAGTGCAAGAAGATGATGGTAGCTCCGCCAAGACCAAGAAGGTGCCCGCAAGGAGGACGGCAGACTGGTGGTACCTTCACCATCGATTGCCACACTTGACCCTAAATAGGAAGGCGAGCTCGTTGTTTTTCTCTGGGCGAATGTCGATGTGTTTGCATGGCAACCATCCGACATCCCGGTGTTCCTGTGAGAGTAATTGAGCACCACCTAGCTGTCTGTCCTCACGCGCGGCCCGTCAAGCAAAAAGTTAGGAAACATGCAGTGGAGCGCCAGGAATTCATAGCGGAAGAAATCAAGAAGTTGGAAGCAGTAGGCCTTGTCAGAGGAGTACTCCATCCCACGTGGTTGGCCAATCCGGTAGTTGTACGCAAGGCCAATGTGAAATGGAGACTTTGTATTGACTTCACGGATGTTAATAAAGCTTGTCCCAAAGACCCATTTCCCTTGCCACGTATAGACCAGATTGTTGACTCCACGGCTGGATGTGATTTGCTTTCATTTCTCGATGCATATTCAGGGTATCATCAGATCTTCATGGCAGAAGAGGATGAAGAGAAAACCGCATTCATTACACCATGTGGCACGTACTGTTTCATACGGATGCCTTTCGGTTTAAAGAATGCTGGTTCAACCTTTGCAAGAGTAGTCCATGATGCCTTTGAGCCACAAATACACAGAAATGTAGAAGCTTACATGGATGACATAGTGGTCAAGAGCAAGGACAAAGCAACTCGATTCAGGATTTGATGAGACATTTGCAAATCTACGCAAGATCAACCTCAAGCTCAATCCCGAGAAGTGCGTGTTTGGAGTCCCTTCCGCAAGCTTCTCGGTTCTTTGTGTCTCGCCGGGAATCAAGCCAATCCCGACAAGATCAAAGCCATCGAGCAGATTGAAGCACCAAAGCGCATCAAGGATGTAAGAAGGCTTGCGGTTGCGTGGCTGCTCTCAGCAGGTTTATCTCTAAGTTCTGTTGGCGCGCGCCTGCCATTTTTCAAGATTTTGAAAAAGGCAGGTCCGATGAAATGGACTCGGCGGAGGCTGCGCTGCAGGATTTGAAGAGATACCTGTCCTCCACTCCAATACTTGTCGCACCTAGGCCACAAGAGAAGTTGTTGCTGTATATAGCAGCCACCAATCAAGTGGTTAGTGCTGCGTTAGTAGCGGAGAGGGAGGCGGATGATGATCCGCAACCGAGGCAGGTGCATCCAGCGACAAGTGGGGCTTCACACAAGCTCGTCCCGACAAGGACAGATCAGCACAGGTTGCGACAAGATACAAAAAGGATGGTGGAGCGCCTACCTATTTTGTCGGTTCCCTTTACAAGGGGCTAGGTCAAGGTATTCCGGTGTGCGAAGTTGCTTTTCGGCCTCCTCATGGCCTCGAGAAAGCTGCGCCATTACTTCCAAGCACACGAGATAACAGTTGTCACTCGCTTTCGGCTGAAGAGGATTTTGCAAAATCCGAAGCAACAGCAGAATTGTCGAGTGGGCTTTGGAACTGTCAAGCTTTGGTCTCAAGTTTGAAAGCACTTCAACTATCCAAAGCGAGCATTGGCAGAATTGATAGCAGAGTGGACGCCAACGCAAGATGAAGAAATTCCGAGACGAGCATCCCGCCAAGGAGGCAAATAAAGAGTTGCTGATGTACTTTGATGGTGCCTTCTCGCTGCAAGGCGCCGGTGCCGGCGTGCTGCTTATCGCACCCACCGGAGAGCACCTCAAGTACATAGTCCAGATGCACTTTCCCAAGGAACAAGCAACAAACAATACTGCAGAGTATGAAGGTTTGCTTGCCGGTCTCAGGATTGCGGTAGACCTTGGGATCAAGAAGCTCATTGTCAGGGGGGACTCGCAACTTGTCGTCCGCAAAGTAAATAAGGATTATCAGAGTCCGTTGATGGAAGCCTACGTCGATGAAGTGAGGAAGCTAGAAGAGCACTTTGAAGGCCTGCAAATGGAACATGTTCCAAGAGCTCAGAATGATATAGCTGATGGCCTCTCCAAATGTGCCGCACTTAAGTTACCTGTGGAACCAGGAATTTTTGTGCTCAAGCTGACTCAGCCAACCGTAACACCATCAACAGATGAGCAAGAAGAGAAAATTGGTTTCCGGCGACTACTTTCCGGCAGAGCTCCCTGGAGCCGCCGCCAAGAAGGTCCCTAAAATCAACGAAAATATCACTGAGGAGCAGTCTGCTCCAACAAACCCTGCGGTTTGTTTCGTTGAAGCAGACGCTCCCGACAAGCTTTGCTCCGGCAAGCTTGCCGGGGATCATCAAGCTCCGGCGGAACCACAGGTTCCTGCCGTGGAAGCTAATGTTCCCGCAGTAGTAGTTGAGCCTTTAGTCCTTGTTGTCGAGCCACAGGCTCCAACATGGGCGCAGCAAATCGTCCATTTCCTTCAGACAGGAGAACTTCCCGAAGATCAAGAAGAAGCGGAAAAAGTAGCCCGGCAGTCAAGTATGTATCAGTTTGTTGACAACATCCTATACAGAAGAAGACTCAACAGAGTGAAATTGAAGTGTATTTGCGGGAAGATGGATGAAGCTGTTGGCGAGATACATGGAGGCATATGTGGTCACCACATTGGCGCAAGAGCACTTGCCGCATAGCTTTCCAAAGAAGGTTTCTTCCGCCGAAGCCTCCAGATGCAACTGCACAAGTAACCAAGTGTGAAGCGCAAGGCCCATTCCAAACAGATACACCAACCAGCTCAAGCTCTCCAGACGATCCCTTTATCCTGGCCCTTTTCGGTGCGGGGCTCGACATCCTCGGCCCCTTCCCCGAAGCTGTTCGGGGCTTTGAGTACTTGTACGTTGCAATCGACAAGTTCACAAAGTGGCCGGAAGTGGAACCAGTGAGGAAGGTGACAACACAGTCAGCAGTCAAGTTCTTCAGGTCAATTGTTTGCCGTTTTGGGATTCCTAACCGGATCATCACTGACAACGGCACACAGTTCACGAGCCGCACCTTCATGCAGTACGCCCAAGATCTTGGCGCCAAGATCTGCTTTGCTTTTGTTGCTCATCCGAGAAGCAACGGTCAAGCAGAGAGAGAAAACGCTGAAGTGCTGCGGGCACTCAAGACCAGAACTTTCGACAGGCTACACAAGTGCGGAAGAAACTGGATCGAGGAGCTGCCGGTGGTTCTTTGGTCGATCAGGACGACGCCAAATCAAGCCACCGCCGGACACCTTCGCCTAGTCTATGGAGCAGAGGCAGTTCTCCCCACGGAACTCAGATAATGGTCGCCTCGAGTGCTCGCTATGATGAGTTTGAGCAAGAGCAGCTGCGACAAGATGACGCGCTGCTCCTCGAGGAGGATCGTCTTCAGGCTCTGTGACGAGCTGCTCGTTACCAGCAAGCTTTGCGCCGATACCATAGCCGCAGTTAATGTCAAGCTTCGAGGAAGGCGACCTTGTTCTTGGCGCGCTCAGTCCGCCAAGAATTCCAACAAGTTGAAGCGAAGTGGGAAGGCCCTTATCGGGTGAAACGAGTCACTAGGCCCGCGCTGTCCGCTTTGAGACCAAGATGGCGCCCAAAGGAGCAATTCCTGGAATATAGAGCATCTTCGCAAGTTTTACCCATATAGCGGTTGTTCGGAACCTGTTCCGCAACCACCCTTTGTACAAGTCTTGCCGCCGTTGCATGTAATCCTTTGTACAAAGCGGCGCAGACCCGATGCATCAGTAAAGCCTATGTGTTGCGCACAACTTGTCAATACATGCTTTCATAATCTTATATGCATGTGTTCTCTAACATTTTGTGCAGCATCCACACCCGGTAAGCGATAACGAGCCACTAGGCTCCATAACTTTATTTTCTCTTCTTTCTTCTCAAACAAGAAGAAGGTTCATCCACCCACAAGTTAACCGGGGGGGAAGGAGAAGATAATGGTGTGGGCCACCAAGCGTCGCTCGAGGAACTGTCGCCTTGCCGGGAAATGGACAACAGAGAAGCTAAGTTGCTAAGTTTAAACAATCAGTTTTAAATTTTTAAGTTATCTTCCTCGAACGATAGTACTTTGTATGGAAAACCTGTGCGCGGAGGAACCGACTCGCGACTAGCTTGCGCCCTTACTTTGTTTCGAGTCCGCTCAACAACTTAAGTGTGCTGCAACTAGTTGCGACAAGGTTGCTTGTCGGAGGCGGCATCGCCAGCAGGCTGCTGAAGTTCCGCACTCAGCGCTCGCGGCAAAGGTGTTCGCACCGACAAGTTCCCTAAAAGCGTAGGGAACGAACATACAGGGGAAGGAATCAAGTAAAGGAAATAACATTGCATTCGATTGCCTAAGATAGTGTATATTACATGATAACTTGTCGCGGATCTAATAGATTTTTCACCTAAACATGATCTACAGCGACAAGAGAAAGATAAGCTTGGCGGCCTAGTCCACGCGGTCGCCATCGAGCCTCTTGACTCCGCCACCCTGCCCACAATGGGTGCGATAAGGGCCTTAAGCGCTTCAACATCAGCAGATGGAGGTAGAGACTTGAGGACTTTGGTGAAATCGATGCCCGGGTTGCGGAAGTCCACTTTCATCAAGACCTTTCGAGAGCCCGGCGCAAACTTGGCGCGACTCCTCCGCCGATTGCTTTGGGATCTCCTCCCGAGTCAGCTGGAGACCCGCCAAGACGCCCTTGAAGAACAGGCTGAGTTTGACGCTGGGTTGGAGGTTCTCATCGGTGGAGTACCCAAGATCCACCATCCCCAGCTCCATCAGCTCGTTATGGATGCCGGCGGCGGTGTCCACAAGACCTTTCCCAAGGCATTATGCTATCTCCGAGATTATTCAGGCAGTCACAAGATTCGGCAAGCAGTTCCTCATTGGCCTTGATCTTCTCCAGCAGGCCCGCTTCCCGCTCCTTGGCGCCTTCCAACGTCTCCGTCAAGGTGGTCAGTTTCAGCTCCAGATCCGCCTTGGAGTCCTTAGCGGCATCGATCTCCTTGATCTTCTCAGCGAAGCGACCTTGCAACTCGCCGAGGGTGTAGGCGTCCTTCTCGGCCGCGCTCAACCCGGCGACCTCCTCGCCGCTCTTCCGAGGGTGGACTCCAGCTGAGCCACCTCGCCTCCAATTCCTTCTTGGCGGCCTCGGCAGCCGCAGCAGCATCCTTTGCCTCCTCAAGTGGCCCGCCAATCGTGTGCTCAAGACGGCGAGATCTTCCTCATAGCTGCCGAGGTTGATCTTCCGCTGCGCCAGCTCACCTTCTGCGCTGAGAGCTTCTCGCCGGCAAGCCTCTGCTGCTCCTCGACCCGCCCTTCTCCAAGATGAAGGCCGTGCGCGCCTCGCAAGCTGCTCCCGCCCGCTATATCCGGAGAGTTTTTGTTGGCGGCGGAGCTCTTCCGCGTTTCTCCAAGTCAGCTCCGCCCTCGCGACAAGCGCCGCCACTGACTCCAGCTTGGCTTGTCGGGCGCGGTAGAGCGACAACAACCTCCTTAGCAGCTGCTCCTCCTCAGGCTCACGCTGCTGCTGCTCGGGCATCGACCAGCGACAACTGGCGGAGGCAAGCAGTTCTGCGTCAAGGTCTCCCCTCACGGTGCCCCGAGCTTGATGCCCATGGAAGCATGATGAAGACACCCTCGCCGGCCTTGAGATAGGCGCTGGCTGGGGCTCTTCGAGTCTGGTGCGGCATCGGTGGCGGGAGGATCGGTGGTCGGTGCAGCGCTGCCGCCTCCTGCGGCCTCGGGGCCGTCGGCGATCGCCGATTCCTCCCCACCTCTGCGCCAAGAGCCTTGGCGGCCTCCTCGCGGGGCGGGCCCGCGGCGCGGCCTCCTCCTCCATATTGGCGGCGTCGACACTGCGCCATGGAAGGCCCTCCTCGCCGACAGCCTCGGTCTCCATCGGATCTCCGGCGGATGGATCTGATGGTCAGAAAAAGAAAGAACAAGTCAAGCAAATGTTCGAAAGAGAAGAACAGAAGAAAAGTGAATCCAAGGGAGATTTTCAAACAAGAAAATTACCTGCAATGGGATCTCTGTCGCTGTCTCCACAACCGGAGGGTCGCCGGTGTTGGCCCTTGTCGGGAAGCTCCCTTGTCGGAGAGGCCTCCCTTGCCGGAGAGCGCCCTTGGCGGAGAGTTCTCCTTGGTGGCGTAGTTGAAGCAAGCAGAACTTGGGAGTGACCTCCGGTGCTTCCCTGATGAGGCTGCTCGCTCCTACATAATTCAACAAACCAGATATCGGTGATTTGAGAAGCACCCAAGCACACCTAACCATGATAAGTAAACCAAACACTTACGCTGGGGGCTGTGCTGGGGGCTGTTCTGTTGAAGGGTTGCCGGGTCCGGCAAGGGAGTTCCAGACGTGCCCCCTGTCGCCACAGGGGAATCATCTGAGACAACAACCACCGGGGTCTTGGCCCTCTTCGACGCCCTCTGAGCTAGAGCGCCCCAAGAAGGAGAAGGTTCAGAGGAAGCCATCGATATAAGAAAAAAGCAATAAATTGAAGGGTTACAAGTAGCAGCGAACAGATCTTACTCTTCCACTTCTTCCTCGGAGCTGAGGGCGGAGAGATCAAATTCCGCTCCGGCGCGACGAATTGGAGGAGAAGATTCCCTCGGACGCTTGGCGGATGCAGGGGCCGCGACTCAAGAAGACCCTGCTCCCGTTGCTGTGGCGGCAGGAGGCGCTCCCGCGGCAACAGTGCTTGCCGCGGTGGAGCGCGTCGGGAGGCGAGGCGGCTGTTGGGCCGTCTGCCGCCCCGCCACTTCTCCGGTCTTGGAGGCGTCTCCTTGGCGGGGCCGCGGGCTCCTCCCGCGGCAAGCTGCTTGACGGCGAGGGAAGCACCACCGCTGGCTCTTCCGGATTGACGCGGGCTCGGCCTGTTCCTCCTCACCGCAAGCTCTTCTCGGTCGGCAAGGCTTGCCGCCTCGGCTGTCTCCGCCTCGACGGTGAACCCAACACGCACGGGCGGCGGCAGCTTCGCCGCCTCCTCCAACCTTAGGGAATGCGCGCCATCTCCTGATCGGTGGTGTCGCGGTGAGCCGCCTCGCCGCCGTCGGCGCGGATCGGCACTTCCACCAAGTTGTCGAAGAACTGCTGCACGACGCCGCCGGGCGGGCTCTCGCCAAGTTGGAACGATTCCATGGGAATCGCACAACGGCATCATCGCGCGGATGCTGTCAAGCGACGAAGTTGTTGCACAAGGGCACGACTCCTCTCGCAACATGCACCACTGGGTGATCTCAGATCGAGCTTGAACAGCTCCCGCAGCATGCCGTCCGCTCCAAGACGTTGAAGTTCCAGTTCAGACTGGGCGCAGCCTCATAATGTCCGCCGATTTTGGAATTCCCAAGCAGGCCTTCTCCTCTCCTGCAAGGCGCAATGCGGCGGCGAAGGAAATCGCGCCAACAGCTCCTACGGTAAGCCCTGCTTGCGGAGACGCAAAATCCTAGTCACGGCAATCTTCAACTTGTCGCCCTCCGCGCCAAGTTGCTCCAATCATTGCCGCGACTATGGGAGTTTGGCGCGAGGCGGTGAAAGGCTGTGGCTCCTCTTCTAAGATCCAACACCGTCAGCTCTCCACTCCTCCCACTTGCTACGCAACTCTCCGTCAAGATCGCTTCCTTCTTGCCGATCCTAGAGACCCATGCAATCCCTCCGCAAGCGGCTCTCCTCTCTCTACACGGGCATGAAGTAATGGCGGAAGAGTGCTACATTTGGGTGGACCCGACAAAGTTCTCGCAGAGGTGTGCGAAACGCCAAGGTGAGGACGGCGTTGGGGTGAAATCAAGGAGGCGGAGGCCATATGTGTTCATGACATCACGAAGAATTAGAAAAGGCGGGCAGAGCCCGCAGATGGAAGAAAAGCGCCAAGAAAGGGTACCGATGGAAACCTTCTCGGATGTGGCGGCGGAGATGACTCTCGTGCTGGTGCGCCGGGTCTCCGCCGACTGTAAGAGATAGTACAACCCGCAGCTCCTTCCCGCAGCTGTGGGATCAAGAGGGCCGCTCCTTCCGCAGCCGTGCCGTGAGCTGCTGCGCTTGGCCGATTTCACGCCCTTTCCCTTGTCGGCCTTCGGAGCCATGGGGAGAGGTGGTGGAGGAGGACGACGGCGTTGGTGGTACCGGTGGCAATGGAGGGGGCGGAGCGTCGCTCTCTTTGGGCTCGAGAAGAAAGGGGGAAGCAACGGGGGTTTCTGATGTGACAGCAATGGCAAGTGGGCGTCCTGCCCCTGTCCCCCCTGCTTATAAAGAGGGAGAGGGGGGCGGGCGTTCCGATTTTTTTCATTAAAGAAAGCCCCATGATCTCCCCCACGACGCCATGTCCGGTGCGTGACGCTCGTGGGAGGCGTGGTGGGTCCAAGGCAGTAATGGCGTAATCTGCATCGCGTGTCTGCAGTAATCGCTTTTGGGCCTGGCCCAACAGAGCTTGGCGCCGAGTTCGCCAGAGCCCGGGGCTCTGCCGGTGTACTAGAGTAGGGGTACCCTAGCACCCGAACTCGCACGGGCAGTTGCAGCACCAGCTGCAGGGCTGGCTTGGTGACCGCTAAGATCTCGGCAGCTCCTTTGGAGCCATTCGAGAACAAAGAATCAAGACCCCGGCAAGAGGAGCTTGCCGGGAAGGCCACTCAAGGCACGAAGGAAACAAGGCCCCGGCAAGAGGAGCTTGCCGGGAAGGCTTGGTGAGCGACAAGCTCCCGAGCGCGACAAGAACCTTGCCGCGGCAAGGTGCTTGCCGCGGCAGGCAACCTCTCTTCATCTCCGCTCCAGCTCATCCGCCAACGTGTCGCCATGGGGCATTCCCAAGCACGCGTGTCGACGGGCTGTGCAGCCAGCGGGGAGCAGCGATAAGCGGCGCTGACAAGCTACCATCGTGGCAAACGGAGGCGCACTTGACGGTCCCTCGTTAATCGTTCAGCGATCGAGACGGCATTTATGACTCTTGTCCCTTGCCGCCGAGTTAGGTATAGAACAACGTACATCGTATAAAGCGTGTACCAACCTCTGTTTTACTATCTTACCCTTGTCTACTTGCCACTGTGGTGACCCCTTGTGCCTATAAAAGGAGGCCCAAGTGTAACGTAGAAAGGGTTCGGTTCGGCCCGCCTTAGTTCATTCGACTCATAACGGGCCACACTCACTCGTGCTAGGTTTTGTAGCTCCCATTGCTCCCTAGCAAGAACACCATATAATCCACAAAGCAGCAGTAGGAGTGTTATCTCTCCGGAGAGCTCCGAAGCTGGGTAAATCTGCTCGTGTGCATCGCTTCGATCCGCTCTTCGTGCATCCTCCACTCCCCCTCCGAACCACAAGGGACCCAGGTCCCATAGGTGTTCGTGGGACACGATCAGCTTCCCCGACATTTCCACACGACCCAGAAATCGTCAGGGAGAGGCCCTTCTGGGACAGAGGCTGGGGCCGTGTGCGATCGGGCGAGGCATCGAAACCCAATCATTTCCGTAGGTATGTACACCCCACACGGTAATCCGAGAAAATCATTTCCGTAGGTATGTACATCCCACACGGTGAATACCAGAAAAACATTTTCGTTCATATGTATATCACACACAGTCAATCCAAGGAATATGTTTCCATTCTTATGTACAGCCCACACAGTCAATCCAGGGAAAACGTTTCCGTTCGGACATACATCCCACATAGTTTTATGTGTAGGCTCGTGTCTGAGAGGTGTAACTATCACACACGGTCTTCCTTGGTTAACTTTTTGCTTTTATCAACTATATCACACACGATTTGATGAAGAAAACTGTGTGGCATTGGGCTATCCATCGCAAGCGCTTTTACTGCTAGAACCATTTGCAAAGATCCATGACACATTTAGCAGGTTTATTAGTTTACAATTAATAATTCCAGTATTACGCAAATTCACATTTCATATCGAACAGCTGTTTGCCAATTTCATATCAGGCACATAAATATATTACAACATTACAGTACGGTAGCTACATGAAAACAACATAGTACAACATATAGCTAGTTTAACTTCATAAGAACAACATATTCATTTCCCTAATCGAGATCATCCAGGCTCGTCTTATCCACCTCTGCTTTCAGTTCAGTAAGAACCCGTTTTGCACGGGCCAACTGGGAAAGTGCCTCCTCCTTCGCCAACACCATCTTAGCAAAGTCTGATTTAAAACATCTGAGCTCATTCTCCACCTTCAACTTATTATCCCGCATCTTGAAATATGCTTCGGCATTGACAAGACTTTCTCTAAGCCTACGTGTGTTCTCTTCCTCATACATGCTCCAGAGCTTCATTAGGCACATCTTCAAAGACTGTGGCCACTCTTGATCAACCACTCCAAGTAAGAACACTTCCGTTCATCCTATAATATTTAAAACTAGATCAGTAACAATTGTAGCGGAAATGGGTTTATAGAAACATAGAAATTCACTAATGCTTATTTTGAAAAACTGAAGAAACATGCTAATTATGACATGTCTTCTCAAAAAGATCAATGTGAAAATGAAATAATTGGTACTGAGACAACAACCAAATTCTGGAACATCATAAGCTATAATTAACTACAACGACGCTACAAGTTCTTACTCATGTACAATAAATAACAAATTGAACATTTTATGAGGAAGGTAAATATAACTGCAACAGCATAGTGACAGTGTTTGGATGACAACAAATTGATACTAATAGGTGTGTGCATGCACAAATTTAGTAACATAGAACTAATAGCACTAAGGCCGTACACTATGTATGCCAAAACTAGGGTAAAGACAATTGTTGCTACATCTCGCACCGGTGCCTCTGATGGCGAGCCGACATAGCTTAAAAAAATCAGGGACTCGCACTACGGAGCACGAAGTTGTTCGATGCCCGCCTTCATGCCATAAAGATTTAGTATTTTACTGCTTGGCTGCTCGGATGTGTGGACCAAAGTTGGCTGCACAAACTGCTGAAGCAGTGCCAAATAATTTTCTAATGGCACTGCTGATGATATGGCAACAACTTAAGATACTAGTTACAAACTGTGACATTATCTTAGGATGCGTTTGGTTGAAGGTGTGGTATGAATGGGTTGGGACCATGACAGTGTCTGAATCACATCTAACAAATGATTTGTAACAATGAAAGAGGGTCTAACCTTCTCTGCACATGCCAGAAACTTCCTCCCACTGTCCACAGAATCAAATGCAATTAGCTTCACGCATGGAGATTGATGGTGACAATAAGCAGATAGATCTTCAGCCACCCCGCTCCATTCGTTGCCACTGATGGTCTTAGGGAGCTACAAGAGCAAGAAACGACTCAAATCGACCTCTGGGTAAAAATCCTTCATTCTAAGTCATAGTCCGAGAGAGAGAAGAGAGGCATACCCGGGTGGTGAAGGAGTAGTCGCCGGAGGAGGAACCGCTGGAGATGTCTTTGAAGAAGACCATGGCGACCCCGGCGGTAGGATGCGAGACGGCGAGAGTGAGGAAGCGGCTATAGCTTAGCAAGGAAGGAAGGAAGGAAGGAGGAAATAGGGGAAATGTGACTTGTGGTCGGGGAGAAAAGGGGGTGGGGAAGGGGGCGAAGGGGGCGGGGGTAGATATTTTGGCGGTAGGCCAAAATTTTCGAAATGTGGAGGGAAACTTTGCGTGCGGTGCCACCGGACATTCACTTTGAAAGACTGTGTGCATCACAAACTATTCTTTTTCTTTACGCACATGGGATGAGTTTGATAATTCAAATTTTGGTCTCAAGGCATGGGCACATTCACTTTGAACGCGCGTGGTGCCGCTGGACCATTCACTTTGAACGATTGTCTGCATCGCAAACAATTCTTCTGCTTTACGCGCATGGGCTGAGTTTGATAATTCAAACTTTGGTGGAAATTTCCCCGGGTACGTCATTGCATAATTTAACATCGTTTGCTAATTTGGGCACACAAAAGAGCATACAGCTGACAGAACACACTTACTGAATCGAGCAATTTTAGTAATTACACAGAGCCAGTTGACCTAAACATTGCTCTAACAAAACACCAGCATTAAAAACAAAGCCTAAGTCTGCATAATTAAAAATCCGCCGCCGCGCCGGCCCATGCATCGCCGGTGGGAGATGAGACGTCAATGACTAGTCCTAGCGACATGCCTCCATTGGTGGACTCCGCGTCCCCCCTGCTGATGTCGACCGCGCCCTCGTCCTCGTTCTCTGTGCCTCCCTCAAGGTTGTAGTACTCGTAGTAGTGGCTGCGCCAGAGCTCGCATTGGTTCTCCACCGCTGATTCCTTGACGGACAGACTCTTCTCTACCTTGACCTCGGCCTCGCGCAACTCCTCTTCCCGGCGCTCCTCGATCTCCGCCGCCTCGTACATCTCCAACTCCCACTCGGCGACCTCATGAGGAAGAAGGCGCTCCATGGCCACCGCCGCCTTTTCAGACGTGGGTTGCATGCTGGAGTCCGAGGTGGCCTAGAATATCTTGGTGTGTGCATCCTCGATCTTGTCATGGATGGCCTCGAACGAGCGGCACGGACGGAAGCTCGAGTGCTCTCGGCATTTGCAACCGCCGTCCCAGCAGCAGCTGCAGCCGTCTCAGTTGCTGCAGCTGCCCTATTGGCTGCCGCAGACGCCCTCTCGGCGGAAGCGGCCGCACTCAATGCGGTTGCGGCGGCACTCTCAGCGTAGGCGGCCACGCTCTCGGCGCAGGCGGCAGCGCTCGGGGGGGACGCGGCCATCGTACGGGCCTTCACAAAGCGTTTCCACGGCGTCATCTTTGCAAGAAGGGGGTGCGGGAATGGGGATAAGGATTCGTGGATTTGGGGGTTGCCGGAACTAGAGCAGACGAGCCGGCGAAGCTTAAGGAGGGAGACTTAAATAGATCCAGATATTTTCATCGCAAACGGTTCCTAGAAAACAATTGTGTGTGATGTTGTAGATATTTTTTGTTAGTTGCTAGATGAATTTGGAATAAAGTGCCAACGGATGGTGTTTTAAATGAACGAGAAATTTTGTAATACTAATACAACTATCATGTCAAATTTTGCAAAATTTCAGGGTCATTTGACCTTCGAAGACATATAAGTGATTTCTAGCCATTTAATGACGGTAATTGAAACTTGAACTACAGGTACATGCAACAGCTAACCATAACTGTTTGAAAACTCATATTTCGTGTACTTGTGTGTGATTTAATTCCATGTGCAGTAAATTGGAAGAAATTTTCAAACATATTGGTTTAACGGCTATGACACAAATAAGCATGGAGTGACATGGCATTTTAATTCCAAAAAATAAAAATAAAAATCAGAAACACATGAAACCTTGGTAGATGTAATGTCATGCCACAAAGATGATGTGGTAAAAAAATGGCATGTTTTACCAAAGTTCAGACACACACCTCTCACAAACCGGAGCAACTCACTAGAAGGCTCGTGGTTCCGAGAGGGAACAATGCATGTTTGATGACGAACAGGAGATAGCTTCCTCTTACGGCCTTCAATTTTTTTTCTACATCTAACGTGCACTACTACAACTATAATGTGAAATTTTCGAAAATTCTAGGGGTCATTTGACCTTTTAAAGACATTTAAGTGATTTTCTAGCCATTTAATGACCGTAATTCAAATTTTAACTACATCTACATGCAACGCCTAACCAAAACGGTTTGAAAAATCATATTTGTGTACTTGTGTGTGAGTTAATTCCATGTGCAGTAAACTAGAAGGAATTTTCAAACATATTTGTATCACGAGATGGACACATATGCATGACTACGTATGCATGGAGTGGCATGGCATTTTAATTCCAAAAAAATCAGAAACACATAAACCTTGGTTGATGTAATGTCATGCCACCAAGATGATGTGGTAAATAAATTTGCATGTTTGACGAAAGTTTGGACACACACCCCTCACAAACCGGAGCAACTCACTAGAAGGTTCGTGGTTCCGAGAGGGAACAATGCATGTTTGATGACGAACGGGAGATAGCTTCCTCTTACGGCCTTCAAATTTTTTCTACGTCTAACATGCACTACTGTTCAGAAAATTCTAGGGGCCATTTGAACTTTTCAAGACATTTAAGTGATTTTCTAACCATTTAATGACCGTAATTCAAATTTGAACTACATCTACATGCAACGCCTAACCAAAACGGTTTGAAAAATCATATATGTGTACTTGTGTGCGAGTTAATTCCATGTGCAGTAAATTAGAAGGAATTTTCAAACATATTGGTCTCACGACATGGACACATGCATACGTATGCATAGAGTGACATGGCATTTTAATTCAAAAAAAATAGAAAAATGATCAGAAAAACATGAAACCTTGGTTGATGTAATGTCATGCCACCAAGATGATGTGGTAAAGAAATTGGCATGTTTGACGAACGTTTGGACACATGCCCCACACAAACCGGAGCAACTCGCTAGAAGGTTCGTGGTTCTGAGAGGGAACAATGCATGTTTGATGACGAACGGGAGATAACTTCCACTTACGGCCTTCAAATTTTTTCCTACGTTTAACGTGCAATTGTCATGTGAAATTTTGGTAAATTTCAGGGGTCATTTGACCTTCTAAAGACATTTAAGTGATTTTCTAACCATTTAATGACCATAATTCAAATTTGAACTACATCTACATGCAACGCCTAACCAAAACGGTTTAAAAAATCATATTTTTTGTGTACTTGTGTGCGAATTAATTCCATGTGCAGTAAATTATAAGGAAATTTCAAACATATTGATGTCAAGGCATGGGCACATGCATGGAGTGCATGCCGTGGCATTTTAATTCCAAAAAATTAAAAATGGTCTGAAAAACATGAAACCTTGCTTGATATAATGTCATGCCACCAAGATGATGTGGTACAAAAATTGGCATGTTTGACGAAAGTTTGGACACACACCCCTCACAAACCGGAGCAACTCACTAGAAGATTCGTGGTTCCGAGAGGGAATAATGCATGTTTGCTGACAGACGGGAGATAGCTTCCTCTTACGGCCTTCAAATTTTTTCTTATGTTTCACGTGCACTAATACAACTCTCATGTGAAAATTTGGAAATTTTCAGGGGTCATTTGACCTTTTAAAGACATTTAAGTGACTTTCTAACCATTTAATGACCGTAATTCAAATTTGAACTACATCTACATGCAACGCCTAACCAAAACGGTTTGAAAAATCATATTTTTGTGTACTTGTGTGCGAGTTAAAAAATCATCAGACGATGTGAACATCTGGTGTTCAAAAAAGAAAATGTAAAGATCTGGAAAGACAACCGGCACCCACACGATTGGCACTCTATCTCGCGGCTCGAGGTTTGGTAGGTGATTGGCGGGGATCATTAATCAGACACGGTTCTGTATTGGAAACCGTCAGCTATTATATTCACACACGGATTTGCTGCGGGAATTGTGTATAATTCAAACTACAGTACTCGTAAATTCCGGCGACCGACCTGTGTACTGTCCCCATTGTAGGACCTTGAAGTATGTCTAGAAGGGGGTGTGATTAGACTACTTGACCAATAAAAACTTAACCTTTTCCCAATTTTAAAGTTTGGCAGATTTTAGCTATTTTAGGATAAGTCAAGCAATCATCACACAATTCAAGCAAGCATGCAAAGAGTGTATAGGCAGCGGAAATTAAAGCATGCAACTTGCAAGAAAGTAAAGGGAAGGGTTTGGAGGATTCAAACGCAATTGGAGACACGGATGTTTTGGCGTGGTTCCGATAGGTGGTGCTATCGTACATCCACGTTGAGGGAGACTTCAACCCACGAAGGGTAACGGCTGCGCGAGTCCACGGAGGGCTCCACCCACGAAGGGTCCACGAAGAAGCAACCTTGTCTATCCCACCATGGCCGTCGCCCACGAAGGACTTGCCTCACTAGCGGTAGATCTTCACGAAGTAGGCGATCTCCTTGCCCTTACAAACTCCTTGGTTCAACTCCACAATCTTGTCGGAGGCTCCCAAGTGACACCTAGCAAATCTAGGAGACACCACTCTCCAAGAAGTAACAAATGGTGCATTGATGATGAACTCCTTGCTCTTGTGCTTCAAATGATAGTCTCCCCAACACTCAACTCTCTCTCGTAGGATTTGGATCTGGTGGAAAGAAGATTTGAGTGGAAAGCAACTTGGGGAAGGCTAGAGATCAAGATTCATATGGTAGGAATGGAATATCTTGGCCTCAACACATGAGTAGGTGGTTCTCTCTCAGAAATGGTAAGTTGGAAGTTTAGGTTCGTTCTGTCCACGAATGAAGAGGAGGTGGAGGGGTATATAGCCTCCACACAAAATCTAACCGTTACACACAATTAACCAAACTCGGTGGGACCGAATCGTTAAACTCTATCGGACCGATTTAGTAAACCTACTGACCGTTAGTGATTTTCGGTGGGACTGACATGCATCTCGGTGAGGCCGATTCGGTTAGGGTTAGGGCATAACGTAATCTCGGTGAGACCGATTACACAAACTCAGTGTGACCGATTTGGTAATAAGCTTTCCAGAGAGTTGGCCAGGTAAACTCGGTGGGACCGATTTGCTCTTTTCGGTGAGACCGAAATGTTACAAAAAGGAAACAGAGAGTTTACATTGCAATTTCGGTGGGACCGATCGCTCACTTTGGTTAGACCAAAACGTTACGAAGGGAAATAGAGAGATTGCAACCCCATCTCGGTGAGACCGAGATCCCTATCGGTAAGACCGATTTGCTTAGGGTTTGTGGCAGTGGCTATGACTTTTGGAATCGGTGGCGCGAGATAGAAAGAATCGGTGTGACCGATTTTGGCTTTAGGTTTAGGTCATTTGTGGATGTGGGAAAGTAGTTGAGGGTTTTGGAGCATATCACTAAGCACATGAAGCAGGAGGCTCATTAAGCAACACATCATCCCTTCTTGATAGTATTGGCTTTTCCTATAGACTCAATGTGATCTTGGATCACTAAAATGTAAAATGAAGAGTCTTGAGCTTTTGAGCTTGAGCCAATCCTTTGTCCTTAGTATTTTGAGGGATCCACTTTCATCATCCATGCCATGCCATTCATTGAGCTTTCCTGAAACAATAGTCTTGGAACAGCATTAGCTCAATGAGCTATATGTTGTTATGAATTACCAAACCACCTAGGATAGTTGCACTTTCAATCTCCCCTTTTGGTAATTGATGACAACATATAGATCAAAGCTTCGAGAAATGATAATAAAATTTAAATAACATCGTCGCTTTGAGAAGTATGTGATAAGCAAGAGCTCCCCCTATCTTTGTGCATAGTTTTAGATTTGCTTTGGACTGCAAATGCACAATGAATTAGGCTCATGGGTTACTCTTCCATCTCACATACATCTTGGTGGAGCGCTCAAAATAATAAACAATGAATACATGCACTCATCACCAAGCATAGTGAGTGATCACATAAGATAGATAGGATAATATCAAGCATGCATAAGTGTAGCTTATGATCAAACACATGATCATCAATGTCTCACAAGCATAGTATCTCAACCAAAAGCAAACAAAGATTGAAAACCACCAAATAAAACAAGAGAGAACAAAAGCAACACTCTCTCTCTCGAAGTTTATGATCTATACATTTTTCTCCCCTTTGGCAACAAGTTACCAAAAGTTCATAGAAAATGCATAGTGCTAGATCGACTCTCGTGCTTGATCTTCGGTGGTGATGTAGAGATGGCTCCTTGGATGAAGGCTTCAGTTGAAGTGGATGGAGCTGGAGGAGTTGGTACTGGAGCTGGTTACACTGGAACTGTAGGGGCAGTGGCTGGTGCTGAAGTTGTTGCTCTAGTGTCGCCATCTGCACCTGCAATCGACCTCTGGATCTGGGCACTCTGGCAAACACATTGGTGGTAGTCTTGCCCTTCCTCTCCTGCATGTCATCCTGCAGCTGCTCCACAACCGATTGAATCTCGCCACCTTGACATCTAGATCATAGAATTTTTGTTCCATGATTCTTTCCGTGCTCTCCTGGTTTTGAGTTAGGTGGCCAACCCTTCTCAATCCTCGAGATGATGCTATCAAGTAACCAAGCTGCTCCTATTTGGTTTTCAAGAAATATTCAGATGCCTCCTCTTGAGTTGGCATCTTGGCAGCCTTCTCCCTCTTTGCCTTCTCCTTCTTCTCCTGAGTTTGAACTGATTGTGGATCATCTTCATTCATGACAACCTCATTGTCCTCAAAGTCTGGATAAAGTGGAAAGTGTTCCTTATCCAACTGATATTTTCCTGTGCCCATCTTTGAGTTTATCAATTCTTGAATATGTGGTGCATATCCACAGCTCCTCTTCTAATCTGCTGCAGTCCTCTTGATTGTTTCAATGATCAGGCTCATGACTTTGAACTTCTGTGGCACATCAAACTCATGCAACATGTTGATGGCATGCCCTCTGATCATGTTATGGTCACCAGACTTGGGCAACAAAGTGTGCCTCAGAATCCAATTTATGGTTGGCAACCCTGACAGCAGAAAGTGAACTGATCCAAACTTGTGAGTCTCTAATGCCTTGTCTGGAATTTCCTTGTACATGTGAGCCATTGAATTGTGACCCATCTTCTTCTTTGCATAAATGTCTAGGTCATCCTCATTCTCCATGGGGACATTGATCAGACTTGCCCATTCTTCAATAGTGGACTGGTACCTTGTACCTTCAGACATCCAAACTATTCTTCCATCTGGGTAAAAGTGTGCTGTGGAGTAGAACTGCATGATAAGCTCATCATTCTAGTTGGTGAACTTCTGTCCAACAAAATCTGCAACTCCACAAGCAACAAAGTTGTCTTGCACTCCAGGATAGTGTTGTTCATTTTCCTTGATGAATTTCCAGTCAACCCACCTCATGTCACAGACTATGGGCTTCTTGTCCAATGAATTGTTTCATAGAAGTCCTGCTGTTCCTTTGTGTGGAACCGTAGTCAACAACAGTTCTTCTTCTTGAAGCATATGGATCTTCCATTCTCCACAGTCTCAGCCCTGAATCCTTCCTGATTCTCATGTCCTCAGCCACAGGATGGGCATCATTGTGGTCTGGTATCTTGGGCTTGAGCTTTCTTAGAACCTATCCTTCATCTTCTGAATCTTCAGCAACATTGGGCACCGGGGCCTTGTTCTTCTCAGCAGCTGGAATACTCCTAGTATTCCTCTTTGGAACTTGCTTGGCCTTGGAGGTAGCTTTGGGTGTTTCCTTGGGCTTGGATGTTGCACCCCCTGATCTGATTGCATCTCCCATAAGCTTAGCTGCCTTTGGAGCTGGTGCAGCAAGCTCTTCCTCTTCCATCATGGAAGGTTGACCAACAATTTTGGCCATGGTCTTCTTGACCCTTTCCTTCCTCTTCTTTCCTTCAAGAATTGGCTCTTTGGGATCGACCCTTTTGGCAGTTGAGTTGATGTTCGCCTTGGACATTGGTTGTCTTCCTGCATGCCTTTTGGTCTTCATGCTCGGCTTTGTATTCTTTGTCGAGCCATATTCCTTCTTGAGCACCTCTTTCTTGGAAGTAGCCTCATCTTCCTCACTTTGTAATCTTCATCCTCTGAATCTGAAGTTCTTTTCCTCCTTTGCCTAGTTGCAGCCTTAGGCAAATTGCTAGGAGTACTTCTGCTCCCTTCATCTGAAGTTGAGGGACTAGTGCCCTCACTCAAGTCCATCTCGCTCTTGACGACTGCTCGCTGTCACTTTGATCGGACATACCGCAAAAGCTGACTCATCGACCTCGTGAAGAGTTATAGATGAGATAGAAAAGATGAGCATCACAAAATGCAGTGGTTTTTGCAAAAGAATGACTCAAAAGTTCAGTCTTAGTTTTCCACAAAAAGCATTTCGGATCCACCGATTTTCAAACTCGGTGATACCGAAGCAGTTTTGGAACCTAAACTGATGATCTCGGTTGGACCGAGTTTCGGTTTGGTGGTACCGAGACTGCTAGGGTTTCACAAAATCCTCCAATCGGTTGCACCGATTAGTAATTCTCGGTCAGACCGAGAGTCACTAGTGCAATGGCATAAGCCAATCGGTGAGACCGAAGTTTTTCAACTCGGTGGGTCCGAGATGGTTTCATGAAACCTAACCCTAAAAATTTGAATCACATCTAATCTATGAACTACTTTGGCTGGATGAAGAGTTTCAATCGTGGCAAGAATCAATATGAAAACAATGTGCCGTGAATCGACGTGGATAGCACAAAGATTAAGTCCATACCCTAACTTGGCGGTGGACTTGCTACAGCGGCAACGGCGGGACGAAATCGCTGTTGGCGGCGGAGACCAGCGACAGGAGGCTGCTGGCGACAAGGAGACGATCCGAGACCATGATGGCAGAGCGAGCTATTGCGCGGGCGAAGGGTTTCGAGAAATTTCCAAAATTTTGCCCGTGGCTATATATATAGCTCGACCGCTCGGTGTGACCGAGTGGAACAACTCGGTGGCACCGAGATGCATAATCGTGTTCAGCATAAAGAAATCGGTGAGACCGAAAAGTTCAAATCAGTTGCACCGAGATTGAAAACTCAGATCAACTTGATGATCTCGGTAGGACCGAAATGGAAGGATCGGTCGACCGAGTATCACTAAGAGGTTTTGGAAGTTTAAGTCTATGATGAATCGGGACTCGAAAGTGCTCCTCACACAGTGTGGTTCGAATCGACTTGATCAAATTTTGTGATGTAGCATGAATAGAGTTTGAGACGAGAAAAGCATAGATAGCTAAAGAAGGTTCTTAGGCATTCTTGTCCATCCACTTGGCACAAAGAAAAGAATCCAAACAAACAAAACAACAAGTGGATGTCCTTGAATGAGTAAAATATGCACCAACATGCTCACACAATAAGATGGCAATTGAAATATGTGGCAAAGCATGCACAACCAATTTTAGCATCTATCAAGCAATTGGCGATGACTAAGTCATCTATATATGAGTATATTGACTTAGGAGTCAAATGAGAACATTTGATCATAGGTCATACTCATCGTTTAAGCTCAGGTGGGGTTACCACTTTTACATAATGCATTAATGTGTTCACACCATTAGAGTTGCTTTGACTCAATTCTTAGAGTTAAGCTCCCCCTAGATGTGAGATCCCCCCTTAGAGGGATCAACTAACCTTGGGTTTTGTCGATGATGACTTCATGTAGGTGTTGAAGATGTAGATGCTCAATGTTGATGTAGATCATTTGGAGCAAGGAACAAACAAGAATATCCATAGACATAGAGTGATGGACACAAAAGATGATGTCCATGAAAACATTAGGTTACCTTGTCCCTTGCCTTACCAACATGAGGGTTTGTGACTCCTTGAACTAGTGAAAGATGTGAAAGTTGATTGCATTTGTTCTTGCCAAAATGATATGAGTGAAGAATGTTGGCGGAGTCACCCTCAAGAACTCTCTAGTTCTTCTTCTTCGGGATCCACATCATCTTGATGGGAATCCTTGGAGTTGTAGTTGTACTTGATGAAGTAGAACTTGACGTAGTCTTGGGAACCCACTTGAACGAGGCTTTAGGTGCTTCTTAAAATTCATCAATCTCTTCTTGAAGCTTGTCCTTGCCTTTGTTCTTGTGGTCTTGTGGTGGAAGATCATCTTGAGCTTGTGTCCCCTTGAAGGAAGTAGGATCATACTTCTCTTGTTGAGGAACAAACTTTGTCTTGGGGTATTGATATTCTTCCCACTCAACTCCATTGGCGTTGAACTTTCGTCCAAAACCAACACCTTGATTCTTCCGGTGCCTTCCTTGCTTATGCATAATTTCCTCAATTGCTTACTCCCGGAAGGCTCTTGTAAACACCTTTCTATAATTCCCTTCAATAAACTATTTTCTTGCTCAAGTGTAACTTGGCTAAGAGAATCATTAGTGGAATCAAGAGAACTACTAGAAGCAACAACATTGGATTTGACATTATTATTGTTACTACTAGAGGAAGTATCTTTCTTGTACTTGTTATTAGACTTGACTTGAGGCATGTAAGTAGATAAAAGTGAACGCTTGGCAATGTAAGAAGAACTTTTCTTGCGGAGATCATCATTGATTGCCTTTAAGAACTCATGCTCTTGCTCAAGATTGAGCTTTTCAAAGCATAACTTCTCATGAGCCCTTAAAAGTTCTCGATGATCTTCGAAGATAGTTTCATGAGCCAACTTAAGAGTGTTTAGTTCTTTAGTTAGAAGCTCAATTTTCTCCTTATCATTGTCATTCGTTTGATTAGCATGATTAATTGACGTTTCATCATAGTATTCATCACTAGAGTTGTCAACAAGTAAATCATCATCCACAAGCAAGTCATCTTCATCACTATTATAATCAACATACTCGGGATGTGTTACCTTTGGACCTTTGGCCATGAAGCATCTTCCAACACCTTCATTTGGTGAGTTAAATATGTCATAGGAGTTGGTTGACACAAGTGCTAGACCGGCAACACCTTCATCTTTAGTATATTCGGAGTCGGAGTGATAGCTTGTCTCGGAGTGATTGTCGGAGTCGGAGCCGGAAACCCATTCACCAACATGAGCTTGATGTCTTCATTTTGTGTAGCTCCTTGATGACTTGTCCTTTTTTTTCGAATCCTTACTTCTCCGTGAGGGTCTTCGTTCGTAACGATCATCTCTACTCATCCTCTCTCTTGGTGGTGATTCTTCTCTTTTGCTCCTTCTTGGAGAATCTTCTCTTCTTTTGTAGGGTGCCGTACACTCATTGGAGTAGTGTCCGGGTCTCCCACAATTGTAGCAACTGCGCTCTCGACTAGAAGATCTCTTGTCATTGTAAGACATTGACTTGGAGCTTCTTTCTTTGCTTCTACTTTTGCAGAATTTGTTGAAGTTCTTCACCATTAAGCTCAATTCTTCATTGAAGGTTGGTTTCTCACTTGATGATGTGGGGGCTTCACTTGAGGCTTTGTAAGCACCACTTGACTTGTTGTGAAGTTCCTCCTTATCCTTGAGTGACATCTCATGAGCAACAATCCTTCCAATGACTTCCGTTGGCTTGAGATCTTTGTAGTTTGGCATCATTTGGATCAATGTGCACACGGTATCATACTTTCCATCCAATGCTCTTAGGATTTTCTTGATGATGAATTTGTCGGTTATCTCTTCACTCCCTAAGCCAGCAATCTCATTTGTGATAAGAGCAAGCCTAGAGTACATTTCAGCGACACCTTCACCATCCTTCATTTTGAACTTGTCAAGCTGACTTTGGAGCACATCCAACTTGGATTCCTTGACGGATTCGGTACCTTCATGCATATCAATCAAAGTATCCCAAATTTCCTTTGCATTCCCAAGACGGTTGATTTTGTTGAATTCTTCGGGGCACAATCCGTTGAAGATGATGTCACATGCTTGAGCGTTGTATTGCAGCATCTTCAATTCTTCCGCATTAGCTTCACGGTTCGGTTCTCTCCCATCGAAGAATTCACCTTGCAAGCCAATACAAATAATTGCCCAAACGGCGGGGTTATGTCCAAGAATATGCATTTTCATCTTATGCTTCCAACTAGCAAAATTAGTACCATCAAAGTAAGGACCTCTACGGTGATAATTTCCCTCCCTAGATGCCATACTCTCCTAGGTTGTGAAACCAAGGCTATGACCACCAAAAGCTATGGAAATCAAAGCAAATGGAGACCAACACTCTGATACCACTTGTAGGACCTTGAAGTATGTCTAGAGGGGGGTGATTAGACTACTTGAACAATAAAAACTTAACCTTTTCCCAATTTTAAAGTTTGGCAGATTTTAGCTATTTTAGGACAAGTCAAGCAATCATCACACAATTCAAGCAAGCATGCAAAGAGTGTATAGGTAGCGGAAATTAAAGCATGCAACTTGCAAGAAAGTAAAGGGAAGGGTTTGGAGGATTCAAACACAATTGGAGACACAGATGTTTTGGCATGGTTCCGATAGGTGGTGCTATCGTACATCCACGTTGATGGAGACTTCAACCCACGAAGGGTAACGGCTGCGCGAGTCCACAGAGGGCTCCACCCACGAAGGGTCCACGAAGAAGCAACCTTGTCTATCCCACCATGGCCGTCGCCCACGAAGGACTTGCCTCACTAGCGGTAGATCTTCAAGAAGTAGGCGATCTCCTTGCCCTTACAAACTCCTTGGTTCAACTCCACAATCTTGTCGGAGGCTCCCAAGTGACACCTAGCCAATCTAGGAGACACCACTCTCCAAGAAGTAACAAATGGTGCGTTGATGATGAACTCCTTGCTCTTGTGCTTCAAATGATAGTCTCCCCAACACTCAACTCTCTCTCATAGGATTTGGATCTGGTGGAAAGAAGATTTGAGTGGAAAGCAACTTGGGGAAGGCTAGAGATCAAGATTCATATGGTAGGAATGGAATATCTTGGCCTCAACACATGAGTAGGTGGTTCTCTCTCGAAATGGTAAGTTGGAAGTGTAGGTTCTTTCGATGGCTCTCTCCACGAATGAAGAGGAAGTGGAGGGTATATATAGCCTCCACACAAAATCTAACTGTTACACACAATTTACCAAACTCGGTGGGACCGAATCGTTAAACTCGGTCGGACCGATTTAGTAAACCTAGTGACCGTTAGTGATTTTCGTGGGATGACATGCATCTCGGTGAGGCCGATTCGCTTAGGGTTAGGGCATAACGTAATCTCGGTGAGACCGACATACAAACTCGGTGAGACCGATTTGGTAATAAGCTTTCAGAGAGTTGGCTGTAAACTCGGTGGGACCGACGGCTCTTTTCGTGAGACCGAATGTTACAAAAAGGAAACAGAAAGTTTACATTGCAATCTCGGTGGGACCGATCGCTCACTTCGGTTAGACCGAAACGTTACGAAGGGAAACAGAGAGATTTCTACCCCATCTCGGTGAGACCGAGATCCCTATCGGTAAGACCGATTTGCTTAGGGTTTGTGGCAGTGGCTATGACTTTTGGAATCGGTGGCGCCGGATAGAAAGAATCGGTGTGACCGATTTTGGCTTTAGGTTTAGGTCATTTGTGGATGTGGGAAAGTAGTTGAGGTTTTGGGAGCATATCACTAAGCACATGAAGCAAGAGGCTCATTAAGCAACACCTCATTCCTTCTTGATAGTATTGGCTTTTCCTATAGACTCAATGTGATCTTGGATCACTAAAATGTAAAATGAAGAGTCTTGAGCTTTTGAGCTTGAGCCAATCCTTTGTCCTTAGTATTTTGAGGGATCCACTTTCATCATCCATGCCATGCCATTCATTGAGCTTTCCTGAAACAATAATCTTGGAATAGCATTAGCTCAATGAGCTATATGTTGTTATGAATTACCAAAACCACCTAGGGATAGTTGCACTTTCACCCGTCGATCTAGATTTCGGCCGCCAATAAATACTACGTTGCTCACGTCGTCCCGCCTGCATCGAGCTAGCACAAGAAGTAGATGATGATCAGATGAACACGGACCACACTAGGGAACCCGCCGGTGATGAATTCATCAATCCCAAATGGTTGAATACTAGCAAGTGTTTGCCCACAACACACACGGCCTATTCCATCACAAATAGGTCGGATGGATCAACTGTATGCCACGTATCACACATTGTCAAAAAGTAATGTGGTAGAACTTCTTTAACATGTGTTAAAAAAAAATAAAAAACAAGGACCTTGAGGTTAAATTAGCCGAGGGAATGGGGCATTTCGGTCATTTGACCGAAATGACCCATCCCATCACCTAATTTAACATCGATACAACTTCCCATCGAGTTACCCATCCGATGGCTGCTCCAGCCTGAGCATACTTAAGCTTGATAGTTTTCTTACATGAGCTACTAGTGGAACAACTAGTCCTTCCTGATAGGAATGCCTCTTCACATCCTTATGGTGTATCCGGATGACCGCCAGTCCCACAATGGCCAATAGATGTTGTGTAGACAGAGCATATCACAGACGTCTTATTAGAAGCAATCGTGTGCGTTATTATCGGTCTTCACACACATTTCTGATTACAGACATGTTTGCTGCGTATCACACACATCTTGTTATATTGAACCGTTTCTGTTCTCTTGCCTAATCAGAAACAGTTCATCTGAGTGAACCATATGTTGTACATCACACACACCTTGATCGGGATGACCGTTTGTTTTGCGTTGCCCAATCACACACAGTTCATCCCAGTGAACCGTCTGTTGTATATCGCACATGCCTTCATTAGGCTGCCCGTTTCTTTTGTTCATCCTAATCGCAAACAGTTAATTGAGCTAAACTGTATGCCCTGCATCGCACACACAACTAAAATCTGAATCGTGTTTGATGCATCCTCCATCGCAAACGTTTTGCACCATTTTTGACGGGTTTTTTACACCACCGTTTGCGATTATGGCATCGCACACAGTTTCGTCGAAGGGTCTCTGATCGTAGTGTCGCGTTAGCAGCATCCTACAGTAGTGTATATCTGATCTATCTGGAATGAAAAATAGACTGAAGGGTGTGCTTACACATTATGAAGGTACATTAAAATGTGCAACAGCCTGGGTTTGCCATCCCTTCTTGGAAGATGGCCTCTTCTTGGACAATGTGCCATTGAAGCCGGGCTGTGTGAAGTGCTACATGACTGAAGTAAAGCTTGGATTCAATGAATTTGCCTTGAAGAATGTCCTAGGATAGTTCGATGAGCAAAGGACCTTGGGAGAAACACTGTTACATCACATCCAGTGGCCGCGAAGGAAATAGAGTTCATCGTTGAGATTCTTGAAGCCCCGCCAAGAGCAACCACTGTCCCCCCTCAACAGGTGACGCTCTCCTTGCCACAGCAGCTCTCGCGGGCTGATGCATCAACCTATGATCAGCCGGACCGACTTTGTGGCTTACATGCCATGTCATCCTCCACCGCAAAGCAGCCAGTGGCAAGGCCTACAACTGCTGATGACGCACCACCGGTTCAGATGCCGGCCGCTGAAGCAGCAGGGGGAGACCCAGCAAAGACATGCTCAGCAGACCAACTCTGGTGGAACAGATCGCTAAGCAAGATGATACTGAACCACCTGCTAAGCGATGCAGAAGTCTAGAACCGACTACTCATCAGTCTGTCGGTCCGCAGGCGCGTGATCAGCATACCAATGTGTCAGCACTTCCTGCTCAGCAAACCAACGTGTTGGCACGGCCTCCTCAACACACCGACAAGTTGGCACCACCTGCGTAAAAACCGACATAGCTTCAACGCATGGTCAGCAATCCGATGCCTCTGCTCCTATAGCCCAGCAGTCCAGCACAGCAGCACCGCCAGCTCAGCGGTCCGGCATAGATAAACCGTCTGCTAAGAAGTCCGTCCAAGCTTCACCGTCGCTCGGCGGTCTACCTTGCAGCAACCGGACGCTCGCCGAAATGCTTCAAGTACCAAGAACGAAGTGGCCAAAAAGGCTACACCCATGACCACGAGGAAGCGCAGCGGGAAATTGAAGAGGAAAGAGAACGATTGCCTCTTATTTAAAGCAATCATCGCCCAGAACCAAATTAACAGCAGCTTGTTCAAATCGGGGAGTAATATTATTTCTGACGCCATGGATGATGAAGAAGTAGAATTGTTGCTTGCTAAAAGAAAAGCAGACGTACTTGAAGCACGCAATTACGTGCATGGCCAACCATTTCTTGTTGGCGAATACTTTGATGAGTGCAGCTCCACTTGCCGCGAGTTACATGAATATTGCATGGATCAAATGTCAGTAGGTTATCATGCTTTGCTAGTCCACTACAATAGAGATCATTTCCGACACGGTGCTGATTCCATCAGTGTGAGTTTCGAGGACTTACATCTCTTCTTCAACTTCAACATGCTCGATGCCACTCTTGTTAGATGCCTGATTTTGTAAGTACTTAACAAACTTTGATCAACTTCTCCATACAAAGCTTCAAATGATGAACAGCTAACTGCATTTTATTCCTCTCAGGGGATTGAACACGCAGAGAAGAAAAAGGGAGAGTGTGTATTTCATAGATCCTGCGTTAGCAAATGGCACAGCATTAGATGGTAAGGACCGATGGGACTGGGCCGTTAACACGGTCCTCCGTATCTTCGAAAACACGTCCCATGCAGAATCGTTTCTCTGGCCATATCATGAACGGTAAGTCAAGTAAACAACCACGCATACACTGATTGTCTTTCAAATTTCGACATCATTCGTAAGTTCATGGATTTCTTAATATGTAGCAATCACTGGATATTGGTATTCATTGTTCCAAACAAAAACACAGTTTACTACATCGATTCTCTCAGAGAGTCAACAAACGCTCAAGATCTGACGCATGTTTAGAAATTCTTGGATAGGTATTGAATTCTATGATGTTGAAATTAATTTTCATTCATATCTGGTTCAATAATTGATGTTGTCAAAATTCATCATCATTTGCAGTGTGCTCGCATTGTGGAAAACTAAACCAGAGAACCTGTTCAAGACGGAACAACCCATGCAGCACGAGATCGTTTCTCCGGTAACACACTGAAATCCGTTATCTTCGAAAAATTTATCCAGTAGTCTGCAAATACCTTCCCTTACGCTAGTCAAATGTTCAAACTTCTAAATAAACCTATTTCTATTTTTCCAAAGAAAAAAATAATACATCTAACACCAGTTAGGTTGTTCCTAACAGGACAAATACATGACTAATTTTGTACAAAAAATTTCAGTGTCCTCAGCAAGAAGCAGGGACCAAACTTTGTGGATACTATGTTTGCAGACACATGATCTCCATCTGCAAATCTGCTGATAGTTGTGACGATCCTCGTGAATTAGTACCAGTAAGTCTATCTTAATTAATATCTTCTACTCCACTCATATGGCACATTCTGATCTTAAAAATACTGCAACTCATCTTAAAACCGAGGACCCCTGACCCGCTCCCGGCTGGTGAATTGCTGATGGTTCGGAGATTTATCAGCGACTTCTTCCTGGATCACTACATCAACCCCACTGGTGATAATGAAGATTTCAGCATGCGTTCTCTTGAAAAATTCAGTAAGAGTTAGCCACTAAACATATAACGCATGGATCCATTGTTTTCCATCTGATGAGGTCTTCATATTTCGTACACTATGATTAACTATGTAACGCATATATGTGTGGACAGATAATTGGAATTTAGCTACCATATGTTCAATTGCAATTATTGCGAAATCTGATGAATGTTCTTCCTGTGGACACTATTTTTTCAATTGAATATTGTGGTGAATTTTCTTTTTGCGTGCCGATTCAAAATGTGATATTTTTGTTTATTTGTTCAACTGAATATTGTGGTGAATTTACTTTTTGCGTGCCAATTCGAAATGGGATATTTTTGTTTTAACCTAGCAATTGCTCCGCACATGGTTCAACTAAATGAGTGTGTGCGATCCACATCGGAAAGCATACGTCAATCATAGCGGAACCGTCGGTGATACACAGCAAATCGCAAACGATATGCAGCGCTACTATGTGTGCGTAAGTTCTCGGGAACCGTTTGTGATATCGCGTTATCGCACACGAGAACTGGGAGTAAACCGTTCCCAATGCAAAATACAATCCCAGTCATAATTTTTTCAGGAAACATGTGGGATCCCAAACGAAAAGCACACGTCACTCTTGCGGCAACCGTCGGTGATACCTAACAAATCACAAACGGTCTGCAGCACTTGTATGTGTGCAAAGGGGCTCCTGAACCGTTCGTGATAGAACATTATCGCAGACGGTAATTGTTGGAAAACACGTGCAATGGAGTCTAGCATGGCAAACGGGTTATGCAGAAAACTCATGCGATGCAATGGGGCACAATCGCACACAGTTCATATGTTGGCCCGTGTGCCTTACATACTGTTTCCCAAACGGTTTGTTACAACAGACTGTATGGTTTCACTGAGTCATTAGAAATGCTTAATCACCGATACCACACGTGCGAAAGAATTTAGTGTGTGCTGCATCGCACACGATCACATTTTGGAAGGCCTCTGGATCACTGCTCCATATCCCTGACGATTTCTGGGTCATGTGGGAAGGACACCCTATCGCACCCACTCACTTGGCGACTGTTCCAAATGCCGTCACGGAAAGGGGTTAAAAGCCATTTGTTTAGGACCGACGTGCACCAGTGACTCAAATCATCTTTCCACCAAATCCAAATATGTGAGAGAGAGTTGAGTTTTGGGGAGACTATCATTTGAAGCACAAGAGCAAGGAGTTCATCATCAACACACCATCTATTACCTTTTGGAGAGTGGTGTCTCCTAGATTGGTTAGGTGTCACTTGGGAGCCTCCGACAAGATTGTGGAGTGGAACCAAGGAGTTTGTACGGGCAAGGAGATCGCCTACTTCGTGAAGATCTACCCTAGTGAGGCAAGTCCTTCGTGGGCGATGGCCATGATACGATAGACAAGGTTGCTTCTTCGTGGACCCTTCGTGGGTGGAGCCCTCCGTGGACTCGCGCAACCGTTACCCTCCATGGGTTGAAGTCTTCATCAACGTGGATGTACGATAGCACCACCTATCGGAGCCACGCCAATTATCTTCGTGTCTCCAATTGCGTTTGCATACTCCAATCCCATCCCTTTACATTCTTGCAACTTGCATGCTTTAATTTCCTCTGCTCATATACTCTTATCATGCTTCCTTGAAATGTATTGTGAATGTTTAAACTTGTGCTAAAACTCCACGTTAACTTGAAGAAATTAAAAAGTGCTACTTTTCTTTGCTGAGGGTCTAATCACCCCCCTCTAGACACCTCTTCTCGATCCTTTCAATTGGTATCAGAGCATTGGTCTTCATTGCTTTGGTTTAATCACCATTGGAGGAAGATGGATGAGTCTATGTTGGGGAGTCTTAGACATAGAGTGCCTATACTTGATGGAGAGTTCTTTCATGAGTGGAAAATTGAGATGCTTCAGATTTTCAATGAATATCATTTGAACAAGTACATTACTAGCCCTTGTGCACCTCAGGTTGATCCTTTGCATCCTACCCTTGATGAATCTATTGACATGATCCGCAACCTTAGAACTGTTAATCTTATCACTAGAGGTTTGCCTAGAAACTTGATTGGTTGCTTGCCTACTCTTGATTGTGCCTACACCATATGGAGATTTCTTGAGGAACGATTTCCAAACTATTCCTTGCAAAACCTAGATGAAATTCTTCATAAGTCTATTGCCTTGAGTAAGGTGAATTCCAATGACCCTAAGTTTCGTGATTGTCTATTTGAGCTTACTAACCTCATGCGTGACAAAGGAGATGTTGGAATCATTAGCAATATCATCTCCGAAGCCATTAGAATTCATAAAGATGATTATTGTGATGATTATTTATCTAATGAATCACTCTCTCTAGGAATTGATCCATCACAAGACGATGTTGAACATGGATACTATGATGAGGATGATGATAGTGACTTTGATCTCGATGAGTCTATGAGACACTTCGGTCTTATGGCAAATCTACGCGGCTACATGGCTGGAGGAAAGGAATGGGTCCTTAATAGTGGATGTACTGATCACATGACCGGAGATAAGGATATGCTTCGTGAGCTTGCTGAAAACGACAACCCTTGAAAGTATGTCACCTTTGGTGATAACTCAAAGGGTAAGGTGGCCATCTCACATGATAGCTCCATACAAAACGTTATGCTCGTTGAATCTTTTAGCTATAATCTACTTTTTGTATCTAGACTTGCTGATTTTGGCTTCAATGTCCTATTCACTGAAGTAGATTGCCAAGTGTTTCGTAGATATAACCACAATATGGTCTTTACCGGTATATGTAGGCTGATCTTTACATTGTTGATTTCACTAAAAAGGCTCAACCTAGAACTTGCTTTATTGCTAAATCTTCTAAAGGTTGGTTGTGCTATAGAAGGTTAGGTCATGTGGGCATGCGAAACCTTGACAAGCTTATTAAAGGTGATCATATCCTTGGAGTAAAATATGTTATATTTGACAAGGATAGATTGTGCATTGCTTGTCAAGCAGGAAAACAAGTTGGAGGAAGCCACCCCGTGAAGAGCATCATGACCACGAGAAGACCACTCGAGCTACTTCATATAGATCTCTTTGGTCCCAATGCCTACAAAAGTCTCGGTGGAAACTCATTTGGTTTAGTCATAGTCGATGATTTTTCTAGATTTACGTGGGTGTTCTTTCTCGATGATAAATCGCAGGTCCAAAAGATCTTCAAGAACTTCGCTAGGAAGGCCCAAAATCAATTTGAAGTGAAGATCAAGAAGATTCGCAGCGACAATGGAACGGAGTTCAAGAACGCAAATGTGGATACCTTTCTTGATGAAGAAGGGATCTCACATGAGTTCTCGGCTACGTACACACCTCAACAAAATGGAGTTGTTGAGAGGAAGAATCGGACTCTTGTTGAGATGGAAAGATCGATGCTTGATGAGTACAAGACGCCAAAACACTTTTGGGCGGACGCGGTTGAGACAACTTGTCATGCAACAAATCGCTTGTATCTACACAAGCAACTCGGCAAGACGGCATACGAGCTTCTCACCGGTAACAAACCCCAAGTTGGATACTTTCAGGTATTCGGCTCAAAGTGCTATATTCTTGATAAGCATCGTCGTTCTAAATTTGCTCCTAAAGCACATGAGGGTTTCCTACTTGGTTATGGCTCAAACTCTCACACTTACCATGTCTACCACAATTTCACCCAAAAGGTTGAAGAGACGGTAGATGTGAAGTTTGATGAATCTAATGGCTCGCAAGTAGAGCAATTGCCAATTGATGTAGGAGACAAAGACCCTTCGGAAGAAATCCAAGACTTGTCTATTGGTAAGGTCCATCCAACGGAGGTGAAGTAGAGTACCTCGTCCATCCAAGTGGAAGCTTCCGCCTCACGACAAGGTGAACCAAGAGTTGACATGGAAGCATCCACAAGTGGGACACACCAAGATGAAGAAAACAAGGAAGTACACCAACATGAAGCTCATTGTCGGTGTCAAAACTGGCGGGTTTCGGGTAGGGGGTCCCGAACTGTGCGTCTAAGGCGGATGGTAACAGGAGGCAGGGGACACGATGTTTACCCAAGTTCGGGCCCTCTCTATGGAGGTAATACCTACTTCCTGCTTGATTGATCTTGATGATATGAGTAGTACAAGAGTTGATCTACCACGAGATCGTAGAGGATAAACCCTAGAAGCTAGCCTATGGTATGATTGTTGTTGTCCTACGGACTAAACCCTCCGGTTTATATAGACACCGGAGGGGGCTAGGGTTACACAGAGTCGGTTACAAATAGGAGGAGATCTACATATCCGTATTGCCAAGCTTGCCTTCCACGCCAAGGAGAGCCCCATCCGGACATGAGATGAAGTCTTCAATCTTGTATCTTCATAGTCCAACAGTCCGGCCAAAGGATATAGTCCAGCTATCCGGACACCCCCTAATCCAGGACTCCCTCAGTAGCCCCTGAACCAGGCTTCAATGACGATGAGTCCGACGCACAGATTGTTTTCGGCATTGCAAGGCGGGTTCCTCCTTCGAATACTCCATAGAAGATCTTGAACACAACGATAGTGTCTGGCTCTACAAAACAAGTTCCACATACCACCGTGGAGAGAATAATATTTCCACAAATCCGACCTACTGACATATTTGATATCTTGACATCATACCATGGCCCAGTTATTATCGAGTCATTTTTCTCAACCAGCCTTGGCGTATATCGCGAGGCGGTTTCCTTGGCACGTCTTGTCGAAGCAGAGATCGTGTCCCCTTATCACGGGATCCTCATTAATACGGGCGTGGGTAACCCAACCGCGCCATCAATCACGACGCTTGGGGAATAAGCGAGTTAACCAGGCTAGTGGGGGCGTATAGTTTCGTCCGCCTTTATAAAGGGATAAGGGTTCACCTTTTTTCACCCACGCCTTCTTCCTCCTCGCTCATCCATTCTTGCGCACTCAAGCTCCAACACCCAAGTTCGCACCTTTCTCCTCAGACCGCCCCAACCATGTCCGGAGCAGGAGGAAAGTGGATGAAATCCACCATCACGGAGAAGGACATAAAAAAGCTGCGGGGGGCGGATACTTGAACGCGGATATCGCGCACCGGCTGCCCAATGCGGGGCAGATCGTCCATACTCCAGAGCCCCATGAGAGGGTAGTTTTCCTCACCCACTTCTTCTGGGGACTGGGATTTCCTCTTCACCCATTCGTCGGCGGCCTCATGTTTTACTATGGGCTGGACTTTCATGATCTGGCCCCCAACTTCATCCTCAACATCTCGGAGTTTATCGTCGTGTGCGAGCCCTTCCTCCGCATTCGGCCCCACTTCACCCTGTGGCTGAAGACCTTCAATGTCAAGCCGAAGGTTGTAGGCGGCCAGCAAGCGGAATGCGGAGGCGCCATGGTGGGAAAAATGCCCAATGTCACATGGCTCGAGGGCTCCTATGTGGAGACCATAAAGGGGTGGCAATCGGGGTGGTTCTACATCACCAAGCCGCACGACCCCGAATGGGTGGCGGCCCCCGAGTTCCAATCCGGAATCCCTATGCGGCTCACCTCCTGGAAAGAGAAGGGCCTGCCCTGGGGTAACCCGTTAGAGCTGATCGGACTCCAGACCTGCATCAAGAACATGATGAACGTGTGTTGATCTGCCCCGAATGCGGAGCTCTCCAGGAGCGTTCGCAGATCTGCCCCGCAGTGTGTCTGATGCCGCGGAATTCTACCAGGCCAACGAGGGAAGCTCGATGACGGAGAAGTTGTTCTGGTCTCAGTATACTGGGACCGAACATCCGATGCCCGTGAGCGACAAGCTGAAGCAACTGGTCGAGCTCCACAAGGCGGCCGAACAGGCCATGAGGGGCCTTATAGTCCGGATGTGGCGTAGCGATTTCCTTCCCAACAGCTACTTCGGCCTGGTGAGGCGGCTTGTGGATGCCTGCCCACGGCTGGAAGTCAAAAGCGCCCGTCTCAGATCAAGGGTGCCTCAGAGGCTTTTGCCCGTCTTGAAGGTGCACTGGGCCAAGCTGACGCCGAGAAGCTGGTGAAGGAGGAGCCGCCGCAGGGCAAGGAGCATCGCCACCCTGAAATGTATTATGAGGGTGTCCTGAAGGGTGCCCGTCTTGTGGCGGACGAGTGTGCGAAGGATGTAATTTTTGAATGAACTTGCTCGTGTGATCCTGTATTATGAAAACTAGTTCATTTGTGCTATGCAACACTTTTGAATTTCAAATATTACCTTCTGTGCGGACGTTTATAAAATCTGAGAGTTGTTAGTCGTCGGCTTCAGCCCCCATGCAGCTAGTGCTGGGGTGTTCGAGATAAATCTGGGCACTCTTTTTCCCATTTATGGGTCCTTCCAGGGAGGTGCTCAGCGCAGCGAACTAGGCAATTGGAATATAATGCTTTATCACTCTCACTTAGCCATAGAAGTCTACAATTTTAAATTTTGGCGAAGCCCCTAGTATTCGGAAAGCCGAAGTTGGGGCGCTATACACGCCTAAGCCGAACAAGGCCGACTCCTCACCCGAAGAGGAAAAAGTCTTTAGGGACTTGAGACCTCTCGAACAGCGACCAGCTCTCGCCTCATCATGATAGTCAGTTTTAGCTTTCTCTACTGAGGTGCTCGGCCGGAAGAACCGGGGCACAATCGTAGTAGTTCTCCCAGTGCTAACTTAGCCAATATAGTGGGACGTAAGGTACCAAAACATGGGAGCCGGGAAAACCCAACTATTGACCCAAGACATGATTCGGAGTTGATGCATATAATGCTATAAGTTCGGGGTGCCGCACTGTCGAAAGTGTTCGGACTTCTCACTCCGAATTATGAGATAAACGGAAGCCCCTGGCGTATTGGCCGTACCAGAGTGTACGGGTGCTGATTGTCATAGATGAACATATATATAAAAGAATATGGAATGCAATAAGAGACTAGTGCTATGCATTGTTTATTTAAGAAATGTGTTGATGCATACTGAGACAAGCAGTGCGATAAGCAAAAAATGGGAATATTTGACATGTCCCATCCAAGGGCAAGCCGCGAGCTGGTATTTAAAACAGGTATTTCACTCGTTATCAGAGACCACCTGGGGATTCCATTGCATGACGTAGCTTCCTGCCTCCTTGGGTGTTGTATCATGTGTCTGGCTATCGTACTGCCGGATAGGCTTCCAGAGAGTAAAGTCCTGAAAGATAGAGGATGATAAAGGTAGTAAGCCCCTAGTGCGGTTGAACCGCATTGTGGGACGTGTCTTGATCGTGCCCCCGCCGACACCCATGGTATTTTCAATGCGTAATTATGTACGCGTGGGACGGATTTTGTCGTTGTGCCGAGACTAGGGCGGGGGCCGAATTGCTAGGCGAGCTCTGAACGTGCCAGGCGATCCTGTTGCAGGTTACTCCGGATGCGCTTGACGGTGTCCGGGGGCTTGTCGCCGAACTGGTGGATTTCCTTAAAAGGCTGCTTTGTGCTTCTGCTGCGAGGGCCGCAGTGTGCTCCTCCGTACGGAGCGAGCGCTCTGTGTTTCCATTGACTGTGATGACCCCCCTAGGTCCTGGCATGTTGAGCTTGAGGTATGCATAATGCGGTACCGCATTGAATTTTGCAAATGCGGTGCGCCCGAGCAGTGCTTGATAGCCTCTGCGGAACGGGACGATATCGAAGATTAGCTCCTCGCTTCGGAAGTTGTCCGGAGATCCGAAGAACACTTCCAGTGTGATTGAGCCCGTACAATGGGCCTCTACACCTGGGATGATGCCTTTAAAGGTCGTTTTGGTGGGTTTGATCCTCGAGGGGTCTATACCCATTTTGCACACTGTATCCTGATAAAGCAGGTTCAGGGCTGCTGCCGCCATCCATAAGGACTCGAGTGAGGTGAAACCACAATGATTGGGTCTAAGACCAATGCGCAGATCCTCCATGACGGACACTAGTGGGTGGTGCTCGCGATCAAAGGTGATCGGACAAGAGGACCATAGGTTGAACTTTGGGGCGACGGGCTCCATCGCATATACGCCCCTTAGTGCACGCCCAATCCTCTTGGGGATGTGGGTTGTGTATATCATGTTCACCATCCTTACTTGTGGGGGCGGGGCTTATCGCTCACCAAGCCTTCGGCAAGCTCCTCTTGCGGGGCCTTATTCCTTCGCACCTGAGTGGCCTTCCCGGCAAGCTCCTCTTGCGGGGCCTTGATACTTTGTTCTTGAATGGCTCCAAAAGGCAGCTGAGAGATCTTAGCGGTCATCGGGCCAGCCCATCGCGAGGGTGTTACAACTGCCCGTGCGAGTTGGGATACTAAGGTACCCCTACTCTAGTACATCGATAGGAGCCGGGCACAGGCCACACTGCAGCGCCGAGCTCTGTTGGGCGAGGCCCAAAGCGAGTCTGCAGAACGCAGCGTGGTCTTGATTACGCCGTTATTCGCCTTGGCCCCACCCGTCTCCACGAGCGTCCACGAACCGGACGTGGCGTCGTGGGGAGATCGTGGGGCTTTCTTTAATGGGAAAAATCGGAGCCGTCTCTTCCCCCTTTATAAGCGAGAGCAGTGAGGCGCCCCACTGCCCTGTTGTCACATCGGAAAAACCCCGTCGCTTTCCCTTCCTTCTCGAGCCCAAAGAGAGCCGCGCTCGCCCCTCCATTGCCACGGGTGCCACTACGCCCGTCGACCTCCTCCACCACCTCTCCCTATGGCTCCGAAGGCCGGCGAGGGAAAAGGCGTGAAATCGTCCAGCGGCTTTCATGGCGCTGCGGAAAGGCAGGCCCTCTTGATCCCTGCTCAGAGGAAGGAGCTGCGGGAGTTGTACTATCTCTTACGGTCGGCGGAGACCCGGCGCATCCGGCGCCGAGGTCATCTCGCCGCCACATCCCTCAAGGTCTCCACGGGTACCCTTTTTGCGATTTTCTTCCACTGCGGGCTCTGTCCGCCCTTTTAATTATTACGTGATGTCATGAACACATATGGCCTCCGCCTCCTTGACTTCACCCCAATGCCATCCTCACCATGGCCGTTTTTCGCACACCTCTGCGAGAACCGTGGGGAGTCCATCCAAATGTCACACTCTTCGCCACTACTTCTCACGTAGAGAGAGGAGAGAAGCTTCTTGGGAGAAATTGCATGGACCTCTAGGATCGGCAGAAGAAGCGTATCTTGACGGAGTTGCGCGCAAGTGGGAGGTGGAGAGCTGGCTGGTGTTGGATCTTAGAGGAGGCACGCAGCCTTTCAACGCCTGCGCGGACCCCCCATAGTTAGCGGCAGCGATTGGAGCAACTTGGCGCGGAGGACAACAAGTTGAAGATTGCCGACTAGGATTTTGCGTCTCCGACAGCGGGGCTTACCGTGGAAGCGAGTTAGCGCGGACTTCGCCGCCGCGCGCATTGCGCCCTGCGGGAGAGAGGAGGCCTGCTTGGAATTCCGAGCGGCGGATATCATGAGGCTGCGCCCAGGTCTGGTGGAATTTTACTACCTTGGAGCTTGGCGGCATGCTGCAAGGAATTGTTCAAGCCTGAAGCGGATAACCCGGGTGGTGCATGTTGCGAGAGTTGTGCCCTTGTGCAACAACTTCGTTCGCTTGACGACATCCAGCGATAATGCCGTTGTGCGATTCCCATGGAATCGTTCCAACAGCGCGAGCCCGGCGACATCGTGCAGCAGTTCTTCGACAACTTGGTTGAAGTGCCGATCTGCGCCCGGCGAGGCGCTCACCTGACACCTGCTTGATCAGGAGATGGCGCATCGCCCGCGAGTTGGAGGAGGCTGAGCTGCCGCGGCGTATTTGGGTTCTTGTCGAGGCGGAGGCGGCGGCGTGACAAGCCTTGCCGAGCCGAAGAGTTCGTCGCGAGGAGGCGAGATCGAGCCGTCAGCTGGCAAGCGAGCCTGCGAAGCGCCTCTCCTCCGCCCGTCAAGTAGCTTGCCGAGGAGCCGCTGCCCGCCAGAGAGCGCCTCCGGAAGGCTGGAGAAGTGGCGGGGGGCATCGGTCCACAGCCGCCTCGCCGCCGACACGCTCCACGCGGCAAACCTTTGTTGCATGGGGCGCCTCATTCCCGCCACGGCTGACAGGCGGAGGTCTTGGTCGCGGCCCTGCACCGCCAAGCGTCGGAGAATCTTCTCCCCCAATCCGTCACGCCGGGCGAGTTTGATATTTCCGCCCTCAGCTCCGAGGAAGAAGAGGAAAAGTGAATCTTGTCGTTGCTACTTGTAATCTTCAATTTATTGTTTTATCTTATATCTGTTGGTTTCACTCTGAGACCTTCTCCTTGGGGCGCTAGCTCGGAGGCGTCGAAGAGGGCCAAGACTCGGTGGTCGTAGTCTCGGATGACTCCCCTGTGACAGAGCACGTCAGGACTCCTTGCGGATCGGCAACCCTTCAGCGAGCAGCCCCAGCACAGCCCCAGCGTAAGTGTTTGGTTTACTTTTAGGTGGTTGGGTGTGCTTGGGTGCTTCCGACACTAATATCTGGTTTGTTGAATCTTGTAGGAAGCGGAGCAGCCACATCGGGAAGCCAAGGAGGCTACTCGAGGTCAGCCTCATCATGAAGCTCGGAGGTCACCCCGAAATTCTGCTCATTTCAACTCGCCAGGGAGAATTCTCCATGCCAGAGGCGCTCTCCGGCAAGGAGGCCTCTCCAGACAAGGGATCTTCTCGGCAAGAGGCGCCGACAACCCTCCGTGGTGGAGACCCGCAGCAGACCCTACTGCGGGTAATCTTCTTGTTGAGAATTTCCCTTGGGTTCTTTTCTTCTTCTTCTCTTTGAACATTCGCTTTACTTGTGCTTTCTTCTTGACCATCAGATCCATCTGCTGGGGATCCGATGGAGGCTAGAAGCTGCGGCGAGGAGGGCCTTCATGGCGAAAATCGACGCCGCCAACATGGAGGAGGCGGCGGTACTGCGGCCCGAGACCGCCAAGAAAGCTCTTGGCGCAGGGCTGGGGAGAATCTGGCGTCATGCAGCGGCCCGAGGCCGCGGGAGGCGTCGGCGCTACCAAACCGCCGATCCTCCCTACCGATGCCGCACGGACTCGAAGAGCCCGGTCCGGTGCCTACGAAGGCGGTGTCTTTATTAAGCTCCCATGGGCATCAAGCTCGAGGGCACGGCGAAGGAGACCTTCGATCTTGGAACTGCTTGCCTCCGCCCGAACTCGCTGGTTGATGCCCCGGCGAAGCGTGATGAGCTGAGGAGGAGCAGCTGCTAAGGAAGTTCTTGTCGCTCTCTCGTGCCCGACAAGCCAAAGGCCCAGAGTCGAGGCGCTTATCGCGAGGCGGAGCTGGCTTGGAGCGGAAGATCTCCGTGGCGCCAATAAAAAACTCTCGGGATATAGCGGAGGCGGGGCAGCTTGCTTTGAGGCGCCACGGCCTTCATCTTGGAGAAGGGCAAGGTCGAGGCGATGAGGCTTGCGGCGAGAAGCTCTCAGCGAAGGTGAGTGGCGCGTGAAGATCAACCTCGACAGCTATGAGGAAGATCTGCGCGTGCAGCGAACAAGCGATTAGTGGGCCGCCGGAGGCAAAGATCTGCTGCGGCTGCCGAGGCCGCCAAGAGGAATAGGAGGCGAGGTGGCTCAGCTGGAGTCCACCCTCGAGAAGATGCCGAGGAGGTCGCGGGTTGAAGCGAGTGTGAGAAGGGCGCTTACACCCTCGGCGAGAAGCTGCAGGTCGTTCTTTGAAAAGATCAAGGAGATCGATCTTGCCAAGGGCGTCAAAGCGGATCTGGGCTGAAGCTGACCACCACAGCGGAGGCGTTGAGCAGGCGCCAGGATCGGGAAGCGGGCCTCTTGGAAAGATCAAAGGCCACCAAGGAGTTGTTGTCGAATGTTGTGACCGCCCAGAATAATCTTGAGACAGCATAATGCCTTTGAGACGAAGGTCTTGTGGACATGCCCGGCATCCATAATGGTGATGGAGTTGGGGATGACAGATCTTGGATACTCCACCGGCGAGAACCTCCAACCCGACATCAAGCTCAGCCTATTCTTCAAAAGCGTGTTGGCGGGTATCCAGTGACTCGGGAAGAGATTCCAAAGCAATGGCGGAGGTGCGTCAAGTCTGTCGTGAGGCTCTCGAAGGTGTTGATGAAGGTGGCCTTCCGCAACCCGGGCGTCGATTTCACCAAAGCCCTCAAGTCTAGCCTCCATCCGCCCGATGTTGAGCGCTCAAGGCCCTTTGCACCATTGTGGACAGGGGTGGCCGGGGTTAAGAAGGCTCGAGGCGACCAGCGTGGACTAGGCCACCAAGTCTATCTTTCTCTTGTCATTTGTAGATCATGTTTAGGTAAAAAGTCTATTAGATCCGGGACAAGTTATTATGTAATATACACTATCTTAGGCAATCGAATGCAATGTTATTTCCTTTACTCGATTTCTTCCTTTGTATGTTTATACCCTCGCTTTCGGGGAACTTGTCGGTCACGAACACCTTTGCCGCTTGGCGCTGAGTCTTGGAACTTGGCCAACTTTGGCGATGCCGCCTCAGACAAGCAACCTTATCGCAACTAGTTGCACACACTTAAGTTGTTGGCGGACTCGAAACAAAGTAAGGCGCAAGCTAGTCCGAGTCGGTTCCTCCGCGCGAGGTTTTCCATACAAAGTACTATCGTTCGAGGAAGATAACTTAAAAATTTAAAACTGGTCGTTTAAACTTAGCAACAGCTTCTCTGTTGTCCATTTCCGGCAAAGCGAAAATTCCTCGGCGATGCTTGGCGGCCCACTATTATCTTCTCCTTCCCCGGTTAACTTGTGGGTGGATGAACCTTCTTCTTGTTTGAGAAGAAAGAAGAAAATAAAGTTATGGAGCCTAGTGGCTCGTTATAAACTACGGGTGTGGATGCTGCACAAAATGTTAGTAAACACATGCATATATGATTATGAGGCATGTATTGACAAGTTGTGTGCAACACATGCAAACTTCTTGATGCAGTCTGCGCGGCTTTGTACAAAGGATTACATGCAACAGCGGCAAGACTTGTACAAAAGGTGGTTGCGGAATGGGTCGGCAACCGCATATATGGGTAAAACTTGAGAAGATGCTCTATATTCAGGAATTGCTCACGGGCGCCATCTTGGTCTCAAAGCGGACAGCGCCGGGCCTAGTGACTCGTTTCACCCGATAAGGGCCTTCCCACTTGGCGTCAACTTTTGGAATTCTTGGCGGATTGAACCGCCCGAAGAACAAAGTCGCCTTCCTCGAAGCTTCGGCATTAACTGCGGCTATGGTAGCGGCAAAGCTTGCTGATAACGAGCAGCTCGTCTGCACCTGAAGGCGATCTTCCTCGAGGACAGCGCGTCATCTTGTCGCCTTCTCTTGCTCAAGCTCATCATAGCGAGCACTCGTGGTGACCGTTATCGAGTTACGTGGGAGCTGCCTCTGCTCCATAGACTAGGCGAAAGGTGTCGGCGGTGGCTCGATTTGGCGTCGTCTGATTGACCAAGAACCACCGGCAGCTCCTCGATCCGATTTCTTCGCACTTGTGCAGCCTGTCGAAAGTTCGGTCTTGAGTCCCCGCGACACTTCGGCGTTTGCTCTCTGCTTGACCGTTGCTTCTCGGATGAGCAAGCGAAGCAAAGCAGATCTTGGCGTAAGATCTTGGCGCCAAGATCTAAGCGCCAAGATCTTGGCGTCTTGCATGAAAGGTGCGGCTTCGTGAACTATGTGCGTTAGCCGGTGATGATCCGGTTAGGAATCCCAAAGCGGCAAACAATTGACTGAAGAACTTGGCTGTTGTCTTGTCACCTTCCTCATGGTTCCACTTCCGGCCACTTTGTGAACTTGTCGATTGCAACATACAAGTACTCAAAGCCCCACAACTTCGGGGAAGGGGCGAGATGTCGACCCTAGACCGAAAAGGGCCAGGATAAAGGGATTATGCGGAGAGCTTGAGCTGGTTGGTGTATCTGTTTGGAATGGGCAGCCGCCTCACACTTGGTTACTTGTGCGATTGCATCTGGAGGGCTTCGGCGAGAAGAAACCTTTAGGAAAGCTTTGCGACAAGTGCTCTTCGCCGATGTGGTGACCACATATGCCTCCATGTATCTCGCCAACAGCTTTTGTCCATCTTCGGCAAATGCACTTCAATTTCACTCCGTTGAGTCTTCTTTGTACAAGATGTTGTCAACAAACTGGTACATACTTTATTGACGGGCTACTTTTCCTTCTTCTTGCTCTTGGGAAGTTCTCCTGCTGAAGGAAATGGGCGATCTGCTTTAGCCCATCTTGGAGCACTGTGGCTCAACAACAAGGACTAAAGGCTCATCTACCACTGTGGGAACATTAGCTTCCATGGCAAGAACCTGCGGTTCTGCGAGCTTGATGATCCCGGCAAGCTGCGGAGCAAAGCTTGTGGGGCGTCTCTTCAAGAGACAAACCACGGGGTTTGTGAGACGAGCTGCTCCTCGGTGATATTGTATTGATTTTAGGGACCTTCTTGGCGGCGGCTCGGGGAGCTCTGCCGGGAAAGTAGTTGCGAAACCAATTTTCTCTTCTTGCTACATCTGTTGATGGTGTTACGGTTGGTGAGTCAGCTTGAGCACAAAAATTCCTGGTTCCACGGGTAACTAAAGTGCGGCACATTTGGAGAGGCCATCAGCTATATCATTACGAGCTCTTGGAGCGTGTTCCATTTGCGAGCCTTCAAAGTGCTCTTCTAGCTTCCTCACTTCATCGACATAGCTTCCATCAACGGACTCGATAATCTTTATTTACTTGGCGGACGACAAGTTGTGAGTCCCCGACAATGAGCTTCTTGATCCCAAGGTCTACGCAATCCACGAGACCGGCAAGCAAACCTTCATACTCTGCGGTATTGTTTGTTGCTTGTTCCTTGGGAAAGTGCATCTGGACTATGTACTTGAAGTGCTCTCCGGTGGGTGCGATAAGCAGCACGCCGACACCGGCGCCTTGCAGCGAGAAAGTACCATCAAAGTACATCAGCCACTCTTTATTTGCCTCTTGGACGGGGATGCTCGTCTCTGGAATTTCTTCATCTTGCGTTGGCGTCCACTCAGCTATGAATTCTGCCAATGCTCTACTTTGAATAGTTGAAGTGCTTTCAAACTTGAGGCCAAAGCTTGACAGTTCCAGTGCCCACTCGACAATTCTGCCTGTTGCTTCTGGATTTTGCAAAATCCTCTTCAGCGAAGCAGTGACAACTGTTATCTCATGTGCTTGGAAGTAATGGCGCAGCTTTCTCGAGGCCATGAGGAGGCCAGCAACTTTTGCCGCAGTACCTTGACCTAGCCTTGCGAAGGGCCGACAAAATAAGCTGGTACTGCACCATCTTCTTCGTGTCTTATCGCAACCCTGCGCTGATTTGTCCTTATCGGGACTAGGGCTTGTGGTGAAGCCCCTTGCTTGTCGCTGGATGCGATGCCTCGGTTGCCCGGCTCATCATACGCCTCCCTCTCTGCTACTAACACAGCACTAACCACTTGATTGGTTGCCGCTATATACAGCAAGCAACTTCTCTTGTGGCCTAGGTGCGACAAGTATTGGAGTGGAGGACAGGTATCTCTTCAAGTCCTGCAGCGCAGCCTCCGCCGAGTCCATTTCATTGGACCTGCCTTTTTCAAAATCTTGAAAAGCGGCGCGCTCAGCAGAACTTAGAGATGAACCTCTTGAGAGCAGCCATGCAACGGCAAGCCTTGACATCCTTGGCGCTTTGGTGCTTCAATCTGCTCAATGGCCTTGATCTTGTCGGGATTGGCTTCAATTCCCCTTGAGAGACACAAAGAACCGAGAAGCTTGCGGAAGGGACTCCAAACACGCACTTCTCGGGGTTGAGCTTGAGGTTGATCTTGCGCAGATTTGCAAATGTTTCATCAAATCCTGAACCAGAGTTGCTTTGTCCTTGCTCTTGACCACTATGTCATCCATGTAGGCTTCTACATTTACGTATTTGTGGCTCAAAGGCATCATGGACTACTCTTGCAAAGGTTGAACCAGCATTCTTTAAACCGAAAGGCATCCGTATGAAGCGATGCGTGCCACATGGTGTAATGAATGCGGTTTCTCTTCATCCTCTTCGCCATGAAGATCGATGGTATCTGAATATGCATCAAGAAATGAAAGCAGATCACATCCAGCCGTGGAGTCAACAATCTGGTCGATCTGGCGGCAAGGGAAATGGGTCTTTGGGACAAGCTTTATTAACATCGGTGAAGTCAATACAAAGTCTCCATTTCCCATTAGCCTTCGATACAACTACGGATTGGCCAACCACGTGGGATGGAGGACTCCTCGACAAGCCTGCTGCTTCCAACTTCTTGATTTCTTACGCTATGAATTCTTGGCGCTCCTTTGCTGTTTCCTAACTTTTTTGCTTGCCGCGGCGTGAGGACGAGACAGCTAGGTGGTGCTCAATTACTTTCACAGGAACACCGGGGATGTCGGATGGTTGCCATGCAAACACATTGACATTCGCCCGAGAGAAAGCAACGAGCTCGCCTTCCTATTTAGGATCAAGCGTGGCACTAATGGTGAAGGTACCACCGATCTGCCGTCCTCCTTGGCGGGCACCTTCTTGGTCTTGGCGGAGCTGCCATCGTCTTCTTGCACTTGCGGTGGAGCTCGATGGTGCGTCCTCGGCGGTAGCGCAGCACTCCGAAGAGGTGCGCTTGCGGAGTGGAGCAGAGCTCTTGCGGACTTGGTGGTCTTCTTCTTCCCCGGGAGCTTCAGTGACAAGTGGTTTGCTATCTGTTGCGGCTGCTGCATCCGGTAAATCTTGTCGGCGCAGATAAGCGCATCCTTCTTGTCGCCATGGACAGAAATGGCGCTTATCGGGCGGGCATCTTGAGTAGGTTGTAAGCATAATGAGAGGCAGCCATGAACTTGGCGAGTGCTGGGCGACCAAGTATGCCATTGTAGGGCAATGGGAAATCGCAACGTCGAGCGTGACCCTCTCGAGTTCTGAAGTTGAGCTCGCTGCCGAATGTTACCGGCAGCGTGATCTTCCCTTTGGGCTTGCTCCTTCCTGGGTTGATTCCTTGGAAAGTACCGGTTTCTTGAGCTGTTGTCGAGGATTTGAAGCTTACGGAGCCTGCGAGAGGAGATCAAATTCAGGCCGGCCCGCCGTCAACCAACATCTTTGTGACCTTGAGGTTGCGGATGGTTGGTGAGACCAACATCGGCAAGCACCCGACCTTGATGATGCGATCGGGGTGATCCTCAATGTCAAAGATGATGGGCGTGCTGGACCACCGAGAGGTTTGCGTGACTCTATGGATGGTTACTGCTGCATTGACCTCACGCATCCATTGTTTGAGTTGGCGGTGTGAGGTATGCGAGAACGCACCACCGTCAGCGCAAAGGACCTCCGTTGCCTTACGGAACTCCTGCTCGTCGGCTTCATCGTCTTCCATGTCCTCATCATCTTCATCTTCGTCTTCTTCCTTGTCGCGGCGGGGGAGGTCTGTCACCTTGCGCTGCTTGGCCTTGCCTTGGCGTCCTCCCGGCGGGTCTCTTCTTACTTCTTTTGCACCTGCACCTTCTGAGGCCTTCTCCTTGTCTACGCCGCTCGTATTCAGCTTTACGTAGCTCAACAAGTTGCTCGACTTTCTTGCAGCTCTGGAGATCGTGGCCCTTAGTGCGGTGGATCTTCTGATCTTGCTTGTTGGAGCTATCGGGCTTGTCGTGGCCGCCACAGCTTGGCGGTGGCGTCGTGCAACCTCCTTGCGGAGCCGCTAGCCTTAGCCTTGCCGGGCGCCACCTCCGCTTGCCGGACTGCTCGACAACTAGTACTTCTTGGTTTTCTTCTTTCTGTTGTTTAGCGCCCGGCTCTTCCTTGCAGGCGATCTCCTCCTTGTCGGACTCTGCTCCCACATTCTCTCACAGGAGTCTTCTTCCTTCTTCAGCAGCGTGCACACTTGTCGGCCCGGCGTGAGCTTCGTGGCGTCTTTCACTTTGCACATCGCCATCTCCTCCCTCATCCTGCGGTTTCGTACATTACGATGAAATGCACTGATCACCTTGGCGGGGTGGGCGTCTGGGATGTTGTAGTGCACTGTTGAATCTTTGGATGAACTTGCGAGGACTCTCCCTCCTTGGGCAAGCAGGTGGAGATCACTCTCAGCCATGAGGCTTGTGGCACTGTGAAGGCGCCAACAAACTAGTGGCACAAATCTGCCAAGAAGAAATAGAGCCATCCGGCAAGTGCATGAGCCAAGATCGGCGTTTGGCTTGAGCACCGGGGAAAGTAGTTGGCGAGGATCTTGTCGTCTCGTCCCCCGCAGCCTGCACGCGATGGTGTAGATCTTGAGGAACTCCGATGGGTGTGTCCTGCCATCATACTTCTCCGGCACATCTGGTTTGAAGTTTTTCTTGTCGGGCCACGGACTTGCCGCAGCTCACGAGTGAGCGCAGGGCAACCCACCGCGTCTGATAAGTCGCTGGTTCCCTGGCGCATGCATATCAACAGTGGGCCGGCGCTGGTCGGATTGATGGCGCGCTTCTCTTGGCGCTTCGATCACGGGTTGGCGTCTTCTTCTTGCCGCTCGAAGAACTTGGCGCTGGTCGCGACGAGCTCGCGGATCGGCAATATTGTGGAGTCATTGTCGAGGTGGATCCGGCGGTGGCGATCTTGGCCTTCGGAAGGGAGTGCCGTGGCTGCACCCCCACAAGTCTGGTCGCCATCAGCTCGCGCCTTGTCGCCTTGCGGCTGCGAGGCACTTTCGGTTGCTGCGGGGCGTTGCGTTAAGCGTAGCCGATGAGACTCTGAATTGTGGCCCTCCATTCGTCGACCTTGTCGGCCGTTGGAGGGTAGTCTAGAATAGATGTGCTCTTGCCAAGGCTTTTCTTTGGTGTGGTGGGTGGCAATGGCGTGCGTGGCGAGCAGGGATGTGCTCGGACTCCTAACCAAGTTAGGAGGAGCAGCATCCATGTGACCGTACTCCCACTCGTACGGCATCTTTGAGGTGCATGCGGGTCTCGAGGGCCTCGGGATCCTCCAGCAGCCTTGATCCAGCGGCGTATGGTGCCACGAGCATCATAGCTGTCGGGCCAGCGCCTCTGAGAAGGGCGGTGCGGACTTCGACGCCGGCGCTGCGCTGCCTTGTCCTTGGACCTGGCGGCGTTGTGGGCTCTCTCGGCGGCGCGGTTCCTCGCTGGCGTTTCCCCACCACGACAGCTCGGTGGTGGTGGGTTCGGCAGCAGACTGCTCTGCTGCTAAAGACTTCTTCTTGGCGCCATGTTGACGAAGATGTTGATGAAGTTGCTCGTGTGACCGTCGGATCAGGTTCACACAGCCTCGGCCTCTACTGGCGCGCCAAAGATGTCGGGAAGCTGATCGTGGCCCACGAACACCTATGGGACCTGGGTCCCTTGTGGTTCGGAGGCGGAGATTGCACAAAAAGCGGATCGGCGATGCGAGCAGATTTACCCAGCCGGAGCTCTCCGGAGATAATACTCCTCTGCTGCTTTGTGGATTATATTGTGTTCTTGCTAGGGAGCAATGAGGCTACAAAACCTAGCTCGAGTGTGTGTGTGAGTTAGATGAACTAAGCTGGAGCTGAACCGAACCCTTTCTACGTTGCACTTGGGCCTCCTTTTATAGGCACAAGGGGTCACCCACATGTGCCAAGTAGACAAGGTAAAATAGTAAAAACATAAGTTGGTACACCGCTTTATGCAGTGTACAGTAATCTATACCTAACTCGGCGGCAAGGGACAAGAGTCATCAATGCCCGTCTCGATGCGCTTGAACGATTAATGCGAGACCGTCAAGTCGCCTCCGTTTGCCACGATGGTAGCTTGTCGGCGCCGCTTATCGCTGCTCCCGCTGGCTGCACAGCCCGTCGACGCTGCGTGCTTAGGAGAGCCCGTGGTGACACGTTGGCGGAGTGAGCTGGGCGGAGATGAAGAGGTCACTTGCGCGCGGAGTACCTTGCAGCGGCAAGGTTCTTATGTCGCTTCGGGCTTATCGCTCACCAAGCCTTCCGGCAAGCTCCTCTTGCGGGGCCTTATTCCTTCGCACCACAGGTGGCCTTCCGGCAAGCTCCTCTTGCGGGGCCTTGATTACTTTGTTCTTGAATGGCTCCAAAGGGAGCTGAGATCTTAGCGGTCATCGGGCCAGCCACACGTCATGAGGTGCTACAACTGCCCGTGCACGTGTTCGGGATACTAGGGTACCCCTACTCTAGTACACCGATAAATATTTATAGGTTTAAAACCCTCTTGGAATTCGTGATCCATTACTTCATCAGTGAAGCATAGGGGGTGTGCGGCGCCTCTGTGCTGGGCTATATCGCGACACAACTCATATGAGTCTTGCCTGTTGTATTCGGCCCGACCGGATTTACTTTTACTGTATTCGGCGTGACGGTCACCGTCCCGCATAGGGGCACGCCCTCGTGATCCATAGATTGATCTTGCGTGTTTTGACCTATCTTCCAATACGTCTCGCAGGTCTCGCGTGTTTCCCGGTGCCTTGGTGTTTTTGTTTGAGTGGCGGCAGGGTGCAGGCTGAACTTCTGGCTGAAATGCCTCTCTGCCTCGGCCACGAGGTGGCTGATCAGCCGCGTCGTACGCTGGTGATGTAGGTTTTAATGCTTCCTCCTCAAGTCGGGGTGGCAACCTGCGCTTTGGGTGACCCTTGGAGGGGCGTTCGAGTTCGTATTCCTCGGCCGCAAGGACTTGGTCCATCTATCGCTAGCAAGTCTGATCAGCTTGAAAGCTGTTGTTGTTTTTCTTGAGCTATTCATTTGTGGCTATAAGCCGGGCTTAAAGCGCTCTGTTAAGCGGATCCTCGGTATGAAAAATTCTTGGTCGTCGAGGCTCACTTCCGTCTTGGAGGGCATGTAATTGCCTTCCTCTCCCTCTGTCGCTTCCTTCCGGAGGGCTGGCTTGTTCATCCTCGGCTCTAGATCTCTTGGAGGGATCGCCTTGACCTTTGTCCAGAAATCTTGTTATCTCTGTGCGGTATCATCGCTTTTCTTTGTGGCGAGACTTAGAGCAGCCCGCTGGCGTCGGCGCTTGGGTTGCTTCTTGGAGGGGTCATCCTCCGATGTCTTGTTGCCATTACCTTCTTTGGGTGTGTCCACCATATATATATCATATGACGAGGTGGCGGTCTAGTGCCCCGTGGGCAGTGGTTCCTGTTCGTCTCCTTCATCGTTGTCCATACCATCGATGTCTTCGGAGTCGAAGTCGAGCATGTCGGTTAAATCATCGAAAGTGGCTACTAAGTGGGTGGTGGGTGGGGCATGAATTTCTTCGTCGTCCGCATCCCATTCTAGCCGGACATAGTTCGGCTAAATTCTCCTGACAAAGAGAGAGACCTTAACGAGTTTAGTACATTCTTTGAAGGCTGAGTCTTTGAAAGATATCCAGAGTGAACTCCATGACCGCGCCAGTCGGATTCGACGAGCACATGCATAAGCGGTTCAAAGTCTATGGCGGAGATGAGTCTATAGGTTCGGCATCACGGCTCTCGCGGTAGGGTCGATGATCGGCTCTATCGCTCTTTGAGTGTGGCCTCGTGGCGGGGTCTATCCGCCCGTCTGAGATAAGCGCAATCTGTTACGGTTTGAAGGCGGAGTTATTCTTTGGTGCGATCTCTGAGCGCCGTCCAAGGCGAGCTAAATCATGCTAAATGCGTGATTGTGCGGCGCACCTGGCATGGGCCCGAATCCGTCGAAGATCAAGTCTCCACGGATGTCAGCCGTGTAGTTCAGGTTTCCGAACCTGACCTGGTGGCCAGGGGGTAGCTCTCGATCTGCTCCAGATGGCCAACCGAGTTGGCCCGCAGTGCGAAGCCGCCGAATACAAAGATCTATCCGGGGAGGAAAACCTCACCCTGGACCGCATCGCTGCCGATGATTGAAGGAGCCATCAGGCCTTATGGTGATGACACAGTGGAACTCTCAATGAAAGCACCAATGTAGGTGTCAAAACCGGCGGATCTCAGGTAGGGGGTCCCGAACTGTGCGTCTAAGGCGGATGGTAACAGGAGGCAGGGGACATGATGTTTACCCAGGTTCGGGCCCTCTCTATGGAGGTAATACCCTACTTCACCTTGATTGATCTTGATTATATGAGTAGTACAAGAGTTGATCTACCACGAGATGTAGAGGCTAAACCCTAGAAGCTAGCCTATGAATGCGATTGTTGTTGTCCCTACGGACTAAACCCTCCGGTTTATATAGACACGGAGGGCTAGGGATTACCTGAGTCGGTTACAAATAGGAGGAGATCTACATATCTGTATCGCCAAGATTGCCTTCCACGCCAAAGAGAGTCCCATCTGGACACGAGACGAAGTCTTCAATCTTGTATCTTCATAGTCCAACAGTCCGGCCAAAGGATATAGTCCGGCTGTCCGGACACCCCCTAATCCAGGACTCCCTCACTCATCAAACTCCTTTTCCACCACGACAAGTGTTGGTGCACAAAAGTAGGGGCTCTTCTTTTTTACCCCTTTACTTATTCACGGGCAGTTAGAGCCACGCCCAGCTCTGATAAGGGCAGAGGATGGAAACAAAGGCAAAAGATGGCCAAAACAACGCGAGGATAGAGACACAAAGAGCAAGAGGCGAGGTGGACTCCCCGGCAAGACCCTTGCAGGCGTGCCCAGCGCCCCGGCAAGATCCTGCTTGAGACCAACACCCAATGCCGGCGAGCGTGCCAGCCTTGAGCCAAGGGCTCGAACACCATCAACCACATTGGAACCAAGGCTCGGGAAGCACCTCCGTGGTGGCATGTAGATCTTTGTGAAGATCATAAACATACAAGATCAGATGAGGACTAGAAGACGACGATCCTCGGCGGGATCCTAGCCGAGGAAATCCACGAGACCCCCGGCAAGACCCTTGCCGGGGAAGACCGAGATGCCCGGCAAGACCCTTGCCGGGGACAACCGCGATGCCCCGGCAAGACCCTTGCCGAGGACACTCGCGAGGCCACGGCCAGGCCCACATATGCCAAGGCTCCACCGCCGTTCCCATACAGCTGCCAGCCCAATCAGCTGAGCAGGCACCTGTGTGGCGGCGCACGGTCTCCAGGCCAACTCGGCAAGCACCTGCGTGGTGGCATGCAGACCTTCGTGAACACTCCGCCACCGTGCCAACCCAGCAGCCAGCCAACGTGGCGCTACTACACCTCATTAGCTCGGACGCGTGTTGGAGCCATGTGAGGCGGCGACAGCTTGGACGAGCTTCCTCGCCGTCCCCGATAAAGCAAGGAGGGCACATTGACAGCGCATTAAATGCGTTTATCCGAGGGTGCCAGAGGATAAACTTAGCCACTGTATACCTTTCCACCTCTTGTGTGCCACTGTATCAGCCCCTTTTGTCTATAAAAGGAGGCCCGAGGCGTACAGGAGAAGGATTCAGATCTTTTGAACTAGATACGCACCATGGCTAGTTCGAGAGCTCAAGAACACCCAGATATATACACCAAAGCAGGACTTTGGTATTATGCATCCTCGCGGCCCGAACCTGGGTAAAATGATCTTTGTGCTGACTACCAGACCCGCTCTTTGCACAACCCCGCGCCCGCCAACCGTAGAAGGAATCCCAGTGATTCCATAGGTGTCGTTTCCCCCGACATCTTTGGCGCGCCAGGTAGGGGTGCACAGTTGTGAAAATCTGGTTTGGTTGGAACAGCGGCTTCGTCGTGGTCGTTGCTCCTAGAAAGAAGATGACCAAAGGGGCGGCGTCATCGAGAGATGAGGTGGACGCTCACGCAACGACAGTAAAGCTAAGTCATGCAAAACTCTAAGGAATCCTGTTTTATATACATATGGTTATCATCCCCGAAGATCTTGCCCCGCATATGGAAAACCTGCACGCAATGGTGCCCTTCCACTATTGGCAACGCCCTTGCTCTGTTTCGAGTCCGCTGAACAGTTTGAGCGGCTGCGTCGAGGGCGGCAGGGTGGCCTTCTACAATTGGCAACGCTCTCGTTCTGCCTCGAGTCCGCTCGACAGTTCGAGCGGCCGCGTCAAAGAACAGTAAGGTGGTTTGCCTGGCAGCAAGCATGCCCGGCATGCCATTGGGGATCCGTCCTCAAGGCGCCGTGCCCTGGGTTTACGCGTCGGCAAGCCTACCCGATTAACGTAGGGTGGACATACAAAGGGAGATCAAACGGGAAAATAACATGCTCGTTTCAGGATACTGCAGAGTAATATTACATCAAATAATCGCTGCGGTTCTAACTTAAGATAAAATTGTCTTGGTTTTGAACTCGCAACGGCGATAAGAAACGGGGTGCCTAGTCCCGGCGCTGGCCCTCGATCCTCCGAACTCCGTCGACACGGCTGATGATGGGCTCAATATGCTCCTCGAGCGCTGCAAGGTCCACGCCCTCCGACAAGCTTTCTAGCGCGGCGTCAAAGTCGAGGTTGGGGTTCCAGTACGCCACCTTGGTGAGGACCTTGGTCATGGCACCCCGGCAAAGCCTCCGGGCCTCATCGGCCAGAGAGGCCGCCCTATTGGAGCGGAACAGCTCCAGGGCTCCAAGAACACCCTCGGAGAACACGGTCAGTTTGGCATTGGGACTCGCATTCGGCTCTGGGCGTACCTCATGTGCGGCATCCCCGTGGTGGCCAGCTGCATGGTGATCCTACCGGCGACATCGGTGAGGCGACTGATGCAGAGGTTTTCGCACTTCACAAAATCCGCGTGGTTGGCGGCGTCGTTCTTCTGCAGCTGCCTCTCCTTCTCCAGATTCTTGGCCAGGGTCTCCTCCCAGGCCCTGGCCTCTGAGAGCATCCCCTCGAGACCCTCCAGCTTCATCTTGAGGTCTTTGATGGAGTCGTTGGCCTTGGAGAGCTCCTCAGCCTTGCCGAGGACTGTGCCCTGTGCCTCCACCAGAGCACCGTTGAGCGTGTCCTTCTCATTCGCCAGCTTCAGGGCCTGCTCCTTTAGCCCCTCTCGCCCCACCTCCAGCTCTTTCACCTTGCCGGCATGGGCCAGAGCTTGAGCATCGAGCGCCTCCTTGTGTTTTTGCTCCAGCTCCTGGGTCTGCTGCACGACAAGCTTCTCCACCTCCTCGTCCTTGCCGCGGAGTGTTGCGGCAGGCTTCTCCTCACGAGCGGCAAGGTCCTCCTCCTGGGAGTTTAGCTCGGCCTGGTTTCGCCAAGCCCATGAGGAGCGCCTGGATCTTCTATAAGTTGGTGCGCATGCCCCGAAGGAGTGCTCCTCCTGGGAACCGCCACCACCAGCGCCCGGTTCATCGAAAACCTCAAGCCAGGCGGCGGCGAGCACCTCGTCATCGAACACCTCCCCCTCGATGGGCACCCTGGTGCTCGTCGTCCCTGAGAGGTGGACGAACAGATTGTCGCCCACCTTCAGGTACTTGCCCAAGCCGGAGGCAGCAGAGGAGGAGGGCCGATCATCAACCATCCCCTCCTCAGCAGTGGCCTTGCCGGCCTCCCCGGCAGGCTCCTTGTCGGCCTCCTCGGCAGCGGCCTTGCCGGCCTCCTCGTCGGGCCCCTTGGCGGTGTCCTCAGCAGTGGTCTTGGTGGCCTCCTCGGCGGCGATCTTGCTGGCCTCGGCCTCAGCGACCCTGGCGACATCCTCGATGACGGTGTCGATGTCCTCCTGGTCCGCCGAGGAAGGGCCTGGGCACCAAGAAAGGCAATGAGGCAGAGCCAAGGTCAGGGCCTGAGAAAAAGAAAGGAAGAAGTTCAAGGACAGAATGCGAACAAACTTACGTGCACCGGGCTGGGAAGAAGTGGTGCCCTCCCCGCCAACGTTCGTTGTCGGGGTGGGGCTACCAGCACCCAAGTTCGTCTCCTCCTCCTCCATGGGCGTGGGGTCGGTAGTGGATGCCCTTGCCGGGGACGCCCCCCGAGGCGGCATGGTCGAGAGGGGCGGCATGTTGGGGGTAGCCCTCGGCGGCTCCTCCCGCTGCCGTTCTTGTCCTGCAAACCTGGCAAGATCGACATCAAAGGTACACCCCCAAAAAGTTCATCGATGAAGGAGTGAGTGATAGATTTACACTGGGGGCTGAAGTGGGGGCTGCACCGGGGGCTGCTCTCAACCACCAGCGGCGTGCTCGAGGTGCCCGCCGGGGGCTGGCTGCCCGACGAGGCCCTGGCTCTCTTCACCACCCTCTGGGCCAGCGTCTCCATGTCCCTGCAAAGATGAAAACGAGTCAAGAAAAGTGGCACGGACTGAGGGGACGGAGATGACAAAAGACAAGATACTTACTCATCCTCCGCTTCCTCTTCCATTGCCTTCCTCTGCCTCCTCGGGCTAAGGGACCCGAAGTCGAAGACGACCTCCGTGTCGTCATCTGCGGGAGGAGGGGAAGCAGGTAGAGTCTGAGGATGCTTGGACGAAGAAGAGGCGGTCGCTTTCCTCTTGGCCACCGCGACTTTCACCACCTTCTTTGCTGTTGCGGCCCTCGTCAGGCGCACGGACTCCCCTGGACTTCTTGCCGCTGCTCAATCCTGCCGGGCTGGACCGACTTGCCGAAGCTGGCCCGTCGCAGGACACGCCTTTTTTCCAAGGCCGGAGGGTCGTCAGCCTCGGTCTCTTCCTCGGTCGACTCGTCGACCACATCTTCGATGAGAGGGGCCCCGGTGTCAATGCTGCTAGCCTCCCCGGCAGGCCCCGCCCATCCGGCGAGCTCTTTATCCTCCGCGGCAACCTCGGCCTCGTCCTCCACGTGGCCGGCGCTACTGACCACCTTAGCAAGCTCCGCCTCTGCCACCCTGGCGGTGATGTAATCCAGCTCCACTTGGGAGGTGTCCTGGATGAGCAGCGACTCGGCATGAAAGTACTTCTCCGACAGGTTGTCGAAGAACTCCTGCACATGATCCGCCCCCGGCTCGGCCCAATTCGGGTCAAGGCCATGCGCGTTGAAGTCTGCCATCATGGCGATGATGTCGGTTCAGCGGGATTTGTTGCGCAGCAGGACCACCCCCGCCGGCAACCCAAACAGGGGCCCCTTGACGACCTTGCCGGCCTTCGCGGCCTTGTCGGACTTCTCGACCCTGTCGTCGCAGTGCACGTCGAGCTGAAAAAGCCTCTGGCACAAGTGGGTGTGCCTGATCACCGTGAGGTTGTGATCCAAACCAGGGCGAAGCCTCATGATGTCGGCCGCGTTCGTGAAGAGCCAGGCCGGCCTCCCCTTGTTGTGTAGTGGAGAAATTCGGCGATGGATGAAATCCACCCCAATCATCTCAAGGGTGAGCCCGACCACAGTGAGGAGATGAATCCTGGTGGTGGCGATCGTGAGCTTCTCATCATCGGCGTCGACATTGCTCCAATCATCTCTGCGAACCGGTGGCGCCTGGCGAACCCGGCAAAATTTCTGCGGATCCTCCTCCTCAATCCAGTACCACCGGCCCCGCCACTCCTCCCACCTCTCCTTCTGAGCACCCTCTGGATATGTCCCCTTCCCCTGGTTCCTTGGGATCCAGGCGACACAGCCGGAGATGGCGCCTAATTTTGGATGCGAGGAAAGAAGTAGTGGCGGAAGAGCGTCGTGTTGGGATGCACCCCGGCGAAGCCCTCGCAGAGATGGGCAAAAAGAGCCATGGACGCCACGGCATTTGGAGTAAAATCCAGAAGGTGGAAGCCATAGGTGTGCTTGACGTCATTGAAGAAATCGGAGAAAGGGGGGCAAAGCCTGCAGGAAAAGTAGTCAATGAAGAATGGGTACCGATTCGGGCCGGCGTCGACGAAGCCGGCGGGGATGATGCGCGTGGCAAGGTGCCCCTTCGTCTTACACCCCCACAGGGGCTTGAAGTAGTCTCGGAGGTGGATCGCGTCGACCATTGATGGAAAGTAGGCAAGCTACGTCCGCCGCGCTGCCAACTCACTCTCCGGCGCCTCCCTCTCCCCGGCGTCCTTGGCCACTCCCTTGCCCCTGCTGGTTTTTTGAGCCATGGCAGCTGGAGGGGGGATGAAGAATCAAGAGCAATGGGGGCGGCAGCGGCGAGCAAAAGTAAGATCTTGAGAAGGAAGAAGGGAGGGACGGCGTTTCCAAGATTGGAGAAGGCGCAGAGGGAAAATGGGTGTCGCGCCCGCTGTCGGTGTCAAAACCGGCGGATCTCGGGTAGGGGGACCCGAACTGTGCGTCTAAGGCGGATGGTAACAGGAGGCGGGGGACACAATGTTTACCAGTGTTCGGCCCTCTCGATGGAGGTAATACCTACTTCCTGCTTGATTGATCTTGATGATATGAGTATTACAAGAGTTGATCTACCACGAGATCGTAGAGGCTAAACCCTAGAAGCTAGCCTATGGTATGATTGTTGTTCTTGTCCTACTTGACTAAACCTTCCGGTTTATATAGACACGGAGGGGCTAGGGTTACAGAGTCGCCATAAGGGAGGAGATCTACATATCCAGTATTGCCAAGCTTGCCTTTCACGCCAAGGAGAGTCCCATCCGGACATGGGACGAAGTCTTCAATCTTGTATCTTCCTAGTCAACAGTCCGCCAAAGGATATAGTCCCGCTGTCCGGATACCCCTAATCCAGACTCCTCAAGAGCCCCGAACCAGGCTTCAATGACGATGAGTCCGCACGCAGTTTGTCTTCGCATTGCAAGGCGGGTTCTTCTCCAAACCCGACTACCGTTGAATAGTGTCCGCTTCCCATAAATGTTGCGCTTCTTGGCTTCCACGCCCAATAATGGCTATCTTCCACGGTCGAAGCGAATCGGTAGCTGTATGCTTTTACATTTGCCACCCTAGCTATGTGAATAAATTGTCTATTAAAGAGACGGGGATTCTCAGATCCAAATCACATCATCCTCCCCCAGCGAGCATTCATCAGAGCACGCCCGAAAAAATCCATCCCAACATGGCCGGCCATTGCAGCTCCTCCTCTCGCTCCCGTAGCCCTAAGCCCGGAGATTGGAAGAAGTGTTCCATCCCGCACAGTCAATTAGTGGAGTTACAGACCCAGGGATTTCTCCCTCCAGCGTATATGGTCCCCGTTCGAGCCAAGCTCGCCATCTATAATGGCGGGGAGCAAGCGGAGAGCTTTCCCAACCCCTCCAAGGGGGAGCGGGTATGCCTCGTCTCTTATTTATTAAGGGGACTTGGATTTCCAATCCATCCGTTCCTCCAAGGGCTCCTGGAGTTTTACGGCCTCCAGTTGCACAACTTCACTCCTGCTTCCATATTACACATCACTCGTTACGTAGCCCTTTGTGAGCTGTTTCTGGGCTGCGAAGCTCATTTCGCGCTGTGGAAGAAGCTATTCTGCCTTGTGCCCTGTACATAGAGGGGGTCAATATATCAAGTGGGCGGAGCCGAAATATGGCGCATCACCGTGGCCGGATACCTGTCCGGTACCCCGAAGAAGACGTCCGAAAACTGGCCTTCGGAGTGGTTTTATATGGAGGACGTCCCCCTTCCGGATCCTATTCTGATTGGTCTTCCCGAGTTCGACAATGCCCCTTTGAAGAAACACCGAAACTGGCGCCCACAGAGCCCTCAGGAGGAAGATAACAGGGACGTCCTTTACCTGATGGGCCGGATAAAGGTGTTGGCTAAATCAGGACTGATAATAACCGAGGTTATGTCAATATGCATGATGCGGGGGGTGCAGCCACTTCAATATCGAGGCCACCCCATGTGGCACTTCAACGGGGAAGATGATGCCACTCGCTGCGGGCGTAAGGGACCGGACTTAGTTGCTGCTCTAGCAAAAATTATGTCCGATTTGTATAAGGGAGAAGAAGAGGAGTTCCTCCGCGTTAAGCCACGGGATGGATTCTCCATGTACAACCCTCCAAGTTGGGTGAGTTGTCATTCTTTACCCCCATCCTTCCCGCATTCATCGTCGTACGTTTTTACCTTGTTGTTTCATGGCAGGAATTGCGAAAAGCTGTAAGGGAGGTCAACATCCCACGTCTACAACCGGAGGATCCTGGCCGGGCTCTCGACCCCGGCCTCGAAGAGGATCCGGACATATTTGTGGAGCTGATCGACAAGATATTCTACCAATTAAGCTGTGATGATGCCATGTTGGTCATTATAGCTGACTATCCTGGGCTACTCCCCGCCTCGCATGTAAGTAAAACCAGAGTCTCGTCTTCCTAGAAGGATCCCCTTTTATGCACTTCACCTACCGTACCTGTATGGTGTTTTGCAGGGAAGGCCCTCGGGACGCCATGCCAACCCAGGTGACTCGCCAACAAAGGCGCCGAAGCCGGGCAGGCTAAAAAGGAAGGCGGTCCGGACGGAGACGCCGGCGCAGAGGTATGATACAAAACCTCGCTCCGTGGTTGTCCTCTTGTAAAACATAATAACGCCCATGTTTCCTAGAAGGAAAAATGCTCGCCGGACTATATCCGGAGATGTTGCCGATCACGCCTCTACCAGTAGGGCTCCAGGGCCGGACATAGAGGCAGAAGCTAACACGGGACACGCGCCGGAGTGCTCCTCCTACGGAGGATGCGGATAAAATATTCGCTACAAATTCTGAAGTGTAGAGCGCCATGAATCACAGGCGTCTCCGGACCATGCTCCGTGACGCTTGTTTCTCCCAAGAGGCGTTTGATGCCTTCAACTCGGGAGACGCGTACATTCGTGCTGCTCAAAATGGTCTTGCTAGAGCCACGGACCAGTATCTAAAGGATATACGGGTAAGAAAATTTGATGATTATATATATCAGTAGCCCCTGAGACTTGAAATAGTTGGCACAACTGATTTAAGGATCATTATTTGTGCAGGTTCTTACAGAGAAGAATACCCAATTGTCTCAAGAGCTGGAAGAGTGCAAGGCCCGGCTACGGGCAGCAGTTGCCGCATTGAAGGAGTCCGAGAAGGCCCCCTCCGGTAACACTTGTTGCAAAGAATGATAGGTACCATATAGTATGCGGCATGCATGCAAATCTAACAATATATATTGCAGATGATTCTGGGGTGAATCCGGATGAGCAACATGCCATATGGCAGCTAAAGGTTGGCGAGCGCGTGCTTACGCAAGTTAGGCGGGAGAAAAATGATCTCCAAGATGCCAATACCCAGCTGAGCGTGGAACTGAAGGATGTTCGAGCCCATCTTGTGGACTCCGTGAAGGAGAATAAGCGGCTTCGACGCGGCATTTTCAGTAAGTGCTTGAACGGACTTTTGAAAGAATTCGGCGAAGAAGTCGGCTAACAGAGTTATGTTTGCAGGTATGCTGACGGGTCGTCCCGAGGAGGAGATGCCCGGGTCTGCGGGTGATCTTCTACCAGAACTCTCACAACTGCACGAACAAGTTCGGCAGGAGATGCAGGGTATTGCCCAGGCCTTGTGGCCATCTGTCTCCCTGCCAGGAGGCATTGGAGAGCTTGCAGAGAAGCTCAAGGGAGCACGGCGGCGCTTCCGATTATGGAAGATATCGGCCTGCCGTCAAGGTGCCAGGGAAGCCTAGGCCATGGTGAAGACGCGGTATACCAAGGCTGACCCAAACCACATGGCCGAGGTCGGACCTGTGGGGCCCGATGGGAAAGAGATCCCCATCAGTTTTGTGTATGACCAAGTAGAATTAGCCGCAAAGTATTCCCAATAGGATTGTAGGCTAGACAGCCTGTTGGATGGGATAGAAGAAGAATTTAGTCAGTCTAAGTGACTGTGTAATTTAAGTGACATGTATAATGTCTCTAGCCGGATTGTATCATTTGTCATGGCGGACCTTTTCGCTTCAACCTCGGGACCCGATAGTCCGGAGTGTATCCGAATACCCGCTCAGTTATGTAAAAACCGGGGTATGCGTGGAAACCAGGCGTAGGGGTCATAAGTGCTTGAACAGACAAGTACCCAACTAGCTATGTTATATTACATGGGTAGTACGAAACATCTTCCAGGGAGAATAGTTCCGTTAAGGGTTCCTTTCCCTGGGTACGCACGCCCTAATGTGCATGTCTGGACTGCGAGAAGAGATGCAGGCAAAAAAACATCTGGGGGCATGTATCAAAGTAAAGAAAAGTCATCTTTTGTTCACCGACCGAATATTCCCTTAAGAACACTAGCTTTCGGCTTCACCCAGTCTGAGGTACACATCCGGCTGACCCGGCAGTAACAATCGCAGAGGCGCTCCCCTTATGCCCTAACCGAATTAACAGGAACGTAGGGCATAAATACAAGAGCTAGGCAACCCAGCTTGGCCAAAACTTAAGTCATATCGATGCATATAATGGCGAAAAAAGGTACATGCGGAAGAATAACACATGTGCGGGGCATGAAGCCCAGAAAAATAGTTATATTAAGCTTCTGTATAAGAAGCCCCCAGGTATAATGAGCGCGGCTAGCGCGTTAATATTGTGTAGTCAAGACACAAGTTGGCCTTTTAAGGCCTTGAGGAGAAGGAAAAAGAAGGAAGAAAGAGAGAAAAGACAGATAATGTATATGCGAAAAATGGACAGGGGTAAGGAGACGAACATAGAGTCCGGCACTAGGCATAGAATCTTAGGAGTTTGGCTGCGTTCCATGGATTTGGCTCAAGTAGAATGTCTGATGCATCTGTCGGATTTCGGGTTCCGGCAGACCATCTAGGTTCGAACTCTGGGGTGCGCGCGGAGATCTCGCCCTCTACCTACCTGCACCTCGCCGCCTCGCTAGGATCTAAACTATGGAAAGAACAACACAAGAGACACAGGGTTTATACTAGTTCGGGCCACCATTGTGGTGTAATACCCTACTCTAGTTTGTGGTGTGGTGGATTGCCACTTGGGCCGATGATGAACAATACAAGGAAGAACAACCTCGTGAGGGTCTGTTCTTGGCTGCTGCGATGAACTGCTAGGGGGAGTTCAGTCGCTTCTCTCTCTCTCTCTCTCTCTCTCTATGCAATCTCCAAGATTTCTAGATGCCTCTGCCCTGTGGGTGGCTAGTCCTATTTATAGGCAAGGGCCCTGGGGCCTCTTCCCAAATATTGAGTGGGAAGGGCGCCAACAATTGGCTATTTTGAAGGGGAATATCTAGTACACTTATCCTGACTAAAGTTGGTCCTCGCCTGTCAAAGGCTCTGGTGGTGACGCCGGCTTGGGCTCCACGATGACTTCCTTCCTGCTGTTGCGACGGTCTTGGTCTCGTTGCACCGAAACGGATGCCTTTGCTTGATGCTCTCGCCTGCGCTTGCCCCCTTTGCACCAAAGAGGAAAGGAGGACACTGCGCGGGCTGGTGCCCGCCTGGCGCCCTTGGTCGTCATGGCTTGCGTCATAGGCACCTCGTGAGGTACCCCGCCTTGATCTCTCCGCCTCCTCGCGAGCCAGCCTGACGAGGCCGTGCCTGAGGAAGCTTCCTGTTGTCCGTCCCGCGAGGCTTGGCCCCTCGAGAGGGTCTTGAGCTTGTGCTGATGAAGATGGGCCTTCATGGGCCACCCCTTGAGCCACGCCAAGAAGGCGCAGCAGAGCAAGTCTGGGTACCCCTGCCCTGAACGCCGCAGAGAGCCCTCTGGGCCAAGGCGCGCCCGGACTTGGCTGAGCAATGAAGCGAAGGGGCAAGTGCGAAGCGCCGCGGGCCCTAACAGCCTGCGGCCTCGGGCGCCGCGCAGTTGATTGGACGTGGGCGGCCCTGTTCCACCACGCCTCCTTATTTTGCGCTCAGCTAGGCGGACCCGTGGTTGCACACAGTCGTCCCTCTTTTCGCTGCTTCGACCATCCCCTGCTCTTCCTCCTCTCGAGCTCCAGTCTCCGCTTCCAATCCAATCTCGAATCCACCCCCCTTCCGTCGCCATGGCTCCGAAGAAGAAGGGGAAAGGGAAGAAACCTGTGCCTGCCTCGCTCGGCCGTCGTCGCGGCTCCTCGCCTCGATCGGTCGATCATACTCAACCGAGAAGGCTTGGGCAAGGTCAGCCTGCTCTCGCCACCATCTTCAACGAAAAGGGAGGACGACGGCCTGGCCCGTGTCTCACTTCTCCATTGATGTAATAGTCACCGAGGTCCGGTATTTTGCCGACATACGTGGGCGGACTGGTTCCCCCCTTTTCCAATTTCTTCAACGCTGTGCTTTCCCATTACCAGATCCATATGATGCATTTGGGTCCTGAATCTATTACTCTTCTTGCCGTCTTCGCCTTTGTCTGTGAGGCAATCATGGGCATCGCTCCTTCAGTTGCCTTGCTGCGTCACTTCTTCTCTCTGCGCCTCATCGACCCCACCCAATGCTCGGGGTGCGTGAGCTTCATTGCCGCACCAGAAACAGCGGCTTCAGGGATTGATTTCAGTCTTCCTCAGCTCGCGCATGGGTTCCGCGAGCGGTGGCTGTACGTTTTTTTTGAGGAACCTCGATGGCTGTACGTGGATGTCGGGGTGCCCAGCCCCTGCTTTCGGAGCCAACATCTCCCGCTGTCCCCAATTCCGGCTGGGGCCAGGAGACGCTCACGAGCCCCCGGCTCGTCTTCGTCTGGCGTCGCTTCGCGTTCCTGAGGGCGCTCGACGTGACAGCACCCAAGGTGGTGAAGGAGTTCCTGCTATGCTGCATTGCCCCACTCCAGCGTCACTCCCGCCGGATGTGGGCCTTCAGCGGGCGTGGGGATCGCATGAGGCTCCAGGAGGAGGACCTGACGCCTGAAGCGCCGAGGAAGGTGCTCTTGGTCTTGACTGGGGACCCTTCCCCCGGCAGCATCCGGCAAGGTGGGGCTTTGTCAGGACCCCGATTCCAAGTCACATCGATCTAGCCGGTAACACCTCATATCACTTTGCGGCCTCACGCACGGTATTCCTACGGGTGTCGCCTTACCAAGGCCCGGGACCGTTTGCGCCTTTTGGCTCACGTGTATGATAGTGTCGCTAGCATCCATATGACAGAGAACCCAGGCCGACATGGCTAGTCGTGAATCCAAAGCGGCACTAACCCATGGGGACAGGCATACATGAATCACATCGAGCATGTCGGTCATCAACGTGTGAATCCAGGCTGTAGCTTTGGGCTATGAGACTCGGTAACCGGGCTGTAGCAAGCTAGGCAGGACTGGATGTCACCGCGTGACATTTCCCGAAGGGACAGAACACAGAACGAAGTGAAACACATGCCGCCAGTCAAGTGTCCAGAGTAGTAGTCTTTGGGCTAGCGGGACTCAGTGAACTGGCTGTAGCGGACTACTATCGCTCAGAAGCACTAGACTACATTTCCCCATAAGAGAGGCTGCCAAGGATAAACAACTAGATTGTCGGATCCCACACATACCAAGCATTTCAAACATACACACAATATGCTCAATATGTGTAAATACAACATGGCATCACAACATAACTCTATGACTCAAAGTATTTATTCATTAGGCTCAAGAGCTTAGATATTACAAACATGGGTCTCATGACCCAACACTCAGAGCATACAAGTCAAAGCACAAGCGGAAGCTTAACATGTCTGAGTACAGACATCTACAAATGAAAAAGGCTAAGAAGCCTGACTATCTACCAGATCCTGCCGAGGGCACAAGATCGTAGCTGAGGTAACAAGCTAAACGTCAAAGTCCACGTGGAACTACTAGCGAGACTGAAGTCTCTCTGCAAAACATAAAATAAGAAAACGTGAGTACAAATGTACTCAACAAGACTTACATCAGAACTAGCTACATATGCATCATTATCAACAAATGGGGGGTGGTGGGGTTTGACTGCAGCAAGCCAGCTTTGACTCGGTGGCTATCCTGAACTACGACTGCAAGTAACTCTTTTGAGGTGGCGCACACGAGTCCACATATTCACCAATCAATACACAACTACGGATCCGATCCCGTCTTCCTACGAGAACGCCATCCATAGCACTCACGCTTATCTTGCGCATTTTAGAGTATCCACTTTCACTTGTCTATGAACTGTTATAGGCAACCCAGAAGTCCTTTTCCGCGGACACGGCTATTCGAATAGATTATGTTAACCCTGCAGGGGTGTACTTCTTCACACACGCGTTCGCCACTTACCGCCATATACACGTCATGTATCTCGGCAAACTTCAAGCGGAAGCCTGGCGAGGGTGTCGGCCATGACCTGACTAACCACACAAGTCTCTAGTCCAGGTTTATCGCCTATTCGGGTTCCATCCGCGAGGAGATCCGACCGGAGTTTTGCTCACAGCCCCAAACGATGTGTGCAGGGTTCCCGAGACACCAAACGGGCGCCCGGTACACTGTGCCACGGTGTATCTACCACATCATAGCCCACCCCTAGGGTCAGCGCTACGCACGGCCTCCAACACATATCCTACAAACACCAGAAACTAGTTGCAACTCCTGGACAGAGGGCAAGGGCAGTTAATAAGTCGAGAGGGTCCATTGGTTTTGGGCCCAATGCGTGGTAGTAACTGTTTCATGGATCACAAACACAGAACTTAGTTCCTGAGTACGGCTGCAATGAGACAACCCACCATGTACTCCTACATGGCCTCTCACCGCTACCTTTACCAAATCGTGTTCACACACTTAGCTCACACACAGTAGGACATGTTCACACACCATTCCAATTCATTCCCGATGAATCAGACCTGACTCAACTCTAAGCAATAGCAGGCATGACAAACAAGCATGAATGAGTAGGCACAACAGGCTCAAACAACTCCTACTCATGCTAGTGGGTTTCATCTAATTACTGTGGAATGACAGGTCATGCAGAGGATAAAGGGGTTCAGCTACCGCAGCAGGTAACAGATGAATCGTTGTTGTCCTGGTGCAGTAAAAGAGAGCAAGAGCGAGAGAGTGAATGAACAAGGGGGTTTTGCTTGCCTGGCACTTCTGAAGATAATATAGCTCTTCATCGGTGTCATCGAACTCATCGTCGGAACCACGTCTATCGAGAGGGGACAAACACCGGCAACTGAGAAAGAACACAATCAATGCAATGCCACAATATGATGCATGATCATGACATGGAAATATGCTGTGATTTGAGCTAAAGCATCTAGCTATGATTTAAATGAAGTTGGTTTGAATACATGATTCAAATTCCAACTCCATATATGATTATTTAAATGCCCTTTATTTGTTTTGACCAAAACAGAGGACAAATATTGTTCAAACATGCATGAAAATGGTGCAGATGGATTCCTTGAATTTTTCTGATAATTTTTCATACATAAATTATTTGATTTGGAGCTACGGTTGAATTACTATGATTTTTAGAAGTTTTAGCTATTTTCTGAAATAAATAAATCGTTCAGATTTATTTAAAATCCAGAAAAGGGTTTATTAAGGCCAAGATCTTGCGTCATGCTGACCTCAAGAGGTCAATGCACCCGTCCAGTCAAACCTGGCCTGCGGGTCCCGCGTGTCAGTTTCACAGCTAATTAACGGAGTTAATTAGTGCTAAGTTAGATGCTAACCTAAGTTGATTAGGGCATGGGCCCACATGTTAGTGACTTAGCTGGTTAACTAAAAGTTAATTAGCACTAAACTAATTTAGCAGGGCTCTGGGCCCACTAGCCCGGACCTAGGGGAGGTCAACTGGGTCAACCCGGGTCAAACTCGCCGGAGTTGACCCGGGGCTCGTCGCCGGCGAGGCCAGAGACGGTGGAGGGGCTCGGGATTTGGCTCCCGGCGACCCAATCGACGGCTGAGCCCATCTACGAGGAGCTGGGGCTCACGCGCATCGTCTGGTGGGGTTAGCTTGGGCCGGGGTGGTCTAAGACGACGGCGGTGGCAACGGCAGCGGCGGCCGGAGTTCGGCCGAGCTCGGGGACAAGGCTATGGTGGCCGTGGAGTTGCGTGCTTGGCTCCCACGGCACCTACACGGCACGACGAGCACGTGGGTGAGCTCGGTTGGAGACTACGGTGATCGTGGCCACGGCGGCGAGGAGCTCAGGCGGCGGCGCGGTTCGGTGTCACATCCCAGGTAGACCATGCATTAGGGTGTGCATCATGTTTAAATTTCATCTGAATTTGAAATGGGAAGGCAGAAACCCTGTAACACCCCCCTTTAAAATAACTAGGGTTTACTAAAATTTAATTCAATGAATCCGAAATGCCCTTCAAAATGCTCATCCTCTTTGTTTGGGTTTAAGATCCATGTCAAAGAAGGTGGGACATTTTCTAGGTCACCCAAGGGTTCTAAATTTAATTCACAAAATTCTGAAATGGGCATTTTAAATTATGAAAATATTTTAAGTGTTCAAAATTGTTAAACTAAAATGTTCATGTTGGGAATATTCCAACTAGTGACCAGGAGCATTTTGGTAATTTTTGAAAGTGTTTTGGTATTTTAAAAACCCTAAACAGATTGCAGAAAATAGAAAAAGATAAAAAAGGAAAACCCTTACTGTCGCATGACTCCGGCCCACCCTGCTGCCCAGCCAAAAGCCAGCTGGCCAAACAGCTGCTTGGCTCGGCCAGCAGCAGGCTAATGCCGGCCAGCCGAGCGCAGGCGCCACGCACCTGGCCGCGCCGCCGCCCGCCCTCGCCGCCTCGCCGACCGGGGACGACCCACGCGTCGTCCCCGAACCCCAGACACCTCACTTCCCCGCCTCTCTCTCGCTCGCCCTCGACTGGCCGACGCCATCGCCGACACGCCACCGTCGCCGCCGTGCTCCCGCCGCCCCGCAGACTCGCCGCCATGTCCGCCGCTCCGCAGACCGAGTTACCCCTAGCCAGCTAGTCCCCTCGCCCAAGACCCCGAGGCCACTACTCCGACCTCGACCGAGTCCAAGGTCACGGAGATCCCCATCGTCGCCGCCGCCGATCAGTCCGCCCCGACCCCGACGAAGCTTCCTGCAGGTTCACTACGAACCTAGCTACCCCCTATCCTCTCCGTTCTCTCCTTCTTGCACCACAGCGAGCACCCGACGATCGCTCGAACCCACCGCCCTTGGCGCTCGTCAGCCGACGAGCCTCCGTCACCTTTTGGTCACTCCACTATGCCCATCGACTCACCACTCTCCAATGAGTCTAACCACGACTCCCGTGCCTCGCCGAGGCCGCTAACCCCTAACCCGTCGGTGGTCGAGCCTCGTCGCCGCCTCGACTCGTCGGGCGCCCACTCCGCCACCCCTCACCCAACCGACCCCACCAAACCCCGCGGCTCACCTCTAGCTACCAGAGGTGCTCCCAAGGCCCATTTGGAGCCCGAAAGTGCAAATGCACTTGCTCCGCGGCGTCTGGCCTCGGCCAAGGCTAGACGCCGGTGAGTTGACCCCACCAGGGCCTGCTGACCCTGGGTCGATGACAGTGGACCCCACCAGCTAATCTAATTAGGATTAGTTTTAATTAAAACTAATTAGTTAAACTAACTGACATGCGGGTCCCACTGGTCAGTTTGACCTGACGCCCGCTGACCCTGACGTCATGTTGACCTCATCTCGACGCATTAATTTAAATTCTGGAATTATTTCTATATACTAAAATCCGAATATAATTCAAATTTCAAATGCTTATAACTTTTATTCTATAACTCCAAATGCAAAGATTTATATATGAAAATTTATCAGAAAAATACACTCTATCCATTGGTACAAGTTTCATGCATGTTAAAACAAGTTAACTATGCTGAACAACCAGATTAAGATTTTGCACCATTAGGACTAACTCACATGATCTATCATCTGAACCTTTGGTCCAAATGAGATCATCCCCTGTCCTTTCAACTTGCATTAGGCCAACACACATTCATCTTGCCATGTCATAGCATGCATCATAATGTTGCACATTGGTTGTATGTTTATTTTGGTGTGTTTTCATGATAGGTTCTGCCTCAAGATAACCTCGATAACCCATCCAAGGGCAGTTCTCACCCCAGTTCCATCAGCAAGCAATTCATTGAACATTCCGATACAAACCCATGTTCTCGCTTCGCTCTCATTTTACTGCATTAAGACAACGCGATTCAACTGTTGTGTGCTGCGGTAGTTGAACCCACTTCCTTTGCATGACTGTCATTGCCACAAGAATTAGATGAAACCCACTAGTATGTGTAGGAGTTGATTGAGCCATGTTTGTGATTCCTACCATGCTATGCTTGCTATGCTTAGAGTTGTGTCGTCGGCTCATCGGGGTGATGAACTGGAGTGAAAGGTTGTGTTGGTTCGAGAGTGTAAGTGTTGAACACGATTTGGTAAAGGTATCGATGAGAGGCCATGTAGGAGTACATGGTGGGTTGTTTCATTGAAGCCGAACTTAAGAACTGAGATCTGTGTTTGTGATCCATGAACTAGCTACTACCACACATTGGGCCCAAACCAATGGACCCTCTCGGCTTCTTAACCACCCCTGCTCATAGTCCGGAGTTGCAAGTAGTTTCGTGTTTGTAGCATGTGGGGGGGCACGCAACGCTGACCTTAGGGGTGGGTTGTGTTGCGGTAGGCACTGCGGGTCTGTGTACCGAAAGTGCCCGTTTGGTATCTCGGGAACCCCGCACACATCGCTCGGGCTGTATGGGAAACCTCGGCCGGACTCCTCATGGATGGAACCCGAATAGGCGATAACTGGACTAGGGACTTGAGTGTTTAGGTAGGCTGTGGCCGACACCCACGCTGGGCTTCCGCTGAAGGTTGCGAGTACATGTCGGTAAACGCATTTATAAGTGGTGAGAGCGTGTGAAGAAGTATACCCCGCAGGTTAAATATGATCTATTGAATAGCCGTGTCCACGGAGAAGGACTTCGGGTTACCTATATCAGTTCATAGACAAGTAAATGGATACTACTAAAAGCCTCAAGATAAGTGTGAGTATCGTGGATGGCCCTCTCGGGGATGACGAGAGAGGATCCACGGTGGAGTATTGTGATGGTGGATAGTGGACTGTGTACGACAAAATGCTTTACAAAGTGTGTTTCAGAGGATAGCTTAGCCAAGAGTCAAAGCTGGCTTGCTGCATTTAACTCCACTCCTTCCTTGAGAATGTGCATGTATGATAGGATTCGTGGTAAGACTTGCTGAGTACTTTTGTACTCATGTTTGCTTAATCAATATTTTTCAGAGGACTATACCACCCCTCCGACGGATTCTATGTAGATGTTGACTTGACGAGTAAGCTAGCCACCTGTGGCGATCTAAGACTTGTGAAGGGCCATGTAGATAGAAAGGCTCCAACAAGCTTTCTTTCTTTCTAGAGTCTGTACTCTGACTACTTTGCTTCCGCATGTGCTTGTATGATTGTATGACTTGGGTGTTGGGTCATGTGACCCTATCTGTATGACTATGTTATGTATGGCTCCTCTGAGCCTCTTAAATAAAGTACTTGAGTTGTAGAGTTTTGTTGTGATGCCTTGTTGTATTTACTCATATCGGGCATATTAGTGTATGATTGAAATGCTTGGTATGAGTGGGATCCGACAATCTAGTTGTTTATCCTTGGCAGCCTCTCATATGGGGAAATGTAAGTCTTGTGCTTCGAGCGATAGTAGTCCGCTACAGCCCGGTTCACGAGTCCTGCTAGCCCAAAGACTACCGCTTGGACCCTTGACTGGCCGGCATGTGATTCATTTCGTTCCTATGTCTGTCCTTCGGGAAATGTCACGCGGTGATACTTTGAGTCCTGCCTAGCTGCTACAGCCCGGGATACCGGAGTCCTCATAGCCAGTGCTACAGCCCAAGTTCATACGCTGATGACCGACATGCTCAAGTGTTTCATGTATGCCTGTCCCCATAGGTTAGTGCCGCTTTGGGTTCACGACTAGCCATGTCGGCCCGGTTCTTTGTCATATGGATGCTAGCGACACTATCATATACGTGAGCCAAAAGACGCAAACGGTCCCGGCCATGGTAAGGCGACACCGTGGGAATACCGTGCGTGAGGCCGCAAAGTGATATGAGGTGTTACCAGCTAGGTCGATGTGACTTGGAATCGGGTCCCGACAGCGTTGGCATCGAAAGGGGCTGCTGTGAGGTCCGCTAAGCCAAACTGGTCAAGTTGAGTCTAGAAATGCTTTAGTTATATGTAGGGAATTGATTGTGGAGGAACGAAGGCTCTTTTACTCCTTTACCTTATGCCCTCTGATCTGAGTCATCCTCTTCTCATTCAACGTGGGTTTAGGACTAGGCTCTCTTTCTCTATCAGGTTCACGTGTTACTATCCGTAGTACCTTGTAGGATTGTCGGTTACATCCTCAGTTCAGTGTTACTAAATGTTAGTGTGCTACTACTTGAACCAGAACCCTGATATGATGTTGTTGAGTGGTTTTGCAAATCTGATTTTGAATGTCTCAAATTTGATTTGAGCATTTACAGATGTTATGCTGCCCGATTTTCCCTAGAAATTCTAATGCCTTTGCATTATGGCTGTGCTTTCAGATGGCCACCCGTTCCCAGAACCAAGTGGTTCGCCTGACCCGCTGCATTGATGTGTGCGGTCACACGGCCATGTTGGTTAGGGTGATGATTGAGGCTGGTTATCGATGGTATCCTGAGTATACCGTCGAGGAGCAGTTCAGGGATTTCAATCAAAGCCAATACCTATGCACGGTCCGGATTTATCCATCCTACCCCGGAGCTACTGAGCCACTTCACTGCTCCTATGGGCTCGGAATCACTATTGGAATGTCTGTACAAGATGCAGCCTATTCCATGATGACTATTATTCGAGCCAGACTGCTTTCTCGAGCAACACCGACTTCCGCTATATGCCAAGATCCTTCCCGGGCGCATGGCTACCTTGTGGTCTGTACAGTGATGCATCCCATGAGGACTCACCTCCGTACCACTCTTGAGTTCTTTGGAGGACAAGGACCGTGAGAACCGGGCCTTGCGATGGAGCTGTTTAATGCCCGCTCCCACCCTTTGGGCTACTCGACTAGGTTTGCACTGCCGTGCAAGCCGGATGTATGGACATGAGAGATCTGTACCTGTGGGCGAGTCTGCGGACTTCATGGAGTGGCGTGAGGTTGGAGGCATCACTCCTCCTCGTGGGCCTCTCTCGCCACCCTTTGTGGGTCCACGACCACATCCGAGTCCTTATGGTCCACAGGCCCCACAGATTGTCTGCTTTGCAGGCGACCATGTTCCACTTCAGTGCTGGGTGGTGACTTCTATGAGGACTACTATGGAGCTGCCTCGAGTTAGTAGTAGTATTGCTAGTATGGTACTAGTTGTGTTTCCACCGTCTGCGTGACTCGTGGAATACGACTTAGTGTGTATCATTCCGAAGTGTAGAAAATAATGTATAGAAGTTGGAATGCTTCCGATGAGATGTAACGCCTTTTCCTTATAGTTGTACTCCGTCAGCTTGTACTAAACTATGAATGGTGTGTATGACCGCTGGTATATATATATATGGCAGTTATATTACCATGTCATACGGATGAACATCTTTGCATTCCATACCGCCCATTACCTTCCGCACTTCCTTGTTAAATTCTGCCATCCTGGTTTAAACCTTTGCTTTGTCTCCCGTGATGGTCAACACTCGAATTCTCCTGCTGTTCCAGAGCGTGGAGAGGCCAGCAGCCGAAATGTGAATCTGCCGCAACCGCCATCTTTGGCTGAGGTGATGTCGAAGCGAACATAATAAGCGCTGAAACTAACCGCTTATTGGAGCGTATTGAACAAAACACAGCCCGCCACCAAGAAACGATGGGGTTTCACTCAATGATTTCGTCAAGCTTTATCCTCCAAAGTTCAAATGCTCCGTCGAGCCACTCGACGCCGATGATTGGCTCCGCAGATCCATCACAAGCTGCGCTCCGCCATCGTGTCCGAGGTGACAAAGTTACCTTTGCCGCCTACCATCCGGAAGGCCCCGCCGATCTACCGTGGGAAAACTATGAGGCTATGCGTCCGCTGGACAAGTTACAACTTGGGATGAATTGAGTGCCGCCTTCGCGAGCACCATATTCCGAAGGACTTATGGACCGCAAACGTGAGGAATTCTGCAGTTTCACCCAAGGCCGGCTGAACGTGGATGCCTACAGCCGTGAATTCGGGAGGTTAGCACGTTATGCTCCCAAGAAGTTTCTACCGATGCTAAGAAGCAAAGCGAGGTTCCGTAAGGGACTTAGCCCGAGTTACGCAGGATCTCCGTCTGCATGAATGTACCTCTTCTCGGCTAGTCAATAAGGCTATCGCCAGACTGGGCAGACTGATTTCAAGCTTCACGCAAGCACATCCGTGATTCGGATCATCATCCGCTCGTTCCCGAAGCGCGGGTTTGGGTTCCTAATACGGCTCTACCACCTGTACACCCCGAGGCCATCCTTCGAGGCTCGCCCCAATCAGCCGATTTTCCACCCAAGACATATGGAGGTCCAATCGCTAATGTGGCCCCACGGCCAAATGTGATCACTTGTTTCAAATGTGGAGAGACGGGCCACTATATTCGAGAGTGTCCCTGAACAACCCCAATCAAGCCGAAAGTCTGCTGGTCGCGGCAAGCCAGCAGAAAGGTTCCCTATGCCAAGCCAGCTTGCCACCGCCGTGGCCATGTCAACTATGTCTCTGCTGAAGAAACCTATGAGGATCCCAACGCCGTCCTCGATGACGCTTCTTGTTAATTGCCATCCGCAACTCGTTTTTTTGATCTTGGAGCATCTCATTCATTTATTTCGAGAGCTATGCTCGATTGCACAACACCACATTCTGCGACATGCCTACCTCCATGGAAATTAAACTCCTGGTTCTAGATGGCAAACCTCTAGAATAAGTCATGGAAATGAAATTCTTGTCGATGATTAGTCTTTCTCGCATCCTTAATAGCTCTCAAGTCCTCGGACATAAACATCATCTTGGGTATGGACTGGATGTCAGCCCATTATGCCAAGATTGATTGCTCGACTAGAACCGTTCAACTTACCCACCCTTCGGGCAAAACAGTGAATGTTTTAACCCGAGTGTCTAAGCGCCACTTTACTCCTTAAATGCCAACCCTCTTCCGGATCTCAAGATATTCCGTAGTCCGTGATTTCCGGATGTCTTTCGGAAGAACTGCCGGTATTCCACCGACAGGATGTCGAGTTTGTAATAGATCTTATTCCCGAACCGCCCCAATCTCTAGGAGACCTTATAAGATGGCACCCTAGAACTAGCTGAACTTAAGAAACAACTCGATGAGTCCTTGCAAAAGGGTTTCATCCGTCCTAGTTCATCTCCATGGGCTTGCCCGTCCTCTTCGTCAAGAAGAAGGATGGTACGGATCGGATGGTTGTAGATTACCGACCTGTCAATTTGGTCACTATCAAGAACAAGTATCCGCCCGGGATCAACGACTGTATGATCAGCTCGCTGGATCCTCGATCTTTCCAAGATGGATTTGAGGTTGGGCTACCATCAAATCAAAATCAGAACGGGGACATACCCAAAACGGCCTTTGTCACTCGTTATGGCCAATACGAGTACACCGTCATGTCCTTCGGTTTAACCAATGCTCCAGCCACCTTCTCTCGGTTAATGAACTCAATCTTCATGGAGTACTTGGATAAATTTGTCGTGGTATACCTCGATGATATACTCATCTACTCCAAGAATGAGGAAGAACATGCCGAACATCTAAGGCTAGTATTGATGAAACTTCGAGAGCACCGCCTTTATGCCAAATTCTCTAAATGTGAATTCTGGTTACCAGAAGTGACCTATCTAGGACATGTAATCTCGGTAAGGGTATTGCTGTCAATCCCGAGCGAAGTTCAAGCCGTCCTTGATCGACTCCACCTGAATCGGTAAAGCAAGTTCGAGTTTCCTCGGTTTAGCGAGCTATTGCCGCCGCTTCACGAGAATTCTCTAAAGTTGTTAAACCTCTAACCGAACTCCTCAAGAAAGATAAGAAGTTCGAGTGGACGCCACAGTGCGAGATCAGCTTTCAGGAACTGAAAAGACGCCTGACATCTGCTCCCGTACTTATACCACCAGATTTTTCAAAGGACTTTGTTATCTATTGCGACGCCTCGCGACAAGGACTAGGTTGCATACTCATGCAAGATCGTCATGTGATTGCCTACGCATCTCGACAGTTACGTCCACATGAGGATAATTATCCCACACGATCTAGAGCTTGCAGCAGTGGTTCATGCACTCAAAACCTGGCGACATTACCTCGGGTAATCGCTATAAATCTACACCGATCACCAAAGTCTGAAATATATCTTCACCCAACCGGATTTGAATCTCGGCAAAGACGTTGGGTCGAGTTGATTACAGATTTCGACTTAGGAATATCCTACACCCGTGCAAAGCTAATGTCATGGCTGACGACTAAGTCGCAAATCTTATCAGTAATAATTTGATGTTACAACAAGGTCAACCAATTCTCCACGAGGAATTTCGTAAGCTTAACCTTCACATTGTTCCTCGAGGATTCCTTTCCACCCGGTGGCGAAACCTACCCTTACGGATCAGATCATCAAAGCACGAAGGTAGATCCGGAATCTCCGTGATCAAGAGAAACATCAAGAAAGGAGTCGCAGATTGTTTCTCCATTGATGAACAAGGTGTCGTGTTCTTTGGAGACCGTCTAGTGGTTCCCAAGGTGCGCAACCTGAGGCGATTGATCCTTAAGGAAGCTCATGACTCTCCTCTCACCATTCATCCTGGTAGTACTAAAATGTATCAAGATCTACGCCAGAGGTTTTGGTGGACTAGGATGAAGAGAGAAATCGCTCAATACATTGCTAACTGCGACGTTTGTCGTCGAGTTAAAGCGGAGCATCAACGGCCTGCTGGTACCCTTCAACCTTTGGACATTCCTGAATGGAAATGGGATAAAATCGGTATGGATTTCATTACCGGGTTTCCCAGGACCAAGAGAGGGAATAACGCTATCTTCGTCATTGTTGATCGCCTTTCCAAAGTAGCCCACTTCCTACCTGTTCGTGAGAGTATAACCGCTAGCCAGCTAGCTGAATTGTACATCTCCTAATAGTGTCTCTTCATGGTGTCCCATTGAAATTACCTCGACCGTGGTAGTCTCTTCACCTCTCGATTTTGGGAAAGTTTCCAAACGCTATGGGGACTCGCTCTCCTTTAGCACCGCTTTCCATCCCCAATCAAGTGGTCAAGTAGAACGAGTCAATCAAATCTTAGAGGATATGCTTGAGCTTCTGTCATCTCTTTCGCATGAATTGGGAGAAATGCCTTCCATTCGCCGAAGTTCGCTTATAACAACAGTTATCAAGCCACAGGCAAAGCCCTTTCAAGTTCTTTATGGACGAAAATGTCGAACGCCTCTTAATCTGGTCGAAACCGGGAGAGACAACTCTTTGGCCCGGATATGATTCAGAAGCCGAGGAACAGGTTCGCGTTGTTCGTGAGAATTTGAAAACAGCCCAATCTCGTCGGAAGAGTCAATATGATCGCAAACATAAGCCCATGGCTTATGAAATTGGCGAGAAGGCTTACCTCCGGTTTCTCCTTTAAAGGAACCCATCGATTCGTATCAAGGGCAAGTTGGCTCCTCGTTACATTGGACCCTTTCGCATTCTCGCCAAACGAGGGAAGTTGCCTACCAATTGAACTACCTCCGCATCTTTCCAAGGTCCATGATGTCTTCCACGCTTCCCAACTCAGCGTTGCTTCTCGGATCCTATCCGTGGAGTGGACCACTAAACGCTTGATCTCCAAGATAACCTCACCTATCGAGAGTACCCCATTCAGATCCTCGATCAAACCGAGCGCACCACTCGACGCCGGAATATCAAGTTTCTAAAGGTTCAATGGTCAAACCATTCCGAGCAAGAAGCAACTTGGGAAAGGGAGGATCGCCTTCGACTTGAGTACCCCACCTTTTTCAAGAATAGATTCTAAATCTCGGACGAGATTCTTTTGAGTGGGGGTGAGTTGTCACATCCCTGTAGACCATGCATTAGGGTGTGCATCATGTTTAAATTTCATCTGAATTTGAAATGGGAAGGCAGAAACCCCGTAACACCCCCCTTTAAAATAACTAGGGTTTACTAAAATTTAATTCAATGAATCAAATGCCCTTCAAAATGCTCATCCTCTTTGTTTGGGTTTAAGATCCATGTCAAAGAAGGTGGGACATTTTCTAGGTCACCCAAGGGTTCTAAATTTAATTCACAAAATTCTGAAATGGGCATTTTAAATTATGAAAATATTTTAAGTGTTCAAAATTGTTAAACTAAAATGTTCATGTTGGGAATATTCCAACTAGTGACCAGGAGCATTTTGGTAATTTTTGAAAGTGTTTTGGTATTTTAAAAACCCTAAACAGATTGCAGAAAATAGAAAAAGATAAAAAGGAAAACCCTTACTGTCGCCAGCCTCGGCCCACTGCCTGCCCAGCCCAAACAAGAGTCGGCCAATGAGCTGCTTGGCTCGGCCAGACAGCAGGCTGGTCCGGCCGGGCGAGCGCAGGGCGCCACGCACTGCCGCCGCCGCCGCCCTCGCCGCCTCGCCGACCGGGACGACCCACGCGTCGTCCCCGAACCCCCCAGACACCTCACTCCCCCCGCTCTCTCTCTCGCCGCCGCCCTCGCCGACGCCATCGCCGACACGCCACCGTCGCCGCCGTGCTCCCCCGTCCCGCAGACTCGCCGCCATGTCCGCCGCTCCGCGACCTGCATTACCCCTAGCCAGCTAGTCCCCTCGCTCCAAGACCCCCGAGGCCACTACTCCGACCTCGACCGAGTCCAAGGTCACGGAGATCCCCATCGCCGCCGCCCAGATCAGTCCGCCCCGACCCCGACGAAGCTTCCTGCAGGTTCACTACGAACCTAGCTACCCCCTATCCTCTCCGTTCTCTCCTTCTTGCACCACAGCGAGCACCCGACGATCGCTGAACCCATCGCCCTGGGCTCGTCAGCCGACGAGCCTCCGGTCACCTTTTGGTCACTCCACTATGCCCATCGCACTCACCACTCTCCAATGAGTCTAACCACGACTCCCGTGCCTCGCCGAGGCCGCTAACCCCTAACCCGTCGGTGGCCGAGCCTCGGTGCCGCCCGACTCGTCGCCGGGCGCCCACTCCGCCACCCTCACCCAACCGACCCCACCAAACCCCGCGGCTCACCTCTAGCTACCAGGGTGCTCCAGCGCCCATTTGGAGCCCGGAAAGTGCAAATGCACTTGCTCGCCGCGTCTGGCCTCGGGCCGTGCTAGACGCCGGTGAGTTGACCCCACCAGGCCTGTTGACCCTCCGGGTCGATGACAGTGGACCCCACCACTAATCTAATTAGGATTAGTTTTAATTAAAACTAATTAGTTAAACTAACTCGACATGCGGGTCCCACTGGTCAGTTTGACCCGGACGCCCCGTTGACCCTCGACGTCATGTTGACCTCATCTTCGACGATTAATTTAAATTCTGGAATTATTTCTATATACTAAAATCCGAATATAATTCAAATTTCAAATGCTTATAACTTTTATTCTATAACTCCAAATGCAAAGATTTATATATGAAAATTTATCAGAAAAATACACTCTATCCATTGGTACAAGTTTCATGCATGTTAAAACAAGTTAACTATGCTGAACAACCAGATTAAGATTTTGCACCATTAGGACTAACTCACATGATCTATCATTTGAACCTTTGGTCCAAATGAGATCATCCCTCGTCCTTTCAACTTGCATTAGGCCAACACACATTCATCTTGCCATGTCATAGCATGCATCATAATGTTGCATATTGGTTGTATGTTTATTTTGGTGTGTTTTCATGATAGGTTCTGCCTCAAGATAACCTCGATAACCCATCTCAAGGGCAGTTCTCACCCCAGTTCCATCAGCAAGCAATTCATTGAACATTCCGATACAAACCCATGTTCTCGCTTCGCTCTCATTTTACTGCATTAAGACAACGCGATTCAACTGTTGTGTGCTGCGGTAGTTGAACCCACTTCCTTTGCATGACTGTCATTGCCACAAGAATTAGATGAAACCCACTAGTATGTGTAGGAGTTGATTGAGCCATGTTTGTGATTCCTACCATGCTATGCTTGCTATGCTTAGAGTTGTGTCGGTCGGCTCATCGGGGTGATGAACTGGAGTGAAAGGTTGTGTTGGTTCGAGAGTGTAAGTGTTGAACACGATTTGGTAAAGGTATCGATGAGAGGCCATGTAGGAGTACATGGTGGGTTGTTTCATTGAAGCCGAACTTAAGAACTGAGATCTGTGTTTGTGATCCATGAACTAGCTACTACCACACATTGGGCCCAAACCAATGGACCCTCTCGGCTTCTTAACCACCCCTGCTCATAGTCCGGAGTTGCAAGTAGTTTCGTGTTTGTAGCATCTTTGGGGCCGCACGCAACGCTGACCTTAGGGGTGGGTTGTGTTGCGGTAGGCACCGTGGGTCGTGTACCGAAAGTGCCCGTTTGGTATCTCGGGAACCCTGCACACATCGCTCGGGGCTGTATGGGAAACCTCGGCGGACTCCTGCGGATGGAACCCGAATAGGCGATAACCGGACTAGGGACTTGAGTGTTTAGGTAGGCTGTGGCCGACACCCACGCTGGGCTTCCGCTTGAAGGTTGCGAGTACATGTCGTAAACGATTTATAAGTGGTGAGAGCGTGTGAAGAAGTATACCCTGCAGGTTAAATATGATCTATTGAATAGCCGTGTCCACGGAGAAGGACTTCGGGTTACCTATATCAGTTCATAGACAAGTAAATGGATACTACTAAAAGCCTCAAGATAAGTGTGAGTATCGTGGATGGCCCTCTCGGGGATGACGAGAGAGGATCCACGGTGGAGTATTGTGATGGTGGATAGTGGACTCGTGTACGACAAAATGCTTTACAAAGTGTGTTTCGTAGGATAGCTTAGCCAAGAGTCAAAGCTGGCTTGCTGCATTTAACTCCACTCCCTTCCTTGAGAATGTGCATGTATGATAGGATTCTGTGGTAAGACTTGCTGAGTACTTTTGTACTCATGTTTGCTTAATCAATATTTTTCAGAGGACTATACCACCCCCTCCGACGGATTCTATGTAGATGTTGACTTGATTTAGTAAGCTAGCCACCCAGGTGGCGATCTAAGACTTGTGAAGGGCCATGTAGATAGAAAGGCTCCAACAAGCTTTCTTTCTTTCTAGAGTCTGTACCCAGACTACTTTGCTTCCGCATGTGCTTGTATGATTGTATGACTTGGGTGTTGGGTCATGTGACCCCTATCTGTATGACTATGTTATGTATGGCTCCTCGGAGCCTCTTAAATAAAGTACTTGAGTTGTAGAGTTTTGTTGTGATGCCTTGTTGTATTTACTCATATCGGGCATATTATGTGTATGATTGAAATGCTTGGTATGAGTGGGATCCGACAATCTAGTTGTTTATCCTTGGCAGCCTCTCATATGGGGAAATGTAAGTCTTGTGCTTCGAGCGATAGTAGTCCGCTACAGACCGGTTCACGAGTCCTGCTAGCCCAAAGACTCTTGCTTGGACCCTTGACTGGCCGGCATGTGATTCATTTCGTTCCTATGTCTGTCCTTCGGGAAATGTCACGCGGTGATACTTGGAGTCCTGCCTAGCCTGCTACAGCCGGGATACCGGAGTCCTGTTAGCCAGTGCTACAGCCCAAGTTCATACGCTGATGACCGACATGCTCAAGTGTTTCATGTATGCCTGTCCCCATAGGTTAGTGCCGCTTTGGGTTCACGACTAGCCATGTCGGCCCGGGTTCTTTGTCATATGGATGCTAGCGACACTATCATATACGTGAGCCAAAAGACGCAAACGGTCCCGGGCCATGGTAAGGCGACACCCGTGGGAATACCGTGCGTGAGGCCGCAAAGTGATATGAGGTGTTACCAGCTAGGTCGATGTGACTTGGAATCGGGGTCCTGACATTCGGTCATCGTCGAAACGACGGCTGCAGCGAGAAGCTGAGCACAGGAGCAATGGGAGGAGGTGGAGAAGCTCACGGCGAATCCAATGAGCGCGAGAGCGAGGTCGGGGACGGCCCAGTAGCTCCCGAATAGAAGGCGAGGATCCACGGTGGCCGGCGAGGAAAACGACGACGGGGGCGGCGTTGTGGCGCGTCCAGGGCCTCGTGGGTCGTCGAGGGGGTCAGGGACGTCGAGGCGGAGCTAGTAGGCGCGGCGAGGGGGCGAGGGGGAGGCGGTGGCCGCGGTGGTGACGGTCGGCGGCGACGACAACGTTCGGTGGCGCCGCGGGAGAGAGCAGAGGAGGGGGAAGGAGCACGGGAGAGGGTGAGAGAGCTCCAGGGGGGGTGCGTGGCATCGCGAGGGAGGTCTAGGCCGACCAGAGGGAAGCGGCAAGCAGGAGGTGGCGTGCGGTGGCCGTGCGCGGGTCGAGCACGCGCTGTGCATCCGACTGGCGGGAGGAAGAAGACCTCCCTGCCCCGGGTGGGCTGGGCCGGCCAGATGGGCTGCCAGGTGAGCGCTAGGTAATCCTTCTCTCTCTTTCAAACTGTTTCCTATTTTGTTTTTGTTTTCTAATTATTTGCCTCTGTTTTGAGCTTAGGAAAAATACCAAGGCATTTCCTAAAATCCTGAAAATATTCATGGACACTTGCTGAATTATTTCAGTGGCCCAAAAAATAGTTCCAACATTATTTGAACATTTAAATTATTTATAGTATTTAAATGCCCAAAGTCAAATACAATAAGATTTAATTCAAAAATCGAGAATGGCCTATAAATATGTTCATCATTTTTGGAAGAGGTTTTCACCGTCAACAGGAATCATGAACATTTCCAAAGGGCATTCTGGGTCATTGAAAATATTTTTATTGAACCTAGTTGAATTTCATTTGGTGCTAGGGTTTCAACAATCCCCATTTCAAATTTCTTTGGAAAGAACATGATGGCATGATGAACAATAAAGTCAAGCAATGGCTGAACTGGGGATGTGACAGCTCATCCCCCACTAAACAAGAATCTCGTCCCGAGATTCAAGACGTGAGGTAAGAAGACAGAGGGGCACAAACTAACACGGTCTTCACGATCCAGGTTACACTTCATAGGAACGTTGACATGATCACCATCTCTGGAGCTGAGAGGCAAAACCTGCATCAGGAGGGACAGAAGAAACAATTTGACGAGGGTTTCAAAGTAGCAAGGGAAATTGCCATGATTCCAAAACGGGGCACCTCAGGGAAGGTGACTCGAAGAACTATTGTCACATCCTAGCTAGTCCTTGCATTAGTGTGTGCATCATGTCTAAATTTCATTTGAATTTGAAATGGGGAAGACAGAAACCCCAGAACCCCTTCTGAATCCAACTAGGGTTTACTAAAAATTATTTCAATGAACCTGACATGCCCTTCAAGAATGCTCATCACCTTTGCTTTGGTTCAGAGCCTCTGCCAAAAGTGGTGCACAATTTTCTAGGTCATCCTAAGGTTGTTGAATTAAATAATAGCTATTTGAGTTTGGGCATTTAAAATTATATAAAATACTGCAAATGCCCAAATATTCCCAAACAGAAATGTTTCATGTTGGAAATATTCCAACTATGGACCAGGTCCAGTTTGGTGATTTTTGAAGCTGTTTAAGTATTTTTAAAAACTCCACAAAGTTGCAGAAAAATAGAAAAAGAAAAACAAATAGAAAATCTTACCTGGCGCCTACTAACCGGCCCACCTGCCGGCCAAGCCCAGCTGCCGCGCCAGCGAGCTGCTTGGCTCGGCCAGGCAGGTAGGCAGGTGCTCGGCGGCGAGCACCGCATGCACGCCACGCGCCTGGCCGCCGCATCGCCGCTTCCCTCCTCGAGCGACCGATGCGGTTCGCTCCCCCTTTCTCCCCGACCCCTCGGACATCTCCTCTCCTCCCGGCTTCTCTCTCGCCTCGCCATGGCCGACGCCACCGCCGCCAAGACCATCGCCAGTGCTTGCGCTCCCGCCGTCCGTGCTCCTCCTCACTGTGTCTAGGAGCTCCGCCACCCTCCTCTACCACGAGCTAGCCGAGCCCGCATGCTCGAGTGACCCGAGTCCACCACACCGACTCGCCTGACCTCGCTGTCGCGGAGATCCCCTTCAACGCCCGCTGTCGCAACAGTCCGTCCCCGACCACGCCGGTTGCCTCCACGAGTGCCCCTGTGAGCCTAGATACCCCCTTCCTTCCTCTCTCGCTCTTGAGTCGTAGTGACCGAACGGAGATCAACCGCACCGCCGCCCTGGAGCTCGTCGCCGACGCGTGCTCCCGGCCACCCTCCGCCACCTCTTGGTGTCCATCGCATTCACCACACTCCGTAGCACCTAACCAACTACTCCGCGCACCTCACCGAACACCCTAGCCTCGAGTTCGCCTTCAGCCAAACTCCGGCGGCCGCCTAGGTCGTCACCGGCGCCGATTCCGGCCGCCCCGACCCCATCCACCAAGAGCTGCGGCTCGACCCCAGCTCCACCTAGATGCCCTCCGCGACCCATTTGGTCGCCGGAATGGCCAAATCCACTTCCACCGCCGCGTCGGGCTCGCCGGCGGCTAAACGCCGGTGCAGCCGACGTTGACTTTGATCACGGGTGGGCCCTGGTTGACTCTGATGAGTCAATGACAGGTGGGGCCCAGCCCTGTTAACTAAATAGGATTAGTATTAATTAAATTTTAGTTAAACTAATTATGCTGACAACCTGGACCCACTAGTCATGTTTGACCTGGACGTCTCCGTTGACCACAGCGTCGTCACCCTCGACGATTCTTGACGCAAATAAATTAATTCTGGATTTATTCTATTATAGAAAATTCGAATATAGTTCAAACTTCAAAATTCATAACTATTAATCAGAACTCCAAATGCAAAGATCTATATATGAAAAATGATCAGAAAAATCCATTCTATCCATTGGTACAGGTTTCATGCATGATAAAACAAGTTAACCTTGCTGTTTAAGCAGAATAAGATATTACACCTTTAGGGTTATTTTAATGAGCTAGCATTTGAATCTTTGATTCAAATGAGTTCATCCTTTTGTTTCAGCTTGCATTAGGCCAACACACATCCATATTGCCATGTCATAGCATGCATCATATTGTTGCATATTGCCATGTGTGTTTATTTTGGTGTGTCTTTCGTGATAGGTTACGCCTCGAGGATAATCTCGAATATCCGTGCGAAGGCAGTATCCTACCACCACTCCATCGTGCAAGCAACCCATTGATCATTCCGATACAAACCCATGTTCTCGCTTCGCTCTTGTTTACTGCATTAAGACAACGTGGTTCAAACTGTTGTGTGCTGCGGTAGTTGAACCCACTTCCTTTGCATGACTGTCATTGCCACAAGAATTAGATGAAACCCACTAGTATGTGTAGGAGTTGATTGAGCCATGTTTGTGATTCCTACCATGCTATGCTTGCTATGCTTAGAGTTGTGTCAGTCGGCTCATCGGGATGATGAACCGGAGTGAAAGGTTGTGTCGGTTCGAGAGTGAAAGTGTTGAACACGTTTTGGTAAAGGTATCGATGAGAGGCCATGTAGGAGTACATGGTGGGTTGTTTCATTGAAGCCGCCCCTAAGAACTGAGTTCTGTGTTTGTGATCCATGAAACAGTTACTACCACGCATTGGGATCCTTAATTGACCCTCTCGGCTTCTTAACCACCCTTGTTCTCAGTCCGGAGTTGCAAGTTGTTTCGTGTTTGTAGCATGTTGGGGCCGCCGCAACGCTGACCTTAGGGGTGGGTTGTGTTGCGGTAGGCACGTGGCCCGTGTACCGAAAGTGCCCGTTTGGTATCTCGGGAACCCTGCACACATCGCTCGGGCTGTATGGGAAACCTCGGCGGACTCCTCATGGATGGAACCCGAATAGGCGATAAACCTGGACTAGGGACTTGAGTGTTTAGGTAGGCTGTGGCCGACACCCACGTTGGGCTTCGCTTGAAGGTTGCGAGTACATGTCGTGTAAACGGCGGTAAGTGGTGAGCGCGTGTGAAGAAGTACACCCTGCAGGGTTAATATGATCTATTGAATAGCCATGTCCACGGAGAAGGACTTCGGGTTACCTATATCAGTTCATAGACAAGTAAATGGATACTACTAAAAGCCTCAAGATAAGTGTGAGTATCATGGATGGCCCTCTCGTGGGTGACGAGAGAGGATCCTGGTGAGAGTATTGTGATGGTGATTAGTGGACTCGTAATGCGACAAATGCTTTCCAAGTGGTGTCACGTGGGATAGCTTAGCCAAGAGTCAAAGCTTGCTTGCTGCAAATAACTCCACCACCTTCTTGAGAATTTGCATGTATGATAGGATTCGTGGTAAGACTTGCTGAGTACCCCTGCACTCATGTTTGCTTAATTAATGTTTTTCAGAGGACAACACTGCCCCTCCGATGGGTTTTATGTAGACCTTGACATCGACGAGTGAACTAGCCACCCGGTGGTGATCCAAGGCTTGTGAAGGGCCACTTTGAGATAGAAGGGCTTCACAAGCTTTCTTTCTTTCTAGAGTCTCGTACTCGAGACTAGTTTGCTTCCGCATGTGCTTGTATGTTTGTATGACTTGAGTGTTGGGTCATGTGACCCCTACCTGTATGGATATGTTATGTATGGCTCCTTGGAGCCTCTTAAATAAAGTACTTTGAGTTGTAGAGTTTTGTTGTGATGCCTTGTTGTATTTACTCATATCGGGCATATTGCGTGTATGGTTGAAATGCTTGGTATGAGTGGGATCCGACAAACTAGTTGTTTATCCTTGGCAGCCTCTCATATGGGGAAATGTAGTCTCGTGCTTCTGAGCGATAGTAGTCCGCTACAGCCCGGTTCACCGGAGTCCTGCTAGCCCAAAGACTACTTGCTTGGACACTTGACTGGCGGCATGTGTTTCACTTCATTCCTATGTCATCCTTCGGGAAATGTCACGCGGTGATATTTGGAGTCCTGCCTAGCCTGCTACAGCCCGGGATACCGGAGTCCTGTTAGCCCAGTGCTACAGCTCGAATTCATACGTTGATGACCGACATGCTCGATGTGATTCATGTATGCCTGTCCCCATAGGTTAGCGCCGCTTTGGGTTCACGACTAGCCATGTCGGCCCGGGTTCTTTGTCATGTGGATGCTAGCGACACTATCATATACGTGAGCCAAAAGGCGCAAACGGTCCCGGGCCATGGTAAGGCGACACCCGTGGGAATACCGTGCGTGAGGCCGCAAAGTGATATGAGGTGTTACCGGCTAGGTCGATGTGACTTGGAATCGGGGTCCTGACAGTGTTGGCATCAGAGCAGGGCTGCCTGTAGGTTCGCTAAGCCAAACTGGTCGATGTTGAGTCTACAAATGCTTTAGTTATATGTAGGGGAATTGATTGTGGGAGGGAACGTAAGGCTCTTTTTTACTCCTTTACCTTATGCCCTCTGATCTGAGTCATCCTCTTCTCATTCTACTTGGGTATAGGACTAGGCTCTCTTCTCTCTATCAGGTTCACGTGTTACTAATCCGTAGTAACTTATAGGATTGTTGGTTACATCCTTAGTTCAGTTTCTACTACTTTTAGTATGCTATCGTTGAACAGAACCTTGATATGATGATGTTGAGTGGTTTTGCAATCTGATTATGAATGTCTCAAATCTGTTTTGAGCATTTACAGATGTTATGCTGCCCGATTTTCCTAGAAATTCTAATGTCTTTACATTGTGGCTGTGCTTTCAGATGGCCACCGTCCCCGTAACCAAGTGGTTCGTCGACCCGTTGCATTGATGTGTGTGGTCACACGGCAATGTTGGTTCGGTGATGATCGAGACCGTTACCGATGGTATCCTGAATATACCGCCGAGGAGCAGTTTAGGATTTTAATCAAAGCCAATATCTGTGCACGGTCAGGATTTATCCATCTTATCCCGAGCTACTGAACCGCTCCACTCGTTCTTATGGACTTGGGATCACTATTGGGATGTCCATGCAAGATGCAACCTATTCAATGATGACTATTATTCGGGCGAACTGCCTTGCCGGGCAACACCGATTTCCGCTATATGCCAAAGATCCTCCACGGGCGCATGGTTACCTTTGTGGTATGTACAGCGATGCATCCCATGAGGACTCACTTCTTCGCACCACTACGGAGATCTTTGGAAGACAAGGACCGTGAAAACCGGCCTTGCGTATGGAACTCTTTAATGCCCGCCTGATCACTGGGCTACTCTGACTCGGTTTGCACCTGCCGTGCAAGCCGGATACATGGACATGAGGGACTTGTACCCTGTGCGGGCTGGTCTGCCAGACTTTATGTAGTGGCATGAGGTTGGAGACATCACCCCTCCTCGTGGACCTCGTCTGCCGCCGATTGTTGGACCACGGCCACATCCGAGTCCCTATGGTCCGCAAGCTCCACGGGATCGTTTCTTTCCAGATGATCATGTTCCACTTCCAGGCTTGGGTGGTGACTTCTATGAGGACTACTACGGAGTTGTCTGAGTTAGTAGTAGTATCCCTAGTATTGTAATAGTTGTATTTCCACCGTCCTGCGTGACTTGTGGAATATGACTTAGTGTGTATCATTCCGGAAGTGTAGAAAAATAATGTATAGGAGTTTGGAATGCTTCCGATGAGATGTAACGCCTTTCACTATAGTTGTACTCCGTCGGGCTTGTACTAAACTATGAATGGTGTGTATGACCGTTGGTATATATATGGCAGTTTTTATATTACCATGTCATACGGATGAACATCGTTGCATTCCGTGTTATCCATTACATTCCGCACTTCCTTGCTAAATTCTGCCATCCTGGTTTAAACCGTTGTTTTGTTTCCTAGGATGGTCAACACCCGCAACAATCCTGCTGCTCCGGAGCAAGGAGAAGCCAGTGCAGCCAGGAATGTAAATCTGCCTCAACCGCCATCTTTGGCCGAGGTTATGCTGGAAGCAGAACGCAATAAGCGTGAGATCAATCGCTTACTGGAGCGGATTGAGCAAAACACCGCACGCCAGCCAAGAAATGATTTGGTGTCACTTAATGACTTCGTCAAGCTGTATCCACCGAAGTTCAAATATTCCGTTGAGCCTCTCGACGCGGATGATTGGCTTCGCAAAGATCACCCACAAGCTGCGTTTCGCCAATGTGGCTGAAGCTGATAAGGTTACTTTTGCCGCTTATCACCTCGAAGGCCCTGCTAGCCTTTGGTGGGAGAATTATGAGGCTATGCGTCCGGTTGGACAAATTACTACTTGGGCTGAATTCAGTGCCGCTTTCCATGAGCATCACATCCCAGAAGGTCTCATGGATCGCAAGAGGGAGGAATTCTGCAATTTCACCCAAGGTAGGCTGACTGTGGATACTTACAGCCGTGAGTTTGGAAACTTAGCACGTTATGCTCCTGAAGAAGTTTCTACCGACGCCAAGAAGCGGGCAAGGTTCCGCAAGGGACTCAGCCCGAAGCTTCATTGTGACCTTCGTCGCACGAGTGCACCTCTTTTCGAAGTTAGTCAATAAGGCTATCGGTCTGAAACCGGACGGTCGACTTCAAGCTTCACGCAAGCACGTCCGTGACTCGGTTCTTCATCCGCTCGATCTCGAAGCGCGGGTTTGATTCCAAATCTGCTCGCCACCTGTGTTCACCCCGAGGCCATCCTTTGAGGCGCCTCGCCCCAACCAGCAGATGTTCCGCCTAAGACTTATGGAGGCCCGCTGCTAATGCTGCTCCACGCCCCAATATGATAACCTGCTTCAAGTGGAGAGACGGGCCACTACATCCGTGAGTGTCCCCAAAACAACCCCAGTCAGATTGGAAAGTATGCTGGCCGTGGCAAGCCAGCAGGAAAGGTGCTCTATGCTAAACCAGCTGCCACTGCTCGTGGCCATGTCAACTATGTTTCAGCTAAGGAAACCTATGAGGACCCCAACGTCGTTCTCGGTACGCTCCTTGTTAATTGTCATCCGGCAACTGTTCTTTTTGATACTGGAGCATCTCATTCATTTATTTCGAGAGCTATGCTCGATTGCACAACACCACATTCTCGTGACATGCATACCTCCATGGAAATTCAGACCCCGGTTCTAGATGGCAAACCTCTAGAATAAGTCATGGGAATGAAATTCTTGTCAACAGATTAGTCTTTCTTGCTTCTCTAATAGCTCTCAAGTCCTCGGACATAAACACCATCTTGGGTATGGACTGGATGTCAGCCCATTATGCTAAGATTGATTGCTCTACTAGAACTGTTCAACTCACCCATCCTTCGGGCAAGACAGTTAATGTTTTAACCCGAGTGTCAAGCGCCGACTTTACTCCTTAAATGCCAACCCCCTTCCAGACCTCAAGATATTCCGGTAGTCCGTGATTTCCCGGATGTCTTTCCAGAAGAACTGCCAGGTGTTCCACCTGACAGGGATGTCGAGTTCGTGATAGATCTTGTTCCCGGAACCATCCCAATCTCTAGAAGACCTTATAAGATGGCACCCCTAGAACTAGCCGAGCTTAAGAAACAACTCGATGAGTCCTTGCAAAAGGGTTTCATCCGTCCTAGTTCATCCCCATGGGCTTGCCCCGTCCTCTTCGTCAAGAAGAAGGATGGAACGGATCGGATGGTTGTGGATTACCGACCTGTTAATTTGGTCACTATCAAGAACAAGTATCCGCTCCCCAGGATCAACGATCTGTATGATCAGCTCGCTGGATCCTCAGTCTTTTCCAAGATGGATTTGAGGTTGGGCTACCATCAAATCAAAATCAAGAACGGGGACATTCCTAAAATGGCCTTTGTTACTCGTTATGGCCAATACGAGTACACCGTCATGTCCTTCGGATTAACCAATGCTCCAGCCACTTTCTCTCGGTTAATGAACTCAATCTTCATGGAGTATTTGGATAAATTCGTCGTGGTATACCTCGATGATATACTCATCTACTCCAAGAATGAGGAAGAACATGCCGAACATCTAAGGCTAGTATTGATGAAACTTCAAGAGCACCGCCTTTATGCCAAATTCTCTAAGTGTGAATTCTGGTTACCAGAAGTGACCTATCTAGGCCATGTAATCTCTGGTAAGGGCATTGCTGTCAATCCCGAGCGAGTTCAAGCCGTCCTTGACTGGACTCCACTGAATCGGTCAAGCAAGTTCGAGTTTTCTCGGTTTAGCGAGCTATTGCCGCTTCTTCGAGAATTTCTCTAAAGTTGCTAAACCTCTAACCGAACTCCTCAAGAAAGATAAGAAGTTCGAATGGACGCCAAAGTCGAGTTCAGCTTCGAGAACTGAAAAGACGCCGACATCTGCTCCGCATTTGTTCCACCAGATTTTTCTAAGGACTTTATTATCTATTGCGACGCCTCGCGACAAGGACTAGGTTGCATACTCATGCAAGATCGTCATGTGATTGCCTACGCTTCTCGACAGTTGCGCCCACATGAGGATAACTATCCCACACACGATCTAGAGCTTGCAGCAGTGGTTCATGCACTCAAAACCTGGCGACATTACCTTCTTGGTAATCGTTGCGAAATCTACACTGATCACCAAAGTCTGAAATATATCTTCACCCAACCGGATTTGAATCTCAGGCAAAGACGTTGGGTCGAGTTGATTACAGATTACGACTTTGGAATATCTTACACCCCAGGCAAAGCCAATGTCATGGCTGACGCACTAAGTCGCAAATCTTATTGTAACAATCTGATGTTACAACAAAGTCAACCATTTCTCCACGAGGAATTTCGTAAGCTTAATCTTCACATTGTTCCTCAAGGATTCCTTTCCACCCTGGTGGCGAAACCCAACCTTACGGATCGAATCATAGCTGCTCAGCAGTATGATAGAGGGATATCTCGGATCAAGGAGAGCGGAGCTGCTAAGTGTTTCTCCATAGATGAACGAGGTGTTGTCTTCTTTGAGAACCGCTTGGTGGTTCCCAAGAAACAACAGCTACGGCAACTGATTCTTAAGGAAGCTCATGACTCTCCTCTCACCATTCATCCCGGTAGTACTAAAATGTATCAAGACCTACGCCAGAGGTTTTGGTGGACTAGGATGAAGAGAGAAATCGCTCAATACATTGCTAATTGCGACGTCTGTCGTCGAGTTAAAGCAGAACATCAACGGCCTGCTGGTACCCTTCAACCTTTGGAAATTCCTGAATGGAAATGGGATAAAATCGGTATGGATTTCATTACCGGGTTTCCTAGGACCAAGAAAGGGAATAATGCTATCCTCGTTGTCGTCGATCGTCTTTCCAAAGTAGCCCACTTCCTACCCGTTCGTGAGAGTATAACCGCTAGCCAGCTAGCTGATTTGTACATCTCTCGAATAGTGTCTCTTCATGGTGTTCCATTGGAAATTAACTCAGACCGTGGAAGTCTTTTCACCTCTCGATTTTGGGAAAGTTTCCAAAATGCTATGGGAACTCGTCTCTCCTTTAGCACCGCATTCCATCCTCAATCAAGTGGTCAAGTAGAACGAGTCAATCAAATCCTAGAGGATATGCTTGAGCTTCATCATCTCTTTCGCATGAATTGGGAGAAATGCCTTCCATTCGCCGAGTTCGCTTATAACAATAGTTATCAAGCTAGCTTGGGCAAAGCTCCTTTCGAAGTTCTTTATGGACGGAAATGTCGAACGCCTCTTAACTGGTCAGAAACCGGGGAGAGACAACTCTTTGGCCCGGATATGATTCAGAAGCGTAAGAGCAGGTTCGCGTTGTTCGTGAGAAATTGAAAACAGCCCAATCTCGTCAAAAGAGCCAATATGACCGCAAGCATAAGCCTATGGCTTATGAAATTGGCGAGAAGGCTTACCTTCGGGTTACTCCTTTGAAGGGAACCCATCGATTCGGTATCAAAGGCAAGTTGGCTCCTCGTTACATTGGACCCTTTCGCATTCTTGCCAAACGAGGAGAAGTTGCCTACCAATTGAACTACCTCGCATCTTTCCGAGTCCATGATGTCTTCCACGTTTCCCAACTCAGCGTTGCTTCTCGGATCCTATCCGTGGAGTGGACCACGAAACGCTTGATCTCCAAGATAACCTCACCTATCGAGAATATCCCGTTCGTATTCTTGATCAAGCCGAGCGTACCACTCGACGTCAGAATATCAAGTTTCTAAAGGTTCAATGGTCAAATCATTCCGAGCAAGAAGCAACTTGGGAAAGGGAGGATCGTCTTCGACTTGAGTATCCCACCTTTTTCACAACAGATCCTAAATCTCGGGATGAGATTCTTTTGAGTGGGGGTGAGTTGTCACATCCTAGCTAGTCCTTGCATTAGTGTGTGCATCATGTCTAAATTTCATTTGAATTTGAAATGGGGAAGACAGAAACCCCAGAACCCCTTCTGAATCCAACTAGGGTTTACTAAAAATTATTTCAATGAACCTGAAATGCCCTTCAAAAATGCTCATCACCTTTGCTTTGGTTCAGAGCCTCTGCCAAAAGTGGTGCACAATTTTCTAGGTCATCCTAAGGTTGTTGAATTAAATCATAGCTATTTGAGTTTGGGCATTTAAAATTATATAAAATATTGCAAATGCCCAAATATTCCCAAACAGAAATGTTTCATGTTGGAAATATTCCAACTATGGACCAGGTCCAGTTTGGTGATTTTTGAAGCTGTTTAAGTATTTTTTAAAACTCCACAAAGTTGCAGAAAAATAGAAAAAGAAAAACAAATAGAAAATCTTACCTGGCGCCTACTAACCGGCCCACCTGCCGGCCCAGCCCAGCTGTGGCTTCTTAGCTCGGCTCGGCAGCAGCAGCAGTGCTCGGCGGCGAGCACCGCATGCACGCCACGCGCCTGGCCGCCGCCTCGCCGCTTCCCTCCTCGAGCGACCGACGCGGTTCGCTCCCCCTTTCTCCCCCGAACCCCTCGGACATCTCCTCTCCTCCCCGGCTTCTCTCTCTCGCGCTCCCCCGCCATGGCCGACGCCACCGCCGCCGCACCATCGCCGTAGCCGTGCTCCCCGCCGTCCGTGCTCCTCCTCACTGTGTCTAGGAGCTCCGCCACCCTCCTCTACCCCGAGCTAGCCGAGCCCCGCATGCTCGAGTGACCCGAGTCCACCACACCGACCTCGCCCGACCCCGCCGTCGCCGGAGATCCCCTTCAACGCCGCCGTCGCAACAGTCCGTCCACGACCACGTCGGTTGCCTCCACGAGTGCCCTGTGAGCCTAGATACCCCCCCCCTTCCTCCCTCTCTCGCTCTCGAGTCGTGTAGTGACCGAACGGAGATCAACCGCACCCACCGCCGCGGAGCTCGTCGCCGACGTGCTCCCGGCCACCCTCCGGCCACCTCTTGGTGTCCATCGCATTCACCGCACTCCGTAGCACCTAACCAACTACTCCCCGCACCTCACCAAACACCCTAGCCTCGAGTTCGCCTTCGGCCGAACTCCGGCGGCCGCCTAGGTCGTCGCCGGCGCCGATTCCGGCCGCCCCGACCCCAACTGACTCCACCAAGTGCTGCGGCTCGACCCCAGTTCCACCTAGATGCCCTCCGCGACCCATTTGGTCGCCGGAATGGCCAAATCCACTTCCACCGCCGCGTCGGGCTCGCCGGCGGCTAAACGCCGGTGCAGCCGACGTTGACTTTGACCACGGGTGGGCCCTGGTTGACTCTGATGAGTCAATGACAGGTGGGGCCCAGCCCTGTTAACTAAATAGGATTAGTTTTAATTAAATTTTAGTTAAACTAATTATGCTGACAACCTGGACCCACTAGTCAGGTTTGACCTGGACGTCTTCGTTGACCCTGACGTCACCCTGACGCATTGCTGACGCAGTGAATTAATTACTAGATTTATTCTATTATAGAAAATTCCAGAATATAGTTCAAACTTCAAAAATTCATAACTATTAATCTGTAACTCCAAATGCAAAGATCTATATATGAAAAATGATCAGAAAAATCCATTCTATCCATTGGTACAGGTTTCATGCATGATAAAACAAGTTAACCTTGCTGTTTAAGCAGAATAAGATATTACACCTTTAGGGTTATTTTAAATGAGCTAGCATTTGAATCTTTGATTCAAATGAGTTCATCCCTTTTTGTTTCAGCTTGCATTAGGCCAACACACATCCATATTGCCATGTCATAGCATGCATCATATTGTTGCATATTGCCATGTGTGTTTATTTTCGGTGTGTCTTTCGTGATAGGTTCTGCCTCCGGGATAATCGAATATCCATCTCAAAGGCAGATCCTACCACCACTCCATCGTGCAAGCAACCCATTGATCATTCCGATACAAACCCATGTTCTCGCTTCGCTCTTGTTTACTGCATTAAGACAACGCGATTCAAACTGTTGTGTGCTTGGTAGTTGAACCCACTTCCTTTGCATGACTGTCATTGCCACAATAACTAGATGAAACCCACTAGTATGTGTAGGAGTTGATTGAGCCATGTTTGTGATTCCTACCATGCTATGCTTGCTATGCTTAGAGTTGTGTCAGGTCTGGCTCATCGGGATGATGAACTGGAGTGAAAGGTTGTGTCGGTTCGAGAGTGAAAGTGTTGAACACGTTTTGGTAAAGGTATCGATGAGAGGCCATGTAGGAGTACATGGTGGGTTGTTTCATTGAAGCCGTCCCTAAGAACTGAGTTCTGTGTTTGTGATCCATGAAACAGTTACTACCACGCATTGGGATCCTTAATTGACCCTCTCGGCTTCTTAACCACCCTTGTTCTCAGTCCGGGAGTTGCAAGTAGTTTCTGGTGTTTGTAGCATGCTGGGGGCCGCACGCAACGCTGACCTTAGGGGTGGGTTGTGTTGCGGTAGGCACGTGGCCGTGTGTCGAAAGTGCCCGTTTGGTATCTCGGGAACCCCACACATCGTTCGGGCTGTATGGGAAACCTCGGCGGACTCCTGCGGATGGAACCCGAATAGGCGATAAACCTGGACTAGGGACTTGAGTGTTTAGGTAGGTGTGGCCGACACCCACGTTGGGCTTCGCTTGAAGGTTGCCGAGTACATGTCGTGTAAATGGCGGTAAGTGGTGAGCGTGTGTGAAGAAGTACACCCTGCAGGTTAATATGATCTATTGAATAGCCGTGTCCACGGAGAAGGACTTCGGGTTACCTATATCAGTTCATAGACAAGTAAATGGATACTACTAAAAGCCTCAAGATAAGTGTGAGTATCAGCGGATGGACCTCTCGTGGGTGACGAGAGAGGATCCTGGTGAGAGTATTGTGATGGTGATTAGTGGACTCGTGTGCGACAAATGCTTTACAAGTGGTGTCACGTGGGATAGCTTAGCCAAGAGTCAAAGCTGGCTTGCTGCAAATAACTCCACCACCTTCTTGAGAATGTGCATGTATGATAGGATTACGTGGTAAGACTTCTTTGAGTACCCCTGTACTCATGTTTGTAATTAATGTTTTTCAGAGGACAACACTGCCCCTCCGATGGGTTTTATGTAGACCTTGACATCGACAGTGAACTAGCCACCCGGTGGTGATCCAAGGCTTGTGAAGGGCCTTTGTAGATAGAAGGGCTTCGACAAGCTTTCTTTCTTTCTAGAGTCGTACTCGAGACTAGTTTGCTTCCGCATGTGCTTGTATGTTTGTATGACTTGAGTGTTGGGTCATGTGACCCCTACCTCTATGGATATGTTATGTATGGCTCCTCGAGCCTCTTAAATAAAGTACTTTGAGTTGTAGAGTTTTGTTGTGATGCCTTGTTGTATTTACTCATATCGGGCATATTGCGTGTATGGTTGAAATGCTTGGTATGAGTGGGATCCGACAAACTAGTTGTTTATCCTTGGCAGCCTCTCATATGGGGAAATGTAGTCTCGTGCTTACGGCGATAGTAGTCCGCTTCAGCCGGTTCACGAGTCCTGCTAGCCTTGACTCTGCTTGGACACTTGATCTGCCGACATGTGTTTCACCGTTCCTATGTCATCCCTTCGGGAAATGTCACGGTGATATTCGAGTCCTGCCTAGCTGCTACAGCCGGGATACGGAGTCCTGTTAGCCAGTGCTACAGCCCAATTCATACGTTGATGACCGACATGCTCGATGTGATTCATGTATACTGTCCCCATAGGTTAGCGCCGCTTTGGGTTCACGACTAGCCATGTCGGCCGGGTTCTTTGTCATGTGGATGCTAGCGACACTATGATATCGTGAGCCAAAAGGCATAAACGGTCCCGGGCCATGGTAAGGCGACACCCGTGGAATACCGTGCGTGAGGCTAGATCGATGTGACCACGGTATTCTAATGGTGTCGCTTACCATGGCCCGGACCGCTTATGCCTTTTGGCTCACGATATCATAGTGTCGCTAGCATCCATATGACAGAGAACCCGGCCGACATGGCTAGTCGTGGAACCCAAAGCGCACTAACCCATGGGGACAGGCATACATGAATCACATCAAGCATGTCGGTCATCAACGGTGAATCTGGCTGTAGCACCGGGCTAACAGGACTGATAACCCGGGATGTAGCAGGTTAGGCAGACTGGATGTCACCATGACATTTCAAGGATGCATACAGAACAAAGTGAAACACATGTCGCCAGCTATGTCCAGAGCAGAAAAGCTGCTGCTAGCAGTGACTCCGTGAACTGGCAGAAGGACTACTATCGCCAGAAGCACTAGACTACATTTCGCCATAAGAGAGGCTGCCAAGGATAAACAACTAGATTGTCGGATCCCACACATACCAAGCATTTCAAACATACACACAATATGCTCAATATGTGTAAATACAAGTCAAAGCACAAGAGGAAGCTTAACATGTCTGAGTACAGACATCTACAAATGAAAAAGGCTGAGAAGCCTGACTATCTACCAGATCCTGCCGAGGGCACAAGATCGTAGCTGAGGTAACAAGCTAAACGTCGAAGTCCACGCGGAACTACTAGCGAGACTGAAGTCTCTCTGCAAAACATAAAATAAGCAAACGTGAGTACAAATGTACTCAACAAGACTTACATCAGAACTAGCTACATATGCATCATTATCAACAAAGGGGGTGGTGGAGTTTGACTGCAGCAAGCCAGCTTTGACTCGGTGGCTATCCTGAACTACATTAATCGCAAGTAACTCTTTTGAGGTGGCACACGAGTCCACATATTCACCAATCAATACACCACTATGGATCCGATCCGTCTTTCACGAGAACGCCATCCATAGCACTCACGCTATCTTGCGCATTTTAGAGTATCCACTTTCACTTGTCTATGAACTGTTATAGGCAACCCAGAAGTCCTTTTCCGTGGACACGGCTATTCGAATAGATTATGTTAACCCTGCAGGGGTGTACTTCTTCACACACGCGTTCGCCACTTACCGCCATATACACGTCATGTATCTCGGCAACCTTCAAGTGGAAGCCTGGCAAGGGTGTCGGCCACGACCTGACTAACCACACAAGTCTCTAGTCCAGGTTTATCGCCTATTCGGGTTCCATCCACGAGGAGATCCGGCCAGAGTTTCGCTCACAGCCCCAAACGATGTGTGCTGGGTTCCTGAAACACCAAACGGGCGCCCGGTACACCGTGCCATGGTGTATCTACCGCATCATAGCCCACCCCTAGGGTCAGCGCTACGCACGGCCTCCAACACATATCCTACAAACACCAGAAAATAGTTGCAACTCCTGGACAGAGGGCAAGGGCAGTTAATAAGTCGAGAGGGTCAATTGGTTTCGGGCCCAATGCGTGGTAGTAACTGTTTCATGGATCACAAACACAGAACTCAGTTCCTGAGGACGGCTGCAATGAGACAACCCACCATGTACTCCTACATGGCCTCTCACCGCTACCTTTACCAAATCGTGTTCACACACTTAGCTCACACACAGTAGGACATGTTCACGCACCATTCCAATTCATTCCCGATGAATCAGACCTGACTCAACTCTAAGAAGTAGCTGGCATGACAAACAAGCATGAATGAGTAGGCACAACAGGGCTCAAACAACTCCTACTCATGCTAGTGGGTTTCATCTAATTCTTGTGGAATGACAGGTCATGCAAGAGGATAAAGGGTTCAGCTACGCATCGTGTAAGATGAATCTTTGTTGTCCTAGTGCAGTAAAAGAGAGCAGGAGCGAGAGAGTGGGATTATATCGGAATGAACAAGGGGGTTTTGCTTGCCTGGCACTTCTGAAGATAATATAGCTCTTCATCGGTGTCATCGAACTCATCGTCGGAACCACGTCTATCGAGAGGGGACAAACACCGGCAACTGAGAAAGAACATAATCAATGCAATGCCACAATATGATGCATGATCATGACATGGCAATATGCTGTGATTTGAGCTAATGCATCTAGCTATGATTTAAATGAAGTTGGTTTGAATACATGATTCAAATTCCAACTCCATATATGATTATTTAAATGCCCTTTATTTGTTTTGTCCAAAATAGAGAACAAACATTTTTCAATCATGCATGAAAATGGTACAGATGGATTCCTTGAATTTTTCTGATAATTTTTCATATATAAATTATTTGATATGGAGCTACGGTTGAATTACTATGATTTTTAGAAGTTTTAGCTATTTTCTGAAATAAATAGATCATTTAGATTTATTTAAAATCCAGAAAAGGGGTTTATTGCGTCAGTACTGCGTCATGCTGACCTCAGTAGGTCAACAGACCCGGTCCAGGTCAAACCTAGCCTGCGGGTCCCGCGTGTCAGTTTCACAGCTAATTAACGGAGTTAATTAGTGCTAAGTTAGATGCTAACCTAAGTTGATTAGGGCATGGGCCCACATGTCAGTGACTTAGCTGGTTAACAAAAAGTTAATTAGCACTAAACTAATTTAGCAGGGCTCTGGCCCACTAGCCCGGACCTAGGGGAGGTCAACTGGTCAACCCAGGTCAAACTCGCCAGAGTTGACCCGGGGCTTGTCGCCGGCGAGGCCAGAGACGGTGGAGGGGCTCGGGATTTGGCTTCCGGCGACCAAATCGACGGCTGAGCCCATCTACGAGGAGTTGGGGCTCACGCGCATCGACTGGTGGGGTTAGCTTGGGCGGGGTGGTCTAAGGCGCACGGCGGTGGCAGCGGCAGCGGCGGAGTTCGGCCGACCTCGGGCGAGGCTATGGTGGCCGTGGAGTTGCGTGCTTGGCTCCCACGGCACCTACACGCGGCATGGCGAGCACGTGGGTGAGCTTCGGTTGGAGACTACGGTGATTGTGGGCCACGGCGAGGAGCTCAGCGGCGGCGCGATTCGGTCATCGTCAAAGACGGCTGGCGAGAAGCTGAGCAGGGAGCAAGGGGGGAGGTGGAGAAGCTCACATTGAATCCAATGAGCGCGAGAGCGAGGTCGGGGACGCCCAGTAGCTCGTGAATCGACGGCGAGGACCCACGGTGGCCGGCAAGGAAAACAGCGACGGGGGCGGCGTTGTGGCGCGTCCGGGGCCTCGTGGGTCATCGAGGGGGTCGGGGACATCGAGGCGGAGCTAGTAGGCGCGGCGAGGGGGCGAGGGGGAGGCGGTGGCAGCGGTGGTGACGGTCGGCAGCGACGACAGCGTTCGGTGGCGCCGCAGGAGAGAGCAGAGGAGGGGGTAGAAGCACGGGAGAGGGTGAGAGAGGTCCAGGGGGGTGCGTGGCATCGCGAGGGAGGTCCAGGCTGACCAGAGGGAAGCGGCAAGCAGGAGGTGGCATGCGGTGGCCGTGCGCGCGTCGAGCACGCGCTGTGCATCCGACTGGCGGGAGGAAGAAGACCTCCCTGCCCCTGGTGGGCTGGGCCGGCCAGATGGGCTTCCAGGTGAGCGCCAGGTAATCCTTCTCTCTCTTTCAAACTGTTTCCTATTTTGTTTTTGTTTTCTAATTATTTGCCTCTGTTTTGAGCTTAGGAAAAATACCAAGGCATTTCCTAAAATCCTGAAAATATTCATGGACACTTGCTGAATTATTTCAGTGGCCTGAAAAATAGTTCCAACATTATTTGAACATTTAAATTATTTATAGTATTTAAATGCCCAAAGTCAAATACAATAAGATTTAATTTTTGGAAGAGGTTTTCACCTTCAACAGGAATCATGAACATTTCCAAAGGGCATTCTGGGTCATTGAAAATATTTTTATTGAACCTAGTTGAATTTCATTTGGTGCTAGGGTTTCAACAATCCCCATTTCAAATTTCTTTGGAAAGAACATGATGGCATGATGAACAAGTAAAGTCAAGCAAGGGCTGAACTGGGGATGTGACAGGCTTTGCTGTACATTTGCTCGAACAGGGGCGACTTTGTGAATCAGATGCCTGGCTTCGATGAATGGGGGATGCGCCCCGCTGGCCTTCTGGGGCCTCGCGAGAACCCAGTGATGGTGACTGCCCTTCCAGTTGCCCACGGCGGTCCTTCCTCGAGTGGCAGAGCAGGGAGGCATGGGCCACTGGAGGCTGAGGGGGCCCCCGCCGGGGTGACGACGCCAGGGAGCAGCTCCTGAGGCCCGTGTTGCTGCGGCTGAAGGCATTGAGCCGCTGCCCGTGGCGCCCTTGGCTGAGGCCCCTGAGGCCCCAGCTACCCCTCTTGGTGAGGCGACTGTCGGCGTGCATCAGCTCGACGCCCCTGACGCTGGTCACCTTGATGCTTCTTCCTCGTCGCAGGCTGACCCCTGCACTCAACTCCTGGGCCGCTTCTGCGTGGACTTTGAGGCTCTCCGGAAGAGAAGGGAGGCCTTGGGTGACGATTACCCTTGCCGCCTGCTGAAGCGGAAGAAGTATTTCGCCATTGATGAGTTAGCCTTCCCCTTTCCTAGCTCCCGATCCTCCCGTTGCTTTGGTTGATCCTTGCACTGCAGGGCCCTTCCTGACGAGCTCACGGAGATGGCTGAGGAGCCATCCCCCCAGGCTCCACCCTCTCCACCATCTTCGAGCGCTCCGAGCTCAAGCAGAGCCCTTGTGGTGAGGCCAGTCGGAGAGGTGAGCCATCCTGTGGTGCATCGCGGCTTGGCGCGCCTCGCGAGCCTTCTCGGGGCATAGCCAGCCTGCCTTGGGCTTCTCGTCTGGTCGTGGATGGCGATTGGCTGAGGTCAGCCCTGCGCTCTTCATTTGGGGATGGGCTGGCTCCAGGCCAGGCTTCTAGCGAGGCGTGCCCGGCCATCGCAAGGGCGCCAGCCCCCAGCCCCCTGCCCAGAGGGGGAGAGCTGATTCGTGGCCCTCCGCGCTTACTTGGGGTAGTTGACGGCGCAGAAGACGTGCTCGAGCGTGCCCGGGAGCGTCGCGCTCTTCGCCAAGGGTTTCTTCGGAGGGCGGCTGACGCGGTGAGCCTGCTTGGTGAAGAGCTCGCTGACGAAGACGCGCGCCTTGAGGCTGAGGGCCTGCGCCTGGCTGAAAAGAGGCGCAAGCTGAAGGCGGCTGTTGCCCTTGCGCGCCACCAACGTGACCTCGACAATGAGGAATCCTAGGCGTCGCTGGCGGCCTCTCGGGAGGCTCGTTCCCGGGTCGTCGAGGAGGCCCGAGAGGCTGACCGACGGCGTGAGGCGGCGGAGGAGCGGGCGCAGAACCGGGGCGGTGCCATTCCACGGGCGAGAGGTGGAGCTGCGTGAGACGGCCCTTGCATCGATGAAGGTGGCTTCAGTCGACCAGGAAAAGCTCCAGAGGCGTGAGGAGGCACTGACGCTGGAAGCTGCCGAACGCGCACACGATCTTGAGCGTCTGGAGACGAGGGAGCGCTTGGTGTCGCAGGTGGAGGATGACGTTGCATGCAGCGCGAAGCCAGCGGCCTGGAAGAGGTTGACGCCCGGGTGGCGACGCCCGCTTGAATCTTGGCCTTGAGTTCGAGGAGAGGTTAGGGTTGATCTGGTCGAGGCTGAAGGCAGGACCGCCGCCACGAGGCCGAGCTGGATGAAGTGACTGGCGGGCCGATGCTTCCCGGGCCGCCCTTGGCGTGGCGCAGGAGGAGCGGACTACCTCCCGCGCTGAGGCGCTTCTTCTCCGTCAACGGGTGGACGAGGCCGAGGCCGTTGCACAGCAGAACGAGGACGAGATACGCCAGTGGCGGATCCTGGAGCACGAGCATGGCCCCATGCTCACCATGCTCCGGGAGAGAGCCAACATGGCCTTGGGTAACATCTGCGAGGCGGCCGTTGGCGAGCCCCACGCAGTCAACTATGCTGGCAACCTTCAGTTCTTCACCGACGTGGTGACGCAGCTGGAGGTGTGATCGGTCAGAGCCAACAGGTTGGTGGAGGAGAGGAGCCGTGCCCTGCTCGGGAGCGCCTTTTCTCGTGTCTTCAGCCATCTTCGAAACATGGACCCCAACTTCGACTTTGACGCCGCTTATCGCCTTCAGTACCCGGGCCGTCTGGGGCGACTGGCGCACGGGTGGAAGACAACGTGGATGCCCTCGTCGGGGCCTTCGCTTCCGATAACGACGGTGTGGTCGTGGCTGCTGATGAAGGCGGCGTGGTGAACGGCCCTGACGCTGCTGACGGCAACGCGGAGAGCGATGGCGAGGCAAGCGACGCCAGCGACGATTCAGGAGGTGCCCCTGAGGATGCATTGGGGGATTTATCTGACTGACCGTGTGTTGTCCCTGCTTTCTTTCCGTGCGCGGATAGAGTTCGGGCTTCGCCCTGAAGGTTGTAAGAGCATTTTGGGAGGGGGAGCCCCTCATGTAAAAACTTGCGTTCAGCGTATTAGTAGACGCGATATCACCCATACGCCTGCGCCAAGTGGCTGGCTTTGCGACGAGCTGGTTGGCTAGTTTACCTTCAACCTGTGTGGGCCTTGAGATAGCCTGCGGAGGGCTGCGGTGTCTCGAGTGTCTCCTGATCGAGCCCATAGGACCTGTAATAAAAACCTCCTGAGAGGGCGCGGTGACGGCAGTCTGGGCTGCACGCAAGCTAGGCCTGGCCCGGCTCGTGAGGGGCTCACGAGGGGAGGCACCTGAGGCAAAGTGGTAACCAGAACGCGAGAGATTGCTCGAACGATACTAAACACCCCTTCCCCGGACACACACAAATCTCAAGCTCAAATCCAACTTAAATCCAACGGGGGAAAACGACAGCCAAGGGAAAAAGCAATGAAAGCAAAAAATGGCCGCGTCCGGCACCTAGTCTAGTCTTGGACGTCTTCTCACCAGCGCGGAGCTAAGTGCTGCCACTATGCATGGGAGGGAGCCCCAGGGCCTAAGGCCGCCACCCCTGAGACTCCGGGGCGTGTACAACCCCACTCATTATTACGTGAGAGTGTCACGGGGCGGCGAGCTTCACAGGCACTGGGCCTTCTTCACAGGTACCGGCCTTGCTTCATATTGCCAGACGAGGGCCCCTTGCGCCACACTCTAGTGCCACCGATGACGACGGAAACAGGGGCGCCGCCGATGGGGTAGGCGGTCGCCAGCCAGTTCTCCCGACGACCAGGTCCTCTGCCGAGGCAGGCCACGAGGCACCTCCCGGCAAGGGCCTACCTCCTGAGGGCGCCTTGCTCCAACGCCGCAGTGGTGATGTCCGGATCTCGGCCCCTCCTGCAGCCCCGGCGCCCTCCTCTGAGGGTAGGAAGCTGCAGGAGGGGGGCCGCCCGCTGTGGCGACCTGTACCTCCTGCGATCCATGGTTAGCGTATGCCTGCTCACGAGAATTAGTGGTACCGATAATCGTTGCTTCCGGCATGGCCGTGAGGGCCTTCCGGGGCTCTGGAAGAGCTCAGCCGGTGCCTCGTCCCCCAACTTAGGCGAGGAAGCGAGCCTTGTTAAATCCTCATGCGTGTGCCCTTGGTCCATCATGTAGAGCACGTGCTCTTACAGGGCCGCCATCCGAAGGCGCGCCATAGTGCTCGCGTGCCACGCAGTTCTGCTTGTGGCGCCCACCTGGGGTGGTAGCGTGATGTGCCAGGGCCGTGCCTCGTGGCGAGTCCTTCTTTGCTGGCCGGAGGCAGAGGCAGCGCCACTGCTGGCCCGGTGCTGACGGCCTGGCTGGCGTTGGGGTGGCCTTGGAGTCCGCTTGGAGCTGTATGGGCGTGCGTGGAGCCTCCGCGTGGGCCGCCCTGGACCTAAGGTGGGAGTTGGGTGCAGAAGGGGTGAGCCCCCGATGCGGCGAAGCCCAGGAGCTCTGCCACCCGTTCCAGCAACACGTCGCAGCCGCCCTCCAGCAGCCTGCATTGCAGTAGCTCTCGGGCCACCATGAGCACGGCCCTTGAGTTCGCCTGCTCCCGTCGGGTGTACGGCGTCGTGGCCACGGCGTGGTTGGAGGCCCTCGCCGCCGACCGCGCCTGCCGTGGTGTGAGAGCTGTCGTTGACTGTCCGCGTCACCCATGACCCATAGCGCCCTGCGGACCCTTGAGCTGCACAGGGCATGGGGTCGCCCAGGCGGCGGCTCTGCGATGGGCGGGCCAGGCAGCCGAGGATCAGGTTGCCCGCCTAGTCGCGGACATGATGATGACAATGTGACAGGCGCAAAGCAGCAGAAAGCGGATTCAGCGCACCTACTGGCGCCAAATGTCGGTTCGGGTTCAGCGAGACCCTCTAGGTTCGAACTCTGGGGTGCGCGCGGAGATCTCGCCCTCTACCTACCTGCACCTCGCCGCCTTTCTAGGATCTAAACTATAGAAAGAACAACACAAGAGACACAGGGTTTATAATAGTTTGGGCCACCATTGTGGTGTAATACCCTACTCTAGTTTGTGGTGTGGTGGATTGCCACTTGGGCTGATGATGAACAATACAAGGAAGAACAGCCTCGCGAGGGTATGTTCTTGGCTGGTGCGATGAACTGCTAGGGGGAGTTCAGTCGCTTCTCTCTCTCTCTCTCTCTCTCTCTCTCTCTCTCTCTCTCTCTCTCTCTCTCTGTCCAATCTCCAAGATTTCTAGATGCCTCTGCCCTGTGGGTGGCTAGTCCTATTTATAGGCAATGGCCCTGGGCCTTTTCCCAAATATTGAGCGGGAAGGGCGCCAACAATTGGCTATTTTGAAGGGAACATCTAGTACACTTATCTGACTAAAGTTGGTCCTCGCTTTGTCAAAGGCTCTGGTGAGTGGCCGGCTTGGGCTCCACGATGACTTCCTTCTGCCGTTACTTGGTCTTGGTCTCGTTGCACCAAAATGGATGCCTTTGCTTGATGCTCTTGCCTGCGCTTGCCCCCTTTGCACCAAAGAGAAAAGGAGGACACTGCGCGGGCTGGCGCCCGCCTGGCGCCCATGGTCGTCATGGCTTGCGTCATAGGCACCTCGTGAGGTACCCGTCTTGATCTCTCGGCCTCCTCACGAGCCAGCTGGCGAGGCCGTGCACGAGGAAGCTTCTGTTGTCCGCCCAATCTCTCAGCCCCTCGCGAGTCTTGAGCTTGTCTTGATGAAGATGGGCCTTCTTGGCCACCCTTGAGCCACGCCGCAGGCCACAGGCAGGCAAGTCTGGGTACCCCCTGTGCACCGAGCACCGAGCCGCGTCGCCCAGACGGCCCCCGTCAGCGGCCGCCCCCGCCGTTCCCCATCACCCGCCGTCAACGCCGCCACCGGCCCGGCAGGGAACGAGCAGCAAGCATCGTCCCAGCATCCGTCCGTGAGGCGAGACGGTCGCACTGCTACCCCCTCACTCGCCCCAGTTGGTTCTTCGTCTCGGGCACTCCGCGCGCCCATGGAGGCTCGAGCTGCGCTCATCGCAGCAAACGAGCTCCTGCGATACCGCCCAGTCGACGACGTCTACGAAGAGTGGCTCGACCGCGTCGCCGAGCTCGTCCGCGCCGCAGGGGGCTCCCCCGCGCCGTCCTTCTCGCTGCACCGCGCCCCGCCCTACGCGGGCGATGAAGCTCCAGGGGCGCCTCAGCCGCCTCCCCCTCAAGCGCCCCAGCCCCAAGTTGCGTGGCCCTGGCGGAACCCCTCCATCCGGCGTAGCGCAGCAAGAGCAGAGCTGCCAAGAGGTCCCTCGCCCCAAAAGCTGCCGAGTGCTCCACTGCACCGGCTTGTCACGACCACGCTCCTGCTCCGGCCGCCAAGACCCGTGCTGCTCCCGGCTGCGATGCATGGGGACCCGCAAGACCAGGCTCTTCGTCACGAGAGGCCTCCAGCGGCCACGGCAGCTGCTGCGCCTTCACCACCGAGCTGCTTGCGTCGCATGGCCCGCAAGTTCAAGCCAGACATGCCTCCTCGCTTCTGACAGCACGGCCGACCCTGCGGAGTTCCTTCACTCTGAGCTGGGCATAAGCCGCCAGCAGGGGATGAGAAAGTCATGGCGAACTGGTTTCCCATGGCGCTCAAGGGCCGAACCCGCATCTGGCTCTGAACTGGCTCTGGCACGATCTCCTCTGGGGCGAGATCGCACCGCTTCATCGCCAACTTCCAAGGTACTGTGACCGGCCTCCTGCCGTGGTGACATGTGCGCATCTAGCAGCAACCAGGGAGACCTGCGAAGTACATCAGCGCTACAACAACGCGCCTCAAGATTCCCAAAGGTGACCAAGGAGGCCATCATCTCGAGACTTCTCCGGCGGTGTGCGTGGCGTCATGATGAAGGAGGCGGCGATGCATGAAGATCTGTGCACTTCCTTGGAGCTGTTCAACTTGGCGACCAAGTCGCCAGGCTGAGGAAGGCGCCTTTCCCTCCTCGAGCTGCCAGCCCAGACCGAGAAGAAGAAATCCAAGGCCAGGGCGTGAAGCGCAAAGGGGCTGCCGTTCATGGCGAGAACCGGACACCAAGCGGGGCTGAGATCAGCCCGAGTCTTCAAGGGCAGCCCGTCTGTGTGTACCCGACCTCCACACCCACAACACCTGCGAATGTCAAGAGCTAGGAGCCGTGCGAGAAGGAGGATCGGCCGGCGCCTTGGCCTGTGATCGAGGATTCGGTGAGGAGGAGGAAGGGAGCAGCCCAGCTGGGAAGACCGTCGCCCTCGCCAAGGGTGGCGCGACCGACCTCGCGAGATCGTGGCAGGATCAGCCTCACGAGGGAGGCGGAGGGATCAGCCTCGCGAGATCGCCCACTGAGAAGCAGAGCCTCCCTCCTCTGCCGCCACAGCCAAGGAGAAATGGGGACCATCATCGGGGCCGAGGGGCTGGGGGCTTCCGGGAGCATGCGCGTCGCTTGCATCTGGGCGGAGCTCAAGCCCGACCTTCAGCGCATCTTCAAGCAGTTCGCCCATAAAGTGAATGCAGTCCTCCCCAAGCTCAAAGCCACCGCCCTCTCGGTGGTGGCGTGCGCCATCACGTTCAACTCGGCGGATCAGCTCAAGTGCTCGGCCACAGCGGAGTCCTCCGATGCTTTGTTCCCCAATCATCGACAGCGTGCAAGTCACTAGGACCCTCGCCGGCGGCGGAGCAGGGCTCAACGTCCTGTCGTGGAGACATTCAACAATCTCCAAGTGCCTTACAATCAGCTTCAGCCAGCCAAGCCTTTCTTGAGTCACGGTGGCTCCACGGTTACGATTGGGCAGGTCGCCTCCCTATCACCTTGGAGCGCGACAACTACCGCACCGAGCTCGCCGACTTGATGCGCCACATTCTCCTGCCATACAAGCGCCATCCTCGGGTACCCAGCTCTTGCCAAGTTCATGGCCGTGACTCATCACGGCTACGCGTCCTCAAGATGCCAGAAGCGGCGGAGTCATCACGGTGCCTTGTGAAGAAAGAGGCGCGGTGTGCTCCTGGGCGAGCTTTTCAAGCAGCATCACTTGAAGACCAGGATCGCGGGAGCATGAGGCTCCCCAGACCGCTCCCAAGAAGAAGAAGACATCATGGGCCCGACCCCTCGGGCAGGCCCCTCGGGGTCGCGCTTGTTGAGGGGCACCTCCTTGATGCATAGGAAGGCGCGCGGCGCCCTCCTCAAGCAAGGCTCGAGGCTCTCTCTGGAGGCCACCGACCTTGCTAAGGTCCTGAGGGGCGCTTGGGCACCACTTGGGCGTGCTTCAAAGCATGTTTCCCTCGGGGAAGGAGCAAGGCAGGAGGGCCAAACCCTCGAGGAGGTCGTCGGCCGGATCATTCGAGGGCTGCGGAGTCAAAGTCATGAGTGGCAGCCGCTTACCGTCGTAGCTCCCCATCCAGGCGAGATGGTGGGCTGCAGCGTCTGCATCGACATACCGAGGGCTCAAGCAGAGCCGCCTCTTAGGGCGCCGGCCCTCACAGCAGGGGCTGCGAGGCCCACCCACAGCTACGTTCGCATGCCCTACGGCGTGCCAAACGCGGCCGCCACGTACCAGCGCCTCATGGGGAGCATCCTGGAGGCTCAAGAGGCTAGGCATTCCGCAGTCCTGGCGGAGATGGAGATGGTCCACGAGGAGCCACCAGTGCCTCCGGAGCCTCTCGAGGCTCCTGGGCCTAGGGGCTCGTGAAGATCGGCTTCCGCAGCCCACGACGTCCGCTACTTCAACATCCCTTCGTCTTCAACGTCATCAGGTGACATCCTTCAAGTTTCATTTCCAGCTAGGAGCGCCCCCCAGGGCTGCATTATTCCCAGGCCACGTGGGTCCATCCCAGCGGCGTGTATCCCCTTTACTTCATGTTCCTAGCTTACTTTGTTGGGGGCGCCCCTCGGGCTGCATCATCCCCAAGTCGCTCGAGCCAGACCCAACGATGTCTGCCTTCCCTGCAACTATCCAAATGAACTTGCTCCTTCGTGATTAACGTGCTTGACCTAGTTACCTGCTCAACTGACACCAACTAATGAAGCTGCTCCCCAACGGCACGATGCTTGCGCATGGGTCCGTCCCTGCAATGCCGACAAACCTGAATGGCTGAGCTCTGGCCGCGGTAGCCCCGCACAGCGCCACCTCGTCAGGCCTTCAGTGCCTCGGCACCCCTCCAAATCAACCAACGGCTGACCGTCGCTTGTCATAGCGGACTCTTGTTCTTCTTGTGGTGGGCCTGCAGGATCCCTTCAAGGAGCAGCGCCAGGCGAGGCCCTCACGGCGTCTTCTTCACTCTCGTCCGCGCGAACCGCTTGCACGTTCAAGGGGGGGTACCTGAGCATCGCGACTCATGGGCTCCTACTGGCTCTCTAGCCCTCACCCTCTGGCCTTGTCCACGGCATCGCGACCTGGCATACCAGCGACGGTGAGACCCGCTCAAGGGCGGGACCCGGGGCGAGAAGCGAGAAAGGGGAGCAAAGGCGAGAGGGAAGAGGCACGCGGGGACCTCGCCAGGCAACCCCTCGCCTGCCGATGCACGGACCTAGCATCACACCAGGAAGCGGTTCCTGACTCTCGAGATAAGTCACCCTCCGAAAACACTAGCTATCGCGGCACCGTCCTGTTGGAGATATGCCCTAGAGGCAATCATGTATGATGATATTTCCTATGTGTTTATGAATAAAGATAGTCCTTGGACATTATCAATGATGTGTATCAGCAAGTATGTGACTTTTTTGTGGGACTATGCATTGTATGATGACTGTCCTAAAGGTCCCTAGTCGAAAGGGCTGTGTGGACGGCATGGCCGACTAGACTAGCATATGACACGATCGATGGCTCGGTCTCACTAGCCATGGAGCATTGGATGCTAACGGATAATATGGACTTGGAAAGGTCTGGTCGGATTCGACATAGTCGGATCCGAGTCAGAATAAGGTCGAGTCGGACAGACCCAACTATGAGGCGCAGCGATATGTCATCTGTGAGTCTCTAGTACAACATATGTTCTATGTCCTAAGACCTGAGTGGCGCATGTACTCGAGATGGTGATAGACTTACTTTGGGCCGACCAAGCGCTACTCCGTGACTGGGTAGTTACAAAGGTAGGTTTCGGGTTTGTCAATCCCATCTTTGCGAGACATGGTCGAGCAAGATGGGATTGCCCCTCGTCGGAGAGATATACTCTGGGCCCCTCGTGTGATCCGACCAGGAACAGCATGGCCATGCGACAAGGATTATGAGATAATCCGGATAGTGGTCGGTATCCTTTGGAGCGAAAGAGGTTGGGCTAGCACAAGGATGACAGTCTCGCCTTGAGCCCGACAACATATATCGTCTGACAAAGGGAGCGAAGTGTGACATGTTGTACAGGTTCGCCTAACCAGCTTCATAGTCTGCTTGGTGGTCGGCACGCCTTGCTAGAGCCGCTACCAACCGTGCATGTCGGAGGTGATCCGAACTATGACCAAGCCGACTTGAACCTAAAATTGGCGGCAAGGGAAGGAACCTATGAGGTCGGTTAAGTAGGACCTTTGGTCGGATGTGATCCGAACTGGACTAGGAGCGTGACCGAATAGACTTTGGGCTTTAGGGTCGTGCGAGGCCCAAGTGTTGAGCCATGACGGGCGCCTATATAAAGTGGAGGTGCGGCACACTCAGGCGGTTGATCGCTTGGCGTTGCGGCTAGGGTTTGCATGTGTTGCGAATAGCCACCTCCACTCGCCGCCGGTGTGTGATCGGACCTAGCAGTCCGCCGCTGAGCGTTCCTCCGCCGCGTGCGGATACCGTTAGAGGTGGTGCACTTGTGCGCTCCGCGAACTTCGTCACGTGGGATCGGACGACCGGCCGCTCGAGGAGATCGGACGAGGAGGAAGGCGATACACTCGGACGCGCTGCCCCAACTCTTCTTCCGCTGCGGCACTGCTGGCGTCTAGTGGTAACGAACGTGATCCATCTCCGTAGCATGTTCTGGATGTTACTGCGCGTAGGAATTTTTAATTTGCGGTCGGCGCACCATACCGTAGAACCCAACGGTGGTATCGAGCCTCTGTTATAGGATTTGGATTCAGATCGTATGCATATTAGATATGTGGAGGCGGATGAGATCTGTTGTCCTTGAAGAGATCGGCTATGTGCACGGTTGATGCGCACATGGGGATCGTTGAGGCTATGTTTTACGTAAATCGGGATCGATGAGGTCGTGACACGATCTACCCCTACCGGTCGGTCATCCGCCATCGGGGTTAACGGTGAAGCGTAAATCCGAATCGGATTAGCGATGATCGATAAGATCGGTCAGATCGGAGAATTGACGGCCTGATCGGACCGCCCGTGTGCGTAGCGCCGTGTATTCGTACCCGACACACAAACCGGTAGAATGCGATTCTATGCATAACTTTGTTTTGCAGGTTTGATGTGAATAGTATAGCTCATGTGTATGTGATGCATGTGTGTAATTTATCGTGGCATGCGTGTCATGTTTGTCGACGGCGAGCCAAAGTGCTGTCATTATAATGTATAACGACCTATGTGTCGACTTGTGACTCTATGTAAATTCATTACTAGTTGTAGTAGTTGGATAATAGAGATCAGGTTGGTGGCTTGGCGTCCGGCGTGACAAACAAGATGGAGTTAAGTAGATGGTCATCGGTCGGAGCCGACTGGAAGAACTTCCATGAAGGAGCCATACTATTTCACAATATGTGTTACATTTGTGATTGTTATGCTTCTTTGTTTCTATGCATGTTAAAATGATAGAATGATCCCTCATGAATATCAAGCGAATTGCCATCCCGATGTTGCAACCGCACGTCAAATCACGATCTAGTAGTGGGCTCATAAAATTGGGGTGCTGTTGGGTGTCCTTGAACTGAAGGGTTAAGTATGGGACACGGACATGCCTTTGCATCGAGTTAACTTGACAAGGCTATCAAAAGCGGTTTTGGGCCTTGTGGCAAAGAAGGTTGGGAGCAGGGTATGAGATACCTTCCCGACAGACGAGTCGTATAGAATACGATTAGCAAGGAGTTGCTTACGGATAGGTATGTTGGCTAGATGATGCTAAAGCTCACTAGTCGCATGCGCTAGTCGGATCTGAATCACCGAGATTTTGCGGAGGATCTTGACTTGATGGGAGTATTTCTGTTAGGCTAGAATTACTCTACATAAACACATTGCTTAGTGATTGCATATTTTATATTGTAGATCAATGGCACCACCTGCTCAACCCAACTTTGCATTGAAATCAATTCGGAAAAGGATAAACTGAATGGAACAAACTTTACCACCTGGTATAGAAATTTGAAATTGTTCTCAAGCACGATAAAAGGAACATGTTCTAGAGGATCCACTTCGGAGGAACCTGCCGATAATGCTAGTGCCACAGCTAAGAATGCCTACGAAACTTCGTTGATGAATCAGCGGAGATCAACTATCGATCTTTGGCTTGTATGGAGCCGATTTGCAACAGCATTTGAAAATGTTGAGGCTTACGATATGATCGAGAGTCTCAAGAGCATGTTTCAGAACCACGAGCTAGGACCGAAAGGTTCAACGTCTGGCGATCATTGATGGATTGCAAGCTGAAGGAAGGTGATCCATCGAGCCCACATGTGATCAAGATGATCGGATATGTGCAAGCTTTGGATCGTTTGGGCTTCCCGCTCTTGGATGAGCTGACTCTTGATGCTGTCTTGGGTTCTCTTCCGCCCAGCTATGGGGCGCTCATCTCGAACTATCATATGCATGGCATGGATAAGAAGCTCACTGAATTGCATGGGATGCTCAAGGTGGCGAGCAGGATATTAAGAAAGGCATGCATCAAGTGTTGATGGTGCAGAAATCGGCTAAGTTCAAGAAGAGTTGGTCCAAGAAAAGGCTAAGGCAAAGGCGCGGAGGCGGTAACCTCTGCGCGCTGCATGAAGTCTGGACCAGACTCAAACCGTTGCTTTCTTTGCAAGGAGACCGTTCTTGGAAGAAAGCTGTAGCAAGTGGCTTGCGAGCATGGCAAGAAGGCCGAAATGCTTCTTGAGCAAAGGTACACTTGTTGCATATGTTATAGACATTTACCTTGCTTACATACCTAGTATCTCTTGGGTATTTGATACGGATCGGTTGTTCATATTTGCAACTTCGATGCGAGGGCTGGTAAGAACTAGGCGTGTGGCACAAGGGAGATTGACATCGGGTCGGCAACAAAGCAAGAGTTGCTGCGTTGGAGGTCGACGCGATGCAGCTCCAACTTCCTTCGGATTCATTATGGAATTGAATAATTTTATTACATTCCTGCACTTAGTTGGAACATTATTTCTGCCTCATGTTTGATGAGTCAGGGTTATGAATTCATTTTAAAGGACAATGGTTGTTCGATATTTTTGAATGGTATGTTCCACGGCTATGCACCAATTGTTGATGGGCTATTTATATTGAATCTAGAACAGGAACCGGTCTATAACGTGAATGTCAAGAGGCATAAGCCTAATGAGATAAATCCGACATACTTCTGGCATTGCCGGCTTGGACACATTAGTCTGAAACGCATGAAGAAGCTCCATGATGATGGGCTCCTAACTTCATCCGGCTTCGAGTCGTTCGAGACATGTGAATCATGCTTTCTCGGCAAGATGACTAAGTCTCCTTCGCAAAGAGTTGCGAGAGGCGTCCGAGCTGTTGGAGCTTATACATAGTGATGTGTGTGGTCCAATGAGCACAAGCGCCGAGAGGTGGCTATCGATGCCGTGACTTTTACCGGCGACTTGAGTAGATATGGATATATCTATTTGATGAGGCACAAGTCGGAGACTTTTGAAAAGTTCAAAGAGTTTGAGAATGAGGTTGAGAATCAGCTCGACAAGACTATAAAGCCTGCGATCGATCGTGGAGGTGAGTACATGAGCCAGGAGTTCGATGATCATCTGAAAAGTCGAGGTATAGTACCTCAGCTCACACCTCGGTGCGCCATGAGAAGCGGCGTGTCGAGCGGAGGAATAGGACCTTGTTGGACATGGTCTGGTCTATGATGAGCAAATCGGATTTACCCTTGTCATTTTGGGGATCGCTCTAAAGCGCAGCTTTCACACTTAATAGGGTACCATCAAAATCCGTAGACAAGACACCGCATGAGATGTGGGTGGGAAGAGTCGGTTTGTCTTTTCTAAAGATTTGGGGTTGTGAAGCATTTGTCAAGCGACTTATGTCGGACAAGCTTACACCCAAGTCGGATAAATGCATATTAGTGGGATACCGAGGGAAACCTTGGGATATAGCTTCTACAACCGGAAGAGAACAAAGTGTTTGTTGCTCGAGCAGGGTTTTCCTTGAGAAAGAGTTTCTCGGTCGGGAGGCCAGTGGGAGGGCGGTTCGACTCGAAGAAATTCGAGGACCACTCGGGGCGGCTCGGTGGTGATGAAATCATCCGAGTCGGTCGGGGAACCTGTAGTGTAAGCGGCCCGGAACCACGGAGGTCGGAAAGATTGCGCAGAGTGCGCGATGTATTGTTGCTAGAAAGCGGCGAGCCGCCACGTATCGAAGGCGATGGTGAGATGGTGAGCCCAGATTCGAGGCATGGCTAGAGGCCATGAGATCCGAGTTAAAGTCCATGGATGAGAATCAAGTCAGGACTTGGTTGATCCGCCACAGGCGTAGCGCCATTGGTTGCAAATGGGTCTTTAAGAAGAAAACCGATGTGGATGGAAATGTTCAGATCCACAAAGCTCGGCTTGTCGCTAAAGGTTATGGACAAGTTCAAGGAATTGACTACGACGAGACTTACTGCGGTAGCGATGCTGAAATCGGTGAGGATCATACTAGCTATAGCTGCATATTTCGATTACGAGATATGGCGGATGGATGTCAAAGCGGCTTTCCTTCACGGAAATTTAACCGAGGGCGTGTATATGATACAGCCCGAGGGTTTTGTCGATCCGACTAGCACTAGTAAGGTATGCAAGCTCAAGAGATCCATTTATGGGTTGAAGCAAGCATCTCGGAGTTGGAACATTCGTTTTGATGAGGTAAATCCTTGGTCTCGGTTTCATCAAAAGCGAAGAGGACTCTTGTTTATACAAGAAGTTAAGTGGGAGCTCGATAGTGTTTTTGATCTTGTATGTGGACGACATACTACTGATCGAACGATGTTTCGATGTTAAACTCGATCAAGGGATCATTGAATGGCAAGTTTTCGATGAAGGACCTTGGTTAGGCGATCTATATTTTAGGCGTTAAGATCTATAGAGATAGATCGAGGAGGCTGCTCGGCTTAAGCGAGCACGTTACATAGATAAAGTGTTGAAGCGGTTCAACATGAGTGAAAGCGAAGAAAGGGTTCTTGCCGCTCTCACATGGTATAAGGCTAAGCGAGACTCGAGTCCTTCGACATCGATGAAGCGAAGCGGGATGAGTAGGATTCCGTATGCCTCGCAATCGGATCCATCATGTATTGCATGATATGTACAAGGCCTGATGTTGCTTTTGCAATAAGCCTAACAAGTAGATACCAGGCCAACCCGGTGAGAGTCTTTGGGCAGCGGTAAAGACTATTTTGAAGTACACGAAAAGGACTTAAGAGATGTTCCTAGTTTATGGAGGTGAGGAAGAGCTCGTCGTGAGGGGTTACGTCGATGCTAGTTTCCAAACCGGCAGAGATGATGTCGATCACAGTCCGGATTAGGTATGCGTCTGAGCGGAGGAGCAGTGCCTTTGGATGAGTTCCAAGCAGGATCGGTGGCGATTCTACCACAGAAGTCGAATACATTGCGGCTTGTGAAGCTGCAAAGGAAGGTGTTTGGATCCGGCATTTTCTGGATGATCTTGGTATTTTCCCAGCCTCGGTGAAACCGTTGGACCTTTATTGTGATAATTCAGGTGCCATCGCACAAGCCAAGGAGCCGAGGTGTAACACCCCGGACGTAACTTTCCATATTTGTAACTTCAACTCTTGCCATTTTCGGCATTGTGATATGATATTCCCTCCGTGGTTGGGTTTTTCTTCATTTTGCATTTTGTCCATGTCATGCATTTTATATCATGTCATCATGTGCATCGCATTTGCATACGTGTTAAATCTCATGATTCGAGCACTTTTTCCGTTGTCCGTTTTGCAATCCGGCACTCCTATCTCCCCGGCGGCCCTTTTACGTTTTTCCGTGAGTGGGTACTAAACCTTCTCGGAATGGACGAGGTTTGTCAAGTGGCCTTGGTATACCACCGTAGACCACCGGTCAAGTTTGGTCATTTGGAGCTCGTTTGGTACTCAACGGTTAATCGCACTCTCGCAAAGGCCTCTTTTAAGTTGCAGCCCAACACCCTTCAAAACAGCCCAATAACCCATCTAAGTCACTTCCATGCTCTCCGTCGTTCGATCACGATCGTGTGGAAAACTACACCTCATTTGGACTCTCCTAGCTCCCTCTATGCCTATTTAAACACCTCCCCGTCCAAATCCGGTTCAATTCCCCTAACCTAGAAAATCCCCCCCTCGCGCGCGGGCGTGTCCGGTCGGGCGGACCGTCCGCCCCGCCGCCCGGCCAACGGGCGTGCCGCGTGCCGCCCGGTCCCCGATTCGCCGCCCTCGCCGGCCCGCGAGGGCAGCAGCGAAACCCTCCGGCCCGTCGCGTCGCGCGCCGCCGCCGCCCGCTTCGGGCGCGCCCTCCGCCGCCTCTCCGCCGCCGCCCGTTCCGGCCAGCCACGCCGCCGCCGCTCCCGGCCACGGGCGTCGCCGCCCGGCGCCCTTGCTTGCCGCCGCCTTGCCGGCGCCAGCCACCTCCTCGCTGCCGCCCGGCCTTCCCCGGCCCGGATCCGGCCGGCCCCCTCCTCCGGCCACCGTCCCCGCCTTCGTCCCGGCGAGATCCAATCGGGATCCCGGCCGTCCTCGGTTCGCGTGCATCGGGGTTGACTTTCTCCCCCTCGAATCTCGTCTAAGTTTTTCGTCCGGAGATTATTTCGTGGCATTTTCTTCGTAGCATATCTTTGCATCTGTAGCTCCATTTTGCGCGTATAATATATCAAAATGTTCGTCTCGAAGAGTAGATCATTTCGTCTCATTGCATCATTTTCATTTGAGCTCATCTTGTTGCCCGAAATGCTGTTGGAAGAGGGCTATGTGATGTTAGTTTCTGTTTCTTAACAGAACTTGCACTTTTGTTATTTTGCCATGATTGATGTGTGCACCCTATGAATTTGAGTCCTACATGTGTTTTGTAGTATGCCATGCCATCTTTCCAGGGGTGTATTCCATGTATTTTTGTGATCTATGTGGTGACTAGCACAAGCATGCAAAGTAGGTGTCTGATGTTGCTGTTTTCAGCCCTGTTTAGCTGATATTTTGATGCCATGTTAACTTGATGCTACCGAGAGATCTATGCATATTTTGAGATACTTCAGTAAGGATGTTTTGTTCTACATGTCTTGCTCTATCCATCCATGCCTTTGTTTGCAATTATGGAGTGCCATAGCTTGAGTCAATCGAGCTCTACTTTTGCTATCAAATGTTCCTGGCAGATTGTTTACATGTTATTCAATTTTGCCAAGGTTGTTGTGGTTGATCCATGTATGCTATGTTATTGTTCTTGCCATGTATATCTTCTATGCCATGTCTTCTTGATGTATGTATGCTTAGTTTATCATATAAGGCTCTGTAGTGAGTGCATTGAGCTTGTAAACATGCCTACTTGTTATCAGTTTTTGACATGCCATGTTGCTGAATCTATTAACGAAACTTGCGATATTGACATGGGTGTTACTATATTTTCTGATCCTTTTTGGCTTATGGTCAGTAAGGGACTTTTGTTCTATGCTTTGAGTAGATTCATGCCATGCCTTGTTTTGCTATTATAAGTTCCTGTAGCATGTAGTTTTCTTGCTCTGAACATTGCTACCTGATGCTGTTTTTGCCATGTCCAGCCTGATATTTTGTGCACTTTTGCCATGCTTGTTTGAACCTGTTATGATGTGATCTAGCCGTAGCTCAGTGTTCATCTTTTGTCAAGCATCTTGTGTAGATCACTGCCATATACTTTGTTGGTACGTTTGGGTGCAGTAGCTTAATTACTTGTTGCTTGCTAAGTGGCATCATGCTGTTAATGGCAGATTTGTGCCATTCTTGTTTTGCTTGTCATTTGCAAACCGTGCATCCGATTCCGGTGATCTTCATATCGATTTCAACCGAAATCATCTTATCTTTCCAGTGGCATACTTGGTTTGCCAAGTTGATGCCTGGTTCATCATTTTCCTTTGGGAGCGTGCATACGCATTGCATATCACATCTCGCATATCATGTCATGTTTTGCATCATGTTGCTTGTGCATTGCACCGTGATTTATTGTGGTTCCTTTGTTTGTGTTCTTGCTTTGGGTAGAGCGGAGGCGAGTGCGTGAGCGAGGAACCTGTTGAGAACGCTTACGAGGATCAAGCTTTCGACAACTCGAGAACATTGCGAGCAAGATGACCATACCCTCGAAATCACTTCTATCTTTGCTATGCTAGTTGCTCGCTCTTTTGCTATGCCTATGCTACGATGCCTACCACTTGCTTATCATGCCACCCATATTGCCATGTCAGCCCTAACCATCCTTTCCTAGCAAACCGTTGATTGGCTATGTTACCGCTTTGCTCAGCCCTCTTATAGCGTTGCTAGTTGCAGGTGAAGATGAAGTTTGTTCCTTGTTGGAACATGGAGATGTTGTTCCTTATTGGAACATGTTTACTTGTTGGGGATATCTGCTATAATTAATGTATCTATATACTTGGTAAAGGGTGGAAGGCTCGGCCTTATGCCAGTGTTTTGTTCCTCTTGCCACCTAGTTTCCGTCATACGGTGTTATGTTCCTTGATTTCGCGTTCCTTACGGTTGGGTGATTTATGGGACCCCCTTGACAGTTCGCTTTGAATAAGACTCGTCCAGCAAGGCCCAACTTTGGTTTTACCATTTGCCACCTAAGCCTTTTTCCCCGGGTTTCGCGAGCCGAGGGTCATCTTTATTTAACCCCGGACGGTGCTCCTTGAGTGCTGGCCTGAACTGAGCTACTGCGGGGCCACCTGGGAAACTCGAGGCTTGGTTTTACTCGTAGCTAGTCTCATCCGGATGTGCCACGAGAGCGAGATATGTGCAGCTCCTATCGGGATTTGTCGGCACAATCGTGCGGCTTTGCTGGTCTTGTTTTATTGTTGTCGAAATGTCTTGTAGTCCGGGATTCCGAGATTGATCGGGTCTTCCGGTAGAAGAATATCCTTCGTTGACCGTGAGAGCTTATAATGGGCTAAGTTGGGACACCCTGCAGGTAATATCTTTGAAAGCCGTGCCCTTGTTATGAGGCAGATGGGAATTTGTTAATGTCGGTTGTAGAAAACCGAAGTTGACCTCAAATAAAATACACATCAACGCGTGTGTAACCGTGATGGTCTCTTCTCGTGAGTCCGGAAGTGAACACGATGTTGGAGTTATGTTTGGCGTAAGTAGTCAGGATCACTTCTTGATCGCTACTAGCTTCACGACCGTGCTTTGCTTCTCTTCTTGCTCTCTTTTGCGAATGTAGCCACCATATATGCTAGTCGATTGCTGCAGCTCCACCTTACAACTCTGTCCTTCCTATAAGCTTAAATAGTCTTGATCTCGCGGGTGTGAGATTGCTGAGTCCCCGTGACTCACAGATTCTACCAAAACAGTTGCAGGTGCCGGCGATGCGGTCAGGTGGCGAACCGAGCTCAAGTGGGAGTTCGACGAGGCGTGGTCATTACTATGTGTCTTTTCCTGATGATCGTAGTGGTGCCCAGTTGGGACGATCGGGATCTGTGTAGCATTTGGGGTATCTTCTTTTATTTTGGTTCCGTAGTCGGACCTTGAGTGTACTCTGAATGATGGATGTTTATTTATGTATTGTGTGAAGTGGCGACTGTAAGCCAACTATGTATCTCTTTCCCTTATGTATTACATGGGTTGTGTGAAGATTACCTCACTTGCGACATTGCTTTCAATGCGGTTATGCCTCTAAGTCGTGCCTCGACACGTGGGAGATATAGCCGCATCGGGGGCGTTACAAGTTGGTAATCAGAGCCTTCCCCGACTTAGGAGCCCCCTACTTGATTGTTTGCTGGTGTTGTTGAGTCTAGAATGGAAAATGTTTTGAGTCTTAGGATTATATATATCGAAGAGTAGGATTCTTTTACTCCCCAGTCCTTCGTCGCTCTGGTGAGGTATCTGGCGTAGAGTTTTGACTCTTCTCTCCTCAAATTTCACTAAAAAATTTAGGATCACGTGGGTATCTTGGGATCGTTCGATGGTTTTGTGGCGAGAACATTGTTCTTGGTGCCTCGACATTTAGGGGTTGTGGCGGTGTCCGGGAGTTGAGCTCCGAGGTGTTGTCGTCACAATTTTATCGTTGCAGATTCTGGAATACTGAGTTTTGCCGACATCGAAATCTCTTTTGTGCAGTTGTTGGTGAGATAACCCGATAACCCGATCTTTGGGCGAGCTCGGGAGTATTGCCATGACTTGTATAACGGATGTTTTTGAAGGTCGAGGTACATGATTTCGAGGATTTCTTGGTTATGTGTTGACGGATGGATACAATTGGATCTAGGTATTGTTAGTTTGGGTGATATATTTTGTGTCCCTGTATCCCCAACACCAGATTGCATAACCAGAAAGTTTGGGAGTTTATAGGTGGGATTCAAGTAGCTCCTAGCATTTCTTCCCGCAGATATTTGGTTCGTGATTGGGTAATCCTTACCACTTATTTGTTCGATCGTACCTTGTTATTTTTTCATCAACCCTTAATCAAGTGGCTTCTCACCTTAATGGGCGTGTGATGATTAACTTTGGAATTCATTCGTTCATTCTTGTTGAATGTTTATTGTGAAGACTATATGTTGCAATTTCTATCCGTTGATTCTACTTGACTATTTGTGCGATGTCACCCTCTTCAAGATGGCTCCATGTAGCGTCGAATCCGGATCGTGATGATGGGAATCGGTCGAACCCTCCACCTCCACCTCCGCCTCCGGAGGCACGGCAAGCTATCATGGCAGCCACCAATGCCAATGCTCGAGATGATTTTGCAGCTCTTGCAAGAACGTACTCAAGGGCAAGGCAGTCAAGGAAATCAAGGTCAAGGCAACAATCAGCAGCACTTTGCTACTCTCAGTCAGTTCCTCGCTAATCAGCCGAAGTCTTTCAGTTTCTGTGTCGAGGCTACAGACGCTGACGATTGGCTAGTGGACATCTGCAAGCATTTTGAATGTAGCAATGTCAGACCTGAGGACTTTGTCAAGTTTGCATCGTTTCAACTCAAGGATCAAGCTGCTGAGTGGTACCAGCAATACAAAGATTCCAGAGGAGGTCGTGTCATTACCTGGGATGAGTTCCGCCGAGATTTGAGCTCACCACATTCGAAAAGTGTTGTTGAGAGCAAGCGTGAGGAGTTCCGCAATCTCAAGCAAGGCAACATGTCTGTCTATCAATACAATATCCAGTTCGAAACTTCGCTTCGCTTTTCTAAGCAAGGCGTCCACGATGAAAAGAGTATGATCTATCAATTCAGAGGTGGTCTGAGAGAAGATCTGCAATTAGCTCTTGTGCTTTTTGAGCCAGAAAAGTATGATGAATTCTACAACATGGCACTGAAGCAAGAAGCTGCCCAGCTCAAATGTGAGGCTTCTAAGAAGAGAATCGGGGATGCAGTTCAGTCTTCTTCTTCCTCTCAAGTGGCAGCTAAGCAGCGAAGTTCTACCTTCCTCCTCCTCCGTTCCGTCGGCCTTATCGCGAGAAGAACTCAGGTGGCGTGGATCTTCCCACCCACCCAACCCAAGCTATCGAACAAGTCTAATTCTCAAGCTCCAAGGTCAAGTGCTCCTTACCACCGTCCGCTCTACGAGGTGACTTGCAACAAATGTCGCAGAAAGGTCACTATGCGAACAAATGCTTCAACCAGAGGCGCCTTCCGCCTCCGCCTCCTGTGAAATCTTCCAGCAATGCAGTGGTCAAGCATAATCCCAAGTTTGCAAAGGTCAACATGATGAATGCAGCTCAAGCAGAGGAATCTTCTGATGTGATAATGGGTAATCTTCCAGTTAATGATATTCCTGCAAAGGTCTTATTTGATACTGGTGCATTGCATTCTTTCATGTCATATCCTTTTGCATCGAAGCACAATTTTGATATAGAGGAATTACCTAAGGCATTGCAAGTTATTTCTCCGGCTAAGCGTTTGAGCTCTAGCATGATGGTTCCGAATGTCGGTATCAAGATGGGCGATTATAGATTTCTGGCTAAACCAATTGTCCTTGGTGACTCGGATATTGATCTTATTCTTGGAATGGATGGCTTTATCGGCAAAGCTCAGCTTGATTGTGCTGCCAGGAAATTCAATTGACTCACTCTTCTAATGATGTGATCATCTATGCGCTCGTGATGAAACCATTGGTTGTTTTCTCTCAATGAGAAGGGCGAATTGGATGCTATCTCTCGATTCGATCGTTTGTGAGTACCAAGATGTCTTTCGGAAGAGCTTCCGGGTATGCCTCCTCATCGGCCGATTGAATTCGTTATCGATCTTGAGCACGGCATGAACCCGTTTGCAAGCGTCCATACAAGCTTGGACTGATGAGCTGAAGGAATTGAAGAAGCAGCTCGATGAACAAGAGCGTCTGGTTTGATCGGACCGAGTTCATCTCCTTGGGGTTGTGGTGTTCTTTTGTCCGGAAGAAGGATGGCACGGACCGACTTTCGTCGATTACCGTCCATTGAATAAGAAGACAATCAAGAACAAGTATCCACTTCCCAACATCAATGAGCTTTTCGAGCAACTCAAAGGTGCTAAAGTGTTCTCCAAGCTTGACCTTCATTATGGGTTATCATCAGATTCGCATTCGTGAACAAGATATTCCCAAGACAGCATTCAGAACAAGCTTTGGTTCTTATGAATATCCTGTCATGTCTTTCGGCCTTGTCAATGCTCCTCCAACATTCTCTCGGATGATGAACTTCATATTCAACCCTACACCAATGAATTCGTCTTGGTCTATCTTGATGATATTTTGGTCTTCTCCAAGAATAAGAAGGATCATGCCAAACATTTGCGATTGGTGCTAGACAAGCTCGAGAGTATCAATTCTATGCTAAGTTCTCCAAATGTGAATTTTGGCTTGATGAAGTGCTTTATCTTGGTCATATCATCTCCGCCAAGGGCATCGCTGTTAATCCCGAGAAGGTGTCCGCAATTGTGAATTGGGAACCTCCTTAGAATGTCAAGCAGCTCCATGATTTTCTTGGTCTTGCAAGCTATTGCGAAGATTCATTGAGAATTTCTCCAAGATTGCAAAGCCTCTTTCCAACCTCCTCCGAAGCATGTGAAGTATATCGGTCTCCGAGTGTGGCGTTGCTTTCAATACTCTCAAAGAGAAACTCGTCACAGCTCTGTCTTGACTCCTCTGATGAATCCAAGCCATTTGAAGTTTTACGTGATGCTTCTCTTCAAGGTCTCGGTGCTGTGTTAATGCAAGAGAAGAGAGTTGTGGCTTATACCTCTCGCTTGATTGAAGCCCAACGAAAAGAACTACCCCACTCACGATCTTGAGTTGGCGGCGATTGTCCATGCATTGATAACGTGGAGACATCTCTTGTTGGGAAGGAAAGTGGACATTTTCACCGATCACAAGAGTCTCAAGTACATCTTCACTCAGCCCAACCTCAACCTCGAGGCAGACTCGATGGGTGAAATGATTCAAGAGTACAACCCAAGTATTGAATATACTCGGGCAAGGCCAATGTCATTGCAGATGCTTTGAGCAGGAAGGCTTCTTTGCAGCAGTCTAATCCTCAAGCCCTTCCAACGGATCTCTGTGAAGCTTTCCGCAAGCTGAATCTTCAAGTTGTTCCTCAAGGCTTTCTTGCCAACCTCATAGTCTCTCCTACTTTGGAAGATCAGATTCGTGAGGCTCAACTCCTGGATGCCATGGTGAAAAAGGTGAAGCGTGGTATCGACAAGGGCATTTCAAGTACAAGTGCTTCCACGTTGATGACAAAGATACTCTTTTCTTTGAGGACGGATTGTGGTTCCTAAGGGTGATCTGAGAAAAGTCATTATGAGCGAGGCTCACAATTCGCTTCTATCCATTCATCACGGAAGTGCGAAGATGTACCATGATCTCAAGCAGTCATATTGGTGGACTCGAATGAAGCGAGAAATTGCTCAATTCGTGAATGAGTGTGATGTCTGCAGAAGAGTGAAAGCAGAACACCAACGACCAGCTGGTCTCCTCCAACCTCTTGCTATTCCAGAATGGAAGTTTGATCATATTGAAATGGACTTCGTGACTGGATTTCCAAAGTCCAAGCGTGGAAATGATGCTATCTTCGTTGTCATTGACAAGCTTACTAAAGTGGCTCATTTTCTTCCTATCAAAGAATCTATCACAGCAGCTCGGTTGGCGAGCTATACACCTCGAGATTGTCTCCTTGCGGCATTCCACAAGTGATCTCTTGGACCGTGGCAGCATCTTTACCTCCAAGTTTTGGGATTCTTTCCGAAGGCCATGGGCACCAACATTCGTTTCAAAGACAGCTTTCCATCCTCAAACAAGTGGCCAAGTTGAGCGAGTAAATCAAATCCTTGAAGATATGCTCAGGGCTTGTGTCATTTCCTTCGGTATGAAGTGGGAAGATTGTCTTCCATATGCCGAGTTCTCCTACAACAACAGCTTTCAAGTGAGTTGGGCAAGGCCCCATTCGAAATTCTCTATGGCGAAAGTGCCGTACTCCTCTCAATTGGTGCGAGGCAGGTGAGCGCCAACTTCTTGGCAGCGACTTGATCACGAAGCGGAAGAAATGTGCAAAGTCATTCGTGAGAATCTCAAAGCAGAGCAATCGCGCCGGAAGAGCTATTATGATGATAAGCACCGTGATGTGGCTTTTGAAATCGGAGACCATGTCTACCTCGCGTCTCTCAATGAAAGGCACTCGTAAACCCGGTATCAAAGGAAGCTTGCCCCTAGATCGTGGGTCCTTTCAAGATCATTGGAAAAGAGGCGATCTCGCCTATCAACGAGCTTCCATCCAACTTTGCAAGCGTGCACGATGTGTTTCACGTGTCACAGCCGCAAGTGCTTCAAGACTCTGAACGCACTATAAACTTTGAAGAGATTGACCTTCAAGAAGATCTCTCTTATCATGAGCACCCGTTGCTATTCTTGAAGAAACCGGCGCAAGACTCGCAACAAGTCAATCAAATTCCTCAAAGTGAAGTGGTCACACCATTCCGACCGAGAAGCCACACAGGGCGCGAGGATCACCTCCGTTCGAATATCCGGAGTTCTTTCAGTCCTAGATCTGGGGCGAGATCCTCTTGTAGTGGTGGAGTGTTGTAACACCCGGACGTAACTTTCCATATTTGTAACTCCAACTCTTGCCATTTTCGGCATTGTGATATGATATTCCCTCCGTGGTTGGGTTTTCTTCATTTTGCATTTTGTCCATGTCATGCATTTTCTATCATGTCATCATGTGCATCGCATTTGCATACGTGTTAGTCTCATGATTCCGAGCATTTTTCCGTTGTCCGTTTTGCAATCCGGCACTCCTATCTCCCCGCGGCCCCTTTTACGTTTTTCCGTGGCGGGTACTAAACCTTCTCAGAATGGACGAGGTTTGTCAAGTGGCCTTGGTATACCACCGTAGACCACCGGTCAAGTTTGGTCATTTGGAGCTCGTTTGGTACTTCAGCGGTTAACCGCACTCTCGCAAAGGCCTCTTTTAAGTTGCAGCCCAACACCCTTTCAAAACAGCCCAATAACCCATCTAAGTCACTTCCATGCTCTCCGTCGTTCGATCACGATCGTGTGAAAACTACACCTCATTTGGACTCTCCTAGCTCCTCTATGCCTATTTAAACACCTCCCCGTCCAAATCCGGTTCAATTCCCCCTAACCTAGCAAATTCCCCTCGCGCGCGCGGGCGTGTCCGGTCGGGCGGACGTCCGCCGCCGCCGCCCGCCAACCGGGCGTGCCACGTGGCCGCCGGTCCCCGATTCGCCGCCCTCGCGCCCGGCCGCCGGGGGCCAGCGAGCCCCTCCCGCCTGTCGCGTCGCGCCGCCGCCGCCGCTTCGTGCCGCGCCCCTCCGCCGCCTCTCCGCTGCTGCCCGTGGCCGGCAGCCACGCCGCCGCCCGCTCGGCCAGCCACCCCCGCCGCTCCGGCCACGGACGTCGCCGCCGGCGCCCGCCGCCAAGGCCGCCGCCGGCGCCGGCCACCTCCTCCGCGGCCGCCCGGCCTTCCCCGGCCCGGATCCGGCCGGCCCCCTCCTCCGGCCACCGTCCCTGCCTTCGTCCCGGCGAGATCCAATCGGGATCCCGGCCGTCCTCGGTTCGCGTGCATCGGGGTTGACTTTCTCCCCCTCGAATCTCGTCTAAGTTTTTCGTCCGGAGATTATTTCGTGGCATTTTCTTCATAGCATATCTTTGCATCTGTAGCTCCATTTTGCGTGTATAATATATCAAAATGTTCGTCTCGAAGAGTAGATCATTTCGTCTCATTGCATCATTTTCATTTGAGCTCATCTTGTTGCCCGAAATGCTGTTGGAAGAGGGCTATGTGATGTTAGTTTCTGCTTTTAATGTAACTTGCACTTTTGTTATTTTGCCATGATTGATGTGTGCACCCTATGAATTTGACTCCTACATGTGTTTTGTAATATGCCATGCCATCTTTCCAGGGGTGTATGCCATGTATTTTTGTTATCTATGTGGTGACTAGCACAAGCATGCAAAGTAGGTGTCCTGATGTTGCTGTTTTCAGCCCTGTTTAGCTGATATTTTGATGCCATGTTAACTTGATGCTACCGAGAGATCTATACATATTTTGAGATACTTCAGTAAGGATGTTTTGTTCTACATGTCTTGCTCTATCCATCCATGCCTTTGTTTGCAATTATGAAGTGCCATAGCTTGAGTCAATCGAGCTCTACTTTTGCTATCAAATGTTTCCTGGCAGATTGTTTACATGTTATTCAATTTTGCCAAGGTTGTTGTGGTTGATCCATGTATGCTATGTTATTGTTCTTGCCATGTATATCTTCTATGCCATGTCTTCTTGATGTATGTATGCTTACTTTATCATATAAGGCTCTGTAGTGAGTGCATTGAGCTTGTAAACATGCCTACTTGTTATCAGTTTTTGACATGCCTTGTTGCTGAATCTGTTAACGAAACTTGCGATATTGACATGGGTGTTACTATATTTCTGATCCTTTTTGGCTTATGGTCAGTAAGGGACTTTTGTTCTATGCTTTGTGTAGATTCATGCCATGCCTTATTTTGCTATTATAAGTTCCTGTAGCATGTAGTTTTCTTGCTCTGAACATTGCTACCTGATGCTGTTTTTGTCATGTCCAGCCTGATATTTTGTGCACTTTTGCCATGCTTGTTTGAACCTGTTATGATGTGATCTAGCCGTAGCTCAGTGTTCATCTTTTGTCAAGCATCTTGTGTAGATCACTGCCATATACTTTGTTGGTACGTTTGGGTGCAGTAGCTTAATTACTTGTTACTTGCTAAGTGGCATCATGCTGTTAATGGCAGATTTGTGCCATTCTTGTTTTGCTTGTCATTTGCAAACCGTGCATCCGATTCCGGTGATCTTCATATCGATTTCAACCGAAATCATCTCATCTTTCCAGTGGCATACTTGGTTTGCCAAGTTGATGCCTGGTTCATCATTTTCCTTTCGGAGCGCGCATACGCATTGCATATCACATCTCGCATATCATGTCATGTTTTGCATCATGTTGCTTGTGAATTGCACCGTGATTTATTGTGGTTCCTTTGTTTGTGTTCTTGCTGTGGGTAGAGCCGGGAGACGAGTACGTGAACGAGGAACCTGTTGAGAACGCTTACGAGGATCAAGCTTCGACAACTCTGAGAACATTGCAGGCAAGATGACCATACCCTCGAAATCACTTCTATCTTTGCTATGCTAGTTGCTCGCTCTTTTGCTATGCCTATGCTACGATGCCTACCACTTGCTTATCATGCCACCCATATTGCCATGTCAGCCCCTAACCATCCTTTCCTAGCAAACCGTTGATTGGCTATGTTACCGCTTTGCTCAGCCCCTCTTATAGCGTTGCTAGTTGCAGGTGAAGATGAAGTTTGTTCCTTGTTGGAACATGGAGATGTTGTTCCTTATTGGAACATGTTTACTTGTTGGGGATATCACAATTTATATCTGCTATAATTAATGTATCTATATACTTGGTAAAGGGTGGAAGGCTCGGCCTTATGCAGTGTTTTGTTCCCTCTTGCCACCCTAGTTTCCGTCATACCGGTGTTATGTTCCTTGATTTCGCATTCCTTACGGTTGGGTGATTTATGGGACCCCTTGATAGTTCGCTTTGAATAAGACTCGTCCAGCAAGGCCCAACTTTGGTTTTACCATTTGCCACCTAAGCCTTTTTCCCCGGTTTTCGCGAGCCGAGGGTCATCTTTATTTTAACCCCGGACGGTGCTCCTTGAGTGCTGGGCCGAACTGAGCTACTGCGGGGCCACCACGGGAAACTCGAGGCTTGGTTTTACTCGTAACTAGTCTCATCCGGATGTGCCACGAGAACGAGATATGTGCAGCTCCTATCGGGATTTGTCGGCACAATCGGGCGGCTTTGCTGGTCTTGTTTTATTGTTGTCGAAATTTCTTGTAGTCCGGGATTCGAGATTGATCGGGTCTTCGGTAGAAGGAATATCCTTCGTTGACCGTGAGAGCTTATAATGGGCTAAGTTGGGACACCCTGCAGGTAATATCTTTGAAATCCGTGCCCGCGTTATGAGGCAGATGGGAATTTGTTAATGTCCGGTTGTAGAAAACCCGAAGTTGACCTCAAATAAAATACACATCAACCGCGTGTGTAACCGTGATGGTCTCTTCTCGGCGGAGTCCGGGAAGTGAACACGGTGTTGGAGTTATGTTTGACGTAAGTAGTCAGGATCACTTCTTGATCGCTACTAGCTTCACGACCGTGCTTTACTTCTCTTGTCGCTCTCTTTTGCGAATGTAGCCACCATATATGCTAGTCGATTGCTGCAGCTCCACCTTACAACTCTGTCCTTTCTATAAGCTTAAATAGTCTTGATCTCGCGGGTGTGAGATTGCTGAGTCCCGTGACTCACAGATTCTACCAAAACAGTTGCAGTGCCGGCGATGCGGTGCAGGTGGCGAACCGAGCTCAAGTGGGAGTTCGACGGGGCGTGGTCGTTACTATGTGTCTTTTCCCGATGATCGTAGTGGTGCCCAGTTGGGACGATCGGGGATCTGTGTAGCATTTGGGGTATCTTCTTTTATTTTGGTTCCGTAGTCGGACCTTGAGTGTACTCTGAATGATGGATGTTTATTTATGTATTGTGTGAAGTGGCGACTGTAAGCCAACTATGTATCTCTTTCCCTTATGTATTACATGGGTTGAGTGAAGATTACCTCACTTGCGACATTGCTTTCAATGTGGTTATGCCTCTAAGTCGTGCCTCGACACGTGGGAGATATAGCCGCATCGAGGGCGTTACACGAGGAATCACCACAAGGTCAGACACATAGACCAGAAATATCACCTGATACGAAAGATCGTAAAGAATGGTGATGTAGAGTTATGCAAAATTCACACGGATGCAAATGTTGCAGATCCGTTGACTAAGCCGCTTCCACAACCCAAGCATGAGGGGCACGTTAGAGCTATGGGCATTCGATGTCTATTTGATTGACTCTAGTGCAAGTGGGAGACTGTTGGAGATATGCCCTAGAGGCAATCATCTATGATGATATTTGATATGTGTTTATGAATAAAGATAGTCCTTGGACATTATCAATGATGTGTATCAGCAAGTATGTGACTTGTTTGTGGGACTATGCATTGTATGATGACTGTCCTAAAAGGTCCCTAGTCGAAAGGGCTGTGTGGACGCGCAGCCGACTAGACTAGCATATGACACGGTCGATGGCTCGGTCTCACTAGCCATGGAGCATTGGATGCTAACCGGATAATATGGACTTGGAAAGGTGCGGTCGATTCGACATAGTCGATCCGAGTCAAGATAAGGTCCGAGTCGGACAGACCCAACTATGAGACGCAGCGATATGTCATCTGTGAGTCTCTAGTACAACATACGTTCTATGTCCTAAGACCCTGGTGACGCATGTACTCGAGATGGTGATAGACTTACTTTGGGCCAACCAAACGCTACTCCGTGGATCGGGTAGTTACAAAGGTAGGTTTCGGTTTGTCCAATCCCATGCTGCGAGACATGGTCGAGCAAGATGGGATTGCCCCTCCGATCGGAGAGATATACTCTGGGCCCCTCGTGTGATCCGACCAGAACAGCATGGCCATGCGACAAGGATTATGAGATAATCCGGATAGTGGTCGGTATCACCGAACGAGAAAGAGGTTGGGCTAGCACAAGGATGACAGTCTCGCCTTGAGCCCGACAACATATATCGTGCGGCAAAGGGAGCGAAGTGTGACACGTTATGCTGTGTTCGCCTAACCAGCTTCATAGTTCGCTTGGTGGTCGGCACGCCTTGCTAGAGGCCGCTACCAACCATGCATGTCGGAGGTGATCCGAACTATGACCAAGCCGACTTGAACCTAAGGGGTCGGCGGCAAGGGAAGGAACCTACGAGGTCAGTTCGTAGGACACTGGTTGGATGTGATCCGAACTGGACTAGGAACGTGACCGAATAGACTTTGGGCTTTAGGGTCCGTGCGAGGCCCAAGTGTTGAGCCCGCGACGGACGCCTATATAAAGTGGAGGTGCGGCACACTCAGGCGGTTGATCGCTTCGGCGTTGCGGCTAGGGTTTGCATGTGTTGCGAATAGCCACCTCCATTCGCCGCCGACTGTGTGATCGGACCTAGCAGTCCGCCGCACGACATTCCTCCCGCACGCGCGGATACCGTTAGAGGCGGTGCACTTGCGCCGCTCCGGCGAACTCGTACGTGGGATCGGACGACCGGCCGCTCGAGGGAGATCGGACGAGGAGAAGACGATACACTCGGACGCGCTACACCAACTCTTCTTCCGCTGCACGGCACTGCGCGTCTAGTGGTAACGAACTGTGATCCATCTCCCGTAGCATGTTCATAGATGTTCTGCGCGTAGGAATTTTTAATTTGCAGTCGACGCACCCTACCGTAGAACCCAACACGTCCCCGCACTCAATGCAATCCCGTGTTAGCAACGTCGCGCTCCTTTCTCACTGAACAATGGCTGCTTGAGCGCTAAAGGGGACCTCCTGAGCATCGCGACTCAGGGGCTCTTCTATGGACCCGGGCCGCTCACCTCCTGGCCTTGACCACGGCATCGCGACCTGGCATACCAGCGACGGCTGAAGCCTGCCTTGGGACCGGGACCTGTCGGCGCAGAGCACCAAGCCCTCGTGAGGTTCAAAAGGAAGAACTAAGCTAAGACGGAATGAGCATCTCGCACTACTTCGTGGCAAGGACTATATTAACAAACAGAACCACAGGCACATTACAAGCCCCCACGGGGCGCGCTTTTCAATTCCTCGCAGGGAACACAGGGAACAGATCCTAAAGAACGCTAACTACACGTGCCTCCGCAAGAGATGCCATCATCAACAGTGGGCCGTCAAGCATCGGCGCCAACCTCATCTAGATCAGAGGCAGCGGCGGCCTGACGAGCCCGTCCTGCTCCGAGAGCGGCGCAGGCTCGGGGGCTCGTAGCTGTCGTCGCTCGTCTCCGGAGTCGCGAAGAGCTCGGCGGAGTCGCTGGATCCTCCAGCGCCTCCGCCGCCTGAGGAGCGGCTGAGGGAGCGATCGGCGAGCCTGTTCCTCGCCGCGGCAGGGCCCCGACCACCTCTCTCAGGGCAGCACTCCAGCCGGCGTCCGTCCGCGTCGAAGACCTTGAAGAGCATCATGGAAGCGTCGTCGTACTCCAGGTGGATCGCGAGGGCGCCCCTCGTCCTGTAGACCCGGGCGATCTCGCCCCAACCTCGAGTCATGAAGACCTTGCCTGGGGCGACGACCGCGACCTCCGCTTCGGTCGCGAGGGTGTTACAGCCGGCGTGCTGCAACCAGAGCTCCAAGTATCCCCCCTGCGGCATCACGAAGGCAAAGGAGGGAGGAAGGCGAATCCAAGACTAAGGAGGCATGGCGGCGTGGAGCACAAACTCTCGGGAGGAGCCCTCGGCATGAACTCCAGGAGGGACAACGCGCACCGCCGTGACCTACTGACACCGACGGCGGCGTCGTCCATGGCGCTCGGCATCAACTCCTGCAGGGCCCTCAAGGTGGGCGTACAAGGGCAGCGGGAACCCTGGCGGCGGCCGCTCGCACCAAGGCCACGGCACCTCTGCCGGGCGCCCTCATCTCGACAGCATAGGGCTAGCCGTTTCTTCGGCGGAAGCGGCTCGGGACCCTCTCGGGGAGCCTTTCCCTTCTCTTCCGCGGAGAACCGGCGGATCGGAGCCATTGCGGCAAGGAGAAGCAAGAAGAGATGGACTGGAAGGGCACGCGTCGTTCCGTACTTATAGCCGGGGAAGGCCAACCGTCGACCTCCATGATCGTAGGTAATCATGACCCGCTTTGCATGCAGGGACTTGTCAATTCGTGCAGCCGCCGAGGCGTCGCGGGGAAGCAGGGGCACCCACGTCCAATCAACCGCCACACGGCCCCCGAGGCCGCAGGCTGTTAGGGCCCGCGGCGCTTCGCCCTTGCCCCTTCGCTTCTCTCCTCGGCCAAGTCAAGGCGCGCCTTGGGCCCGGGGGCTACTGTCGGCGTTCTGGGAACGGGGGTACCGAGACTTGCCTGCCTACGGCCTACAGCGTGGCTCAAGGGGTGGCCCATCACGGCCTATCTTCATCAGCACAAGCTCAAGACCCTCGCGAGGGGCCAAGCCTCGCGGGGCGGATGACAGGGAGCTTCCTCAGGCACGGCCTCGTCAGGCTGGCTCGCGAGGAGGCAGAGAGATCAAGGCGGGGTACCTCACGAGGTGCCCATGACGCAAGCCATGACGACCAAGGGCGCCAGGCGGGCGCCAGCCCGTGCAGTGTCCTCCTTTCCTCTTTGGTGCAAAGGGAGCAAGCGCAGGCGAGAGCATCAAGCAAAGGCATCCGTTTCGGTGCAACAAGACCAAGACTGTCGCAACGGCAGGAAGGAAGTCATCGTGGAGCCCAAGCCGGCATCGCCACCAGAGCTGTTGACAGGCAAGGATCAACTTTAGTCAGGATAAGTGTACTAGATGTTCCCCTTCAAAATGGCCAATTGTTGGCGCCCTTCCCGCTCAATATTTGGGAAGAGGCCCAGGGCCCTTGCCTATAAATAGGACTAGCCACCCACAGGGTAGAGGCATCTTGAATCAGCAGAGAGAGAGAGAGCGACTGAACTCCCCCTAGCAGTTCATCGCACCAGCCAAGAACAGACCCTCGCGAGGCTGTTCTTCCTTGTATTGTTCATCATCAGCCCAAGAGGCAATCCACCACACCACACACTGGAGTAGGGTGTTGCACCACAATGGTGGCCCGAACCAGTATAAACCCTGTGTCTCTTGTGTTGTTCCTTTCATAGTTTAGATCCTAGCTGGGCGGCGAGGTGCAGGTAGGTAGAGGGCGAGATCTCCGTGCGCACCCCAGTGTTCGAACCTAGAGGGTCTGCCGGAACCCGAAATCCGACACTGTGATTGAACACTCTTGAAAGTAGTGTCTTAGTTTCCGGGATGCCATGAATACCGCATATGCTATCTTTTGATAATGCGGGTACCATGATTTGCATGGAGTGAGGACAGTGGATACATAATATACCGGCTTTTGAAGTGGCAATTTATGTCCGTCCGTTTCTCGTTCGACGACGAGCACTCCGCTTACAACTTGAAGAGTTGCCGCTATATATAACAGCATTGGTTCGCCGATGTTTGGCGCGGCCAGGATTGGGTTGGTGGCCAGGATGGCCTTTATGTCTTCCAGTCCGGCCGTGGCCGCATCCGTCCACTCGAAGTGTTCGGTGCGCCGAAGAAGGCGATAAAGGGGTAATGCCTTTTCTCCTAATCGGGAGATAAAGCGTCTTAAGGTCGCCACACATCCAGTTAATTTCTTGATTTTCTTGAGGTCAGTTGGGATGGCCAACTGTGACAGGGCTCGGATTTTAGCCGGATTTGCTTCAATTCCTCTACTGGAGACGATGAAGCCCAGGAGCTTTCCGGCGGGTACGCCGAAAACGCATTTTTCTGGATTGAGCATGATGTCGTATGTTATGAGAATGTCAAATGTGAGCCTCAGGTCGTCTATTAGGGATTCGACGTGTCTGGTTTTAACAACCACATCATCTACGTATGCCTCCACTATTTTGCCGATCTGTTTTTTCAGGCATGTCTGAATCATGCGTTGATACGTTGCACCTGCGTTCTTAAGCCCAAAAGGCATATTGTTAAAACAGAAGGGGCCGTATGGGGTGATAAATGTCTTTGCGGCTTGGTCGGACTCTGCCATCTTAATCTGATGGTATCTGGAGTATGCGTCGAGGAAACACAATGAGTCGTGCCCTGCAGTAGCATCGATAATTTGATCGATGCGGGGGAGGGGGAAGGGATCCTTGGGACAAGCCTTGTTCAGGTCTTTGAAATCCACACATAGGTGCCATGATTTATCCTTCTTTGGTACCATCACCAGGTTTGCTAGCCAGTCCGGATGTTTTATTTCTCTAATGAATCCGGCCTCCAGTAACTTGGTTGGCTCCTCTCCCATGGCTTGTCTCTTAGGTTCAGAGAAACGCCGAAGAGTCTGCTTGACCGGCTTGAATCCCTTTAGAATGTTAAGGCTATGCTCGGTCAGCCTCCATGGGATTCCTGACATATCTTAGGGATGCCAGGCGAATATGTCCCAATTCTCGCGCAGGAACTCCCGTAGTGCAGCGTCTACAGCGGGTTTAACTGTGCCCCGATGGAGGCTGTTTTTGTAGGGTCCATTGGGTGGACTTGGAATTTGACTATTTCATCCGCTGGTTTAAAAGAGGTGGACTTGGATCTCTTGTCGAGTATCACGTCGTCCCTGTCCACTATGGAGCGCAGCGCAATTAATTCCTCGGTCGCGAGGGCTTCGGATAATGCCACGAGGGCCAGTGCGGCTGTTTTGTTTTCGGCGCGGAGTGCTATGTCCGGATCACTAGCTAGAGTGATGATTCCATTGGGCCCGGGCATTTTGAGCTTCATGTACCCGTAATGGGGTATGGCTTGGAAGATCGTGAATGCCTCCCGCCCTAGAAGGGCGTGGTATCCGCTACTGAAGGGGGCACAATTGGAATGTGATTTCTTCGGACCTATAATTCTCCGGCGTGCCGAATACCACATCTAGTGTGATTTTCCCAGCGCAACGTGCCTCTCGACTGGGGATGATTCCTCTGAAGATCGTGCTACTTTGCTCAATGCGGTTTCTGTCTATTTCCATTTTTTGAAGGGTCTCCTCATAAATGAGGTTTAATCCGTTGCCGCCGTCCATTAGCACTTTAGTAAGCCGAAAGCCGTCCACAATTGGACTGAGAACCAAGGTGGCTGGTGCTCGGGCTGTTCGGAATTTGGGTTCGTCGCTGGCATTGAAGGTGATAGCCATGTTGCTCCATGGATTTATTGCTGCCACATGGCAGACTTCGGCAAGGTCGCGGAGTGCTGGCTTGCGCCTATTATTTGAGGCGAATGTCTCGAAGACTGTCAATACTATATTGTTATCCACGGGATGGTGCTCTGCGGTGTTTTGAATGAGGAGATCCTCACCGCTCCTGGCCACCTGCTGGAGTACCCAACATGCTCTCAGGCTGTGTGTTGGTATGGTATCCGCTGTACTGTGGATTTTGCAGGCCCCATTAAGCCATCCCTCCAATACGGTTCCACGCCCTGTAGTGGGCTTTTGCTTCTTTGTAATTGAATCGGGCGACTTATGAGAGTGCACCCTTTTAATTCGAGCTGGGTGTTTAGTCAGAGTCGGATTATCCCAAAATGTTGTTTCGGTTTTCCAGGCACTTTCCATCGCACAGTACTTCTGTACTATGGCCGCCAAGTTAGCGAAGCGCGCTATGTCACAGCGACTTATGACATTAAGGATTCCCTTGTCCGTGCAATTATTGTAGAAGAATGAGATTGCGTCTTCCTTGCGACAGTCCTTGACCTTGTTCATTACAAGGAGGAATCTGGCCCAATAATGATGTACTGTTTCCTGGGGCTCTTGCCTAATGTGGGAAAGATCGTTTATATGTGGGTAGGTGGGTGGATTTGAGTCTGAACCCTGACCCGATCTGAGACCCAGGGGCAGAGGATTTTCCGATCTTGGAAGTTCGGGCTCCCGGATGTTGCCCAATAGGTCTGGCCCGCTGCCTGATTCTAGGTTCAGGGCTTGGGCGTTGTCCTTCCGTAAACGGGTATCCGGCTCGGAGAGCTCGGGAATCCGGACATAGTTTGTCCTTAAGATAGACGAAGAATCGCCGCATTGTTCCTCCACCACCGCTATCTGATGGGTGACCAGCGGAGAGTTAATCTCCCTTTGGTCGGATTTAAGCCCAATCCGATCATAGTCCCTAGCGACTCCCAAAGCGGCGATGCGATCCAAGAGCTCGTTTAGCAAAGAGAGCTCCATTGGATTCATCTGCTTGGCAAGTTCCGAGCCGATGTGGAGGTTGTTTTCGATGACCCGAGAAGTCATCGTCGGTGCAGCAGCCGAACGGGCGGTCATGACGAAGCTGCCTAGCCGGAGAGTTTGGCCGACAGCCAAGGCTCCCCCAGAGGTGATGTTGTCCTTGACAACGAGACGAGGCATCCTTCCTTACGGTGATGGCACAGTGGAACTCTCAATGAAAGAACCAATGTCGGTGTCAAAACCGGCGGATCTCGGGTAGGGGGTCCCGAACTGTGCGTCTAAGGCGGATGGTAACAGAGGCGGGGACGAATGTTTACCTGTGTTCGGGCCCTCTTGATGGAGGTAATACCCTACTTCCCGCTTGATTGATCTTGATGATATGAGTATTACAAGAGTTGATGTACCACGAGATCGTAGAGGCTAAACCCTAGAAGCTAGCCTATGGTATGATTGTTGTTTTTGTCCTACGGACTAAACACTCCGGTTTATATAGACACCGGAGGGGGCTAGGGTTACACAGAGTCGGTTACAAGGGAGGAGATCTACATATCTGTATTGCCAAGCTTGCCTTCCACGCCAAGGAGAGTCCCATCCGGACATGGGACGAAGTCTTCAATCTTGTATCTTCATAGTCCAACAGTCCGGCCAAAGAATATAGCCCGGCTGTCCGGATAACCCCTAATCCAGGACTCCCTCACCCGCAGTTTCTCCTTTTTTATGGGGAAGGCACGGGCCGCTTCATTACCATTTACCACGATATGACGCATGAGGGCAGCGGTCGTCCCACGCATGCCCCCACGTCACACACGACCCTCCACGACGCGCATTCAACGCGGGTCGTGGGGAAGCACAAGCGAGCTAAGGAATTACTGCGGTAAAATCCCGCCCCGCCTGCCCGCGCACAGTTCTGGGCCCGGCCCAACAATGCGTTGCGCTTATGTGTGGCCCAGGCCCGGGGGCTCCTGTCGGTGCACAAAAGTAGGGGCTCTCCTTTTTTACCCCTTTACTTATGCACGGGTAGTCAGAGCCACACCCACGGCCACACTAAGCAGGGCAGAGGATGGAAACAAAGGAACAAGACAGCCAAAGCAATGCCAGGACAAAGACACACAGAGCAAGAGGGCGAGGTGGACTCCCCCGGCAAGACCCTTGCCGGGGAGGCCTCCGCGGCCCCAGCAAGATCCTTGCCAGGGCAACTTGCCCAACGCCAGCAGAGTGCGCCACCCTTGAGCCAAGGGCTCCAACACCATAAACCACATTGGAGCCAAGGCTCGGGAAGCACCTCCGTGGTGGCATGCAGATCTTTGTGAAGATGATAAACATACAAGATCAGATGAGGACCAAAAGACGACGATCCTCGGCGGGATCCCAGCCGAGGAAATCCACGAGACCCTCGGAAAGACCCTTGCCGGGGACAACTGCTATGCCCCGGCAAGACCCTTGCCGAGTACACTTGTCACATCCCAGATAGACCATGCATTAGGGTGTGCATCACGTTTAAATTTCATTTGAATTTGAAATGGGGAAGGCAGGAAACCCCAGAACACCCCCCCCCCTTAAAAGAACTAGGGTTTACTAAAATTTATTTCAATGAATCCGAAATGCCCTTCAAAATGCTCATCCTCTTTGTTTGGGTTCAGAACCCATGTCAAAGGAGGTGGAACATTTTCTAGGTCATCTAAGGGTTCTTGGATTAATCCACAAAGTTTTGAACTTGGGCATCTTAAATTATATAAAATATTTTAAATGTTCAAAAATTGCCAAACCAAAATGTTTCATGTTGGGAATATTCCAACAAGTGACCAGGAGCATTTTGGTAATTTTTAAAATAGTTTTGGTATTTTTAAAAACCCCAACAAAGTTACAGAAAATAGAAAAAGCTTAAAAAAAAGGAAAAACTTACTGTCGCTCATGCCGCCCACCTGCCCTGCCCAGCCCAGCAGCCAGCCAACAGCTGCTTGGCTCGGCCAGCAGCAGCTCGGTGTCGGCCGGGCGAGCGAGGCGTGCCACGCAGCTGGCCGCCGCCGCCGCTTCACCCTTCGCCGCCACGCCTGGGACGACCTCCGCGTCGTCGCCCGCCCCTGTGACACCCCATTCTCCCCTGCCTCTCTCTCGCTCTCCCTCGCCATGGCCGACGCCACTGCCGCCGCACCTCCGTCAGAATCAGTAGCCACCGCCGTCCCCACGCCACGAGACCTTGTCTCGGTCGTTCGCCGTCGTCGACTTCGCCGAACAAGCCACGCCCGAGCTCTTGCTTCGCCCAGAAGCTGCCGCGACCGACTCGCCCGACTCCGCCATCGCGGAGATCCCCATCGCCGCCGCCGCCGCATCAGACCGTCCCCGACCCCGACGAGGCTCTCTACGGGATCACTGTGAGCCTGGCTACCTCTCCGTCCTCTCCGCTCTCTTCCTCGTGCACCACAACGAGCACACGTCGATCACCCGAACGCACCGCCGCGGAGCTCGTCGCCGACGAAGCTCCGGCCACCCAACGGCCACGCCACCCTGTCCATCGCACTCACCGAGTTGCGCTGGGCCTAACTACGCACTCCACCCGCCTCACTTTGCCCCCTAGCAACAAACCCGACATCACCCGAGCCCCGGCCGCCGCCCGACTCGTCGCCGGTGCCAACTCCGGCCACCCCGACTCCAACTAGTTACACCAAACGCCGCGGCTCATCTCCAGCTCCACGTAGATGCTCCCCGCGCCCCATTTGGTGCCCGGAAAGTGCAAAAGCACTTTGCTCCGCCGCGCCTGGCCTCGCCGGCGGCTAGACGCCGGCGAGTTGACCACTGACCCCTGACGGTGGGCCCTGTTGACTGTCTGAGTCAATGACAGGTGGGCCCCCTCCGGTTAACTAATTAGGATTAGTTCTAATTAAGTTAATTAGTTAAACTAACCCTGACATGCGGGTCCCACTGGTCAGTTTGACCTGGACGACCCCGTTGACCCCTGACGTCACGCTGACTTCATGCTGACGCATTAATTCAAATTCTAGATTTATTTTTATATAATAAATTCCAGAATATAATTCAAATTTCAAATGCTTATAACTTTTTATCTATAACTCCAAATGCAACGATTTATATATGAAAAATTATCAGAAAAATACACTCTATCCATTGGTACAGGTTTCATGCATGTTAAAACAAGTTAACTATGCTGAATAACCAGGATAAGGAATTGCACCATTAGGACTAACTCAAATGAGCTATCATTTGAATCTTGGATTCAAATGAGTTCATCCCCTGTTCTTTCAACTTGCATTAGGCCAACACACATCCATATTGCCATGTCATAGCATGCATCATATTGTTGCATATTGTTTGTATGTTTATTTCGGTGTGTTTCATGATAGGTTCTGCCCCCGAAGATAACCTCGACTATCCATCTGAAGGGCAGTTCTCTACCCCAGTTCCATCAGGCAAGCAATTCATTGATCATTCCGATACAAACCCATGTTCTCGCTTCGCTCTCGCATCTGCATTAAGACAACGCGATTCAACTGTTGTGTGCTGCGGTAGCTGAACCCACTTCCTTTGCATGACCTGTCATTGCCACAGTAACTAGATGAAACCCACTAGTATGTGTAGGAGTTGATTGAGCCATGTTTGTGATTCCTACCATGCTATGCTTGCTATGCTTAGAGTTGTGTCAGGTCTGGCTCATCGGGATGATGAACTGGAGTGAAAGGTTGTGTTGGTTCGAGAGTGAAAGTGTTGAACACGATTTGGTAAAGGTATCGATGAGAGGCCATGTAGGAGTACATGGTGGGTTGTTTCATTGAAGCCGAACTTAAGAACTGAGATCTGTGTTTGTGATCCATGAACTAGCTACTACCACGCATTGGGCCCGAAACCAATGGACCCTCTCGCTTCTTAACCACCCCTGTTCATAGTCCGGGAGTTGCAAGTAGTTTCGTGTTTGTAGCATGTTGGGGCCGCACGCAACGCTGACCTTAGGGGTGGGTTGTGTTGCGGTAGGCACCGTGTGTTGTGTACCAAGTGCCCGCTTGGTATCTCGGGAACCCTGCACACATCGCTCGGGCTGTATGGGAAACCTCGGCGGACTCCTGCGGATGGAACCCGAATAGGCGATAAACCTGGACTAGGGACTTGAGTGTTTGGGTAGGCTGAGGCCGACACCCACGTTGGGCTTCCGCTTGAAGGTTGCCGAGTACATGTCGTGTAAACAACGATAAGTGGTGAGAGCGTGTGTGAAGAAGTATACCCCTGCAGGGTTAAATATGATCTATTCGAATAGCCGTGTCCACGGAGAAGGACTTCTGGGTTACCTATATCAGTTCATAGACAAGTAAATGGATACTACTAAAAGCCTCAAGATAAGTGTGAGTATCGTGGATGGCCCTCTCGGGATGACGAGAGAGGATCCACGGTGGAGTGTTGTGATGGTGATTAGTGGACTCGTATGCGACAAAATGCTTTACACAAGTGTGTCACGAGGATAGCTTAGCCAAGAGTCAAAGCTGGCTTGCTGCAAATAACTCCACCTCCTTCCTTGAGAATGTGCATGTATGATAGGATTCTGTGGTAAGACTTGCTGAGTACCTTTGTACTCATGTTTGCTTAATCAATATTTTTCAGAGGACTATACTACCCCCTCCGACGGATTCTATGTAGATGTTGACTTCGACGAGTAAGCTAGCCACCCAGGTGGCGATCTAAGACTTGTGAAGGGCCATTGTAGATAGAAAGGCTCCAACAAGCTTTCTTCCTTTTTAGAGTCTGTACTCAGACTAGTTTGCTTCCGCATGTGCTTGTATGATTGTATGACTTGAGTGTTGGGTCATGTGACCCCTACCTGTATGACTATGTTATGTATGGCTCCTCGGAGCCACTTAAATAAAGTACTTGAGTTGTAGAGTTTTGTTGTGATGCCTTGTTGTATTTACTCATATCGGGCATATTGCGTGTATGATTGAAATGCTTGGTATGAGTGGGATCCGACAAACTAGTTGTTTATCCTTGGCAGCCTCTCATATGGGGAAATGTAGTCTCGTGCTTCTGAGCGATAGTAGTCCGCTACAGCCCGGTTCACGAGTCTCGCTAGCCCAGACTACTGCTTGGACACTTGACTGGCCGGCATGTGATTCATTTCGTTCCTATGTCCGTCCCTTCGGGAAATGTCACGCGGTGATACTCGAGTCCTGCCTAGCTGCTACAGCCCGGATACCGGAGTCCTCATAGCCAGTGCTACAGCCCGAGTTCATACGTTGATGACCGACATGCTCGAGGTGATTCATGTATGCCTGTCCCCATAGGTTAGTGCCGCTTTGGGTTCACGACTAGCCATGTCGGCCCGGGTTCTTTGTCATGTGGATGCTAGCGACACTATCATATACGTGAGCCAAAAGACGCAAACGGTCCCGGGCCATGGTAAGGCAACACCCGTGGGAATACCGTGCGTGAGGCCGCAAAGTGATATGAGGTGTTACCAGCTAGGTCGATGTGACTTGGAATCGGGGTCCTGACAACACTCACGAGGCCACGGCCAGGCCCACATCTGCCAAGGCTCCACCACCATTCCGATACAGCTTCCAGCTCAACCAGCTGAGCAGGCACCTGCGTGGCGGTGCACGGTCTCCAGGCCAACTCGGCAAGCACCTGCGTGGCGGCATGCAGATCTTCGTGAAGACTCCGCCACCGCGCTAGCCCAGCAGCCAGCCAACATGGAGCTACTACACCTCATCAGCTCGGACGCGCATCGGAGCCAGGCGAGGCGGCGACAGCTGGGATGAGCTTCCTAGCCATCCCCGATAAAGCAAGGAGGGCACGTCGGTAGCGCATTAAATGCGTTTGTCCGACGATGCCAGAGGATAAACTTAGCCCTGTGTACCTTTCCACTCCTGTGTGCCACTGTAGCAGCCCCTTTTGTCTATAAAAGGAGGCCCGAGGCGTACATGAGAAGGATTCAGATCTTCTGAACTAGACACGCACCCTAGCTAGTTCGAGAGCTCAAGAACACCCAAATATATACACCAAAGCAGGACTAGGGTATTACGCATCCTCGCGGCCCGAACCTGGGTAAAACGATCTTTGTGCTGACTACCAGACCCGCTCTCTGCACAACCCCGCACCCGCCAACCGTAGAAGGAATCCCAGTGATTCCATAGGTGTCGTTTCCCCGGACAACAAGAGAACGACAACGTCAACAATGAAGAAGGCCGAGAAGAAGAACAAGATGATGAAGAAGATGTTCCACCCCGACCCAAGAAAAAGCTCTCACGAGTTCGAGCAAGAGTCACAAGAGACCATCCCGTCGAACAAATCTTCAATGATATCCAAACCGGGAGAATCACTCGCTCTAAAACTCGTTTGGCTAATTTTTGTGAACATTATTCATTCATCTGTAGCATTGAACCTATGAAGATTGAAGAAGCATTGGAAGATCCGGATTGGATAAATGCCATGCATGAAGAGCTACACAACTTTGAGAGAAACCAAGTGTGGACATTGGTCTAGAAGCCCGACAACAACCACAACATCATCAGTACCAAATGGGTGTTTCGCAACAAGCAAGACGATTATGGACAAGTTTTTCGCAACAAAGCAAGTCTCGTCGCCCAAGGCTACACTCAAGTCGAAGGTATGGACTATGGTGAGACATATGCCACCGTTGCTAGACTTGAGTCCATTCGCATCTTACTTGCCTATGCTAATCACCATGATATTACTTTGTAGCAGATGGACACTAAAATTGCTTTTCTAAATGGTGAAATTGAGGAGGAAATTTATGTTAAGAAACCTCCCGGCTTTGTTAATCCTAAGAAACCCGACGATGTTTACAAACTTCACAAAGCTCTTTACGGTCTAAAACAAGCTCCTAGAGTGTGGTATAAATTCTTGACCAAGTTCTCTATTGAGAAAGGCTTTGAGATTGGAAAGATTGATTCTACTCTTTTTACTAAAAGGGTTAATGGTGAATTATTTGTGTTCCAAATTTATGTTCATGATATCATATTTGGTTCGATTAACCCTCATTTTAGTGAAAAGTTTGGGAAGCTAATGTCGAAGAGGTTTGAGATGTCTATAATGAGTGGACTCTAGTTCTTTCTTGGTTTGCAAATCAAGCAAACTAAGGAAGGCACCTTTGTTTCTCAAACAAAGTACACCAAGGACTTGTTCAAGAAGTTCAACATGCAAGAAAGCAAAGGTATGAAAACACCCATGCCTACTAGTGGACATCTTGACTTGACCAAGGATGGCAAATCGGTTGACCAAAAGTTTTACCGCTCTATGTTTGGTTCATTGTTATATCTATGTGCCTCCCATCCCGATATTATGCTAAGTGTGTGCATGTGTGCACAATATCAAGCGGCCCCCAAAGAATGTCATCTTAAGGCTGTGAAAAGGATAGTGAGATACTTAATTGACACACCAAATTTTGGCATTTGGTATCCTAAGAGGTCTTATTTTGATCTTGTTGGCTATTCCGATTCGGACTATGCCGGTGATAAGGGTGATAGAAAGTCCACTTCAGGTACTTGTCAATTTCTTGGTAGATCTCTTGTGTCTTGGTCCCCCAAGAAACAAAACTCGGTATCCTTATCCACCGTCGAAGCGGAATACATTGTCGCAGGTTCACGTTGTGCTCAATTACTTTGGATGACCCAAACTCTTGAAGATTATGGGATCTATGTGAAACATTTTCCATTGCTTTGTGACAATGAAAGTGCCATCAAGATTGCTCACAATCCCGTGCAACATTCTCGAACTAAGCATATTGAAGTTCGTCATCATTTCATTCGAGATCATGTTGCTAAAGGGGACATTGATCTTAAGCATGTTCGTACCGATAAGCAATTGGAGGATATATTCAGCAAACCGCTTGATGAGAAAGTATTTTTCCCTTTGAGAGGAGAATTGAACATCATTGATGCTTCAAACTTGGAGTAGAAACTCCATTTGGATACATGCAAGGCATGAGCCTTTGACTAATCCTTGATATTTCTCTTATGATGATGATCATATGTCTTGGATATATTTTCACCCTTGCATGCTATCCCTTGTAGGTACTTGGATGAATCGAAATCTATGAGATTGCAACTCACTCAGATCTTGAGCAATCTCTACATCACCAAGTCTCTACAATATGGTGGTTGAAGACAAGGAAGCATGAAACCCTTCAACATATCCTTTGACAAATTCTTTATATCAAAGTTCATTTGGTATGAAATTTCATGATTGTCATGTTGGATACACAAGTGCTCTTCCTTGCAAGACTAACCAATGTAGGTAGATGAACTCAAATCCAAGTGGTGCTCCCAATCCTTGATGAGCTACATCAACCTTGAGCATCCTACAAAAGTTCAACTACATGATCAAGTTCAACACCACCACCTAAGGTATTTATTCCATCTTAGAGAAGCTTTCCCCCAAGTCATGGGTCAAAGCAGCTCAACAAGATGTGAATACATCAAAATTCTTAAACGAAAAATGGTGACCCCATTTTGAGCTTAAACGATGAGTATGACCTACGATCAAGTGTTCTCACTTGAATCCTCAGTCAATATACTCTAACATAGGTGACTTTGTTGCCGACCAATTCTAGATGAAGTTCTCTAGTGTTTCTCCGTGTTCTTGCATTTTTCTCTTGCATATTTATCTCCCTTCTTTAATAAAAAAAACTTCATCTAGATTTTTTTTATTTTCCTTGATTTGTTCTGCATTTCGTGCATCTAATTCATTGCAAATCCTTGTGTTAATTCCTTGCAAATGTTTGTGAGATCTTACTTGCCTAGTAAGATGAGGAGACAAATGTTCTCTGTGTTGAACTCGAACACACTGATTTTGTCTCGTTTGGTCAAACCAAACCATTTCGGTGCCACCTAAGAAAACAACTCGGTGTAACTGATTTCAACCTGAGAAGACACTTTGTCATTTGCATCCTGCACTTTTGTTCCAGCTCCACTCAATGATTCTTGTCCTCTACATGCATCACATTATATATGTTGCTTTCCTTTGTGACTCAAGGACCAAACCTATTTTGACTCACAATCCAGAAGATCCCTTCTTGGAAATTGATGTCAAAGGGGGAGAGAAAGATCACATCAAAGCTTAATCACTTCAAAAGGGGGAGAGTACTTCAAAGGGGGAGAGTGCTTAATCACATCAAAGAGCCCCAGATGCTTGGTATTCAAGAGGAGAGAAGTCACATGTCTTTAAGAGAGGAAAGACATGTTAGTTTGTGTTTTGATTATTGTGCTCTGATTACCTTCTCGCATTATCCAATATAAGATTCAGGGGGAGAATGACCTCTAAGGGAAGGAAATCATTGAATTCATTGCATATCTTTACCTTTAGGGACATGTCTATATCCAATAGAGTACTTAGTACTCACTCTCTACATGTCATCCCAGTCTTGGTACTCTTGTGGTTTACCGTTTGCTTGCTTTGTTTAGTAGATGTCTCTTTGTTATCTAACCTTGTTTACTTAGGTTCATCTCTTCCAAAGACAGCTCAAGACCACAAGGTAAGTATATGCATCACATTCGTGTGCATGATGATCTCTTGCTGATGTATGATGTCTTCTACACAAGCTTCTTCTTGTAAACATTGTTGGGTCTCCAAGTGCAGAGGTTTGTAGGACAGTAGCAAATTTTCCTCAAGTGGATGACCTAAGGTTTATCAGTCCGTGGGAGGCGTAGGATGAAGATGGTCTCTCTCAAACAACCCTGCAACGAAATAACAAAGAGTCTCTTATGTCCCCAACACACCCAATAAATGGTAAATTGTATAGGTGCACTCGTTCAGCGAAGAGATGGTGATACAAGTGCAATATGGATGGTAGATATAAGTTTTTGTCATCTGAAAATATAAAAACAGCAAGGTAACTAATGATAAAAGTGAGCGAAAACGGTATTTCATTGCGTTGAAACAAGGCCCAGGGTTCATACTTTCACTAGTGCAAGTTCTCTCAACAATAATAACATAATTGGATCATATAGCTATCCCTCAACATGCAACAAAGAGTCACTCCAAAGTCACTAATAGCGGAGAACAAATGAAGAGATTATTGTAGGGTACAAAACCACCTCAAAGTTATCCTTTCTGATCAATCTATTCAAGAGTCCATAGTAAAGTAACACGAAGCTATTCTTTCCGTTTGATCTATCCTAGAGTTCGTACTAGAATACACCTTAAGACACAAATCAACCAAAACCCTAATGTCACCTAGATACTCCAATGTCACCTCAAGTATCCGTGGGTATGATTATTCGATATGCATCACATAATCTCAGATTCATCTATTCAACCAACACAAAGAACTTCAAAGAGTGCCCCAAAGTTTGTAACAAAGAGTCAAGACGAAAACGTGTGCCGACCCCTATGCATAAGTTCACAAGGTCACTGAACCCGCAAGTTGATCACCAAAACTTTCATCAAGGAGATCACGTGAATATCCCATTGTCACCACAGATAAGCACATGCAAGACATACATCAAGTGTTCTCAAATCCTTAAAGACTCAATCCGATAAGATAACTTCAAAGGGAAAACTCAATCCATTACAAGAGAGTAGAGGTTGAGAAACATCATAAGATCCAAATACAATAGCAAAGCTCGCGGTACATCAAGATCGTGCAAAATCAAGAACACGAGAGAGAGAGAGAGAGAGAGATCAAACACATAGCTATTGGTACATACCCTCAGCCCCGAGGGTGAACTACTCCCTCCTCGTCATGGAGAGCGCCGAGATGATGAAGATGACCACGGTGAGGATCCCCCTTGGCAGGTCTTTTAACAGGTCTCGATTGGTTTTTGGTGGCTACAGAGGCTTGCGGCGGCGGAACTCCCGATCTAGGTTATTTTCTGGGGGTTTTTGTATTTATAGGAATTTTTGGAGTAGGTCTCATGTCAGGGGGGTCTCCGAGTTGTCCACGAGATAGGGGGACGCGCCCAGGGGGGTAGGGCGCGCCCCCCACCCTCGTGGATGGCTCGGGACTCTTCTGGCCCAACTCTTTTACTCCGGGGGCTTCTTTTGGTCCATAAAAAATGCACAAAAATTGGCAGGTCAATTGGACTCAGTTTGGTATTCCTTTTCTGTAAAACTCAAAAACAAGGAAAAAACAGAAACTGGCACTTGGCTCTAGGTTAATAGGTTAGTCCCAAAAATCATATAAAATAGCATATAAAACATCCTAGATGGATAATATAATAGCATGGAACAATAAACAATTATAGATACGTTGGAGACGTATCAAGCATCCCCATGCTTAATTCCTGCTCGTCCTCGAGTAGGTAAATGATAAAAACAGAATTTTTTATGTGGAATGCTACCTAACATAATTTTCAATGTATTTTTTCTTATTGTGGCATGAATGTTCAGATCCGAAAGATACAAGACAAAAGTTTAATATTCACATAGAAATAATAATACTTCAAGCATACTAACCAAGCAATTATGTCTTCTCAAAATAACATAGCCAAAGAAAGCTCATCCCTACAAAATCATATAGTTCGGCCATGCTTCATTTTCATCAAACAAAATGCTCCCATCATGCATAACCCCGATGACAAGCCAAGCAATTGTTTCATACTTTAGTATTCTCAAACTTTTTAAACTTTCAAGCAATATATGAGCGCGAGCCATGGACATAGCACTATAGGTGGAACAGAATATGATGATGGAAGGTTGTGTGGAGAAGACAAAAAAGAAATGGATGCACTAGATATCAATGTGAGTGAGTAGGCTGTGGAGATGCCCATCAATAGATATTAATGTGAGTGAGTAGGAATTGCCATGCAACAGATGCACTAGAGCTATAAATGTATGAAAGCTCAACAAAAGAACCTAAGTGGGTGTGCATCCGACTTGCTTGCTCATGAAGACCTAGGGCATTTTGAGGAAGCCCATCGTTGGAATATACAAGCCAAGTTCTATAATGAAAAATTCTCACTAGTATATGAAAGTGACAAAATAAGAGACTCTCTATCATGAAAATCATGGTGCTACTTTGAAGCACAAGTGTGGGAAAAGGATAGTAACATGGCCCCTTCTCTCTTTTTTTGGGGCCTTCTCTTTTTTTATTTGGCCTTCCTTTTTTTGGGCCTTCTCTTTTTTTTTGGCCTTTCTCTTTTTTTTCTCACACGGGATAATGCTCTAATAATGATGATCATCACACTTCTATTTATTTAGAACTCAAGGATTACAACTCGATACTAGAAGAAAATATGACTCTATGTGAATGCCTCCGGCGGTGTAACGGGATGTGCAATGAATCAAGAGTGACATGTATGAAAAATTATGAATGGTGGCTTTGCCACAAATACGATGTCAACTACATGATCATGCAAGGCAATATGACAATGATGAATTGTGTCATAATAAATGGAACGGTGGAAAGTTGCATGGCAATATATCTCGGAATGGCTATGGAAATGCCATAATAGGTAGGTATGGTGGCTGTTTTGAGGAAGATATAAGGAGGCTTATGTGTGATAGAGCGTATCATATCACGGGTTTGGATGCACCGCTAAGTTTGCACCAACTCTCGAGGTGAGAAAGGGCAATGCACTGCATCAAGAGGCTAGCAATGATGGAAGGGTGAGAGTGCGTATAATCCATGGACTCAACATTAGTCATAAATAACTCACATACTTATTGCAAAAATCTACAAGTCATCAAAACCAAGCACTACGCGCATGCTCCTAGGGGGATAGATTGGTAGGAAAAGACCATCGCTCGTCCCCGACCGCCACTCATAAGGAGGCAATCAAAGAACACCTCAAGCTTCAAATATGTTACAGAACGGTTACCATACGTGCATGCTACGGGACTTGCAAACCTCAACACAAGTATTTCTCAAATTCACAAATACTCAACTAGCATGTCTCTAATATCACCATCTTCATATCTCAAAAACAATCATCATGTATCAAACTTCTCATAGTATTCAATGCACTCAATATGAAAGTTTTTATTATACCCATCTTGAATGCCCATCATATTAGGACTAATTTTATAACCAAAGCAAATTACCATGCTGTTATAAAAGACTCTCAAAATAATATAAGTGAAGCATTAGAGTTCATCTATTTCTTCAAAATAAAACCACCGCCATGCTCTGAAAAGATATAAGTGAACCACTAGAGCAAATGACATACTACTCCAAAAGATATAAGTGAAGATCAATGAGTAGTTGAATAATTATGTAACTATGTGAAGACTCTCTAACATTTAGGAATTTCAGATCTTGGGATAATATTCAAACAGCAAGCAAAACAAAATAAAATAAAATGACGCTCCAAGCAAAACACATATCATGTGGTGAATAAAAATATAGCTCCAAGTAAAGTTACCGATGAACGAAGACCAAAGAGGGGATGCCTTCCGGGGCATCCCCAAGCTTAGGCTTTTGGTTGTCTTTGAATTTTACCTTGGGGTGCCTTGGGCATCCCCAATCTTAGGCTCTTGACACTCCTTATTCCATAGTTGATCGAATCTTTACCCAAAACATGAAAACTTCGCAACACAAAACTTAACAGAAAAGTCGTAAGCTCTGTTAGTATAAGAAACTAAATCACCACATAGGTACTGTTGTGAACTCATTCCAAATTCACATTGGTGTAATATCTTCTGTATTCCAACTTCTCTATGGTTCATACCCTCCGACACTACTCTTAGATTCATCAAAATAAGCAAACAGCACATAGAAAACAGAATCTGTCAAAAACAGAACAGTCTGTAGTAATCTGTATCATTCGAATACTTATGTAACTCCAAAAATTCTGAAATAAATAGGTGGACCTGACTAATTTTTCTATTAATCATCTTAAAAAAGAATCAACCTAAAAGCACTCTCCAGTAAAAAAATGGCAGCTAATCTCGTGAGCGCAAAAGTTTTTGTTTTTTACAGCAAGATCGCAAAGACTTCACCCAAGTCTTCCCAAAGGTTCTACTTGACACGAACACTAATTAAAAAATAAAACCACATCTAAACAGAGGCTAGATAGATTATTTATTACTAAACAGGAGCAAAAGGCAAAGAACAAAAATAAAATTGGATTGCCTCCCAACAAGCGCTATCGTTTAACGCCCCTAGCTAGGCATGATGATTTCAATGATGCTCACAAAAAGATAAGAATTGAAACATAAAGAGAGCATCATGAAAAACATGGAAAGCACATTTGAGTCTAACCCACTTCCTATGCATAGGGATTTTGTGAGCAAACAACTTATGGTAACAATAATCAACTAGCATATGAAGGCAAAACAAACATAACTTGGAAAGTTTAAGCACATAGAGAGGAAACTTGATATTATTGCAATTACTACAAGCATGTGTTCCTCCCTCATAATAATTTTCAGTAGCATCATGAATGAACTCAACAATATAACTATCACATAAAGCATTATTTTCATGAGCCACAAGCATAGAATTTTTATTACTCTCCACATAAGCAAATTTCTTCTCATGAATAGTAGTGGGAGCAAACTCAACAAAATAACTATCATGTGAGGCATAATCCAATTGAAAATTAAAATCATGATGAAAATTTCCATGGTTATCATTATTCTATATAGAATACATATCATCACAATTCTCATAATCAATTGAAACCTCTTCTGAAATAGTGGATTCATCACTAAATAAAGTCATGACCTCTCCAAATCCACTTTCATAAATATTATAAGATTCAACACCCTCCAAAATAGTGGGATCATTACTTCCTAAAGTTAACACTCTTCCAAACCACTTTCATCAATATAATCATCATAAATAGGAGTAATGCTATCATCAAAATAAATTTTCTCATCAAGACTTGGGGACAAAAAATATCAACTTCATCAAACATAGCATCCCCAAGCTTGTGGCTTTGCATATCATTAGCATCATGGATATTGAAGGAATTCATACTAACAACATTGCAATCATGGTCATCATACAAAGATTTAGTTCCAAACATTTTATACATATCTTCTTCTATCACTTAAGAACAATTTTCCTTTCCATCATTTTCACGAAAGACATTAAAAAGATGAAGCATATGAGGTAACCTCAATTCCATTTTTTTGTAGTTTTCTGTTATAAAATAAACTAGTGATAAAACAAGAACCTAAAAGATTCGATTGCAAGATCTAAAGATATACCTTCAAGCACTAACCTCCCCAGCAACGGCGCCAGAAATTGCTTGATGTCTACTACACAACCTTCTTCTTGTAGACATTGTTGGGCCTCCAAGTGCAGAGGTTTGTAGGACAGTAGCAAATTTCCCTCAAGTGGATGACCTAAGGTTTATCAATCCATGGGAGGCGTAGGATGAAGATGGTCTCTCTCAAACAACCCTGCAACCAAATAACAAAGAGTCTCTTGTGTCCCCAACACACCCAATACAATGGTAAATTGTATAGGTGCACTAGTTCAGCGAAGAGATGATGGTGATACAAGTGCAATATGGATGGTAGATATAGGTTTTTGTAATATGAAAATATAAAAACAGCAAGGTAACTAATGATAAAAGGGAGCAAAAATGATAAGGCAATGCGTTGAAACAAGGCCTAGGGTTCATACTATCACTAGTGCAAGTTCTCTCAACAATAATAACATAATTGGATCATATAACAATCCCTCAACATGCAACAAAGAGTCACTCCAAAGTCACTAATAGCGGAGAACAAATGAAGAGATTATTGTAGGGTACGAAACCACCTCAAAGTTATCCTTTCTGATCGATCTATTCAAGAGTCCGTAGTAAAATAACGCGAAGCTATTCTTTCCGTTCGATCTATCCTAGAGTTCGTACTAGAATAACACCTTAAGACACAAATCAACCAAAACCCTAATGTCACCTAGATACTCCAATATCACCTCAATTATCCGTGGGTATGATTATACGATATGCATCACACAATCTCAAATTCATCTAGTCAGCCAACACAACTTCAAAGAGTGCCCCAAAGTTTCTACCAGAGAGTCAAGACGAAAACGTGTGCCAACCCCTATGCATAAGTTCACAAGGTCACTGAACCCGCAAGTTGATCACCAAAACATACATCAAGTAGATCACGTGAATATCCCATTGTCACCGCAGATAAGCATATGCAAGACATACATCAAGTGTTCTCAAATCCTTAAAGACTCAATCCGATAAGATAACTTCAAAGGGAAAACTCAATCCATTACAAGAGAGTAGAAGGGGAGAAACATCATAAGATCCAACTATAATAGCAAAGCTCGATGTACATCAAGATCGTGCCAAATCAAGAACACGAGAGAGAGAGAGAGAGAGAGAGAGAGAGAGAGAGAGATCAAACACATAGCTATTGGTACATACCCTCAGCCCCGAGGGTGAACTACTCCTCCTCGTCATGGAGAGTGCCGGATGATGAAGATGGACACGGTGAGGATCCCCCCCGCAGGTGCGGAACAGGGTCCCGATTGGTTTTTGGTGGCTACAGAGGCTTGCGGCGGCGGAACTCAATCTAGGTTATTTTCTGGGGGTTTCTATATTTATAGGAATTTTTGGAGTAGGTCTCACATCAGGGGGTTCTCCGAGTCGTCCAAGAGATAGGGCGACGCGCCCAGGGGGTAGGGGCCCCCCACCCTCGTGGATGGCTCAGGACTCTTCTGGCACAATTCTTTTACTCCGGGGGCTTCTTTTGGTCCATAAAAAATCCACAAAAATTGGCAGGTCAATTGGACTTTGTTTCGTATTCCTTTTCTGTAGAACTCAAAAATAAGGAAAAAAACGAAACTGGCATTGGGCTCTAGGTTAATAGGTTAGTCCCAAAATCATATAAAATAGCATGTAAATGCATATAAAACATCCTAGATGGATAATATAATAGCATGGAACAATAAAAAATTATAGATACATTGGAGATGTATCAATGTACTTATTGTTTGCAAGAAGGACTCATGGACATGAAGGTACACTTCCTATATTCACATCATTTGCTCTGATGCATATAGCCAAGATACATGTAACTCATTGCTTGCTCTGTCATGTTTATGCATTCACATGCTCTTATATTCCATATTTACATGATTGCATACATGTAGGGGCAGCCTATGCATGTTACATGTTCTTCCAAAGATTTACTTGCTAATCTTTATATCTTTATCTAAAGCTTTGATGTATGTTGCATCAATTACCAAAAAGAGATATATTGAAAGCACAAGTGCTCCCTGGGTGATTTTGGTAATTAATGTCAACATATCTCTTGTTGGACTAATACTTTTATCTAGTATATTTCAGATGAGTTCTAAAGTGGAGTGGCGTGGACAAGAGGATGTGGAACCTCTTCAAGATGCTAAGGACAGAGGATTGGCAAAAGCTCAAGTGCTCAGGACTCTACATTTTCATTTTAGTGATCCAAGATCACATTGATTCCATAGGGAAAGCCAATACTATTTAAAGGGGATGAGGAGTTGCTTAATGACTTGCTTGCTCAAAGTGCTTAATGATATGCTCCAAAGCCCTCAACCACTTTCTCATATCCACATATGTCCCAAACCAAAAGTCAGACTCGGCCCTACCGATTTGATCTATCCAGCGCCACCGAGTTCATTTGACATAGCCACTGCCAGAAACCCTAATCAATTCAGTCTCACCGATGGGATCCCGGTCTCACCGAGATGGGCTTGCAAACTCTCTGGTGCTTGTTGTAATAATTTTGGTCTCACCGAGATATGCAATCGGTCTCACCGAGTTTGTTTGACCAACTCTCTGGTTAGCTTTTTACCAAAATCAGTCCCGTCGAGTTTGTGTAATCGGTCAAACCGAGATGAGGTTTTACCCTAACCCTAGCACATCGGTCCCATCGAGTTGATCATATCGGTCCCCCTGAAAAGCCTAAAATTCACATTTCGAACTAAATCGGTCTGACCGAGTTTCATGATTCGGTCCCACCGAGTTTGGTGAATTGTGTGTAACGGTTAGATTTTGTGTGGAGGCTATATATACCCCTCCACCCACTCTTCATTCGTGGAGAGATCCATCAGAACGTGCCTACACTTCCAACATACATTTTCTGAGAGAGAACCACCTACTTATCTGTTGAGACCAAGATTTTCCATTCCAACCACAAGAATCTTGATCTCTAGCCTTCCCCAAGTTGCTTTCCACTCAAATCATCTTTCCACCAAATCCAAATCTGTGAGAGAGAGTTGAGCGTTGGGGAGACTATCATTTGAAGCACAAGAGCAAGGAGTTCATCATCAACACACCATCTATTACCTTTTGGAGAGTGGTGTCTCCTAGATTGGTTAGGTGTCACTTGGGAGCCTCCGACAACATTGTGGAGTTGAACCAATGAGTTTGTACGGCAAGGAGATCGCCTACTTCGTGAAGATCTACCCTAGTGAGGCAAGTCCTTCATGGGCGATGGCCATGATGCGATAGACAAGGTTGCTTCTTCGTGGACACTTCATGGGTGGAGCCCTCCGTGGACTCGCGCAACCGTTACCCTCCGTGGGTTGAAGTCTCCATCAACGTGGATGTATGATAGCACCACCTATCGGAGCCACGCCAAAATTCTTCGTGTCTCCAATTGCGTTTGCATACTCCAATCCCATCCATTTAGATTCTTGCAACTTCCATGCTTTACTTTCCGCTGCTCATATACTCTTTTCATGCTTGCTTGAAATGTATTGTGAATGTTTAAACTTGTTCTAAAACTCCACCTTAACTTGAAGAAATTAAACACTCCTACTTTTCTTTGTTGTGGGTCTAATCACCCCCCTCTAGACACCTCTTCTCGATCCTTTCACATGTATTCACTATGTGTTAATGCTTTGTTCCGGTTCTCTATTAAAAGGAGGCCTTAATATCCCTTAGTTTCCAATATAGACCGCTTCCACGGGAGGGTAGGACAAAAGATGTCATGCAAGTTCTTTCCATAAGCACGTATGACTATTTACGGAATACATGCCTACATTATATTGATGAACTGGAGCTAGTGCCTTATCGCCCTAGGTTATAACTGTCTCATGATGAATGTCATCCAACAAGTCACCGATCCAATGCCTACAAATTTATCTTATATTGTTTCTGCTAAGTTACTACTGCTATCATCACTGTTACACTTGCTACAAAATTACTGCTATCACTGTTACCGTTACCGTTGCTGCTGCTACTATTATCAAAACTATCATATTACTTTGCTACTGATCACATTGCTGCAGATAACTAATCTCCAGGTGTGGTTGAATTGACAACTCAGCTGGTAAGGCCTTCAAATATTCTTTGGCTCCCCTTGTGTCGAATCTATAAATTTGGGTTGAATACTCTACCCTCGAAAACTGTTGCGATCCCCTATACTTGTGGGTTATCAAGACCTTTTTCTGGCACCGTCGCCGAGGAGCATAGCTATACTTGTTGAGTCACTTGGGATTATTATCGTATTATCACTATGAAGAATCTGAAGGATGCTAAGACTAAGATATTTCCCTCAAAGACGATGGGAGGTAAGGAACTGCCATCCAGTTATGTTTTAGATTCACCTTCTATTATAAGTAAACTTGCAACACCACCACATTCTATTAATTCTAATATGTCGCAAGTTATTGATGATGCTACTTCTACTATGGATAATGCTAGTACCTTGCTTGATAATGATGATGTGCCACTTGGTGATTTTCTTGATAAACAAATTGCTAGAGTAATACAACATGATGTTGTTGAATCTGATGATGAGCTTGAAACTGAATCTGCTGAAACACCTGCTAGAACTAGTCTTCCTAGATATGAATTGCCTAAGGTAGCGGAAGGTTATGTTATGAGTGAGGAGACAACTAGAGATATTCTTGCTTGCAGATATAGAGATCATCTAGAGAAATTATTATGCAAGTATAAAGAAAAATCTCCTAATGCTAGAATGAAATATGATCCTAAGTTTGGTACTTCACCTATCTTTATTGATGATAAGGATTATGAATTCTCTGTAGACCCAGAGTTAATTACTTTGGTTGAATCTGATCCTTTCCATCGTTATGAAACTGAAACTGTTGTGGCACATCTTACTAAGTTGAATGATATAGCCAACCTTTTTACTCATGATGAGAAAACTCTATATTACTTTATTCTCAAATTATTTCCTTTCTCACTAAAGGGTGATGCTAAAGCTTGGTACAATACACTTGCTCCTGGTTGTGTGCGTAGTCCCCAGGATATTATTTATTACTTCTCTGAAAAATATTTCCCTGCTCATAAGAAACAAGCTGCCTTACAGGAAATATTTAACATTGTTCAAACTAAAGAAGAGAGTCTCCCACAAGCTTGGGGGAGGCTTTGCCAAGTACTTAATGCTTTGCCTGGTCATCCTCTTAAGAAAAATGAAATACTTGATATCCTCTATAATGGACAAACCTTTTCTTCTAGGGACTTCCTAGATAGTTGTGCTGGTTGTGTTTTCAGGGAATGAACTGTTGGACAAGCTGAAGAATTATTGAATAATATATTGAAAAATTATGATGATTGGACTCTTCCTGAACCACAGCCTAAACCCACTCCGAAGAAGAGGGGTATATTATATCTCAGTCCTGAAGATATGCAAGAGGCAAAGAAATCTATGAAGGAAAAAGGTATTAAAGCTGAGGATGTTAAAAATTTACCTCCTATTGAAGAAATACATGGGCTTGATACACTACCACTGCCTAAGGTGGTAAGAGGTAAATTCTTTAATAAAGTTCAATGATAATGATAATCCTCACAAAATGCATCCTAGCCAATGCCTTTATGGGTTTGAAAACTACATTAGAAAACAAGATCAGTTCAATGCAAATGTTATGAAACAATTGAAATATAATTCTGATATGATTGCTCGCTTGAGTGACTTGTTATTTAGAATCTCAAATGGTGTTAGAAGTGTTGGAAAGCATGCTTCTATGGTTCAAACTCAGTTAGAACATGTTGCTAAATCACAAAGAGAATTGTTTGATGAAATGAATCAAAATATACATGACTTTGCTATTAGAGTTGCAACTAGAGGAGGTAAATTGACTCAGGAACCAATTTATCCTGGGGGACACCCTAAAAGAGTAGAAAAACATTCACAAAGAGTTAACACTAATGCACCTAGTCCTTCTAGAAAGAAAAACAAAAATGATAGGACTTTGCATACTTCTAGTGAACCTGAAATAGAAAAACCTCCTGATAATGATAATGAAACTTCTATCTCTGATGCTGAAACTCAGTCTGGTAATGAAGACTCACTAGTGATAATGAAAAAGATAATGATAAGGTTTATGAAGACTCTCAACCAAATAATGAAAAAGAACCAGATAATGATGTTGAGATAGAACCACCTGTTGATCTTGATAACACACAGCCTAAGAATAAAAGATATGATAAAAGAGACTTCATTGCTAGAAAACACGGCAAAGAAAGAGAACCGTGGGTTCAAAAACCTATGCCTTTTCCACCCAAGTAAACTAAAAATAAAGATGATGAAGAATTTGAACGCTTTGCTGAAATGCTGAGGCCAGTCTTTTTGTGTACTCACTTGACTGATATCTTAAAAATGCCTCCTTATGCAAAGTATATGAAAGACATCATCACAAATAAGAGAAAAATACCAGAAGCTGAAATATCCACTATGCTTGCTAATTATACTTTTAAAGATGGAGTACCTAAAAAACTTGGAGATCCGGGAATACCAACTATACCTTGCTCTATCAAAAAGAATTATGTGAAAAATGCTTTATGTGATTTAGGAGCTGGTGTTAGTGTTATGCCTTTATCTTTATATAAAAGACTTGACTTGAATAAACTCACACCTACTGAAATATCATTGCAAATGGCTGACAAATCAACTGCCATACCTATCGGTATTTTTGAGGATCTGCCCGTTGTTGTTGCTAATGTTACTAATTTTACTGACTTTGTTATACTAATTTTACTAATGAGCTTACGGTGCACTTTCCGAAGAAGGAATTCCAAGTGAATGGTATTAATGTTATTGAAAAATCTCCGACAATCACTATCGGAAGTTTTCAAATACCTCTACGTACTGTCAAAATGAAATATGAAATGCTTATTTTTGGGGAAATGCATATTCCCATTGAGGTAACTTAGTGATTTACGAAAGTTTTTTGGTTTCATGCTAATCGAATGTGGTTGTTAATAAGACTTGATCAACCTTATTAACGGATCATTTTTTAGAGGTATGAAGTTGATGAATTTAGTAAGCACTACCTTCTGTCCCTACCTTTTGTTTTCTGTTTTTATTAGTAAAATAAAATAAGATTCCATGTTTTGTCTGTTTTCTGATTTTCCCGTGCAATAAAAAATGACCCAAAAATAAAAGTTCTCAGAATGCCCTGAAAATTTAATACGATTTTTTCTGAAAATTTCCGAATTTCTGGTTCAAATAATTTCATAGGGAGGTGCACCAGGTGGGCACAACCCACCTGGGCGCGCTAGGACCCCCAGGCATGCCCTGGTGGGTTGTGGTCCCCACGTTGGCCCCCTCACTTATCTCTTCACACCACATCATCACTCACCTCCAGAAAAAAATATCCATTGCACTCTCTCCCATGTTCCTGCCCTCAAACCCGCGTATTTCTATCTCTTTGCTTGAAGCTCAATTTCCTAAACTGTTTCGGGGGATTGTTGCTTGGTATATAACTCCACCGTTTGTCCAATTAGTTTTGTTTTAGTGGTTTATATTTTGAATACTTAGCTACTCTTGGTGCTGCTGTAGATGAGCTTGCATGTTGAATTCTTAGAGTTCTAAGTAGTTTGAATGCTTGCTACGGCCTCTATGTATCCCTATGAGTAGTTGGTATCATTTTTGTGAAGTTTTGTTGAGAAAATTTTGTGGGCTAATAAATTTCAGAAGTTTGTTCATAGGAAAACCATGAATATCTTTAGGAAGTTTGGCTCTAAGAAGAACTCCAAGGGTGTTATTGGGGAGTCATCTGATAGTGATCTCCATCCTCGGAGGTTGGTGGAAGTACAGCCATGTGAATGGCCGCACACCCCATTCCTGGAAGAGGCTGGAATCCTTCAAGAGTTCACACAATATGCTGCTAATGCCGGCCTCACCGACTTCATCGTAGATGAACGTGAACAGAACCAAATCCTCACAAACAACTTTGTTCAAAGTTTTACTTTCCTTCCTAGGAATAATCTTCCTGAAGTGAGCTTTGATTTATATGCTGAAAACCATCAAATACCACTTACTAAATTTTGTGACATATTGATACGTCTCCAATGTATCTATAATTTTTTATTGTTCCATGCTATTATATTATCTGTTTTGGATGTTCAATGGGCTTTATTATACACTTTTATATTATTTTTGGGACTAACCTATTAACTGGAGGCCCAGCCAAATTGCTGTTTTTTTGCCTATTTCAGTGTTTCAAAGGAAAGGAACATCAAATGGAGTCCAAACGGAATGAAACCTTCGGGAACGTGATTTTCGGAACAAACGTGATCCAGATGACTTGGAGTGGACGTCAAGCAATCAACGAGGAGGCCACGAAGCAGGGAGGCGCGCCTGCCCCTGGGCGCGCCCCCCACCCTCGTGGGCCCCTCGTAGCTCTCCTGACCGACCTCTTTCACCTATATATACTCATATACCCTGGAAACATCAGAAATGGAGCCAAAACCCTATTTCCACCACCGCAACCTTCTTTACCCGTGAGATCCCATCTTGGGGCCTTTTCTGGCGCTCCGCCGGATGGGGCATTGATCATGGAGGGCTTCTACATCAACACCATAGCCTCTCCGATGATGAGTGAGTAGTTTACCTCAGACCTCCGGGTCCATAGTTATTAGCTAGATGGCTTATTCTCTCTCTTTGGATCTCAATACAAAGTTCTCCTTGATTCTCTTGGAGATCTATTTGATGTAATCATCTTTTGCATTGTGTTTGTCGAGATCCGATGAATTATGGGTTTATGATCAAGATTATCTATGAACAATATTTGAATCTCCTCTGAATTCTTTTATGTATGATTGGTTATCTTTGCAAGTCTCTTCGAATTATCAGTTTGGTTTGGCCTACTAGATTGATCTTTCTTGCAATGGGAGAAGTGCTTAGCTTTGGGTTCAATCTTGCGGTGCTCGATCCCAGTGACAGTAGGGGAAACGACATGTATTGTATTGTTGCCATCGAGGATAAAAAGATGGGGTTTATATCATATTGCTTGAGTTTATTCCTCTACATCATGTCATCTTGCTTAAAGCGTTACTCCGTTCTTATGAACTTAATACTCTAGATGCATGCTAGATAGGGGTCGATGTGTGGAGTAATAGTAGTAGATGCAAGCAGGAGTCGGTCTACTTGTCACGGACGTGATGCCTATATACATGATCATACCTAGATATTCTCATAACTATGCTCAATTCTATCAATTGCTTGATAGTAATTTGTTCACCCACTGTAATACTTATGCTATCTTGAGAGAAGCCACTAGTGAAACATATGGCCCCCGGGTCTATTCTCCATCATATTTATCTCCTGTCAACTAGCTATTTCTGGCACCGTTTACTTTACTTTGCAATCTTTACTTTTAACCTTTATCATAAAAATACCAAAAATATTATCTTATCATCTCTATCAGATCTCACTTTTGCAAGTGGCCGTGAAGGGATTGACAACCCCTTTATCGCGTTGGTTGCAAGGTTCTTATTTGTTTGTGTAGGTACGAGGGACTTGCGTGTGGCCTCCTACTGGATTGATACCTTGGTTCTCAAAAACTGAGGTAAATACTTGTGCTACTTTGCTGCATCACCCTTTTCTCTTCAAGGGAAAACCAACGCATGCTCAAGAGGTAACAAGAAGGATTTCGCCGTTGCCGGGGAAGGTGTACACCAAGTCAAGTCAAGATTTGATCTCCCGACAACGAGCCATTTCTGGCACCGTTGCCAGGGAGTCTACGCACAAGTCAAGACATGCCAAGTACCCATCACAAACTCTGATCCCTCGCATTACATTATTTGCCATTTGCCTCTCGTTTTCCTCTCCCCAACTTCACCCTTGCCGTTTTATTCGCCCTCTTTTCCGTTTGCCTCTTTTTCGCTTGCTTCTTGTTTGCTCGTGTGTTGGATTGCTTGCTTGTCATGATGGCTCAAGATAATACTAAATTATGTGACTGCCAAATACCAACAAAAATTGTTTCCTTAGCACTCCTATTGCTCCTCTTACCGAAGCTGAATTTTGTGAAATTGATGTTGCTTTGTTGAATCTTGTCATGAAAGATAAATTCGCCAGCCTTCCTAGTGAAGATGCCACTACTCATCTAAATAGCTTTGTTGATTTGTGTGATATGCAAAAGAATAAAGACGTGGATAATGATATTGTTAAATTGAAGCTATTCCCGTTTTCGCTTAGAGATCGCGCTAAAACTTGGTTTTCATCTTCGCCTAAAAATGTTATTGATTCTTGGAATAAGTGCAAAGATGCTTTTATCTCTAAGTATTTTCCTACCGCTAAGATCATCTCTCTTAGAAACGATATTATGAATTTTAAGCAACTTGATCATGAACATGTTGCACAAGCTTGGGAGAGGATGAAATTAATGATACGTAATTGCCCTACTCATGGTTTAAATTTGTGGATGATTATACAAAGAAATTATGCCGGATTGAATTTTGCTTCTAGAAATCTTTTAGATTCGGCCGCGGGAGGCACTTTTATGGAAATCACTTTAGAGAAGCTACTAAACTCCTAGATAATATTATGGTTAATTATTCTCAATGGCACACTGAAATATCTACTAGTAAAAATGTGCATGCGATAGAAGAAATAAATGTTTTGAGTGGAAAGATGGATGAACTTATGAAATTGTTTGCTAATACGAGTGTTTCTTCTTATCCTAATGATATTCCTTTGTCTACTTTGATTGAGAATAATAATGAATCTATGGATGTTCATTTTGTTGGTAGGAATAATTTTGGTAACAACGCGTATAGACGAAACTTTAATCCTAGGCCGTTCCCTAGCAATTCCTCTAATAATTATGGTAATTCCTACAACAATTATTATGGAAATTTGAATAAGTTGCCCTCTGATTTTGAGACTAGTGTTAAAGAGTTTATGAATTCACAAAAGAATTTCAATGCTTTTCTTGAGGAAAAATTGCTTAAGGTTGATGAATTGGCTAGGAACATGGATAGAATTTCTCTTGATGTTGATTCTTTGAAACTTAGATCTATTCCACCTAAGCATGATATCAATCAGTCTCTCAAGGCCATGAGAATTTCCATTGATGAGTGCAAAGAAAGAACCGCTAGGATGCGTGCTAAGACAGATTGCTTTGTGAAGGCGTGTTCTTCTAGTTTTTATGAGAATAAAGATGAAGATCTAAAGGTTATTGATGTGTCCCCTATTAAATCTTTGTTTTGCAATATGAATCTTGATAATGATGGGACTGGGGATGAGTCAACTTTAGTTAGAAGGCGTCCCAAAAATTCGGAGTTTTTAGATCTTCATGCAAAAATTGGAAAAAGTGGGATTGAAGAGGTTAAAACTTTAGATCGCAATGAACCCACTATTTTGGATTTCAAGGAATTTAATTATGATAATTGCTCTTTGATAGATTGTATTTCCTTGTTGCAATCCTGCTAAATTCTCCTCATGCTTATAGTCAAAATAAAGCCTTTACTAAACATATCGTTGATGCTTTGATGCAATGTTATGAAGAAAAACTTGAGTTGGAAGTTTCTATCCCTAGAAAACTTTATGATGAGTGGGAACCTACAATTAAAATTAAAATTAAAGATCATGAATGCTATGCTTTGTGTGATTTGTGTGATAGTGTTTCCACGATTCCAAAAACTTTGTGTGATTTGCTAGGTTTTCGTGAATTTGATGATTGTTCTTTAAACTTGCATCTTGCGGATTCCACTATCAAGAAACCTATGGGAAGAATTAATGATGTTCTTATTGTTGCAAATAGGAACTATGTGCGTGTAGATTTCATTGTTCTTGATATGGATTGCAATCCTTCATGTCCTATTATTCTTGGTAGACCTTTCATTAGAATGATTGGTGCAATCATTGATATGAAGGAAGGGAATATTAGATTCCAATTTCCATTATGGAAAGACATGGAACACTTCCCTAGAAAGAAAATTAAATTACCGTATGAATCTATTATGAGAGCCACTTACGGATTGCCTACCAAAGATGGCAATACCAAGATTTATCCTCGCTTTTATGCCTAGCTAGGGGGGTTAAACGAAAGCGCTTGTTGGGAGGCAACCCAATTTTTTTTAGTTCCTTGATTATTGGTTCTGTTTAGTAATAAATATTTGATCTAGTCTCTGGTTAGATTTGTTTTTATGTTTTAATTAGTGTTTGTGCCAAGTAAAACCTATAGGATCTTCTTGGATGATAGTTATTTGATCTTGCTGAAAAAATCAGAAACCTTCTGCTCACGAAAACAATTGTTTAAAATCACCAAAACGTGATAAAATATTGATTCCATGTCACATCCCAGATAGACTATGCATTAGGGTGTGCATCATGTTTAAATTTCATTTGAATTTGAAATGGGGAAGGCAGGAAACCCCCAGAACACCCCCCTTAAAAGAACTAGGGTTTACTAAAATTTATTTCAATGAATCCGAAATGCCCTTCAAAATGCTCATCCTCTTTGTTTGGGTTCAGGATCCATGTCAAAGAAGGTGGAACATTTTCTAGGTCACCTAAGGGTTCTAGATCTAATTCACAAGTTTTTGAAATGAGCATTTCAAATTATGAAAATATTTCAAATGTTCAAAATTGTCAAACTAAAATGTTTCATGTTGGGAATATTCCAACAAGTGACCAGAGCATTTTGGTAATTTTTGAAATAGTTTTGGTATTTTTAAAACCCTAACAGAGTTGAGAAAATAGAAAAACTTTAAAAAAGAAAAGGTTTACCTGTCGCTCATGACCGCCCACCTGCCGCCCAGCCCAGCCAGCATGGCCAACAGCTGCTTGGCTCGCCAGTAGGCAGCCTGGTGCCGGCCGGCGAGCGCAGGGCGCCACGCAGCTGGCCGCCCTGCCGCCGCCCCTCGCCGCCGCCGACCCGGACGACCCACGCGTCGTCGCCCGACCCCGGACACCTCACTTCCCCTGCCCTCTCTCTCGCCGCTTCGACCTGGCCGACGCCATCGCCGACACGCCACCGTCGACGCCGTGCTCCCGCTGTTCATACCCCTCCCGCCATGTCTAGCAGCTCCGCGCACCCGTTACCTCTAGCTAGCCTAGTCCCTCGCTCTAAACACCCCGAGGCCACTACACGCACCTCGACCGAGCTCAAGGTCGCGGAGATCCCCATCGCCGTCGCCGCCGCACTGCACCGCCCGACCCGACGAAGCTCTCCACAGGTTCACCGTGAGCCTGGCTACTCCCTGTCCTCTCCGCTCTCTTCTTCTTGCACCACAACGAAGCGCCGATGATCACTGAACTCATCGCCGCTGGAGCTCGTCGCCGACGAGCCTCCGGTCACCTAACGGCCCCGCCACCACGCCCATCACACTCACCACGCCCCACGGGCCTAACTGCACTTCCGCGCCCGCCGAGGCCGCTAACCCCAAATCCGTCGATGGCCGAGCCCGGTGCCGCCGCCCGACTGTCGCCGGCGCCCACTCCGCCACCCCTAACCCAATCGACTCCACCACTAACCGCTGCTCACCTCCAGCTACACGAGGTGCTCCCGCGCCCATTTGGAGCCCGGAAAGTGCAAAAGCACTTGCTCCGCCGCGTCTGGCCTCGCCGGCGGCTAGACGCCAGTGAGTTGACCCCGTCCGTGGGCCCTGTTGACCCCCTGGGTCAATGACAGGTGGACCCCCTCCAGTTAAACTAATTAGGATTAGTTCTAACTAAAACTAATTAGTTAAATTAACTCTGACATGCGGGTCCCACTGGTCGGTTTGACCTGGATGACCCCGTTGACCCCCTGACGTCATGCTGACCTCATGCTGACGCATTAATTCAATTCTGGAATTATTTTTATATAATAAATTTCAGAATATAATTCAAATTTCAAATGCTTATAACTTTTATTCTATAACTCCAAATGCAAAGATTTATATATGAAAAATCATCAGAAAAATACACTCTATCCATTGGTACAGGTTTCATGCATGTTAAAACAAGTTAACTATGCTGAATAACCAGATTAAGATTTTGCACCATTAGGCCTAATTCACATGAGCTATCATTTGAACCTTTGATTCAAATGAGTTCATCCCCTGTCCCTTCAACTTGCATTAGGCCAACACACATCCATATTGCCATGTCATAGCATGCATCATATTGTTGCATATTGTTTGTATGTTTATTTTGGTGTGTTTTCATGATAGGTTCTGCCTCAAGATAACCTCGATTATCCATCCAAGGGCGCGTTTCTACCCCAGTTCCATCGGGCAAGCAATTCATTGATCATTCCGATACAAACCCATGTTCTCGCTTCGCTCTCGTTTTATCGCATTAAGACAACGCGATTCAACTATTGTGTGCTGCGGTAGTTGAACCCACTTCCTTTGCATGACCTGTCATTGCCACAAGAATTAGATGAAACCCACTAGTATGTGTAGGAGTTGATTGAGCCATGTTTGTGATTCCTACCATGCTATGCTTGCTATGCTTAGAGTTGTGTCAGTCGGCTCATCGGGATGATGAACTGGAGTGAAAGGTTGGGTTGGTTCGAGAGTGAAAGTGTTGAACACGATTTGGTAAAGGTATCGATGAGAGGCCATGTAGGAGTACATGGTGGGTTGTTTCATTGAGGCCGCACTTAAGAACTGAGATCTGTGTTTGTGATCCATGAACTAGCTACTACCACGCATTGGGCCCGAAACCAATGGACCCTCTCGGCTTTTTAACCACCCCTGTTCATAGTCCGGGAGTTGCAAGTAGTTTCTGGTGTTTGTAGCATGCTGGGGGCCGCACATAACGCTGACCTTAGGGGTGGGTTGTGTTGCGGTAGGCACCGTGGCCCGTGTACCGAGTGCCCGTTTGGTATCTCGGGAACCCTGCACACATCGTTCGGGCTGTATGGGAAACCTCGGCGGACTCCTCATGGATGGAACCCGAATAGGCGATAAACCTGGACTAGGGACTTGAGTGTTTAGGTAGGTGAGGCCGACACCCACGCTGGGCTTCCGCTGAAGGTTGCCGAGTACATGTCGTAACGACGATAAGTGGTGAGAGCGTGTGAAGAAGTATACCCTGCAGGTTAAATATGATCTATTGAATAGCCGTGTCCACGGAGAAGGACTTCGGGTTACCTATATCAGTTCATAGACAAGTAAATGGATACTACTAAAAGCCTCAAGATAAGTGTGAGTATCGTGGATGGCCCTCTCGGGGATGACGAGAGAGGATCCACGGTGGAGTATTGTGATGGTGATTAGTGGACTGTATGCGACAAAATGCTTTACAAAGTGGTGTTACGAGGATAGCTTAGCCAAGAGTCAAAGCTGGCTTGCTGCAATAACTCCACTTCCTTCCTTGAGAATGTGCATGTATGATAGGATTCGTGGTAAGACTTGCTGAGTACTTTTGTACTCATGTTTGCTTAATCAATATTTTTCAGAGGACTATACTACCCTCCGACGGATTCTATGTAGATGTTGACTTGACGAGTAAGCTAGCCACCCGGTGGCGATCTAAGACTTGTGAAGGGCCATTGTAGATAGAAAGGCTCCAACAAGCTTTCTTTCTTTCTAGAGTCTGTACCAGACTACTTTGCTTCCGCATGTGCTTGTATGATTGTATGACTTGAGTGTTGGGTCATGTGACCCCACCTGTATGACTATGTTATGTAAGGCTCCTGAGCCTCTTAAATAAAGTACTTGAGTTGTAGAGTTTTGTTGTGATGCCTGGTTGTATTTACTCATATCGGGCATATTATGTATAATTGAAATGCTTGGTATGAGTGGGATCCGACAAACTAGTTGTTTATCCTTGGCAGCCTCTCATATGGGGAAATGTAGTCTCGTGCTACGAGCGATAGTAGTCCGCTACTGCCCGGTTCACCGAGTCCTGCTAGCCCAAAGACTACTGCTTGGACACTTGACTGGCCGGCATGTGATTCATTTCGTTCCTTATGTCTGTCCTTCGGGAAATGTCACGCGGTGATACTTTGAGTCCTGCCTAGCCTGCTACAGCCCGGGATACCGGAGTCCTGTTAGCCAGTGCTACAGCCCGAGTTCATACGTTGATGACCGACATGCTCGAGGTGATTCATGTATGCTTGTCCCCATAGGTTAGTGCCGCTTTGGGTTCACGACTAGCCATGTCGGCCCGGTTCTTTGTCATGTGGATGCTAGCGACACCATCATATACGTGAGCCAAAAGCGCTAAACGGTCCCGGCCATGGTAAGGCGACACCTGTGGGAATACCGTGCGTGAGGCCGCAAAGTGATATGAGGTGTTACCAGCTAGGTCGATGTGACTTGGAATCGGGGTCCTGACAGCGTTAGCATCGAGCAGGGCTGCTGTAGGTCCGCTAAGCCAAACTGGTGAAGTTGAGTCTAGAAATGCTTTAGTTATATGTAGGGAATTGATTGTGGGAGGAACGTAAGGCTCTTTTACTCCTTTACCTTATGCCTCTGATCTGAGTCATCCTCTTCTCATTCAACGTGGGTATAGGACTAGGCTCTCTTCTCTCTATCAGGTTCACGTGTTACTATCCATAGTACCTTGTAGGATTGTTGGTTACATCCTCCGTTCAGTGTTACTAAATTTTAGTATGCTACCATTTGAACCAGAACCTTGATATGATGTTGTTTGAGTGGTTTTGCAAATCTGATTTTGAATGTCTCAAATTTGATTTGAGCATTACAGATGTTTTGCTGCCCGATTTCCCCTAGAAATTCTAATGCCTTTGCATTATGGCTGTGCTTTCAGATGGCCACCGTTCCCGTACCAAGTGGTTCGCTCGACCCGCTGCATTGATGTGTGCGGTCACACGCCATGTTGGTTAGAGTGATGATTGAGGCTGGTTATCGATGGTATCCTGAATATACCGCCGAGGAGCAGTTCAGGATTTCAATCAAAGCCAATACCTATGCACGGTCCGGATTTATCCATCCTATCCCGGAGCTACTGAGCCACTTCACCGTTCTTATGGGCTCGGAATCACTATTGGAATGTCTGTACAAGATGCAGCCTATTCCATGATGACTATTATTCGAGCCAGACTGCTTTTCTTGTGCAACACCGACTTCGCTATATGCCAAGATCTCTTCACGGGCGCATGGCTACCTTCGTGGTTTGTACAGTGATGCATCCCATGAGGACTCACCTTCGCACTACTACTTGAGTTGTTGGAGGACAAGGACCGTGAGAACCGGCCTTGCGTATGGAGCTGTTTAATGCCCGCTCGACCACTGGGCTACTCGACTAGGTTTGCACTGCTGTGCAAGCGGATGTATGGACATGAGAGACTTGTACCTGTGCGGGCGAGTCTGCGGACTTCATGGAGTGGCGTGAGGTTGGAGGCATCACTCCTCCTCGTGGGCCTCTTCGCCACCATTTGTGGGTCCACGGCCACATCCGAGTCCTTATGGTCCACAGCCCCACAGGATTATGCTTCCGGACGATCATGTTCCACTTCAGTCTAGGTGGTGACTTCTATGAGGACTACTATGGAGCTGCTCGAGATAGTAGTAGTATTCCTAGTATGGTAATAGTTGTGTTTCCACCGTCCTGCGTGACTCGTGGAATACGACTTAGTGTGTATCGTTCCGGAAGTGTAGAAAAATAATGTATAGGAGTTGGAATGCTTCCGATAAGATGTAACGCCTTCCCTTATAGTTGTACTCCGTCAGGATTGTACTAAACTGCGAATGGTGTGTATGACCGATGGTATATATATATATATGGCAGTTTATATTACCATGTCATACGGATGAACATCTTTGCATTCCATACTGTCCATTACCTTCCGCACTTCCTTGTTAAATTCTGCCATCCTGGTTTAAACCCTTGTTTTGTCTCCCAGGATGGTCAACACTCGAAATTCTCCTGCTGTTCCAGAGCAGGGAGAGGCCAGTGCAGCCAGAAATGTGAATCTGCCGCAACCGCCATCTTTGGCCGAGGTGATCTTGGAAGCGTAACATAATAAGCGCTTGAAACCAACCGCTTATTGGAGCGGATTGAACAAAACACAGCACGCCAGCCAAGAAACGATGGGGTTTCACTCAATGATTTCGTCAAGCTATATCCTCCAAAATTCAAATGTTCCGTCGAGCCACTCGACGCCGATGATTGGCTCCATGATATCCACCACAAGCTGCGCTCCGCCAATGTGGTGAGGTGACAAGGTTATCTTTGCCGCCTATCATCCGGAAGGCCCCGCCGATCTCGGTGGGAAAATTATGAGGCTATCGTCCGCTGGACAAGTTACAACTTGGGATGAATTCAGTGCCGCTTCCGTGAACACCATATACCAGAAGGTCTTATGGACCGCAAACGTGAGGAATTTTGCAGTTTCACCCAAGGCAGGCTGACAGTGGATGCCTACAGCCGTGAATTTGGGAGGTTAGCACGTTATGCTCCCGAAGAAGTTTCTACCGATGCTAAGAAGCAGGCGAGGTTCCGTAAGGGACTTAGCCCTGAGTTACGCCGAGATCTCCGTCTGCATGAGTGTACCTCTTTCTCGAAGCTAGTCAATAAGGCTATCAGCGCCGAGACTGGGCAGACTGATTTCGAGGCTTCACGCAAGCACATCCGTGATTCTGGATCGTCATCCGGCTCTGGTTCCCAGAAGCGCCGGGTTTGGGTTCCAAATACGGCTCTACCACCCAGGTACACCCCGAGGCCATCCTTCGAGGCGCCTCGCCCCAACCAGCCGTATTTTCCACCCAAGACATATGGAGGTCCAACTGCTAGTGCTGCTCCACGGCCAAATGTGATCACTTGCTTCAAGTGTGGAGAGACGGGCTGCTATATTCGAGAGTGTCCCCAGAACAACCCCAATCAAGCTGGAAAATCTGTTGGCCGCGGCAAGCCAGCAGGAAAGGTTCCCTATGCCAAGCCGGTTGCCACCGCCGTGGCCATGTCAACTATGTCTCTCGCTGAAGAAACCTATGAGGATCCCAACGCCGTCCTCGATGACGCTTCTTGTTAATTGCCATCCGCAACTGTTTTTTTGATCTTTGGAGCATCTCATTCATTTATTTCGAGAGCTATGCTCGATTGCACAACACCACATTCTCGTGACATGCCTACCTCCATGGAAATTCAAACCCCGGTTCTAGATGGCAAACCTCTAGAATAAGTCATGGGAATGAAATTCTTGTCGATGATTAGTTTTCTTGCATCTCTAATAGCTCTCAAGTCCTCGGACATAAACATCATCTTGGGTATGGACTGGATGTCAGCCCATTATGCTAAGATTGATTGCTCTACTAGAACTGTTCAACTTACCCATCCTTGGGCAAAACAGTGGATGTCTTGACCCGAGTGTCCAAGCGTCGACTTTACTCCTTAAATGCCAACCCTCTTCCGGATCTCAAGATATTCCGGTAGTCCGTGATTTCCGGATGTCTTTCCGAAGAACTGCCAGTGTTCCACCGACAGGGATGTCGAGTTCGTGATAGATCTTATTCCCGGAACCGTTCCAATCTCTAGAAGACCTTATAAGATGGCACCCCTAGAACTAGCTGAACTTAAGAAACAACTTGATGAGTCCTTGCAGAAAGGTTTCATCCGTCCTAGTTCATCTCCATGGGCTTGCCCCGTCCTCTTCGTCAAGAAGAAGGATGGTACGGATCGGATGGTTGTAGATTACCGACCTGTCAATTTGGTCACTATCAAGAACAAGTATCCGCTCCCCAGGATCAACGATCTGTATGATCAGCTCGCTGGATCCTCAGTCTTCTCCAAGATGGATTTGAGGTTGGGCTACCATCAAATCAAAATCAAGAACGGGGACATTCCCAAAACGGCCTTTGTCACTCGTTATGGCCAATACGAGTACACCGTTATGTCCTTCGGATTAACCAATGCTCCAGCCACCTTCTCTCGGTTAATGAACTCGATCTTCATGGAGTACTTGGATAAATTCGTCGTGGTATACCTCGATGATATACTCATCTACTCCAAGAATGAGGAAGAACATGCCGAACACCTAAGGCTAGTATTGATGAAACTTCGAGAGCACCGCCTTTATGCCAAATTCTCTAAATGTGAATTCTGGTTACCAGAAGTGACCTATCTAGGACATGTAATCTCCGGTAAGGGTATTGCTGTCAATCCCGAAGCGAGTTCAAGCCGTCCTTGATTGGACTCCACCGGATCGGTCAAGCAAGTTCGAGTTTCCTCGGTTTAGCGAGCTATTGCCGCCGCTTCGTCGAGAATTTCTCTAAAGTTGCTAAACCTCTAACCGAACTCCTCAAGAAAGATAAGAAGTTGAATGGACGCCACAAGGCGAGATCAGCTTTCAGAACTGAAAAGACGCTCGACATCTGCTCCGTGCATTTATTCCACCAGATTTCTAAGGACTTTATTATCTATTGCGGCGCCTCGCGACAAGGACTAGGTTGCATACTCATGCAAGATCGTCATGTGATTGCCTATGCTTCTCGTCGATTCGTCCACATGAGGATAACTATCCCACACACGATCTAGAGCTTGCAGAATGGTTCATGCACTCAAAACCTGGCGACATTACCTTACGGGTAATCGTTGCGAAATCTACCTGATCACCAAAGTCTGAAATACATCTTCACCCAACCGGATTTGAATCTCGAGGCAAAGACGTTGGGTCGAGTTGATCACAGATTTCGACTTAGGAATATCTTACACCCGTGCAAAGCTAATGTCATGGCTGACGACTAAGTCGCAAATCTTATTGTAACAATTTGATGTTACAACAAAGTCAACCAATTCTCCACGAGGAATTTCGTAAGCTTAATCTTCACATTGTTCCTCGAGGATTCCTTTCCACCCTGGTGGCGAAACCTACTCTTACGGATCAGATCATCAAAGCACAGAAGGTAGATCCGGGAATCTCCCGTATTAGGAGAAACATCAAGAAAGGAGTCGCAGATTGTTTCTCCATTGATGAACAAGGTGTCGTGTTCTTTGGAGACCGTCTAGTGGTTCCCAAGGTGCGCAACCTGAGGCGATTGATCCTTAAGGAAGCTCATGACTCTCCTCTCACCATTCATCCTGGTAGTACTAAAATGTATCAAGATCTCGCCGAGGTTTTGGTGGACTAGGATGAAGAGAGAAATCGCTCAATACATTGCTAATCGCGACGCGTCGTCGTCGAGTTAAAGCAGAGCATCAACGGCCTGCTGGTACCCTTCAACCTTTGGAAATTCCTGAATGGAAATGGGATAAAATCGGTATGGATTTCATTACCGGGTTTCCCAGGACCAAGAGAGGGAATAATGCTATCTTCGTTGTCGTTGATCGTCTTTCCAAAGTAGCCCACTTCCTACCCGTTCGCGAGAGTATAACCGCTAGTCAGCTAGCTGATTTATACATCTCTCGAATAGTGTCTCTTCACGGTGTTCCGTTGGAGATTAACTCAGACCGTGGGAGTCTCTTCACCTCTCGATTTTGGGAGAGTTTCCAAAACGCTATGGGAACTCGTCTCTCCTTTAGCACCGCTTTCCATCCCCAATCTAGTGGTCAAGTAGAACGAGTCAATCAAATCCTAGAGGATATGCTTCGAGCTTCTGTCATCTCTTTCGGCATGAATTGGGAGAAATGCCTTCCATTCGCCGAATTCGCTTATAACAATAGCTATCAAGCCAGCTTGAGCAAAGCCCCTTTCGAAGTTCTTTATGGGCGAAAATGTCGAACGCCTCTTAACTGGTCAGAAACCGGGGAGAGACAACTCTTTGGCCCGGATATGATTCAGGAAGCAGAAGAGCAGGTTCGCGTTGTTCGTGAGAAATTGAAAACAGCCCAATCTCGTCAAAAGAGCCAATATTACCGCAAGCATAAGCCTATGGCTTATGAAGTTGGCGAAGGCTTACCTCCGGTCACCCTTTGAAGGAACCCATCGATTCGGTATCAAAGGCAAGTTGGCTCCTCGTTACATTGGACCTTTTCGCATTCTTGCCAAACGAGGAGAAGTTGCCTACCAATTGGAACTACCTCCGCATCTTTCCAAGGTCCATGATGTCTTCCACGTTTCCCAACTCAGGCGTTGCTTCTCGGATCCTATCCGTGGAGTGGACCACGAAACGCTTGATCTCCAAGATAACCTCACCTATCGAGAGTACCCCGTTCGTACCCTCGATCAAACCGAGCGTACCACTCGACGTCGGAATATCAAGTTTCTAAAGGTTCAATGGTCAAACCATTCCGAGCAAGAAGCAACTTGGGAAAGGGAGGATCGTCTTCGACTTGAGTACCCCACCTTTTTCGCAACAGATCCTAAATCTCGGGACGAGATTCTTTTGAGAGGGGGTGAGTTGTCACATCCCAGATAGACTATGCATTAGGGTGTGCATCATGTTTAAATTTCATTTGAATTTGAAATGGGGAAGGCAGGAAACCCCCAGAACACCCCCCTTAAAAGAACTAGGGTTTACTAAAATTTATTTCAATGAATCCGAAATGCCCTTCAAAATGCTCATCCTCTTTGTTTGGGTTCAGGATCCATGTCAAAGAAGGTGGAACATTTTCTAGGTCACCTAAGGGTTCTAGATCTAATTCACAAGTTTTTGAAATGAGCATTTCAAATTATGAAAAATATTTCAAATGTTCAAAAATTGTCAAACTAAAATGTTTCATGTTGGGAATATTCCAACAAGTGACCAGGAGCATTTTGGTAATTTTTGAAATAGTTTTGGTATTTTAAAAACCCTAACAGAGTTGAGAAAATAGAAAAACTTTAAAAAAAGAAAAGGTTTACTGTCGCCCATGACCGCCCACCTGCCGCCCAGCCCAGCAAGAGCTGGCCAATGAAGCTGCTTGGCTCGCCAGCAGCAACCTGGTGCCGGCCGGCGAGCGCAGGGCGCGCCACGCAGCCGGTCGCCCCTCGCCGCTTCGCCGACCCGGACGACCCACGCGTCGTCGCCCCGACCCCCCGGACACCTCACTTCCCCCCTGCCCTCTCTCTCTCGCTCGCCCCCGACCTGGCCGACGCCATCGCCGACACGCCACCGTCGACGCCGTGCTCCCCGCCGTTCATACCCCTCCCCGCCATGTCTAGCAGCTCCGCCGCACCCCGTTACCTCTAGCTAGCCTAGTCCCCCTCGCTCTAAACACCCCGAGGCCACTACACGCACCTCGACCGAGCTCAAGGCCGCCGGAGATCCCCATCGCCGTCGCCGCCGCACCAGACCGCCCCCGACCCCGACGAAGCTCTCCACAGGTTCACCGTGAGCCTGGCTACTCCCCTGTCCTCTCCGCTCTCTTCTTCTTGCACCACAACGAAGCGCCGATGATCACTGAACCCACGCCGCGGAGCTCGTCGCCGACGAGCCTCCGGTCAGCTAACGGCCCGCCACCACGCCCATCACACTCACCACGCCCCCACGGGCCTAACTGCACTTCCGCGCCCGCCGAGGCCGCTAACCCCAAACCGTCGATGACCGAGCCCCGGCCGCCGCCCGACTCGTCGCTGCGCCCACTCGCCACCCCTAACCCAACTCGACTCCACCACTAACCGCGGCTCACCTCCAGCTACGTAGGTGCTCCAGCGCCCATTTGGAGCCGGAAAGTGCAAAAGCACTTGCTCCGCCCGCGTCTGGCCTCGCCGGCTAGACGCCGGTGAGTTGACCCGTCCAGTGGCCCTGCTGACCCCCAGGTCAATGACAGTGGACCCTCCGCTTAAACTAATTAGGATTAGTTCTAACTAAAACTAATTAGTTAAATTAACTCTCGACATGCGGGTCCCACTGGTCGGTTTGACCTGGATGACCCGTTGACCCTCGACGTCATGCTGACCTCATCTCGGCGCATTAATTCAATTCTGGAATTATTTTATATAATAAATTTCAGAATATAATTCAAATTTCAAATGCTTATAACTTTTATTCTATAACTCCAAATGCAAAGATTTATATATGAAAAATTATCAGAAAAATACACTCTATCCATTGGTACAGGTTTCATGCATGTTAAAACAAGTTAACTATGCTGAATAACCAGATTAAGATTTTGCACCATTAGGCCTAATTCACATGAGCTATCATTTGAACCTTTGATTCAAATGAGTTCATCCCCTGTCCCTTCAACTTGCATTAGGCCAACACACATCCATATTGCCATGTCATAGCATGCATCATATTGTTGCATATTGTTTGTATGTTTATTTTGGTGTGTTTTCATGATAGGTTCTGCCTCAAGATAACCTCGATTATCCATCCAAGGGCAGTTCTCTACCCAGTTCCATCGGGCAAGCAATTCATTGATCATTCCGATACAAACCCATGTTCTCGCTTCGCTCTCGTTTTCTGCATTAAGACAACGCGATTCAACTGTTGTGTGCTGCGGTAGTTGAACCCACTTCCTTTGCATGACTGTCATTGCCACAATAACTAGATGAAACCCACTAGTATGTGTAGGAGTTGATTGAGCCATGTTTGTGATTCCTACCATGCTATGCTTGCTATGCTTAGAGTTGTGTCGTCAGTCGGCTCATCGGGATGATGAACTGGGGTGAAAGGTTGGGTTGGTTCGAGAGTGAAAGTGTTGAACACGATTTGGTAAAGGTATCGATGAGAGGCCATGTAGGAGTACATGGTGGGTTGTTTCATTGAGGCCGCACTTAAGAACTGAGATCTGTGTTTGTGATCCATGAACTAGCTACTACCACGCATTGGGCCCGAAACCAATGGACCCTCTCGGCTTTTAACCACCCCTGTTCATAGTCCGGAGTTGCAAGTAGTTTCGTGTTTGTAGCATGTTGGGGCCGCACATAACGCTGACCTTAGGGGTGGGTTGTGTTGCGGTAGGCACCGTGGCCCGTGTACCGAAAGTGCCCGTTTGGTATCTGAACCCCGCACACATCGCTCGGGCTGTATGGGAAACCTCGGCGGACTCCTGCGGATGGAACCCGAATAGGCGATAAACCTGGACTAGGGACTTGAGTGTTTAGGTAGGCTGAGGCCGACACCCACGTTGGGCTTCCGCTTGAAGGTTGCCGAGTACATGTCGTGTAACGACGATAAGTGGTGAGAGCGTGTGTGAAGAAGTATACCCCTGCAGGGTTAAATATGATCTATTCGAATAGCCGTGTCCACGGAGAAGGACTTCTGGGTTACCTATATCAGTTCATAGACAAGTAAATGGATACTACTAAAAGCCTCAAGATAAGTGTGAGTATCGTGGATGGCCCTCTCGGGGATGACGAGAGAGGATCCACGGTGGAGTATTGTGATGGTGATTAGTGGACTCGTGTACGACAAAATGCTTTACAAAGTGGTGTTACGTAGGATAGCTTAGCCAAGAGTCAAAGCTGGCTTGCTGCAATAACTCCACTTCCTTCCTTGAGAATGTGCATGTATGATAGGATTTTGTGGTAAGACTTGCTGAGTACTTTTGTACTCATGTTTGCTTAATCAATATTTTTCAGAGGACTATACTACCCCCTCCGACGGATTCTATGTAGATGTTGACTTGACGAGTAAGCTAGCCACCTGTGGCGATCTAAGACTTGTGAAGGGCCATTGTAGATAGAAAGGCTCCAACAAGCTTTCTTTCTTTCTAGAGTCTGTACTGGACTACTTTGCTTCCGCATGTGCTTGTATGATTGTATGACTTGAGTGTTGGGTCATGTGACCCCTACCTGTATGACTATGTTATGTAAGGCTCCTCGGAGCCTCTTAAATAAAGTACTTGAGTTGTAGAGTTTTGTTGTGATGCCTGGTTGTATTTACTCATATCGGGCATATTATGGTATGATTGAAATGCTTGGTATGAGTGGGATCCGACAAACTAGTTGTTTATCCTTGGCAGCCTCTCATATGGGGAAATGTAGTCTCGTGCTTCGAGCGATAGTAGTCCGCTTCTGCCCGGTTCACCGAGTCCTGCTAGCCCAGACTACTGCTTGGACACTTGATCGGCGGCATGTGATTCATTTCGTTCCTATGTCTGTCCCTTCGGGGAAATGTCACGCGGTGATACTTGGAGTCCTGCCTAGCCTGCTACAGCCCGGGATACCGGAGTCCTGTTAGCCCAGTGCTACAGCCCGAGTTCATACGTTGATGACCGACATGCTCGAGGTGATTCATGTATGCCTGTCCCCATAGGTTAGTGCCGCTTTGGGTTCACGACTAGCCATGTCGGCCCGGGTTCTTTGTCATGTGGATGCTAGCGACACCATCATATACGTGAGCCAAAAGGCGCAAACGGTCCCGGGCCATGGTAAGGCGACACCCGTGGGAATACCGTGCGTGAGGCCGCAAAGTGATATGAGGTGTTACCAGCTAGGTCGATGTGACTTGGAATCGGGGTCCTGACATTCCAATTGCAGTAGATCAATAAACAAATTATCTAGGACTTCCTATTTTGGTAGATTTTTCTTAGTTACAGAAGTTTGTGTTACATACAGATTACTACAGACTGTTCTGTTCTTGACAGATTCTGTTTTTTCGTGTGTTGTTTGCTTATTTTATGAATCTATGGCTAGTAAAATAGTTTATAAACCATAGATAAGTTGGAATACAGTAGGTTTAACACCAATATAAATAAAGAATGAGTTAAATACAGTACCTTAAAGAGGTGGTTTGTTTTATTTCGCTAACGGTGCTCATGATATTTTCTGTTGAGTTTTGTGTTGTGAAGTTTTCATGTTTTGGGTAAAGATTTGATGGACTATGGAACAAGGATTGGCAAGGGCCTAAGCTTGGGGATTCCCAAGGCACCCCAAGGTAAAATTCAAGGACAACCAAAAGCCTAAGCCTGGGGCATCCCCTCTTTCGTCTTCGTCTATTGGTAACTTTACTTGGGGCTATATTTTTATTCACCACATGATATGTGTTTTGCTTGGAGCGTCTTGTATGATTTGAGTCTTTGCTTTTTAGTTTATCACAATCATCCTTGCTATACACACCTTTTGAGAGAGACACGCATGATTCGGAATTTATTAGAATATTCTATGTGCTTCACTTATATCTTTTGAGCTATATAGTTTTTGCTCTAGTGCTTCACTTATATCTTTTAGAGCACGGTGGTGGTTTTATTTTATAGAAATTATTGATCTCTCATGCTTCACTTATATTATTTTGAGACTCTTAAACAGCATGTTAATTTGCTTTAATTGTGAAATTAGTCCTAATATGATAGCATCCAAGATGAGTGAAATAAAAACTTCCATCTTGAGTTCATTGAATATCGTGAGAAGTTTGATACTTGATAAGTGTTTTGAGATATAAAGGTGGTAATCTTAGAGTGTGCTAGTTGACTAATTGTGAATTTGAGAAATACTTGTGTTAAGGTTGGCAAGTTGTGTGAGAATTTTTACGCATAAGATGTTCTTTTATTGCTTTCCTTTTGAGTGGTCTTTTCCTACCAATCTATCTCTCTAGGGGCATGCGTGGTAGTACTTTGCTTCGAGGGCTAATAACCTTTTGCAATAAGTATATGAGTTCTTTATGACTAATGTGAGTCCATGGATTATACGCACTCTCACCCTTCCACCATTGCTAGCTTCTATGGTTCCGTGCATTGCCCTTTCTCGCCTTGAGAGTTGGTGCAAACTTCGCCGGTGCGTCCAAACCCCGTGATATGATACGCTCTATCACACATAAACCTCCTAATATATTCCTCAAAACAGCCACCATACCTACTTATCATGGCATTTCTGTAGCCATTCCGAGAAATATTGCCATGCAACTTTCCACCGTTCTATTTATTATGACACACTCCATCATTGTCATATTGCTTTGCACGATCATGTAGTTGACATCATATTTGTGGCAAAGCCACCATTCATAATTTTTCATACATGTCACGCTTGATTCATTGCATATCCCGGTACACTGCTGGAGGCATTCACATAGAGTCATATTTTATTCTAAGTATTGAGTTGTAATTCTTGAGTTGTAAGTAATAAAAGTGTGATGATCATCATTATTAGAGCATTGTTCCATGTGAGGAAAGGATGATGGAGACTATGATTCCCCCACAAGTCGGGATGAGATTCCAGACTAAATAAAAAAAAGAGGCCAAAGAAAAAAAAGAAAAGAGAAGGCCCAAGAAAAAAAAATGAGAGAAAAAGAGAGAAGGGGCAATGTTACTATCATTTTTCCACACTTGTGCTTCAAAGTAGCACCATGATCTCCATGATAGAGAGTCTCCTATGTTGTCACTTTGATATACTAGTGGGAATTTTTCATTATAGAACTTGGCTTGTATATTCCAATGATGGGCTTCCTCAAAATGCCCTAGGTCTTCGTGAGCAAGCAAGTTGGATGCACACCCACTTAGTTTCTTTTGTTGAGCTTTCATATATTTATAGCTCTAGTGCAACTGTTGCATGGCAATCCCTACTCCTCTCATTGACATCAATTGATGGGCATCTCCATAGCCTATTGATTAGCCGCGTCAATGTGAGACTTTGTACCTTTTTTGTCTTCTCACATAACCCCCATCATTATACTTTATTTCACCCATAGTGCTATATCCATGGCTTGCGCTCATGTATTGCGTAAGGGTTGAAAAGGCTGAAGCGCGTTAAAAAGTATGAACCAATTGCTCGACTTGTCATCGGGGTTATGCATGATGAGAACGTTTTGTGTGACGAAATTGAAGCATGGCCTAACTATATGATTTTGTAGGGATAAGCTTTCTTTGGCTATGTTATTTTGATAAGACGTAATTGCTTGGTTAGCATGTTTGAAGTATTATTGTGTCACGCCCAAGATGCGACCCTATCCTAAAGGATCTCGAAGGTCCCACCAAGGATAGAAGCGCATCTTGAAGACGCTTTTGCAAGGTGGATATCATTACATCAACATTACATAATAGTGGGGATACATCCAATACATACAATGTCACATGAATACAACAATACAACATAGAAGATCAACATCCGACTACGGATGAAACATAAACAGAAACTCAAACGACATCCACCCTGCTAGCCCAGGCTGCCGACCTGGAACCTATCCCCTGATCGAAGAAGAAGCAGAAGAAGAACTCCAAAACAAGCACACATCGCTCTCGCGTCATGATCATCGCATAACCTATACCTGCAACTGCTGTTGTAGTAATCTGTGAACCACGAGGACTCAGCAATCCCATTACCATGGGTATCAAGACTAGCAAAGCTTAAGGGGTAAGGAAGGGGTAAGGTGGTGAGGTTGCAGCAGCGGCTAAGCAATGTATGGTGGCTAACTTACGCAAATAAGAGCGAGAAGAGAAGCAAACGGAATGGTCGTGAAGCTAGCAATGATCAAGAAGTGATCCTGAACTCCTACTTACGTCAAACATAACCCAAAAACCGTGTTCTCCTCTCGATCAACCCCGAAAAGAGACACTCACGAGTTACGCTTTACGGTTGGTGTATTTTAGAAGAGTTTACTTCAAGTTTACTACAACCGGATATTAACAAATTCCCATCTGCCACATAACCGCGGGCACGGCTCTCGAAAGTTTATACCCTGCAGGGGTGTCCCAACTTAGCCCATGATAAGCTCTCGCGATCAACGAAGGATATTCCTTCTCCCGGGAAGACCCGATCAGGCTCGGAATCCCGGTTTACAAGACATTTCGACAATGGTAAAACAAGACCAGCAAGACCGCCCGATGCGCCGACAATCCCGATAGGAGCTGCACATATCTCGTTCTCAGGGCAACACCGGATGAGACTAGCTACGAGTAAAACCAGACCTCGAGTTTCCCTGAGAGGGCCCCGCAGGCAGCTCGGTTCAGGCCAGCACTTAGAGAAGCACTGGCCCGGGGGGGCTAAAATAAAGATGACCCTCGGGTTGGCCGACCCAAGGGAAAGGTATAGGTGGTGGTGAGGCAAATGGTAAAACCAAGGTTGGGCCTTGCTGGAGGAGTTTTATTCAAAGCGAACTGTCAAGGGGGTCCCATAAAACACCCAACCGCGTTAGGGACGCAAAATCCGGGAACATACCGATATGACGGAAACTAGGGCGACAAGAGTGGAACAAAACACCAGGCATAAGGCCGAGCCTTCCACCCTTTACCAAGTATATAGATGCATTAATAATATAAGAGATATTGTGATATCCCAACATAAACATAATCCAACATGGAGCAATCTTCATCTTCACCTGCAACTAGCAACGCTATAAGAGGGGCTGAGCAAAAGCGGTAACATAGCCAAACAACGGTTTGCTGGGAAGGGTGACAACGGGTTAGAGGTTCATGGCAATTTGGGAGGCTTGATAAGCAAGTGGTAGGTAACACGACATAGCGATAGAACGAAGCAACTAGCATAGCAATGATAGTAATGAGATCCAAGGTGACGGTCATCTTGCCTGAAATCCCGCTAGGAAGAAGAACGAGTCCATGAAGAAGATGAACGGGAGTAGTCGAACGAATCCTCACAATCGCAACATTACCGGAACTGAGAAGTAACACCGGAAAGAAACAAACAACATGATAAATGCACAAGCATAAACATGGCACGATACACAATCAAGTATGATGCATGTCCGGTTTAATGAGGCATGGCATGGCAAAGTGCAACAAACAATACTACAAGTTAAGTGGAGCTCAATATGCAACGACTTGCATATTGACAAAACACCACATTGACATATTTAGTTTAATCTCGTTTAAGCTACCAAACAATATTAAATATTGTTAAACATGGCAAGAGGTGGATCATAATTAAACTACCTATCTAGGCAAGTTTAAATGTGGCCGGAACAACAAACAACAATTCCGGAAAATCCTCATGAGCAATATTTTAAATTCGGTACTGTTCAGCCCTAAACCGCATTTTAATGTTCTTAAATAGCAAAATAAAGTGCACCAAGTTAAACTAGGCATTTTTCCACCCCATTTACATATAAAGTTTATTTAAAACCGAGCTACGGTTATTTAGTTATGAAATAAATCATTTTAACATGGCATTTGAGCAAATTTAATCAAACAGCATTTTAAACATTTTTAATCATGGATGAAAGTGGCATATTAGGAAACTAGATGAAATTCTAAGCATTTTAGATATACAAAAAAAATTAATCCGATGCACGGTTCATGAGTTATTAAGTGCATCAAGACTAGGGACTTTTCTGCAAAACTGGTAAATCCTGGGATAATTGCTAAAATCGCAGAAGAAAAAAAAAACGCATCGGGCCGAAACTTGAACAGGGCCGAACAGGAGCAGGCGCTGGGGAAGCTCACCCATGGGCTTCGCCCGGTTCGGTGGAGGAGGCAGGCAGGCGGATCGCTTGGGCCGGCTTGAGCTCGCCTTGGGGGCGAAGGGGAGGTGTGGGCGCGGTCACGCAAGATGCGGCGAGGCGGCGCGTCTGAAGCAGAGGACACAGCGGCAAGTGGACTGGCGCTGGCGTCTCCGGCGATGAGCGGAAGGACGAGGGGGACGGATCCGACGATGGGTGGCTGATGGTGACGCGAGCGCCGGGAACGGGCAGATCAGGGCGAGGGGGTCTCGGATCCGGCGCAAGGGAGCTCCGAGGCGGTGGAAAACTGCAGGGCATGAAGAGGAAAATTCAGAGAACATACAGAGAGGGAGGAAAAGGGATAGAAGGAGAGGAGAAGGCGCGAGGCACAGGCCTGCTGGTCTGGCGGCTCTACCCGTGGAGGTGGCCGATGGCGGAGCTTGGACAGCGTCAAGGCGGTTCCCGCTAGTTTGGTCGACTGCTGGCGGGGTCGCCAAGCTCCTGCAGCGGCCATGGGGGGGTCTCCCTGTCCAGAGAACAAGGAGAGAGAGACATGAGCACGAGAGGGAGGAAGGAATGGAGGGGAGAGGAAGGAAAGAGAGAAAGGAGGGGCGACGCTCATCTGCTGGTCGTTGCTGTCGGCGACGGCCGGACCTGGAGTCAAGGTGGCGGAGCAAGGCGGCGGTGCTGCATCTTCGGTTGGTGGACGAGGGAATCCAGAGGAGGCGCAGGTCGGAGGCGGTCTCGGGCACTCGTTGGTCGGGAGTGGAGGACGAGGCGCACAGGGGCTCCTCTCCCTGGCACGAGATGGTGGAAGGCAGATCGCAGAGGAGGTGGAGGCTGCGAGGGGGATGGGTGGATCAAGCCAAGGCTGGGTGATGGTTGGTCGGGGATGGATCCCAAGGCAGAGGATTGGGGTGGCGGCGGCGTCGAGGAAAACGATAGAGGCAGGGGAGGATGGTGGTTGGCTGTGGGTGATCCCGAGGGGGATTGAGCTAGTGGCGGCGTGATGGGACAAGAAACCTAGGTTTTAGGGTTGCTGGTTTATATATAGCAAGCGGGTTAGGTTAGGGCTAAACTGGTCCGTCCAATCGTAAACGGGCGGTCGAGAATAGATAGGTTAGGGAGTCAAATAAGAAAACGGAGATGTTTTATAGATGTTTGGGGATGATCCGGATCCATCGGTAACGACAGACCGGTTCGGGTCCGGGAGAAGTTTTGGACGCGCGCGAGGTGTCAAGAGAGGTCAACGAGGACAAGGGTCTGACAAAATGACAACAGAGGCAAAGAGAGAAAAGGGCAACTGCAAACGGCTACGAGGTTTTATGAAAACATACGGATGCAATGCGGATGATGCGATGAGATGAGATGCATGGCATGAACAAAATGCAAAACAAAAGACAAAAACCCAACCACGGAGGAAATAAAATGCCGCGTCTCCGGAAAAGGCAAGAGTTGGAGTTACAAATATGGAAAGTTGTACCCGGGGCGTTACAACACTCCACCACTACAAGAGGATCTCGTCCCGAGATCTAGGATGGCACCGGAGAAAAGCGGAAGAGGAAGAGGTAAAACAAAGTTGCTTCTTGACAAAAGAGTGAAACCAAGGAACCTTGGGAGGTTAAACAATTTAAAAGAAAGAGTACAAGAGATATGAACGAGATTGCAAACAATTCGTTAGAAAAGAGGAACAAGGAGCATTACGAGAACTTGAAGGTTGAAAGGCATGGAAATAAGAGCTTCACGAACGAAAATAATATGACCACCTCGGTATAATGAGATAGCGAAGGAACAACAATGACAGAATCTGGACAGCACTCCGGTAGAAAAGAGAAGAAAACTTGATGAGATGAAAAGATATTGAAGAGATGATACAACACTCCGGTTAAATGGATAAGCAAGAAAAGAACACGATCCTCACAGTTCGAGATGATGAGTGAAAAGAGCAACATCACAATGCCTCCGGAAGAAAGAATAGAAGACAGATCATTGGAATAATAGAATGGAGAAGGAAAAGCAAACTTCTGCCACAAATGAGCTTGGAAAGCACCCTTCCAAGAAGGTTAGAAGGGAATTGTTGGAAAACCAACAACGAAAGGATAAGCTTGTACTGGGCCTATGGAAAAGACCTCAAAATTATGAGGTGAGCTTCTGCCACCAACGGAAACAAATGATTGGATTGATATCAACAAGGAGACGAGAAACTTATTTCACCGGGAGGACAAATGAAGAACTTGGGTCATTTATAAGCACCATAAATAAGGTAGAAAGAATTGCACTTTGGAATGCAAGAAGAAGAATACTTGAACTCCTCAAAACAAAACGTGTGTTGAACACCATGTTTATTTTAGAGTATAGCTTGGCGGGTCATAACTTCAAGAGAAATCTTGAAGAACAATTGAAGAATGAAAAGGAGTCGTTGATGAACCACCATGTAGAGCCTCCAGTAAGCAAAAGGATGAAAAGAATAGGATCCAAGCCTAGAAATGATTTAGAAGGAGCTTCGCGATGAGATAATGCCAAAAACATGGAACTCCAGAAAAGAAAGGTGAATCAACTCGAACCGAGAATTACTTCGTCATGAACAATCTCCAGAAGAAAAGAATTGAATCACCTCGAGGAAATAAGAATAAGATTTATTGTATGCTTATCCTTCGTCAAATTAAATTGATGACAAGCAATGGATTTGGCATACTACTTATTCTTCTTGAGGGATTGAAAAGAGATATAGTGCAAACTTGAGAAGGTATTGATGGAACCACCGGTGGAATTTGGAAACAAAGAATGAATGAATGAATTGATACGATAATGAAGGAAGAGAAATCTTGAACGAACCACCGTAAGAATTGAAAATGAAAGTAGCAAAGGCACAAATCACCGGGAAGAATGGGAAAACGAATGAAGATACTTGCGGGGATTCAGATCCCTGAGAACGAAGAGATCATGAACTGATTAGAGGATATTTGAACGATTCACCAATAAAATTTGGAGAACGGTAGCTACACGCTGAGAATGAAGAATTATGACATGATGGCCTTCAGAGGAAAGAATTGGAAACAACTCATGAAATGCTCCGGATGGGTGAAAAGAATTCCCACAATCGAAAACAATTATGAGAGGATGGCATCAAACTAGAACCATGAATCTTGAAGAGAATGGAGCAAGATTTAAGAGAAACTCTTCTTCGGTCTTCACATGCTGAGAATGACGAGGAGAAACACCACCAAATTGTTGAGAAACTCCGGAAGGATTAAAAGAGGAAAGGTTGAGCCAAAGATGAATTTTTTTTAAAGCGACCTTGGAGAAGGCATGTGACTGATGAAAATTCATTCTTACGTCAAACTTTGAAATGAATTTGAGAATAGTTCTAGGAAAATTAGAGGAGTCAGTAAGATCCTGGGAAAAGACATGTGGTTTAGGGCCCACTCGAAAGAAACATCGTTGAAGGATTGCTTGAAATAAAGATTGCACCGGTAGAATTAAATGGCTTGAATGAGATAACAACCTCGAAATATCTTGAACGGATTGAGAATGGAAACACAAGTCTTGTGAGATATCTTCAGCACTCCAGAAAAAAATAGGGATAAGTGAATGATTAAGAGGTGCATCGGCATGAGAAATCATTAGAAACGAGGAAAGGAATATGATGAATGTCAAAAGCTTGAATTGGATCCACCAGAGAAGAAGAAAAAAATGAAGAATGTCCACCGAGACGAGAATTCATCAGTTGAAACAATTGAGGGAAGACTGACGAGGCTCCACATGAATGAAATTGATGCTCGAAACAGACTCAGGCTCCGGGAAGAAGAGGGTGGGAGGGCGGGAAAACAAAGGCAACTTGGGGAAGATGGGACAAACACCGTTGAGAAAACTTAGAATTGATCTTGCGGATGGGGAGAATTATGGGATCATCTCGAAGAGAAGCGCACCGGTTGGAAAAGAATTAACATGACAACCTCAATGATCAAAAAGGATTAGTATTCACATAGCAATATGAGAACACCGTTTAGGAAAGGTATGGATCAACACTTGACTTCCAAGCAACTCGAATACCACAAATAAAACAAAACAAAGGATTTGGCTTGCAGAAATAAGCCGGAACAAATACATATGATAGAGATTTACCCAATCCCATATCATGCATCTGTCGGAAAGATATTCTAGGAGCTACTTGAATTCCCACCTATAAACTCCGAAACTTTCGGTTATGCAATCTGGTGTTGGGGATCAGGGACAAAAATATATCACCCAAACTAACAATACCTAGATCCGCTTGTATCCATCCGTCAACACATAACCAAGAAAACTCCGAAATCGTGTACCTCAACCTTGAAAAGCATCCGTTATATGAGTTATGGCAATACTCCCGAACTCCCAAGATCTTGGGTGGCGTCGAGGTTATCTCACCAACAACTGCATAAAAGAGATTTTCGATGTCGGCAAAACTCGGTATTCCGAATCGCAACGATAAAATTGTGACGACAACACCTCGGAGCTCAACTCCGGGACACCGCCACAACCCCTAAATGTCAGGAGGCACCAAGAACAATGTTCTCGTCACAAAACCATCGGAACGATTCCAAGATACCCGCGTGATCCTAAAAAAATTTCGTGAAATTTGAGGAGAGGACAGACAAAACATCTACGTCAGGAGGCCTCACCAGAGCGACGAAGGGACTGAGGAGTAAAAAGAATCCTACTCTCCGATATATATAATCCTAAGACTCAAAATAGTTTTCTTCTAGACTCAACAACGACCAACAAACAAGGGGGCTCCTATGGTCGGTCGAGGCTCGATACCAACTTGTCACGCCTAAGATGCGACCCTATCCTAAAGGAACTCAAGGTCCCACCAAGGATAGAAGCGCATCTTGAAGACGCTTTTGCAAGGTGGATATCATTACATCAACATTACATAATAGTGGGGATACATCCAATACATACAATGTCACATGAATACAACAATACATCATAGAAGATCAACATCCGACTACGGATGAAACATAAACAGTAAACTCAAACGACATCCACCACCGCTAGCCCAGGCTGCCGACACCGAACCTATCCCCTGATCGAAGAAGAAGCAGAAGAAGAACTCCAAAACAAGCAAACATCGCTCTTGCGTCATGATCATCGCATAACCTGTACCTGCAACTGTTGTTGTAGTAATCTGTGAGCCACGAGGACTCAGCAATCCCATTACCATGGGTATCAAGACTAGCAAAGCTTAAGGGGTAAGGAAGGGGTAAAGTTGTGAGGTTGCAGCAGCGGCTAAGCAATGTATGGTGGCTAACTTATGCAAATAAGAGCGAGAAGAGAAGCAAACGGAACGGTCGTGAAACTAGCAATGATCAAGAAGTGATCCTGAACTCCTACTTACGTCAAACATAACCCAAAAACCGTGTTCTCCTCTCGATCAACCCCGAAAAGAAACACTCACGTTACGCTTTACGGTTGGTGTATTTTAGAAGAGTTTACTTCAAGTTTACTACAACCGGATATTAACAAATTCCCATCTGCCACATAACCGGGCACGGCTCTCGAAAGTTTATACCCTGCAGGGGTGTCCCAACTTAGCCCATGATAAGCTCTCGCGATCAACGAAGGATATTCCTTCTCCCGGGAAGACCCGATCAGGCTCGGAATCCCGGTTTACAAGACATTTCGACAATGGTAAAACAAGACCAGCAAGACCGGCCCGATGCGCCGACAATCCCGATAGGAGCTGCACATATCTCGTTCTCAGGGCAACACCGGATGAGACTAGCTACGAGTAAAACCAGACCTCGAGTTTCCCTGAGAGGGCCCCGCAGGCAGCTCGGTTCAGGCCAGCACTTAGAGAAGCACTGGCCCGGGGGGGCTAAAATAAAGATAACCCTCGGGTTGGCCGACCCAAGGGAAAGGTATAGGTGGTGGTGAGGCAAATGGTAAAACCAAGGTTGGGCCTTCTTTGGAGGAGTTTTATTCAAAGCGAACTGTCAAGGGGTCCCATAAATCACCCAACCGCGTTAGGGACGCAAAATCCGGGAACATAATACCGATATGACGGAAACTAGGCGGCAAGAGTGGAACAAAACACGGGCATAAGGCCGAGCCTTCCACCCTTTACCAAGTATATAGATGCATTAATAATATAAGAGATATTGTGATATCCCAACATAAACATAATCCAACATGGAGCAATCTTCATCTTCACCTGCAACTAGCAATGCTATAAGAGGGGCTGAGCAAAAGCGGTAACATAGCCAAACAACGGTTTGCTGGGAAGGGTGACAACGGGTTAGAGGTTCATGGCAATTTGGGAGGCTTGATAAGCAAGTGGTAGGTAACACGGCATAGCGATAGAACAAAGCAACTAGCATAGCAATGATAGTAATGAGATCCAAGGTGACGGTCATCTTGCCTGAAATCCCGCTAGGAAGAAGAACGAGTCCATGAAGAAGATGAACGGGAGTAGTCGAACGAATCCTCACAATCGCAACATTACCGGAACTGAGAAGCAACACCGGAAAGAAACAAACAACATGATAAATGCACAAGCATAAACATGGCACGATGCACAATCAAGTATGATGCAAGTCCGGTTTAATGAAGCATGGCATGGCAAAGTGCAACAAACAATACTACAAGTTAAGTGGAGCTCAATATGCAACGACTTGCATATTGACAAAACACCACATTGACATATTTAGTTTAATCTCGTTTAAGCTACCAAACAATATTAAATGTTGTTAAACATGGAAAGAGGTGGAGCATAATTAAACTACCTATCTAGGCAAGTTTAAATGAGGCCGGAACAACAAACAACAATTCCGGAAAATCCTCATGAGCAAGATTTTAGATTTGGTACTGTTCTGCCCTAAACCGTATTTTAATGTTGTTAAATAGCAAAATAAAGTGCACCAAGTTAAACTAGGCATTTTTCCACCCCATTTACATATAAAGTTTATTTAAAACCGAGCTACGGTTATTTAGTTATGAAATAAATCATTTTAACATGGTATTTGAGCAAATTTAATCAAACAACATTTTAAACATTTTTAATCATGGATGAAAGTGGCATATTAGGAAACTAGATGAAATTCTAAGCATTTTACATATACAAAACATTTTAATCCGATGCACGGTTCATGAGTTATTAAGTGCATGAAGACTAGGGACTTTTCTGCAAAACTGGTAAATCCTGGGATAATTGCTAAAATCGCAGAAGGAAAAAAACACGCATCGGGCCGAAACTTGAACAGGGCCGAACAGGAGCAGGCGCTGGGGGGCAGCTCACCCATGGGCTTCGGCCCGGTTCGGTGGAGGAGGCAGGGCAGGCCGGATCTGGCTTGGGCCGGCTTGAGCTCGCCTTGGAGGCCGAAGGGGAAGCAGGTGGGGCGCGGTCAACGCGAGATGTGGGCGAGCGGGCGCCTCGTCCTGGAAGCAGAGGACACAGGCGGCGGTGGACCTGGCGCTGGCGTCTCCCGGCGATGAGTGGAAGGACGAGGGGGACGGATCCGACGATGGGTGGCTGATGGTGACGCGAGCGCCGGGAACGGGCAGATCAGGGCGAGGGGGTCTCGGATCCGGCGCAAGGGAGCTCCGAGGCGGTGGAAAACTGCAGGGCATGAAGAGGAAAATTCAGAGAACATACAGAGAGGGAGGAAAAGGGATAGAAGGAGAGGAGAAGGCGCGAGGCACAGGCCTGCTGGTCTGGCGGCTCTGCCCATGGAGGTGGCCGATGGCGGAGCTTGGACAGCGTCAAGGCGGTTCCCGCTAGTTCGGTCGGCCTGCGGCGGGGTCGCGCGAAGCTCCTGCAGCGGCCATGGGGGGGTCTCCCTGTCCAGAGAACAAGGAGAGAGAGACATGAGCACGAGAGGGAGGAAGGAATGGAGGGGAGAGGAAGGAAAGAGAGAAAGGAGGGGCGGCGCTCATCTGCTGGTCGTTCTTTGCCGCCGACGGCCGGACCTGGAGTCAAGGTGGCGGAGCAAGGCGGCGGTGCTGCATCTCCGGTTGGTGGACGAGGGAATCCAGAGGAGGCGCAGGTCGGAGGCGGTCTCGGGCACTCGTTGGTCGGGAGTGGAGGACGAGGCGCACAGGGGCTCCTCTCCCTCGCGCGAGATGGTGGAAGGCAGATTGCAGAGGAGGTGGAGGCTGCGAGGGGGATGGGTGGATCAAGCCAAGGCCGGGTGATGGTTGGTCGGGGATGGATCCCAAGGCAGAGGATTGGGGTGGCGGCGGCGTCTAGGAAAACGATAGAGGCAGGGGAGGATGGTGGTTGGCTGTGGGTGAGCCTGAGGGGGATTGAGCTAGTGGCGGCGTGATGGGACAAGAAGCCTAGGTTTTAGGGTTGCTGGTTTATATATAGCAAGTGGGTTAGGTTAGGGCTAAACTGGTCCATCCAATCGTAAACGGGCGGTCGAGAATAGATAGGTTAGGGAGTCAAATAAGAAAACAGAGATGTTTTATAGATGTTTGTGGATGATCCGGATCCATCGGTAACGACAGACCGGTCGGGTCCGGGAGAAGTTTTGGACGCGCGCGAGGTGTCAAGAGAGGTCAACGAGGACAAGGGTCTGACAAAATGACAACGGAGGCAAAGAGAGAAAAGGGCAACTGCAAACGGCTACGAGGTTTTATGAAAACATGCGGATGCAATGCGGATGATGCGATGAGATGAGATGCATGGCATGAACAAAATGCGAAACAAAAGACAAAAAGCCAACCACGGAGGAAATAAAATGCTGCGTCTCTGGAAAAGGCAAGAGTTGGAGTTACAAATATGGAAAGTTGTATCCGGGGCGTTACATATTGTTTTTATGTCAAAATTAAACTTTTATCTTGAATCTTTCGGATCTAAATATTCATGCCACAATAAAAATAATTACATTGAAAATTATGCTAAGTAGCATTCCACATCAAAAATTCTGTTTTTATCATTTACCTACTCGAGGAGGAGCAGGAATTAAACTTGGGGATGCTTGATACGTCTCCAACGTATCTATAATTTTTTATTGTTCCATGTTATTGTATTATCTGTTTTGGATGTTCAATGGCTTTATTATGCACTTTTATATTACTTTTTAGACTAACCTATTAACTGGAGGCCAGTCCAAATTGCTGTTTTTTTGCCTATTTCAGTGTTTTGAAGAAAAGGTACATCAAACGGAGTCCAAACGGAATGAAACCTTCGGGAACGTGATTTTCGGAACAAAAATGATCTAGAGGACTTGGAGTGGACGTCAAGCAATCAACGAGGAGGCCACGAGGCAGGGAGGCGCGCCTGCCCCCTGGGCGCGCCCCCCACCCTCGTGGGTCCCTCGTAGCTCTCTTGACCGACCTCTTTCGCCTATATATATGCTCACTAGTACAGATGCCCGTGCGTTGCACCGGGCGATAAAAGTGGCATGACCTACTTTACGGGTCATTTTTGCCATTTTTTATATCTAATTTTAATAAATGTTGAATGTGGAAATTTCCTTATTTTTAATAAAACTTAATGTTTTCATTAAAAATCTAACACCTTTTGAAGAATAGTTAACATTTTTATAAAAATTGGAACATTTCTCTATAAAATAACATTTCATAACGGTTGTTTTTCGAAAATAATGTATTTCTGTTGTAATCGAAATGATTTTTGTTGTCAAAAGTGATTTTTTGGGAATTTTAAGTGTTTTTAAAAGTATGAACATATTATTTTTGAAATATTATTAAACTATTTTATGTTTAACTTTTTAGGCATTTCTGTTTGGTAATTTTTACAAATAGTTGGTTGTTTGTGATGTTATTTGTGAAGATACATTAATAACAACACTACAACTGCTAGTAAAAGAAATATTATTCAACATGATATTTTCAGCCAACACATAGGAGTACCATTAACCACATCATACTGTTAAAGAGCACATGTCTAAAATTTTATGAAAGCTAAAACTAAAAGTCATTTACAGCCAACAATGTGTAATAGACCCTACTGGTCTACATCCAATGAATTATGAAGCACCCTTTCTTTTGCTACATATCTAAAACTACCTTCAGGGATGCCAGCCAACAGAGAAGCTTCTTCTTTCAGAAATAGCACGGACGTCTTGTTTTGAGAAAATAGAACTTAGCACTAGTAAGTAAATGAATCGTGAAAGAATAATAAAGTTTCAAGATTAATTGATACTATTTAACATGCCATTTTTACTTTGGATTTTCCTAATACAATTGATGAATTCCAGTACACCAGCAGGCATGTTATCTTCACATTCATTGTCCTTGAATGTTAGCACTTGGTCCAAGATTAGTTTTCTTACTTCATTTTCATCCTATACATTACCGAAAAAGGCTGTCATCCTATACATTAAGAAAAATTGCAAAAGAATGACATCAACATCAGTTGTATAATTATAAAATTAATGATCTATATGGTCGCGAAATTTACCTTTAAAAATGGCAAATGTGGTCTTTCGTCTTCCCATGTGGACATGAAGAGCGGGAACAAGATAAACAGACAATTCCCTTATATATAATAATTATTTCGGTAATGTACTTACATAGCATATATATTCATCTATATGCCATTAAGCTACTTGATAACTGAAGAAAGAGCAGAATATATGAACCTTCAAGAATTACTCCAGCATCATGTCTAAGAATTACTATAACCAAGTTCAAGCCACCATGTTCAGGTATATGTAGTCAGCAACAAGAAATTTCTTGGTTCAATCCTTGGCTTGTAACAACAAATTTTTCAGAAAAAATAAACTCAGACAGGGGATTGCCGCTTGTATTTCTGATTAGCTGAAACATAATGCAAAATACATAAAAAAAGATGGAGTAGTTGGTTTAAAGACTCCAGTGCATTTCGGCCAAACTATAATTGTGAGCAATCGGAAGTAGCACCAATTTTTCAGAAAAAATAAACTAAAACAGGGTAGATCCAAGGGGGGCAACGTCCTCAGGTCCCGGCCCTCGAGCCAGTAAGAGCCCATGAGTCAGTAAGGGCTGGAGAGCCAGTAAGAGCCCATGAGTCGCGATGCTCAGGTACCCCCATTTTAACGTGCATGCAGATTGCACCGGAGAGGAGGAGAGAAGGCTCGCGATGCCGCCAGCGTTAATCCTGGAGCAGGTCCTGTGTACCAATCACGAGGGGAAACAAGGTTCGTCGTTACGGTTGCCAGCCAGCCATTGGTCGCTCCGAGGGAGTGATCGGGGGCACTGAGGGCTTGGTGAGGTGGCGCCTTGCGGGGCTGCCGCGGGCAGAGCTCAGCCACTCAGATTTATCGGCATTGCAGGGACGGACCCGTGCACAAGTGTCGTGCCTGAGCGAGCGGCTCCAAAGGTAGGTGTCAATCGGGCAGGCGATTAGGTCAAGCATGTTATGTATGAATAAGCAAATCCATCTAGATAGGTGCGGAGAAAGCATACGCCACCGGGTCTGGCCCGAGCAGCTTGGGGATAATGCAGCCCGAGGGGCGCCCCCAACAAGGTAAGTAAAGAACATAAGCAAAACGGATACATGCCGCAGGGACGGACCCACGCGGCCTGGGAATGATGCAGCCCGAGGGGCGCTCCCAGCTGAAAGCGGAACTTGGAAAGGTGTCACCTGATATGGTCGGAGATGACGAGATGTTGAGGTAGCGGATGATGCGTGATGAGGAAGCCGGCCCTCACGAGCCCTCCAGACCTGGAGCCTTGGGAGGCTCCGGGGGTACGGGGGGTTCCTCGAGAGCCATCTCCATCTCTGCCAGGACCGCGCGTTGCTTGACCTCCTGAGCCTCCAGAGCGCACTCAGCAGGCGCTGATGGGCGACGACCGCGTTCGGCAGGCCGAAAGGCATGCGAACATAGCTGTGAGGTGGACCCTCGCAACGCCCCATGCGGGAGGGCCAGAGGCGCTCCTGAGACGCGGCCCGGTTGAGCCCTGGTATGTCGATGCAGATTAGCAGCCCGGCATCCTCGCCTGGATGCGAGGCCACGGCAGGCAAGCGGCGACAGCCGCGCATGAACCTTGACTCTTGTAGCTCCTTGATGCTCCTCGTGATGAACTCCTGAGGGTTTGGCCCTCCTTGCCTCATATCTTCCTGAGGGAAACATGCCTTGAAGCACGCCTCCAAGTGGTGCCCGAGCGCCTCCCTCGTGACCCCGGCTAGGTCGGTGGCTCGCCATGAAATAGCCCCCGAGCCCCGCCTGAGGAGGGTGCCGGGCGTGCCTTCCTATGCGACAGAGGGTGGCGCCCCTTGAACGGGCGCGGGTCCTGCTGCCACGCCTCCGGAGGTGCCTTCCCCACGCGGGCTTGGACCAGGCGAAGCCTTCTTCTTCTTAGGGATCCCCTCGGGAAGTCTCCCACTCCTGTGATCTGGGCCTTCGATTGCTGCGGCTTGGAAGGCACGCTCAAGAGAGCACATTGCATCCCTTTCCTCACAAGGCACTGTGATGACTCCTCCGTTCCTGGCATCTTGAGGACATTGTAGCCATGGTGAGTTACTGCCATGAACTCGGCCAAAGCTGGGTACCCGAGGATGGCATTGTATGGCAGGTGAATGTGGGCGACGTTGAAGTCGATGAGCTCGGTGCGGTATTTGTTGCGCTGTCTGAAGGTGATGGGAAGGCGAACTTGCCCTATCGGGATGGTGGAGCCATCGGTGACTCCTAAGAAAGGCTTGGTCGGCTGAAGCTGATCGTATGGCACTTGGAGATCGTTGAATGTCTCGACAGATAGGATGTTGAGTCCTGCTCCGCCGTCGATGAGTGTCCCGGTGACTTGCACGTTGCTGATGACTGGTGAGCAAAGCATGGGGAGGACTCTGGCCGTTTCCGCGCACTTGAGCTGATCCGCGGAGCTGAACGTGATAGCGCACGACTTCCACCTGAGAGGGCATGTGGCCTCTTGTCGGGGGAGGACTGCATTCACCTCGCGATCAAACTGCTTGAAGATGCGCTGAGAGGCTGGGGCCTGAGCGCCACCCAGGATGCAAGCGATCGCGCGCGGCTCCTGGAAGCCCCTAGCCCCCTCGTCCTGATGATTGTCTTCATACCTCCTTGGCGGCTGTGGCAGAGGTGGGAGCCCTGCGTTGCCTTGAGGGCGGTCCTCACGAGGCTGGTCCCTCCAACCTCCCTCGCGAGGCTGGTCCTGCCAGCGGTCCTCGCGAGATCTGTCACGCCATCCCTGGCGAGGGCCACGGTCTTCCCAGCGTCCTGTGCCTCTTCCTCCTCCTCGACCGTAGCCCCGATCATTGCGCTCGGGGCGTCGGCCGGTACGCCCTTCTCGCACGGCCCTGAGCTCCTGACATTCGTTGGTGTTGTGGGTGTGGAGATCGTGGTATACGCAGTAACGGCTGCCCTTGGATGACTCGGGCTGATCCCTGCCTCACTTGGTGTCTGGTTCTGCCGCGAGCACGACAGCCCCCTTGCGCTTCACGTCCTTGGCCTTGGGCTTCTTTTCTTCTGGATCGGCAGCCGGAAGCTCGAGGAGGGAGAGGCGCCCTTCCTCAGCCCTAGCGCACTTGGTCGCCAAGTTGAACAGCTCCAGGGATGTGCACAGGTCTTCATGCATTGCTAGCTCCTCCTTCATCTTGATGTCACGCACGCCATTGGAGAAGGCTGAGATGATGGCTTCCTCAGTCATCTTGGGGATTTTGAGGTGGGCATTGTTGTAGCGCTGGATGTACTTCTGCAGGGTCTCTCCTGGCTGCTGCTTGATGCGGCACATGTCGCTCACGGCCGGAGGCCGGTCGCGAGTGCCTTGGAAGTTGGCGATGAAGCGAGTGCGCATCTCGTCCTAGGAGGAGATAGTGCCGGGAGGCAGGTTCAGGAGCCAGGTTCGGGCTCCGTCCTTGAGTGCCATGGGGAACCAATTCGCCATGAGCTTTTCATCCCCGTTGGCGGCTTTCATGCCCAGCTCGTAGAGCTGAAGGAACTCCGCAGGGTCGGCAGTGTCATCGTAGCGAGGAGGCAGGTCTGGCTTGAACTTGTCGGGCCACGCGACGCTGCGTAGCTCGGCAGTGAAGGCGCGACAGCCTGTAGTGGCCACCGAGGCTCTCTGCTGATGCGGAGCTTGCTCTTGTAGATTCCTGCGCACCGCTGCCTGGAGCAGCATGGGGTCTTGACGCGGTGGTGCTGGAGCGTGGTCGCGGCGCTCCGATGCTGGGAGCACGCGAGCACCTTCTTGGGGACGAGGGATCTCCTGGCAGCTCCTTTCTTGCTGCGCAGGCACCGGACGCGGAGGGTCTCGGCCCGGGGCCACGCGCCTTGGAGCCGTGGCGCTTCTTGGGGAGGAGGTGGCGGGGCACCTCGGCTCCCCGCCCCAGCTGAGGTGCGGGCGAGGCAACAAGAGGGACGGCACGGGGAGCCTCGCAGCGCGGACGGAGTTCGGTGACGCGTCGAGCCCACTCGTGACGTCGCCGACAGGCAAGAGCGCAGAGCTCGCTTGCCGCGATGAGCGCGGCTCGAGCCTCCATGGGGCGCGTGCATGCGGATGAAGAACCAGCAGGGCGAAGCGAAGGAGTAGCGGTGCGGCCTTTCGCCTCACCGATGGATGCAGGACGAGGCTGCTGCTCGTTCTCGCCGGGCCGGTGGAGGCGTTGGCGGCAGGCGACGGGGAACGACGGGGGTGTCCGCCACCGGGAGCCGCCTGGGCGACTCGAGCGGCGCGGGCAGCCCGGCGCTCGGCGCAAGCTCGATGAGCATCAGCCATGGACACGACAGAAGATCACACGCGACCAGCGGAAGAAAGATTCCGACGCACCCCTACCTGGCACGCCAAATGTCGGATTTCGGGTTCCGGCAGACCCTTGAGGTTCGAACACTGGGGTGCGCGCGGAGATCTTTCCCCTACTAGCTCACGTGTGAATGGTTAGCGAGGGATCTAAACTAGGAACGAAAAAAAGCACAAGAGACACAAGGTTTATACTGGTTCGGGCCACCATTGTGGTGTAATACCCTACTCCAGTGTGTGGTGTGGTGGATTGCCTCAGGGGCTGATGATGAATAGTACAAAGCGAGAACAGCATCGCGATGGGCTGTTCTTGAGCTAGTGTGATGGACTGCTTGGGTAAGTCCAGTCGCTTCTCTCTCTCTCCCTGGTAAGTTCAACCCGTTGTCTTCCCTCTCTCTGTGGTGGCTAGTCCTATTTATAGAGGGAGGCCCTGGGCCTCTTCCCAAATAATGAGCGGGAAGGGCGCCAACAATTGGCCATTTTGAAGGGGAACATCTAGTAGACTTATCCTGACTAAAGTTGGTCTTCGGCTACCAAAGGCTCTGACGGTGACGCCGTCCTGGGCTCCATGATGACCTCCTTCCTGCCGCTCTGCTGGTCTTGGTCTTGTTGCATCAAGCGGTAACCTTTGCTCGATGCCTTGGCATGTGCTTGCCTCCTTTGCACCAAAGGGGAACGAGGACACTTCTGTGAGTGGCGCCCACTTTGGTCTCGATCGTCATGGCTTGCGCCACGGGCACCTCGTGAGGTACCCTGCCTTGATCTCTCCGCCTCCTCGTGAGCCTGCCTCGACGAGGCTGCCCCGAGGAAGGTTCTGTCGCCCGCCTCATGAGGCTTGGCCCCTCGCGAGGGTCTTGAGCTTGAGCTGATGAAGCTGGGCCGCGCTGGGCCCCCACTCGAGCCACGCTGTAGGCCGCAGGCAGGCAAGTCTGGGGACCCCAGTTCCCAGAACGCCGACAGATATACATGTTATTGATGTGTACTTTACTATTGTTCATAGTAGCCCCTGGGTATTTGATACCAGTTCATTTGCTATGATTAGTAACTTGAAACATGAGTTACAAAATGAACAGAGACTAGTTGAGGGCGAGGTGACGATGTGTGTTGGAAATGATTCCAAGGTTGATAAGATCACCGTCGCACACTCCCTTTACCTTCGGGATTAGTGTTGAACCTAAGATAAATATTATTTGGTGTTTGCGTTGAGCATAAAATGATTGGATCATGTTTATTGCAATACAGTTATTCATTTAAGTCAAAGAATAATTGTTATTCTGTTTACATGAATAAAACCTTATATGGTCATACACCCAAAGTGAATGGTTTATTGAATCTCAATCGTAGTGATACACATATTCATAATATTGAAGCAAAAAGATGCAAAATTAATAATGATAGTGCAACTTATTTGTGGCACAGCCGTTTAGGTCATATTGGTGTAAAGCGCATGAAGAAACTCCATGATGATGGACTTTTGGAATCACTTGATTATGAATCACTTGATGCTTGCGAACCATGCCTCATGTGCAAGATAACTAAGACTCCGTTCTCCGGAATAATGGAGCGAGCAACTAACTTATTGGAAATAATACATACTGATGTATGCGGTCCGATGATTGTTGAGGCTCGCGGCGGATATCGTTATTTTCTGACCTTAACAGATGATTTAAGCAGATATGGGTATATCTACTTAATGAAACATAAGCCTGAAACATTTGAAAAGTTCAAAGAATTGCAGAGTGAAGTGGAAAATCATCGTAACAAGAAAATAAAGTTTCTACGATCTTATCGTGGAGGTGAATAATTGAGTTATGAGTTTGGTCCTCATTTAAAAACAATGTGGAATAGTTTCACAACTCATGCCACCTGGAACACCACAGCGTAATGGTTTGTCCGAACATCATAACCGTACTTTATTAGATATAGTGCGATCTATGATGTCTCTTACCGATTTACCACTATTGTTTTGGGGTTATGCATTAGAGACAACTGCATTCACGTTAAATAGGGCACCATCTAAATCCGTTGAGACGACACCGTATGAACTATGGTTTGGCACGAAACCTGAGCTGTCGTTTCTTAAAGTTTGAGGTTGTGATGCTTATGTAAAAAAGCTTCACCCTGATAAGCTCGAACCCAAATCAGAGAAGTGCGTCTTCGTAGGATACCCAAAAGAAACAGTTGGGTACACCTTCTATCACAGATCCGAAGGCAAGATCTTTGTTGCTAAGAATGGATCCTTTCTAGAGAAGGAGTTTCTCTCGAAAGAAGTGAGTGGGAGGAAAGTAGAACTTGATGAGGTAGTTGTACCTTCTCCTGAATCAGTTCCAGTGATTCCTACACCAATTAGTGAGGAAGCTAATGATGATGATGATGAAACTTCAGATCAAGTCACTACCAAACCTCGTAGGTGAACTAGAGTATGGTCCGCACCAGAGTGGTACGGTAATCCTTTCTGGAAGTCATGTTACTAGACCATGACGAACCTACGAACTATGAGGAAGAGATGATGAGCCCAAATTCCGTGAAATGGCTTCTGAGATGAGATCCATGTATGAGAACAAAGTATGAACTTTGATTGACTTGCCCGATGATCGGTGAGCCATTAGAATTAAATGGATCTTCAATAGGAAGACAAACGCTGATAGTAGTGTTACTATCTACAAAGCTCGAATTGTCGCAAAAGGTTTTCAACAAGTTCAAGGTGTTGACTATGATGAGATTTTCTCACTCGTAGCGATGCTTGAGTCTAGCCGAATCATGTTAGCAATTGCCACATTTTATGAAATCTGGCAAATGGATGTAAAAACTGCATTCCTTAATGGATTCTTAAACAAGAGTTGTATATGATGCAACAAGAAGGTTTTGTCAATCTGAAAGTTGCTAACAAAGTGTGTAAGCTCTAGTGATCCATTTATGGACTGGTGCAAGCATCTCGGAGTTGGAGTGTACGCTTTGATAGTGTGATCAAAGCATATGGTTTTATACAGACTTTTGGAGAAGCCTATATTTACAAGAATGTGAGTGGGAGCTCTGTAGCATTTCTGATATTATATGTGGATGACATATTGTTGATTGGAAATAATATAGAATTTTTGATAGCATAAAAGGATACTTGAATAAAGAATTTTTCAATGAAAGACCTCAGTGAAGCTACTTACATATTTGGCGTCAAGATCTATAAAGATAGATCAAGACGCTTGATAAGACTTTCTATGAGTACATACCATCATAAGATTTTCAAGGAGTTCAAAATGGATCAGCCAAAGAAGGAGTTCTTGCCTGAGTTGTAAAGGTGTGAAGTTGAGTAAAGACTCAAAACCCGAACACGGCAGAAAATAGAAAGAGAATGAAAAGTCAATCCCTATGCCCCAGTTATAGGTTCTATAAAGTATGCTATGATGTGTACTAGACCTATTGCGTACCTCACCATGAGTTTGACAAGAGGGTACCATAGTGATCGAGGAGTGGATCACTGGACAGCAGTCAAAATTATCCTTAGTGGAATAAGGACATGTTTCTCGGTTATGGAGGTGGCAAAAAGTTCGTCGTAAAGGGTTACGTCAATGCAAGCTTTTACACTGATCCGGATGACTCTAAGTCTCAATCTGGATACATATTGAAAGTGGGAACGATTAGATAGAGTAGCTCCATGCAGAGCATTGTAGACATAGAGATTTTGCAAAATACATACGGCTCTGAATGTGGCAGACCCGTTGACTCACAAGCAAAACATGATCACTCTTTGGGTGTTAATCACATAGCGATGTGAACTAGATTATTGACTCTGGTAAACCCTTTGGGTATTAGTCACATGGAGATGTGAACTAATCACATAAAGATGTTAACTATTGGTGTTAAATCACATGACGATGTGAACTAGATTATTGACTCTAGTGCAGGTGGGATACTAAAGGAAATATGCCCTAGAGGCAATAATGAAGTTGTTATTTATATTTCCTTATATCATGATAAATGTTTATTATTCATGCTAGAATTGTATTAACCGGAAACTTAGTACATGTGTGAATACATAGACAAAACAGAGTGTCCCTAGTATGCCTCTACTTGACTAGCTCGTAAATCAAAGATGGTTAAGTTTCCTCACCATAGACATGTGTTTTCATTTGATGAACGGGATCACATCATTAGAGAGTGATGTGATGGACAAGACCCATCCGTTATCTTCGCATAATGATCGTTTAGTTTTATTGCTATTGATTTCTTCATGACTTATACATGTTCCCCTGACTATGAGATTATGCAACTCCCGAATACCGGAGGAACAACTTGTGTGCTATCAAACGTCACAACGTAACTGGGTGATCATAAAGATGCTCTGCAGGTGTCTCCGATGGTGTTTGTTGAGTTGGCATAGATCGAGATTAGAATTTGTCACTTCGTCTATCGAAAAGGTATCTCTGGGCCCTCTCGGTAATGCACATCACTACAAGCCTTGCAAGCAATGTGACTAATGAGTTAGTTACGGGATGATGCATTACAGAACGAGTAAAGAGACTTGCCGGTGACGAGATTGAACTTGGTATGATGATACCACGATCGAATCTCGGGCAAGTAACATACCGATGACAAAGGGAATAACGTATGTTGTTATGCGGTTTGACCGATAAAGATCTTCGTAGAATATGTAGGAGATCCAAGTTCTGCTATTGGTTATTGACCGCAGATGTGTCTCGGTCATGTCTACATAGTTCTAGAACCCGTAGGGTCCGCACGCTTAAAATTCAATGATGATTTGTATTTATGAGTTATGTGTTTTGATGACTAAAGTTTGTTCGGAGTCCCGGATGTGATCACGGACATGACGAGGAGTCCCAAAATGGTCGAGAGGTTAATATTGATATATTGGAAGGTAGTATTCGGACACCGGAAGGGTTCCGGAGTGTATTGGGTACATACGGAAGTACCGGAGGGCTTACCGGAAGGCCCCGGGGAAAGATATGGGCCATATGGGCCATAGGAGGGAGGCTAACCAGCCCACAAGGGGCTGGTGCGCCCCCCACAAGGGAGGAGGCTGAATTGGACTTGGTAAGAGGGCGCCACCCCCCTTTCCTTCTCCTACTCCCTTTTCTTTCCCCCTTTTCCCCCTCAGTAAGAAGGAAAAAAGGGAGGGGCCGAATCCTACTAGTACTGGAGTCCTAGTAGGACTCCCCACACCCTGGCGCACCCCTTGTTGGTCGGCCTCCTCCTCCCCTCCTTTATATACGGGGGCGGGCGGCACCCCAAAGGCACAACAAACAATATCTTAGCCGTGTGCGGTGCCCCGCTCCATAGTTTAACACCTCGGTCATATCGTCGTAGTGCTTAGGCGAAGCCCTGCGCCGGTAACTTCATCATCACCGTCGCCACGCCGTCGTGCTGATGGAACTCTCCATCATCCTCAACTGGATCAAGAGCTCGAGGGACGTCATCGTGCTGAACGTGTGATGAACACAGAGGTGTCGTACGTTCGGTACTTGGATCGGTTGGATCGTGAAGATGATCGACTACATCAACTGCGTTACATAACGCTTCCACTTTCGGTCTACGAGGGTACGTGGACACACTCTCCCATCTCGTTGCTATGCATCTCCTAGATAGATCTTGCATGATCGTAGGTAAAAATTTTGAAATACCGCGTTCCCCAACACTTTAGGCCAGTGGCTATGGATAATTGCCCGTCCAACCTTCATCCTCTTCAGCAAGACTTCAATATTGTACCGTGGGTGTTGAATGAATACCTTCCTCACCTCTTGACAATGCAGGTGGTTTGAGCAGTAATCATCGGTGAACTGTTTTGAAAAGTACTGAAAAAAAAGATATGCATAAATCGCTGTTATAAATTTTGAAATGGCGCAAGGGGTAAAAATAAGGTAAAAGAGTTAGTACCATCCTATAGTTGACTGATGTCTTCTTCATTGTGCAAACAAAGATATTTTTGTTATTCGTTGCAAGTTTCTTCATCCTAACAATCTTTCCGAGTTTCTTGACTTGACTGATATTCATGGGCATCTCATTTCCCATATCCAAAATGGGTCGAACAGTGGGTCTAAGCCTCTGACAGCAGGACCTACATGTTCAAGACCAAATTGTAAGAAACCTAAATATTAGAATGATTCCTACAACTGCACAATAATGTGCTATTAGCCAAAGGACCATGCTTGAACAAACCTTGATGGTAAACCGCAGTGTCTCCCATTGTTTTCCTGCAACACACATAAGGAAGATCTTGATCAGGTTAACTGAGAGTTGCCATACTATCAGTAGAATATGTATTGAGTACAGCCAAATTCGATTGGTGTCACATGCATAACAATACAAAATTGTACCCACAACAAATGAAAATCAAATTGCAGAACTAAACCAAATAGTTAAATGGACAGCAGACCAAATGAATCGAAATACTTAACGGAGCATGACATTGCAGAATAGAAACATGTACTAGAAGATAAGACAGTTAACAAAACAAAGAATGCTTGAGAACAGTACCACGAGATGTAGCAATTGTTGAACTAAAGTCTAACTGAACATTACATTTCAGAGGACCAAACTGTTAACTGAACATCAGATTGCATATTAACATTACAGAGGACAAATCACTAAAAAGCACTGGCGGTGGCCTCGAGAAAATAGCACGAACTGTATTTTAAAGTAGAAAACTGCATGGCGGTGTCGACGGTGGCATCGAAGACGAGGTGCTCCTCCAAGATCTGGCGGTCGACATGCATGGCAGCCATAGCGACCTCGTGCTTGCATGCGGCGGCATGCTACTGAGCTCCAGGTTATACTGCATGCAAAATGCCTGTGGGCGGTGCTTAATTGGAGGAGGGGGACAGTGATTTCGTCGGAACGTGTAGCGCCGTCGGTCGGGGCATGTGGGACGGGAAAGGAGGAGGATGGTGTGGGTGGGGTGTGGATTACCTGGCCATATCGATGAGGCCGCGCAGCAAGAAGAAGGGTCGGCGACGAGGATGCGGCGCTGCAAGAAGGGTCGCCGGTGAGGAGGCGGCGCTGCAAGAAGAAGGGTAGGCGGCGAGGAGGTGGCGCTGCAAGAAGAAGGTTCACTGACAAGGAGGCTGAGCTGCCAGTAAGCAGCAGTGAAGGTTTGAACTTGGAAAGCAAGGAGGAACAGTGAAAATGTGGCTTTTGGTGGGAGGGAGGGGCGGGGAGATAGATATTTCCATGGTGGCAAAATAAAATTCGCTCGGTGCCGCGAGAAACTAGCGCGCAAGTGTGGTTCAAGTGGGGGCGGTGGACTATAGACGACGAAGCTTCCTGTGTAAGCCAGACAAGACGGTGCGCCAAGATATTTTATATCGCATCCCACAGTATTCTTTCTAGTAAACTGTTTGTGATATACCTGATTTTTTTCATTATGTTTTGAAAGACAAAATGGTGTTACGGAGGGAAAGGATGGTGTTTGAATTGCTAGAACATTTATGTACAGTGAACATGCAACTAGTACATGAGTGTTGTGTTTAAATTTGGAATTACTCCGGGTTCGTTTGGCATTTTTATGCATTAATTGAGTTTCTGGGCATTTAATGAGCATAATTCAAATTTGAACTACAAGCAAATGCTCCATTGCACCCAAGTTTGTTGAAAAATCACATATGTGTCTTCGAGTGAATTTATATGTCCCATGCAAGAAATGGGAATGAAATTCAAACATCTGGGCGTCGTGGCTCGACCGGAAAGATTGAGAAACTTGGTTTTTTAATTCCAGTAAATCCAAAACACGCCTGAAAATCATGAAACTTGGCATGGTGTCATGACATGGCACCAACATGCCGCGGTAATTTTTTTGACTAAATTGGGACAAGCTTTGGTGTAAGCTTCTTGCAAACCGGAGCTTCCCTCAAGAAGGCTCGTGGTTCCGGGAGGGAACGTGTCACCTCCATGTGCGAAACGACATACGTACGCTGCCTTCTCCCGCCTTAATTTTTTTTACATAGGTAGATTAGACCAAATAGAATTATCATGCTAAGTTTTGGAATTATTCCGGGTTCGTTTGGCCTTTTTATACATTCATTGAGTTTCTTGGCATTTAATGTGCATAATTCAAATTTGAACTACAAGCACATGCTCCAGTGCACCAAAGTTGGTTGAAAAATCACATGTGTGTCCTTGGGGTGAATTCTAGGTCCCATGCAAGAAATGGGAATGAAATTCAAACATCTGGGCATCGTGCCTCGACCGTAAAGATTGAGAAACTTGGTTTTTTAATTCCTGTAAATCCAAAACACGCCTGAAAATCATGAAACTTGGCACAGTGTCATGACATATCACCAATATGTTGCGGTAATTTTTGGCCAAATTGGGACAAGCTTTGGTGTAATCTTCTTGCAAATCGGAGCTTCCCTCAAGAAGGCTCGTGGTTTCCGAGAGGGAATGTGTCACCTTCGTGTGCGAAACGACATACGTACACTGGCTTTTGCCCCCTCAATTTTTTTACACAGGCAGATTAGACCAAATAGAAGTATCATGCTAAATTTTGGAATTCTTCCAAGTTCGTTTCACGTTTTTTATACATTAATTAAGTTTCCGGGATTTAATGTGCATAATTCAAATTTTAACTACAAGCACATGCTCCAGTGCCCCAAAGTTGGTTGAAAAATCACATGTGTGTCTTGGGGTGAATTTCTAGGTCACATGCAAGAAATGGGAATGAAATTCAAACATCTGGGCGTCGTGCCTCCGCCATAAAGATTGAGAAACTTGGTTTTTAATTCCTGTAAATCCAAAACACAGCTGAAAATCATGAAACTTGGCACACTGTCATGACATGGCACCAACATGCTGCAGTAATTTTTTTGGCTGAATTGGGACAAGCTTTGGTGTAAGCTTCTTGCAAACCGGAGCTTCCCTTAAGAAGGCTCGTGGTTTCCAAGAGGGGACATGTCACCTCCATGTGTGAAACGACATACATACACTGCCTTCTTCCGCCTTATTTTTTTACAAAGGAAGATTAGACCAAATAGAAGTATCATGCTAAATTTTGGAATTATTCCGGGTTCGTTTGGCCTTTTTATACATTAATTGAGTTTTTAAGCATTTAATGTGCATAATTCAAATTTGAACTACAAGCACATGCTCCAGTGCACCAATGTTGGTTGAAAAATCACATGTGTGTCCTTGGGTGAATTTCTAGGTCCCATGCAAGAAATGGAATAAAATTCAAACATCTGGGCAACGTGGCTCGGCCGAAAAGATTGAGAAACTTGGTTTTTTAATTCCTGTAAAAACACGCCTGAAAATCATGAAACTTGGCATGGTGTCATGACATGGCACCAACATGTCGTGGTAATTTTCCTATCCGATTTGCGAAGGCGCACACATTAACAATCAACAAAGTCATTTTGAAACAAGTGTTGTCACATTACAAATCGGAAACACAAGTATTATTGAAACAGTGGGCATTCTACTTACCAATTATGTGCTGCCACGCGTACCCTTTTTTATTGGCTAGGAGGTGTCATGTGGGGTAGCTATTTGAGTACGGGAGGCGTGCGATCAGACCATTGCGCGTGCACATTGGGAAGAGAGCCTTTTGACCTCTACCCGCCGCGCACCTCCCTCCCAACGTCTCCATTAATGGCGCCCGAGCCCCTGTTCTATGGCATGGCTATATGTCTCACTGGACTGAGATTTAAGAGAGAAAATGAAAATCTGAAAAAGAAAGTTTTGCACGGATCTTGATGTAAGATCTGACGGACCTATATAGCACCGACTGCGACTTATAGCAAGCATGATGGATATAAGGACGATGATAGTGGATAATAATTGTCTTACATATATTGGAACATAATTAAAAAAAAAGCCACATGCGGCAATGCCCGAAATACACAAGGGCAAAATAAGAAGGAAGACAACGATCTGGCTCGTTGATCTCTACTTTCTCGATGCGTTGCTGCAGGCCGCGAGAACTAGTCTCCGCGGCAAGCGGCGATGAGCTCTTTCTTGTCCTCAAGATGCTGCTTGAGAGCATCCACGTATTCCTCCACCAGCCTTCTACGCTCGATGCGCAACATGGCATTCTCGTCCATAAGTTTCTCGACGATGACGACGGTCCTCTTCAACAAGGCAGTGGTCTCCTCCTGCTGCTCCGCACTTCCGACAATCTTCGCCCTCAGCAGGTCGCGCTCGGCCAGGAGCTTCGCATTGCTATCATTTAGTTGTCGGATAACGTCGGTAACCTGTTCAAAAGAGGCTTTCATGTCGTCCTGCAACCTCACCCAGCCGAAGATCTGATCCATCTAGCTATGGACGATCGCATTCATGCGCCTGTAAGTCCTCGCCTGCCCGCGAGACATTTTCCCAGGCCCCGCGGTGCGGGAGGACATCTCTGCTGCATTCGCGGCGTGGCGGGACATCTCTTCTGCTTCCGCGGCGCGGCCGGACCAGTCTGCTGCATCGACGGCGTGGCGGGACCTCCATGCTACTTCGACAGCACGGCGGGACCTCTGTGCTGCTACGGCCGAGCGGCGGGACATGCCGGCTGCGTTCACGGCGAGGTGGGACATCTCTCGTGTTTCCACTTCCATGCTCGCATCTCCCTGGTGGTGATCTCTCGACCCAGAACTCACGCTGGCCATGGCAGATGCAACGGAACGATGATGAATGACTTGTTTGTTTTTGTGGATGAGGACTTCAAGAGGAATGTATAGTCTTCTTGGAGTAGTTGTATTTATAACCGAGTAGTAATACACTCCTAAGTGGGAAACCGTTTAGGTTTTGATCGGTGTGAACAGGTTTGCAATTTGGAATGTGACGGGACGCAAGCTCAAAATTTATTGATGATTATAAGTGCGGCACTATTCTCGGAAGGTGTAACATGGGCACGTATGCCTTCTCGGCCGAGTACCTGGCGTTTGCACCATAGGGTGCACCGCAATAGGAAATGTCAGCACACCTCTTGTTCCAACAATCGTGCGCGCTCATTATTACCATCACGCACGCTTCTTTTAATTAGAATGTGTGTGCCCGTCTAGCACACACGTTGATCTATCTAACTGTTTCAGCTTGTTGTGGCTAATCGCAAACAGTTCATCCGTGTGAAGTGTATGCCATCAGTCGCAGACACTTTGATTTGGCTGACCCGTGTCTGTTTTGTTTCCTAATCGCAAACGGTTAATCCTTCTGAAGCGTATGCCCTCAATCGCACACACCTTTATCTAGCTGCCCGTTTCTATTGTTCCTCCTCATCACAAACATTTCATCCGAGTGAACCATATGCTGTATATCGCACTCGCCTTCATCTGGCAGCCCGTTTCTTTTGTTCCTCCTCAGCGCAAACAGTTAATTTAACTGAACTGTATGCCCTGAATCGCACACACAATCAAAATTTGAACCATGTTTGATGCATCCGTCATCGCAAATGTTTTGCACCTTTTTTGGCGGTTTTTGTACACCACCGTTTGAGATTATTGCATCGCACACAGTTTCGTCGAAGGGTCTCTGATCGTAGTGTTGCGTTAGCAGCATCCTGCAGTAGTGTGAGCAGTATATGTTGAAAATATGCCCTAGAGGCAGTAATAAAATGGTTATTATTGTATTTCCTTGTTCATGATAATCGTCTATTATTCATGCTATAATTGTATTGACCGGAAACCGCAATACATGTGTGAATACATAGACCACAACATGTCCCTAGTGAGCCTCTAGTTGACTAGCTCGTTGATCAACAAATGGTCATGGTTTCCTGACCATGGACATTGGATGTCATTGATAACGGGATCACATCATTAGGAGAATTATGTGATGGACAAGACCCAATCCTAAGCATAGCACAAGATCGTGTAGTTCGTTTGCTAAAATATTTTCTAATGTCAAGTATCATTTCCTTAGACCATGAGATTGTGCAACTCCCGGATCCCGTAGGAATGCTTTGGGTGTGCCAAACGTCACAACGTAACTGGGTGGCTATAAAGGTGCACTACGGGTATCTCCAAAAGTTTCAGTTGGGTTGGCACGAATCGAGATTGGGATTTGTCACTCCGTGAGACGGAGAGGTATCTCTGGGCCCACTCGGTAATGCATCATCATAATGAGCTCAACGTGACTAAGTAGTTAGTCACGGGATCGTGCATTACGGAACGAGTAAAGTGACTTGCCGGTAACGAGATTGAACGAGGTCTTGGGATACCGATGATCGAATCTCGGGCAAGTAACATACCGATTGACAAAGGGAATTGTGTACGGGATTGCTTGAATCCTTGACATCATTGTTCATCCGATGAGATCATCGTGGAACATGTGGGAGCCAACATGGGTATCCAGATCCCGCTGTTGGTTATTGGCCAGAGAGCATTCTCGGTCATGTCTGCATGATTCCCGAACCTGTAGGGTCTACACACTTAAGGTTCGGTGATGCTAGAGTTGTTATGGGAATTAGTGTGCAGTTACCGAATGTTGTTCGGAGTCCCGGATGAGATCCCGGACGTCACGAGGAGTTCCGGAATGGTCCGGAGGTAAAGATTTATATATGGGAAGTCCTATTTTGGCCACCGGAAAATATTTGGGATTTTTTGGTATTCTACCGGAAGGTTTTAGAAGGTTCCGGAGTGGGGCCCACCTGCATGGGGGACCCACATGAACGTGGGTAGTGGGGGAAAGGCCCCACACCCCTGGTTAACGCGCACCAAGATCCCCCCTTAGAAGGAATAAGATCATATCCCGAAGGGATAAGATCAAGATCCCTAAAAAGGGGGATAACAATCGGTGGGGAAGGAAATGACGGGATTTATTTCCTCCCACCTTTGCCAACGCCCAAATGGACTTGGAGGGCAAGAAACCAGCCCCCTCCACCCCTATATATAGTGGGGAGGCGCATGGGATCTTCACCCTTGCCCCTGGCGCAGCCCTCCCCCTCTCCAACTCCACCTCCTCCTCAGTAGTTCTTGGGGAAGCCCTGCCGGAGAACTGCAAGCTCCACCACCACGCCGTCATGCTGCCGGAGCTCTCCCTCAACTTATACTCTCCCCTTGCTGGATCAAGAAGGAGGATACGTCCCCGGGCTGTATGTGTGTTGAACGCGGAGGCGCCGTCCGTTCGGCGTTAGATCGAATCTTCCGCGATTTGAATCGCCGCGAGTACGACTCCCTCATCCGCGTTCTTGTAACGCTTCCGCATCGCGATCTTCAAGGGTATGAAGATGCTCATCCTCTCCCTCTCTGTTGCTAGAATCTCCATTAATTGACCTTGGTGTTGCGTAGAAAATTTTGAATTTCTGCTACGTTCCCCAACAGTGGCATCATGAGCTAGGTCTATTGCGTAGATTCTATGCATGAGTAAAACACAAGTAGTTGTGGGCGTTGGTTTGTTCAATATGCTTACCGTTTCTAGTCTTATCTTGATTTGGCGGCATCGTGGGATGAAGCGGACAGGACCGACCTTACACGTACGCTTACGTGAGACAGGTTCCACCGACTGACATGCACTTGTTGCATAAGGTGGCTAGCGGGTGCCTATCTCTCCCACTTTAGTCAGATCGGATTCGATGAAAAGGGTCCTTATGAAGGGTAAATAGCAATTGGCATATCACCGTTGTGGCTTTTGCGTAGGTAAGAAACGTTCTTGCTAGAAACCCGTAGCAGCCACGTAAAACATGCAACAACAATTAGAGGACGTCTAACTTGTTTTTGCAGGGTATGATATGTGATGTGATATGGCCAAAAGGATGTGATGAATTATATATATATGTGATGTATGAGATTGATCATGTTCTTGTAATAGGAATAACGACTCGCATGTCGATGAGTATGACAACCGGCAGGAGCCATATGAGTTGTCTTAATTTATTGTATGACCTGCGTGTCATTGAACAACGCCATGTAATTACTTTACTTTATTGCTAAACCGTTAGCCATAGTAGTAGAAGTAATAGTTGGCGAGACAACTTCATGGAGACACGATGATGGAGATCATGATGATGGAGATCATGGTGTCATGCCGGTGACGATGATGATCATGGAGCCCCGAAGATGGAGATCAAAAGGACCAAAATGATATTGGCCATATCATGTCACTTTTTGATTGCATGTGATGTTTATCATGTTTATGCATCTTATTTGCTTAGAACGATGGTAGTAAATAATATGATCCCTCATAATAATTTCAAGAAAAGTGTTCCCCCTAACTGTGCACCGTTGCGAATGTTCGTTGTTTCGAAGCACCACGTGATGATCGGGTGTGATAGATTCTAACGTTCACATACAACGGGTGTAAGCCAGATTTACACAAGGAAACACTTAGGTTGACTTGATGAGACTAGCATGTACAGACATGGCCTCAGAACACAAGAGACCGAAAGGTTGAACATGAGTCATATAGTGGATACGATCAACATGAAGATGTTCACCGATGATGACTAGTCCGTCTCACGTGATGATCGGACACGGCCTAGTTGACTCGGATCATGTATCACTTAGATGACTAGAGGGATGTCTATCTAAGTGGGAGTTCATCAAATAATGTGATTAGATGAACTTAATTATCATGAACATAGTCAAAAAGGTCTTTACAAATTATGTCGTAAGCTCGCGCTTTAGTTCTACTGTTTGGATATGTTCCTAGAGAAAATATAGTTGAAAGTTGATAGTAGCAATTATGCGGACTGGGTCCGTGGCGAGATTGTCCTCATTGCTGCGCATAAGGCTTATGTCCTTAATGCACCGCTCGGTGTGCTGAACCTCGAGCGTAAATCTGTGGATGTTGCGAACATCGACATACACGTTTTGATGACTACATGATAGTTCAGTAATGTTAAACGGTTTAGAATTGTGGCGCCGAAGACGTTTTTTGAAACGCCGCAGAACATATGATATGTTCCAAGGGCTGAAATTGGGATTTCAGGCTCGTGCCCACGTCAAGAGGTATGAGACCTCCGACGAGTTTCTTAGCCTAAAACTAAGGGAGAAAAGCTCAATCATTGAGCTTGTACTCAGATTGTCTGGGTACAACAATCACTTGAATCAAGTGGGAGTTAATCTTCCAGATGAGATAGTGATGTGTCTCCAAAGTCATTGCCACCAAGCTACTAGAGCTTCGTGATGAACTATAACATATCAGGGATAGATATGATGATCCTTGAAATATTCGCGATGTTTGACACCGTGGAAGTAAAAATCAAGAAGGAGCATCAATTGTTGATGGTTAGTGAAACCACTAGTTTCAAGAAGGGCAAGGGCAAGAAGGGATACTTTATGAAACGACAAATCAGCTGCTGCGCTAGTGAAGAAACCCAAGGTTGAACCCAAACCCGAGACTAAGTGCTTCTGTAATAAGGGGAATGGTCACTAGAGCAGAATTACCCTAGATACTTGGTAGATAAGAAGGCAGGCAAGGTCGACAGAAGTATATTGGATATACATTATATTAATTTGTACTCTACTAGTACTCCTAGTAGCACCATGGTAATAGATACCGGTTCGGTTGCTAAGTGTTAGTAACTCGAAATAAAAGGCTACAGAATAAACGGAGACTAGCTAAAGGCGAGGTGACGATATGCGTTGGAAGTATTTCCAAGGTTGATGTGATCAAACATCGCATGCTCCCTCTACCATCGGGATCGGTGTTAAACCTAAATAATTGTTATTTGGTGTTTGCGTTGAGCATAGACATGATTGGATTATGTCTATCGCAATACGATTATTCATTTAAGGAGAATAATGGTTACTCTATTTATTTGAATAATACCTTCAATGGTCTTGCACCTAAAATGAATGGTTTATTGAACTCGATCGTAGTGATACACATGTTCATGCCAAAAGATATAAGATAGTAATGACAGTACCACCTACTTGTGGCACTGCCATGTAAGTCATATTGGTATAAAACGCATGAAGAAGCTCCATGTTGATGGATCTTTGGACTCACTCATTTTTTGAAAAGTTTGAGACATGCGAACCATGTCTATTGGTATGTACGCATGAAGAAACTCCATGTAGATGGATCGTTTGGACTCACTTGATTTTGAATCACTCGAGACATGCAAATCATACCACATGGGCAAGATGACTGAAAAGCCTCGTTTTCAGTAAGATGGAACAAGAAAGCAACTTATTGGAAGTAACACATTTTGATGTGTGCAGTCCAATGAGCGCTGAGGCATGCAGTGGATATCATTATGTTCTTACTTCACAGATGATTTGAGTAGATGTTGAGTATATTTACTTAATGAAACACAAGTCTGAATTATTGATAGGTTCAAGTAATTTCAGAGTGAAGTTGAAGATCTTCGTGACAAGAGGATAAAATGTCTATGATATCATCATAGAGATGAATATCTGAGTTGCGAGTTTGGTACACAATTGAGAAATTGTGGAAATTGTTTCACAACTAACACCGCCTGGAACACCATAGTGTGATGGTGTGTCCGAACATCATAGATGCACCCTATTGGATATGGGGCATACCATGATGTCTCTTATCGAATTCCCACTATCGTTCATGGGTTAGGCATTAGAGACAACCACATTCACTTTAAATAGGGCACCACGTAATTCCATTGAGATGACACCGTATGAACTATGGTTTAGAGAAACCTAAGCTGTCGTTTCTTGAAAGTTTGGGGCTGCGAAGCTTATGTGAAAAAGTTTCATCCTGATAAGCTCGAACCCAAAGCGGATAAATACATCTTCATAGGACACCCAAAACAGTTGGGTGTACCTCCTATTTCAGACCCGGAAGCAAAAGTGATTGTTTCTAGAAACGGGTCCTTTCTCGAGGAAAGGTTTCTCTTGAAAGAATTGAGTGGGAGGATGGTGGAGACTTGATGAGGTTGTTGAACCATCACTTCAACTAGTGTGTAGCAGGGCACGTGAAGTTGTTCTGTGGCACCTACACCAATTGAAGTAGAAGCTTATGATAGTGATCATGAAACTTCGGATCAAGTCACTACCAAACCTCGTGGGTCGACAAGGATGCGTACTGCTTCAGAGTGGTACGTAATCCTGTCTTGGAGGTCATGTTGCTAGACAACAATGAACCTACGAGCTATGGAGAAGCGATGGTGGGCCCGAATTCTGATGAATGGCTCGAGGCCATAAAATCCGAGAGAGGATCCATGTATGAAAACAAAGTGTAGAGTTTGGCAGAACTACCCGATGGTCGTAAGGCTGTTGAATACAAATGGATTTTAGAAGGAAGACAGACAATGATGGTAAGTGTCACCATTAAGAAAGCTCGACTTGTCATTAAGATGTTTTCCGACAAGTTCAAGGAGTTGACTGCGATGGGACTTTCTCACTCGTAGCGATGCTAAAGAATCTGTTGGAATTATATTAGCAGTTACTACATGATTTATGAAATCTTGCAGATAGGATGTCAAAACATTGTTTCCTCGGTGATATTCTTGAGGAAAGGTTGTATGTGATACAACCAAAAGGTTTTGTCAATCCTAAAACATGCTAACAAGTATGCGAAGCTCCAGCAATCCTTCTAAGGACTGGAGTAAGCATCTCGGAGTTGGAATATACGCTTTGATGAGATAATCAAAGATTTTGGGTTTATACAAAGTTTATGAGAAACTTGTATTTCCAAATAAGTGAGTGGGAGCACTATAGAATTTCTGATGTGTATATGTTATTAACATATTGTTGATCAGAAATGATGTAGAATTTTTGGACAGCATATAGGGTTATTTGAAAAATGTTTTTCAATTGAAAACCTGGATTAAGCTACTTGAACATTGAGCATCAAGATCTATAAGGATAGATAAAAAACGCTTAATAGTACTTTCAAATAAATACATACCGTGACAAGATTTTGAAGGAGTTCAAAATAGATCGGCAAAGAAGGAGTTCTTGGCTGTGTTATAAGGTGTGAATATTGAGTAAGACTCAAGACATGACCATGGCAGAAGAGAGAAAAAGTACGAAGGTCGTCCCCTATGCTTCAGACGTAGGCTCTATAGTATGCTATGTTGTGTACCGCACCTGAAGTGTGCCTTGCCATGAGTCAGTCAAGGGGTACAAGAGTGATCCAGGAATAGATCACAGGACAGCGGTCAAACTTATCCTTAGTAACTAGTGGACTAAGGAATTTTCTTGATTATGGAGGTGGTAAAAGAGTTCGTCGTAAAGGGTTACGCCGATACAAACTTTGACACTAATCCGGATTATTCTGAGTAGTAAACCGGATTCGTATAGTAGAACGGTTATTTGGAATAGCTCCAAATAGAGCGTGGTAGCTGCATCTAAGAGATGATATAGAGATTTCCAAAGCACACACGGATATGAAAGGTTCAGATCCGTTGACTAATAACCTCTCTCACAAGCGAGATATGATCAAACCACATGGGTGTCGATTCATTACAATCACATAGTGATGTGAACTAGATTATTGACTCTAGTGCAAGTGGGAGACTGTTGAAAATATGCCCTAGAGGCAATAATAAAATGGTTATTATTGTATTTCCTTGTTCATGATAATCGTCTATTATCCATGCTATAATTGTATTGACCGGAAACCGCAATACATGTGTGAATACATAGACCACAACATGTCCCTAGTGAGCCTCTAGTTGACTAGCTCGTTGATCAACAGATGGTCATTGGATGTCATTGATAACGGGATCACATCATTAGGAGAATGACGTGATGGACAAGACCCAATCCTAAGCATAGCACAAGATCGTGTAGTTCGTTTGCTAAAAGCTTTTCTAATGTCAAGTATCATTTCCTTAGACCATGAGATTGTGCAACTCCGGATACCTTAGGAATTCTTTGGGTGTGCCAAAGCGTCAACGAATCGGGTGGCTATAAAGGTGCACTACGGGTATCTCCAAAAGTGTCTGTTGGGTTGGCACGAATCGAGACTGGGATTTGTCACTCCGTGAGACGGAGAGGTATCTCGGGGCCCACTCGGTAATGCATCATCATAATGAGCTCAACGTGACTAAGTAGTTAGTCACGGGATCATGCATTACGGAACGAGTAAAGTGACTTGCCGGTAACGAGATTGAACGAGGTATTGGGATACCGACGATCGAATCTCGGGCAAGTAACATACCGATTGACAAAGGGAATTGTATACGGGATTGCTTGAATCCTTGACATCATGGTTCATCCGATGAGATCATCGTGGAACATGTGGGAGCCAACATGGGTATCCAGATCCCGTTGTTGGTTATTGGCCAGAGAGCATTCTCGGTCATGTCTGCATGATTCCCGAACCCGTAGGGTCTACACACTTAAGGTTCGGTGACACTAGAGTTGTTATGGGAATTAGTGTGCAGTTACCGAATGTTGTTCGGAGTCCCAGATGAGATCCCGGACGTCACAAGAGTTCCAGAATGGTCCGGAGGTAAAGATTTATATATGGGAAGTCCTATTTTGGCCACGGAAAATGTTTGGGATTTTTCGGTATTGTACCGGAAGGTTCTAGAAGGTTCGGAGTGGGGCCCACCTGCATGGGGGACTGTCGGTGTCAAAACCGCGGATCTCGGTAGGGGTCCCGAATCTATCGTCTAGGCGGATGGTAACAGGAGACAAGGGACACGATGTTTTACCCGAGTTCGGGCCCTCTCGATGGAGGTAATACCCTACTCCCGCTTGATTAATATTGATGATATGGGTAGTACAAGAGTAGATCTACCACGAGATCGAGAGGCTAAACCCTAGAAGCTAGCCTATGGTATGATTGTTGTTAGCCCCACGGACTAAAACCCTTCGGTTTATATTGACACGAATAGGGTTAGGGTTACAGTCGGTTACAATGGTAGGAAATCTACATATCCAGACGCCAAGCTTGCCTTCCACGCCAAGGAAAGTCCTATCCGGACAAGGGACGAAGTCTTCAATCTTGTATCTTCATAGTCCAGAGTCCGGCCAAAGATGATAGTTCGGCTATCCGGACACCCCCTAGTCCAGGACTCCCTCAGTAGCCCCTGAACCAGGCTTCAATGACGACGAGTCCGGCGCGCATATTGTCTTCGGCATTGCAAGGCGGTTCCTCCTCCGAATACTAAGAAGTTTTTGAACACAAGGATAGTGTCTGGCTCTGCAAAACAAGTTCCACATACCACCGTAGAGAGAATAATTTTTGCACAGATCTGTTGACATATTCCGCGGCGTGACATCACACCACGGCCAAGCCTTTATTCGAATCGTTTTTTTACTAGCCCACCTTAGCGCGTTTAGCGAGGCGGTTTCCTTGGCACGTCTTATCAAAGCGTAGATCGTGCCCCCTTATTCCGGGATTCTCATCAATACAAACGTGGGTAACCCAACGTGCGTTCGCTGGCCTCCTCTATCGGCGAGTCCCAATCGACTACGGGAGGGCTCTTGGTATTCAACCTCTTTATAATGAGACCAAGGCCCTCTTCTTTTTTCCACCCTCCATTGAATTCGCCTCGCGCTTCGAGTTCTAACACCCAAAGCTTCAGATTTAGGCGCTTCGGACCTTCGACGATGTCCGGCTCCGACCAGCTCGGCCGATGGATGTCTCCTTCCGTCACAGAAGAAGATGTGCTAGAGCTGCGAGACGCCAAGTATCTAACCGGCGAGATTTCACATAGGTTGCCTGCTCCAGGGCAGGTCATTCCCACTCCCGAGCCCGGCGAGAGCGTGGTGTTCGTGTCTCACTTCCTTCGGGGTTTAGGCTTCCCGACGGATCCCTTTGTGCGGGGGCTCATGTTTTATTATGGGCTGGATTTCCATGACTTGAATCCAGAGTCCATCCTCCATATCTCGTCATTCATTGTCGTATGTGAAGCCTTCCTCCATATTACCCCTCACTTTGGATTGTGGCTCAAGACCTTCAAGGTGGAGCCGAAGATGATCGAGGGGCAACAAGCAGAGTGCGGAGGGGCGGTCATAAGCAAGTGTCTTGATGCTCCATGGCCCGAGGGCTCTTTTCAAGAGGAGCTTGGTTTAGGCAACGGGAGTGGTTTTATATCACCACCCTAGGGGCAGCAAATGGGTGGCGCCACCGCCTTCGCTCAGTCCACCACAGTGGCTCGCATCATGGGTCAACGGGGGCTTGATCGGGGCCGTCCAAAGGACGTTCCTCTGTTGCAGGGCCGTATTCGAGACCTCCAAGAAAGAGAGATCAATCTGGTCGTGGCGGCGCAGGTTATGATGATTCGGCGCCTTCTGCCCTACAAACGTCGCCCCCTCCGTTTGTGGGAGTTTAATCCGGAGGGACCACGAGCTCTCCAACATTTTATGGGCACGACGCCCAAGGAGATGTACAAACTATTCTTCGGATCACAAGAGAAGTGTCTGGACTTGACCGAGGATGCAGGTCTAAGCTGCAATCACCAAGATACTCAGGTAAGTAACCCTGTAACCGGACAGGCTGTTCATTCATTTATCATATATATGCCCTTTAAGGGAGCCGTTTCTTGAACAGGAGTGGATAGCCAAGGCAAAGTTGATAAGGTGTCCGGCTCCCCTCCCAGAGACCACGCCGGATCCCATGCTGACCAAGATGTTGAAGGCCGCGCCTTTTAAAGAAGGCAAAGGGGGGAGCCGGGAAGCAACTGCCTCCACGAAGGAGGCTTTCAAGGAAGAGGGGATCAGGGATCCTCCCCTCCAAGGGGAGAAGAGGACCACTTCCGAAGACCCGGAAGCCAAGACCTCAAAACGGGGAAAGAAGTCTTCGTCAGAAAGTCCGGCGCCGGGAAGTACCCCAGCCGCACTATTTCCCCAAGGGGATCAGCCCTCCAGCGAGCCGTAAGTAAAAAGAAGGGGTCCTGTGAATAAAGAACATCCCTATATTTATTTCTGAAGATAACCGGAATTGTACCTTGTAGTTCGGATCTCAGCCCTTCTTAGCAGAGCTCGTCTTCAGAGGATCTTCGTCTGGAGATGATAGAGAGCGAAACGCCTCCACCTATCGCGCCTTGCATGCAGGTAGGCGACCTGAAGTGTCGCCACAGAGAGTTTCCCGAGTCCGCGGGCGACGGTCCAGCGCCAACTGGCGTGCAGTCGAAGGAGCTGAAGGACCTGCTCGGGCGAGCGTATATCTCAGAAGATCACCGTGCGCTAATGGCTACGGTAATTGAAAGAATTGCATCCGCTGAGAGCGGATTGCATGAGGCCGCCAAGTTTCTCGACGGGTTTGAGGTCTGAAAAAATGATGTACCTTCGGCGCTTATGCATATAGAATCGCCTTGTATAGATAGTAGCCTCGAGACTCGGTATCTGTGTCACAACCGACAGCGTGCGAGGATCATAATCTCGATACTAACATGTTGCCGTTCCTATGTAGGTGGCGGGCGTCCGTGGCTAGCTGGATCGATGAATTTGCGAACTAAAGCGGCAACTTGACGAGGCGGATGCGACATCGCGCTGGTCAATAAACGGTTTGACGAGTCACAAGGTATGCGACTTCTCGCGGACACCTGGTAAGGGAGCTTGACGCCCATGCCTTACTACTTGTATGCTTTGATGCGACGGTGCATTGTTGTGGAGAGGCTGCGGCGGAACTTGCCCGAGCTAAAGAGCAAGCCCGAAGAGTAATGCAGCCGCTTTAAAAGGCGGCAAGAGCTGAAAGCGAACGGCTGCTCACTACGAAGCAAAGAGGAAATGGCCGATTTGGCCTGAAACTAAAGAATACTACCGACCGCCGCGAGGTTCTTGAAAAGAACGTCAAAGCGGAACAAGAGGACCTGAAAAATGCCACCGCGAATCCAAGGATGCCCGTTCCGCTATGAGAGCTGCCAGGACGAGCTGAGTCAGGCCGGGGATATTGCGGTTGGAAAACCGTTTCTATTGCGGAGGAAATATACGGATCGAAGTATGCTCGATTGGACAGGCTGTGGAGTTCGGAGGATGCTTATCTGGACTTAGCGGCGAAGCGCCATGCGACGCGATTGAGCACTTCCGAGGCCGAAGGGGCACAGAAGGGAAGAGCTATTTTGGTCGCAATTCCATAGTCTGGAGCGTCCTCTTCCGTTGACCGATCGGTTGGCTGAATGGGACGAGCTGAATAGATTATCCGGACTTGCCATGAAGCATGTCATGACTCATTTGTGGCCAGGCGGACCCCAGCCGAAGAGTTATTTTGGCTTACTGCAGCAGTTCCTTGGTGCGGTACCGCGTATCGACGCAATGAAGCGGTCGGCGTGTATTGAGGGGGCGCGGATGGCTCTTGCCCGTGTCAAGGCATACTGGGCTGAGATGAAGGCCACCGATATTGTGTCCCCAGATTCGGACGGCAGCCGAGTACCAGTCGAGCGCTATTTTGAGGAAGTTCTTCCGGGCGCTCATTTATAGAGACGCAGTTTCAAGGATGTTATGTTTGAATGACATGTATAATTTTATGAAACAACGTTTCAATTTAATGTAAGAGCTTTTTATACTTGTGCCTTCAAGTAGGAAACTACCTCTGTCTGGCCGTTGATGTATATATGTATATAACTTTGAAAGATGGCAGTCTTGACTTCAGCCCCCACGCACATAGTGCGGGGTGTTTGCAAAGAAGTCGCTTTCACACTTAATCCAACGTCTTGGTCCTATAAAGGAGGTGGTAGCGTAGCAAACTAGGCAACCGGACTATAATGCTTTATCACTTTCACTTAGCCATAGGAGTTCCATGGTGGGGCTACTATATAGCCTCGGGGCACCGCACTCTCCCGAATTAAAGTGCGTATGTGCTGACCGAAAACGGTCCTTCGTTAATGCGGAGGAATTCTAAACATTCGGTGACTCATCGAGTGGTTGACCAGTCTCTCGCTATATCATGACAGTCAGTTTTGGCTTTTCATCGAGGTGCTCGCCCGGCTGAACCGGGGCACAATCGCAGTAGTTCTCCTGGTGCCGTTTTAGCCGATAGAACGGAACGTAAGGCAGCAAAACAATAGGAGCCGGGCAAACCCAACATTTGACCAAAGACATGATTCGGAGCTGATGCATATAAGGCCTAACTCGAGACGCCGAACACTCCCTAAGGTATTCGGTCTTTTATAAAGCGGGCCAAACTATGCCCTTGGTAACAAGCCCCTGGTGTCCAGTGCGTGCAAACTTCGACGCGGCCGATGCAAAACGCCATGACCTCCTCCTCGGTTATAATAAGAGACCGGGGATGAGTAACAACAAGAGGCAGTGAAAAAGGTTTACGAGGTCTTAATCTGAAAAGAATCCTTGCAACGGGTCCTCGCTTTGCGTCTGCGCTGTGTCTCCATTGTGCCGTATCCTGGGACGGGTATAGCACGGCATTCATCTCGTAAAAGAGAGGAACTTAGTTTGAAAAAGATCGCTAAAATGTAATTGGAAATAAAATAGAGTATGATTCAAAAATGAGTAAAATTTAGCTTTATTGTCTCTTGTTGTACATGCATGGAGCCCTTGTAGGGGGGTGCGCGGCTAGTAAGCATCATGTTTATTTATGCCGACTCGCCTAACCGTGTCCGGTCCGAACGACCTGCTTTAGACGCTTTTGGCCAGTAAGGCCTTATTAGTGTGAGGCTGTTAAGGCAGTCTCACATTCTTTCCTTGAGGGACACGCGCAGCTTCCCTTTAATGAAATGATGCCTTGTGGACCGGGCATTTTAAGTTTAAGAGATGCATAATGAGGTATTGCATTAAAGCGGCGAAGCTTGGCGTCCCAAAGAGTGCTTGATGGCTAATTTTAAATGGGGCGATGTGGAAGACCAACTTTTCCCGACGGAAGTTGTCGGGTGAGCCGAACATAACTTCCAATAGTAGGGAGCCCGTATAATGGGCATATGTGCCTGGCATTATTCCTTGGAAGGAAGTGTTGCTATGGCTAATCCTGTTTGGGTTTATCCCCATGTTGCAAATTGTGTCCTGACATAGCAGGTTTAAATCACTGTCGCTGTCCATTAGGACTTGCGTAAATTGAAGACCGTCGATTATAGGTTCTAGTATCAAGGCAGTCCATCCTGCGTTCCGGATACTTTCGGAGTAGTCCCGATGGTGAAGGTAATTGGTTTTGACAACCAGTGTTGGGACTCCATTGGGGTAGATTGTGCGGTAGCGTAACTCAATGGGTGCCGCCTGTTTTCCCCTTTGTTACTTGAAGTAAGTTTACTGTTTGACCTCTTGTGGGAAATTCTTTTGTTTTCGGGGCTCGCTTGTGGTGCTCGTCATCATCCTCACTTGGTGTGTCGAGCCCCTTGTGTTCGGCGTTGAGTCTGCCGGACTGCTTGAAGACCCAACAATCTCTGTGGGTATGGTTTGCAAGCTTCCCGGGAGTACTGTGGATTTGGCATATCTTGTCCAAGATTTTGTTTAAGTTGGATAACTCATCGCTATTGTCCCTAAGGGGCAGTTTTTTATTGTTCTGCCGTGAGCTTTTGAATCCGGCGTTGACTGCCGTGCTCTTTGGACCCTTCCCCTTAATCCGGCGCTGGTCCTTGCTGCGTCGTGGTTTTCCATTCCCATCCCCGACTTGGATGTACTTGGGTCGCTGGTATCAGATCTTGCTAGCTAGACTATCCTCTCCCACAAAAGCGGGTCATGAGGCTTGTTAGTGCGGCCATTGTTCTTGGCTTTTCTGGCCAAGGTGTCAAGCGAGCCATTCGTCTCTGGACGTTGTGTTTAAAAGCTACTAAGGCTTTGGCGTCCGAACAATCGACTATTTGGTTCTTTTGGTGAGGAACCTGTTCGAATTTTCGAGCTGACTCTCCGGGCTGTTGGGTTATGTGACTTAGATCGTCTACGTCCGGAGGTCGGACATAGGTTCCCCGGAAATTGGCCCGAAAAGCATCCTCAAGCTCTTCCCGACTACCAATGGTGTTTTCGGGGAGGCTTTTAAGCCAATGCGGGCTGGCCCTTTGAGCTTGAGGGTAGGTATTTTATGGCGTGGAGATCATCTCCTATGGCCATGTGTATGTGGAGGATATAATCCTCAATCCAGACTCTGAGTGCATCGTTGGTCGTATGCCTCTATGTGTAGCGACCAGACCGAATGGATCAAGTCTCTCGTGCTCGTGTCATCCTGGATCAGAATCTTGACACCACACAAGATTTCAAGGATTTATAGCAGAGTAGCAATCACACACTTATTACATCGTTGTCCACAAGGGAACTTAATACAATAATATGGCTTAAGGCCATCTAATAATAACAATGGAAGGCTTGGAAGATAAGCGAGTCCATCAACTCCATCGGCATCATCGAGTATAGAACCACGACCTAACACCTTACTCGTCGTTCGAAAAGTCTGCAACGTGAAAGTTGCAGCCAGAAACGGGTCAAGACATGGAATATCTTGGCAATGTAACACATAAAGAGCAATGAAGCAATAAGCCTATACTACATGCAAATATGGCTGGTGGTAAGGCTCTCACGTTACATTTGCATAAAGCTGGTTTTTCCCTACATCAAAGGAATAATTTTATTTAACTATCATGGTGGTTGTTAAACATTGAGAATGGTTGACAGCATCCTCAATCCCAATTAAAAGTACTCATCAAAACCCAATAATTTTTATTAGAAGTAACATGTTGAGATTCACATGATATTCAATTACGGATACTCAAAATTGTCCATAACCGGGACACGGCTAATCATGATTAGTTTATACACTCTGCAGAGGTTTGCACTTTTCCCCACAAGACTCGATCGCCTCCGCTTGGTTCTCGCACTACATGGTGTTTGAGAAAAGGATGACCGAGACATAGTCTTTCAGAAGCGCTAGCACCTTACATGTGGGTAGACCGTACCAACCTACATCCCCTACATCAGCTAGCCTACCCGTAAGAGTTCGCACAACTTAGTCAACTACGCCAGAGCCCATAATTGGCTTGTGGCTGCACACGGAAGTTTCAGCTTGAATAATCTTATGATCCCTTAGAGCACGGGTGGCGGTCCAAGAAATACAGCAAGTCTGATGGAAACCAGGTGCCTCAATCCACCCAGATGTGTGTTTAAGTTGCCACCTTAGATAAACCTTTAATTAACAATCTCACATCTGTCATGGATATTCACTCACCCAATCCACGCCTACTAGCATAGCATGGCATAATAAGAAAACGAGAAGTAACTCCCAAGGTTTCATAAGTAAAACAGTGATAGGTACTACCTCAAATCTACTTCCCATCCCACAATTTAATTAGATCCTAAACATGCAAGTGTTTGAGGTTTGATCTAATGCAATAAAACTGGGTAGTAGAAAGGTATGATCAAGTGTTACTTGCCTTGTCGATGATCCATGAGACCTAGAGATTCAAGTAACAAGCGGCGACTCCGGTGATCTAACGCAGACAAACAACAAGCATACAATAAGTACTCATCTAATGCACGGGAAATCTCGAATAAAAGATCTAACCAGAGAGTTCAACTTAAGAACCCTGGTTGCAAAAGAATCGAATCAAATAAAGCTTCGAAAGTCGAACTCGAGAGAGAACGACTCGGTTTAGCAATCTGAAACTAGGTCAAAATTTTACAGTAGCAAAACTCTGTGTAAGCAAGTTAGTCGAACGGCGGTTTCAGAACGAAACTCCAGCGCTTGAATCACCTGATTCGATAAACGAGCAAGAAATAAAACAGATTTGAAAATCGGATCGAAATCGAATCGGAAAAATAACGGATTAAATCCGATTAAAAGAAAACGACGAACGGATTAAATAACGGACGCTCGTTGACAGAACTAATCCAACGAACACATTCATTGAAACGAACGGTTCGGTGAACGTTCGTTAAATAAGAAAACCGAAAAAATAAAACCATCTAGGGTTTTTTAAAAACCGAACTTCTTCAAAAAACCGGATCTCGAAAACCGGATCGGGCGGGCGGCGGCTACCTCCGGTGACTTCGCCCAGGGGCTCAGCGGGGCTCCGGGCGGCGGGTCGGCGGAGGTGCTCGGCGACGGCGAGAGAACGGCGGCGGCGGGTCCTCGGCGCAAGGGCTCGGGTTAGAAGGGCGGCGGTGAGAGAGAGGGGGGGCGGCCAGATTTATGGAAGGGGGGGTGGCGGGTGGCTTGGGAAGGAGCAAGCCGGGGGCGGCGGCGGTGGCGACGCCCCAGCGGGACTCAGGCGGCGGCAGCGGAGATCAGCATGGAGGGAGAGGAGGAGGGGGGCATTTGGGCTGGGCCTCGGCCCGGGGCGCGATTTTTTTTAAAACAAAACCAAACGAAGTAAAAAAAATACCAAACGAACTCCGATTTTAATAAAAATAATTTAACCCGACTCCTAAACATGAGTCGAACAAAATGAACTTTAAAAACGGCAAACATGCATATATTTTTTTAAATGCTCATTTTTGCCTAAGCGAAATAAATCTTCCAAAACCAAATTTGATTTATTTATAAAATCTTCATTTTTCCTAAATGTTGGGAAAGTCATATTATTCCCTCTCTTATTTTTTTTATAGGAAAACTTTATGAAGATAATTAAATAAATCCAATGATCCTATTTTCAAAATTTGAGAAATCCCAAATATGAAAATAATGAAACTTCCAACTCTCTCCGAGGGTCCTTGAGTTGCGTGAAATTTTCTAGGATCGGAAAATGCGAGAAAAAATGATATGCATGATGACCTAATGTATAACATTCCAAATTGAAAATTTGGGATGTTACAAACCTACCCTTAAGATGAATCTCGCCTCGAGATTCGGGTTGGCTAGAAAATAGGTGAGGTGGTCCTTAGCAAAACTTCTTCTCTTTCCCGGTGGCTTCATCCTCGGTGTGGTGGCTCCAATGAACTTTGCAAAACTTGATAACCTTGCTGCGGGTAACTCGCTGGCATAATCGAGAATCTTAACCGTTTTTCCTCATATGTCAAGTCATCCTTCAACTGAATTGCTTCCGGTGGCACTTTGTCTCTTAACGGTACCTCTGCTATCTCGGGTGACATTTCTTCAATCGAGAAACATGGAATACATCATGAACTCCCGACAGTCCTTCCGCAATTCCAACTTATAAGCAACTTCTCCCATGCGTTGCAAAATCTTATCTGGTCCAACGAAACGGGTGCTAACTTTCCTTTAACTCCAAAACGCTTAACTCCTCAAGCGGGGATACTCGAGATATACTCTATCTCCAACCTCATACTCAATCGCTGCGCTTTGAATCGGCATAGCTCTTTTGTGCGGACTGGGCTACCTTGAGCCTGTCTCGAATCAACTTAACTTCATTCAGACTCCTTAATCAAATCTGGTCCAAACAAGCGGCGATCTCGGTTTCGGTCCCATGACAACGGTGTCCTGCACCTTCTTCCACAGAGCCTCGAAGGTGCCATCTTCAAGCTGGTTTGGTAACTGTTGTTGTAGGAAAATTCTGCATACGGCAAATTATCATCCCAACTAGATCCATAATCTAGTGCACAAGATCTCAAAGATGTCCTCCAAAATCTGATTGACTCTCTCGGTCTGTCCATCGGTCTCGTGGGTGGAAAGCTGTATGAATTCCAATCTAGTTCCCAATGTTTCGTGTAACTGGTTCCAAAATTTTGAGGTAAATTGGGTTCCTCTATCGATACGATGCTCCTCGGAACTCCGTAAGCACACAATTCTGGTCATGTATATCTTTGCCAACTTAGCACTGCTATAGGTAGTCTTGATTTCGAATGAAATGAGCTACCTTTGTTAAACGGTCGACTATGACCCAAATCGAGTCATATCCTGAATGAGTCTTTGGCAAACCTGTGATGAAATCCATGCCTAGTTTATCCCACTTCCATTCGGTATCGGCAATGGTTGTAACAATCCTGCCGGCCGATGCTCGCCTTTACTTTCGACATACGCCGCAAACTGCTACATACTCCGCAATATCCTTCTTCATTCCGTCCACCGAAAGTATTCTTCAAATCCAAATACATCTTGGTATTTCGGTGAATCGAATAGGGTGAATCATGAGCTTCTTGTAAAATTAACTTCCTGATCTCTGGGTCATTGGGCACATAAACACGGTCTTCAAACCATAGGGTATAGTGCTCATCCTCACGAAATCCTTTAGCTTTTCCTTTGCTCATTTTCTCCTTTATAGCGGCAACTTCCTTATCTGCCTTTTGGGCTGCTCTGATTTTGTCCATCAGTGTTGACTGAATCTCCAATGTTGCTACATAGCCTCTCGGAACTATTTCCAAACATAGCTCTCGAAGGTCCTCGGCTAACTCATTGGGTATTCCTCCCATCATTAGGGTATTGACGTGGCTCTTATGGCTCAATGCGTCAGCTACGACATTAGCCTTTCGGGTGATAATGCAATCTCATATCATAATCCTTGATAAGTTCTAACCATCTCCTTTGTCTGAGATTCAATTCATACGTGTGAAGATGTACTTCAAACTCTTGTGATCCGTATATACTTCACAATGATTTCCAATGAGAAAATGTCTCCACGTCTTCAAGGCATGCACAACGGTTGCTAACTCCAAATCATGAGTGGCATAATTCAACTCATGGGGCTTAAGTTGTCGTGAAGCATACGAAACAACTCTTCCTTCTTGCATAAGCACTGCTCCAAGTCCTCGACGGAAGCCGCAATACACCTCATAATCCTTAGTCCGATCCGCAATATCAAACTGGTGAGGTAACCAATCTTTTCTTCAACTCCTGAAAACTTGCCTCACAGTCCTCGGTCCATATGAATTTGTTTTCCTTCTTCAACAATTCAGTCATAGGCTTTGCAATCCTTGAGAAATTCTCAATGAATCTTCGGTAGTATCCTGCGAGTCCAAGGAAACTCCGAATCTCTCCAACTGTCGTTGGTGCTTCCCATTTGGTTACGGTCTCAACCTTTGTGGGGTCAACTGCTATCCCTTCTCCGGATATAACATGTCCGAGAAATCCAACTTCCTTTAACCAAAACTCACATTTGCTGAACTTGGCATACAACTGGTGTTCCCTCAGTTTCTCCAAAACCAATCGCAAATGTTCCTTGTGTTCCTCTTCATTCTTCGAGAAAATCAAAATGTCATCAATGAACACCACGACAAACTTATCCAAAAACTCCATAAACACTTTGTTCATTAGGTTCATGAAATAGGCTGGCGCGTTAGTCAGTCCAAATGACATAACGGTATACTCGTACAGTCCATATCTCGTGGTAAATGCTGTCTTGGGTATGTCCTGCTCCCGAATCTTCAACTGATGGTACCCTGATCGCAAGTCGATCTTGGAAAACACTTTGGCTCCTTGCAAGCGATCAAACAGATCATTTATCATTGGTAGTGGGTACTTGTTCTTGATTGTTACTTCATTCAATCCACGATAATCAACAACCATTCTTAAAGATCCATCCTTCTTCTCCACTAACAAAACGGGTGATCCCCAAGGTGATGAACTTGGGCGAATAAAACCTTTATCCAATAGTTCCTTAATCTGCTTCTTGATTTCCGCCAAATCTTTTGCGGGCATCTGTCTGACGGTCGCTTCGATATCGGGCCTGTTCACGGCAACAGCTCGATCAAAACTCAATGTCTCTATCCGGTGGCATTCACAGCAACTCTTCCGAAATACATCGGATAATCCTTCACCTTGGTACTTCTTCCCGCACCACTCGATAAGCAATTAACTTGTGCTCTCCTCGGCTCGTGCCGTGATACATACTTGATCCTTCTTCCTTCTGGTGTGGTGAGCAAAATTGTCTTTGTGGTGTAATCTATGTTTCCTCCATACTTTCATAACCAATCCATTCCTAATATCACATCCAATCCTTGGGATTCCAGAACTATTAGGTCTGAGGGGAAAACATAGTGTCCAATCCTTAATGGCAATCGATCACACCATTTACTAGCCATGTACTCTGCTCCGGGTGAGGTTACTAGCATGGGTGACCTAAGGGCTTGGGTTGGTAATTTGTACTTATCCACAAATCCCCTTGATATGTATGAATGCGATGCACCAGTATCGAAAAGAACAACTGCAGTAAATGACTTAACCAAAAACTTACCGATTACTGCATCGGGCTGATCTTCAACCTCCTCCACATCAATGTGGTTCACCTGTCCCCTGTTGAAAGGGTTGGGCTTCTTTCGAGCTTCCATTGCCATTTCCATTCGCCTTACGGATAGTCATTGGCATAGTGCCCGATCTTGCGGCACTTAAAGCAAGTAATATGACTCAGGTCTACTTTGGATGGTGTTGACGGGTTGGTGCGGTTCTGTCCGTTGCTTCCTCCATTCCGTTCCCATTCTTGGTGCCATTATGGTTGTGCAAATTACCTCCTCCATGGGTATCTGAAACTGAATTCTGATTTAGGGTATAACGAGGTTTCATTGGGCTCCAGAGTTATACTTCCCTTGCCCATACTTCCTCTTGCGGTTCTCAATTTGTTGCTGCTTTCCTTCAATCATGAGGGCTCGGTCTACCAACTCCTGGTAGTTGTTGAAACTTGCTACCATCAACGGCATCTTGAACTCATCATTCAGTCCTTCTAGAAACTTCTCTGTTTAGCTGCATCGGTAGCAACGTCATCCGGGGCATAACGTGCTAATTTACTAAAGTCATCCACATATCGCCAACAGTCCTTCCTCCTTGGCGAAGTTATAAACTCACGCTTCTTCATGGCCATGGTTCCTGCTGAAACATGGGCGGAAAAGCTTGCTGAAATTGATCCCATGTGATGTTGTTCACGGGTAAGTGGCTGTGAAATTCTCCCACCATGTTGCTGCGGGTCCTTCAAGCTGATGTGCTGCAAACTTCACTCTTTCACCATCTGTGCATCCTGCAGTGGTCAGCTCCCTTCCTATCTTGCGGAGCCAATCATCAACTACAATCGGCTCGGTGCTCTATGGAATACACCGCGGTTCGATCTAAGGAAACGAGTCGATGATCCATGGTGGTGGTGGTGGTGGGTTGTTGTTGTTGTTGTTGTTGTTGTTGTTGTTGTTGTTGCCCGGTTCGCACCAATGTTTGAATCAGGTATTCGCTGCTGGATCAATTGGGTGATCTCTGGCGGGAAAACGAATCCGGGTCGCGTCTCGGAGGCATCGATGGGTTTAGAAAAGAAGAGAAATTTAGAATAGAATGAGGTCTAAGGGAAATCACTACCCAAATGCACATGAGCAAATGCACACAAAATCACTTCATTCAATCAAACAAGGGCTTACAACGATCTAACTATCGCAAAAGTGCGTGTACTATAATGTTTACATGGAGGGAAATACTACTAATATGTGGGGGACTTCTACTAATTTGAACCGGTGGAAGACTCCATGATGTCTGCTCCAGCTTCGTCTTCAAAGTCGGGTTCACTTGGATCCGAATCGGTGTCGTCGATGTTGATGTAGTCACTTGGGTATTCGACATACTGGTCTTCATTCCTGAGCGCCAACTTCTTCTTGAGTTCTTCGATCTCGTACTTAAGATCGTTATTGTGTCTTGCCAGAGCTACGATCTCGTCCATGTAGTCCTTGCGTGTAATCTTTAGTTCTTCTTCCAGTTCGATGATCCTTCCCTTTGTCTTTTGCAACTCCAACATGTCGTTGCACATTTGGTTCTCCTGGCGTCGAATGTGCTGATTTAACTCCTGGATGAAAGCTGCAATGGATCTATCCTTCTTGGTGCTGATGACGCCCCGCTTGTCATCTCGGCGTCCGCAAATCTGGTAGATGGTGTCCTTGAGGTCTTCTTGATAAACTTCTCCAATGCGTCCCATGGTGATGTGAGCTGCCATGCTCTTTCCTGCACTCCAAGTTGGTGCTGAAAACACTATCTATAGGCTTGGTGATTGGGGCGAATGTCCTTCGAACGTGAGCATGAATCTTCCAGCGCTCCTCTTGAGCGAGTGGCGTTGAAAGTTCCGGTGAAGCTTGGTAGTCCAATGTTCGTATTTGGTAACTTCCTTCAAGTGAAATCCAAAAGGTGTGCCTTCATCCGGTTGGGTGTACTTGATCTTCGCGTCCGTCATCCTAAAGAGAGTAGAAAAGATGAGGAGTTAGAAAATGGGAAGAGAGTAGTGATCTATGGCTTTAACTTAGTGGTCGTGTCTCACCAGTCGGCGTGTGCTCGATACCATTCTCTCAGAGCGACCAGACCGAATGGATCAAGTCTCGTGCTCGATGTCATCCTGGATCAAGAATGCCGACACCACACAAGACTTCAAGGATTTATAGCGAGTAGCAATCACACACTTATTACATCGTTGTCCACAAGGGAACTTAATACAATAATATGGCTTAAGGCCATCTAATAATAACAGCGGAAGGCTTGGAAGATAAGCGAGTCCATCAACTCCATCGGCATCATCGAGTATAGAACCACGACCTAACACCTTACTGTCGTTCGAAAAGTCTGCAACGTGAAAGTTGCAGCCCGAAACGGGTCAGACATGGAATATCTTGGCAATGTAACACATAAAGAGCAATGAAGCAATAAGCCTATACTACATGCAAATATGGCTGGTGGTAAGGCTCTCACGTTACATTTGCATAAAGCTGGTTTTTCCCTACATCAAAGGAATAATTTTATTTAACTATCATGGTGGTTGTTAAACATTGAGAATGGTTGACAGATCCTCAATCCCAATTAAAAAGTACTCATCAAAACCCAATAATTTTTATTAGAAGTAACATGTTGAGATTCACATGATATTCAATTACGGATACTCAAAATTGTCCATAACCGGGACACGGCTAATCATGATTAGTTTATACACTCTGCAGAGGTTTGCGACTTTTCCCCACAAGACTCGATCGCCTCCGCTTGGTTCTCGTGACTACATGGTGTTTGAGAAACGGATGACCGAGACATAGTCTTTCAGAAGCGCTAGCACCTTACATGTGGGTAGACCGTACCAACCTACATCCCCTACATCAGCTAGCCTACCCGTAAGAGTTCGCACAACTTAGTCAACTACGCCAGAGCCCATAATTGGCTTGTGGCTGCACACGGAAGTTTCCAGTTTGAATAATCTTATGATCCCTTAGAGCCTGGGTGGCGGTCCGAAGAAATACAGGCAAGTCCTGATGGAAACCAGGTGCCTCAATCCACCCAGATGTGTGTTTAAGTTGCCACCTTAGATAAACCTTTAATTAACAATCTCACATCTGTCATGGATATTCACTCACCCAATCCACGTCTACTAGCATAGCATGGCATAATAAGCAAACGTAGAAGTAACTCCCAAGGTTTCATAAGTAAAACAGGTGATAGGTACTACCTCAAATCTACTTCCCATCCCACAATTTAATTAGATCCTAAACATGCAAGTGTTTGAGGGTTTGATCTAATGCAATAAAACTGGGTAGTAGAAAGGTATGATCAAGTGTTACTTGCCTTGCTGATGATCCGCGAGACCTAGAGATTCGAAGTAACAAGCGGCGCACTCCGGGTGATCTAACGCAGACAAACAACAAGCATACAATAAGTACTCATCTAATGCACGGGGAAATCTCGAATAAAAGATCTAACCAGAGAGTTCAACTTAAGAACCCTGGTTGCAAAAGAATCGAATCAAATAAAGCTTCGAAAGTCGGAACTCGAGAGAGAACGACTCGGTTTAGCAATCTGAAACTAGGTCAAAATTTTACAGTAGCAAAACTCTGTGTAAGTAAGTTAGTCGGAACGGCGGTTTTGTAACGAAACTCCAGGCGCTTGAATCACCTGATTCCGATAAACGAGCAAGAAATAAAACAGATTTGAAAATCGGATCGGAAATCGAATCAGAAAAATAACGGATTAAATCCGATTAAAAGAAAACGACGAACGGATTAAATAACGGACGTTCGTTAACAGAACTAATCCAACGAACACATTCATTGAAACGAACGGTTCGGTGAACGTTCGTTAAATAAGAAAACCGAAAAAAAATAAAAACCATCTAGGGTTTTTTTTTAAAAAAACCGAACTTCTTCAAAAAAAACCGGATCGGGAAAACCGGATCGGGCGGGGCGGCGGCTACCTCCGGTGACTTCGCCGGCGGGGCTCGTGAGGGCTCGGGCGGCGGGTCGGCGAGGTTCCGGCGACGGCGAGGAACGGCAGGCGGCGGCATCCTCGGCGGCGGGCGGGCTCGGGTGGGGCGGCGGGCGGAGTGAGAGAGGGGGGGCAGTATTTATGGAAGGGGGTGGCCGGGTGGCTTGGGAAGGGGCAAGCGTGGCGGGGCGGCGGCGGTGGCGACGCCCCCGAGCGGGACTCGGTGGCGGCGGGAAGGGAGATCACATGGGAGGGAGAGGAGGTGGGTGGGCGGTGGGCCTCGGCCCGGGCGCGATTTTTTTTACAAACAAAACCAAACGAATTAAAAAAATACCAAAGCGAACTCCGATTTTAATAAAATAATTTTCCCGACTCCTAAAAATGAGTCGAACAAAATGAACTTTAAAAACGGCAAACATGCATATATTTTTTTAAATGCTCATTTTTGCCTAAGCGAAATAAATCTTCCGAAACCAAATTTGATTTATTTATAAAATCTTCATTTTTCCTAAATGTTGGGAAAGTCATATTATTCCCTCTCTTAATTTTTTTGATCCTATTCTCAAAATTTGAGAAATCCCAAATATGAAAATAATGAAACTTCCAACTCTCTCCGAGGGTCCTTGAGTTGCGTGAAATTTTCTAGGATCGGAAAAATGCGAGAAAATATGATATGCATGATGACCTAATGTATAACATTCCAAATTGAAAATTTGGGATGTTACACTATGTTTACGGGCTTGAATCCCGCTGGAAATTCATGATCCAGCACCTCATCGGTGAAACATAGAGGGTGCGCGGTGCCCCTGTATTTGGGTGTGCCGTGATGTTCGGATATTTGACGTGTTGTATTGCTCGCCAGAACTTGTTTCCTTGGCCCGTAGATAGATCTAACTGGGCCATCCTTTTGGTGCGAATCCTTATGCGGATCGCGTGTTTCGGCTTGTGTCTTGGCGCCGCTTGCCGCTCACGCTTGCCATGTTGTCGCTTCATCCGAACCGCGGCCTCTTTGTTTTTTGATCGTGGGGGCTCTACGGCCTCCTCATCGAATTTGGGCAGTAGTTTGCGCTTTGGGTAGCTCTTTGCTTGGCGGCTGTCGCCATATTTGTCTGTAGTGTTGAGTAATTTACTCCATCTTATTCGGAGTGCGTCTTCCGCTGTTCTGAGCCTCTGTTTCTGCTTTTTCAAGCTACGCGCAGTAGCAAGGAGCTCTTTGTGGAGGTTCTTCTGATCCAATGACGTGTCCGGCGTGAGATCGTCCGGACTGTTGTCCTTGCCGGGGACGGGTTGTTTGTCCAAGTAGGCCTGTTCGGATGGTTGCTCAATGGCATGTTCGCCGTCGGCCGGCTCTCCCCGCTCTATGGCTGGGTCGTGTGGGCGCTATCTTTGTCGAGTGGGGTTTTGAGCGCGCTTACGCGCCGCTTTGATCGCTTCCCCGAGGGAATTTTCTTTCGCAGCGTCTCATCATTCCTCGTTATCGCTTCCCTTAGGTGTGTCCACCATGTATATATCGTAAATTGAGGTGGCTATCCGATTGCCTCGTGGGCGCTGGTTCTTGGTCGTCTCCGCGCCGCCGTCCATATCGTCGATGTCCTCGGAGTCGAAGTCGAGCATGTCATTAAGTCATCGGCAGTGGCTACAAAGTGGGTGGTGGGTGGGTGGGCGTTGAATTTCTTCGCCGCCTGAATCCCAACCTTCCGACCGTAGTTCGCCAGGGCTCTCGACAAAGAGAGAGACTTTAATGAGTTCAGGATATCGCCAAAGGGCGAGTCTTTGAAAGATGTCCGCGCGGTGAACTCCATAACCGCGCCCGATCGGATTCGAATGTCGGGCGCGGGAGGTTCGGAGTCCGGAAAGGAGTCCGCACTGGAGTCACGAGCTTTGCAAAGGACAGGGATGGTGTTCGCTCAATCGCCGAGAGATTTCAGCCCGAGGCGGTGTCCAACCAACCATCCTCGATCGCTAAACCGGCCCGGATTAAGGGTCGGAGCGGGCACCGGTGCAGCCTCCGGGGCCTTGCTTGGCGGCAGAGCTAGATCATACCCATCGAGACAAAGGCGACACGCCGCTCGTGGCTTGAACCCGCCCAAGATCAAGTCTCCGCGACATCGGCCATATAGTTCAAGCTTCCAAATCTGACCTGATGGCTGGGCGTAGCTTCGATCTGCTCCAGATGGCCTAGCGAATTGCCCGATGCAAAGCCGCCGAATACGAAGATCTGTCCGGGGAGAAAAGTCTCACCCTGGACTGTGTCGTTGCTGATGATTGAAGGAGCTATCGGGCCTATAGGTGACGAAACAGAGGAAATCTCAATGAAAGCACCAATGTCGGTGTCAAAACAGGCGGATCTCGGGTAGGGGGTCCCGAACTGTGCGTCTAGGCGGATGGTAATAGGAGACAAGGGACACGATGTTTTTACCCAGGTTCGGGCCCTCTCGATGGAGGTAATACCCTACTCCTGCTTGATTAATATTGATGATATGGGTAGTACAAGAGTAGATCTACCACGAGATCAGAGAGGCTAAACCCTAGAAGCTAGCCTATGGTATGATTGTTGTTCGTCCTACGGACTAAAACCCTTTGGTTTATATAGACACCGAATAGGGTTAGGGTTACATGAGTCGGTTACAATGGTAGGAAATCTACATATCAGACGCCAAGCTTGCCTTCCACGCCAAGGAAAGTCCTATCCGGACAAGGGACGAAGTCTTCAATCTTGTATCTTCATAGTCCAGGAGTCTGGCCAAAGATGATAGTTCGGCTATCCGGACACCCCCTAGTCCAGGACTCCCTCAGGGACCCACATGAACGTGGGTAGTGGGGGAAAGGCCCCACACCCCTGGTCAAGGCGCACCAAGATCCCCCCATAGAAGGAATAAGATCATATCCCGAAGGGATAAGATCAAGATCCCTAAAAAGGGGGATAACAATCGGTGGGGAAGGAAATGATGGGATTTCTTTCCTCCCACCTTGCTAACGCCCAATGGACTTGGAGGGCAAGAAACCAGCCCCTCCACCCCTATATATAGTGGGAGGCGCATGGGAGCTTCACCCTTGCCCCTGGCGCAGCCCTCCCCCTCTCCAACTCCACCTCCTCCTCAGTAGTGCTTGGCGAAGCCCTGCCGGAGAACTGCAAGCTCCACCACCACGCCGTCGTGCTGCCGGAGCTCTCCCTCAACTTCTCCTCTCCCCTTGCTGGATCAAGAAGGAGGAGACGTCCCCGAGCTTTACGTGTGTTGAATGCGGAGGCGCCGTCCGTTCGGCGTTAGATCGGATCTTCCGTGATTTGAATCGCCGCGAGTACGACTCCCTCATCCGCGTTCTTGTAACGCTTCCATATCGCGATCTTCAAGGGTATGAAGATGCTCATCCTCTCCCTCTCTTGTTGCTAGAAACTCCATAGATTGATCTTGGTGTTGCGTAGAAAATTTTGAATTTCTGCTGCGTTCCCCAACAGTATAACCGAGCCAAGTTAGAGCATACACCTCGGTGGGGGGAATAGGACTTGTCATCTGTCTCTGAATCCACTGAGGAGCTATCGGGATCCAGCAAGAGATATGTTTCGACAGGTAGCACTGTTTTCTCTGAAGACCTTGTTTTCACTCTAGATTTTTCCATCACCCACTCAAATGGCTGATTCACAGGAAGAGTAGTTTAATGTACAAACATTGTCGACAAATGAAAATGTAATGAAGAAAAGGATCGGCAAGATGTCATTCAAATATATGATGCCTGGTTAAACAGGATGGCATTGCATATTTCACATATATTATGGCAGGCTAAAAGGGATGAGACTGCATAATTCCCATATATGATATAGAAACTAAACAGGTGGCATTACAGAACATGTCTAAACTAAGCAGATGACATATATGATGTTGAAAGTAGGCACTGCAAGGCAACATATGTATGATATGACTAACATCATCATGCCAAGTTAGAGCAAACACCTTGGGGGTAAATAGGAGTGGTCAGTTGCGTCTAAATCCACCTCAGAATAGATATCTTCCTCTTGATTACAATCTGGAGAGGGGCGAGGGTTTGCCATTGAACCCACCATGGAGCGATATATGCATGCCATTGTATTGCCGTGCAAAACTCTTCTCTTTTTCTCTACATGTTCAGCATGACTGTGTACAATATCTGACATGCATACGAAAAAATATAGTGAGATTATGTAAGGAGAGCATGCAGAAATCTAGAGTGATGGCAAAAACCAGTGCATGGATCCAAAAATAATGATAGCGGGCTGATGATAGCTTTAATTTAATAAAAAGACAGATGATGGTTTCTTTACTATTTGTTTCCCACCCATGATGAACAACATAGGCATACCCTAGGTGAACCAGATAATAGACAGAGATACTATTCATTGCTGCCTCGATATGTGCCCCACAACTCATTTTAAAACTCAAGTTTGAACATTAATTTGGACCTAACTTGGAGTCTAAGAGGTGAACAGGATGATAAAGTAGCAGGTAATATTAAGCAATGCGTAAAAGAAGCAGAAACAAAAGAGTGCGACCTCTCTTTTGGACCCGTGTACTCCTTAGGTTCATCTGTTGAGGCGAAGATGGTGATGCTGTTGCGGTGGGTGCCAGCTACAGGGAAGGAGATCTGAGGCGGCGAAAGATGGTCAGGAGTCGTGATGTCTGGTTTGGTGGATGCTTCTGTCGATGGAGCAGCTCAGGTGAGGTGGACGACGTCGCGACAGGAGTAGGAGAAACCACACAAAGTTTTCTACGACACCTACCTGTAACTGAAGTAATTCTGTAAGGGCTCCTTTGGCTTGCAGGATTCTAAAAATGCAGGGATAGGAAAAACATCGGAATAGGATAGGAATGCACGTGGGAAAGAGCATTTGTAAACACAGGATTTCTGTAAACTTGGGTGTTTGGTTCACAGGAATTGGAAAGGGCAGAGGAATGGAAAGAAACATGGCCAAATTAAAGTGAAACCATATGAAAGCATGTATAGTTAGAATGTCATTCTGCCACTAATGCACTTGGCCTTGTTTTCATGCATAGGATTTTGAAAAGTAGGTCCAGGTGGATGTTTTTGCTCCATTCCATTCAACAAAATGCATGAATAATTGAATAGTAGAGTACCATAGGAAAATTTCCTATTGATATGTTTTTCCTTAAGTTTTTCCTTTGAACCAAAATAGCCCTAATGGATTGACATGAATGTAGAGTAATAAGTGAAGCGACAAGTGTACAACCTCTTTGTCGTAGCCGTGTCAACCTCAGCATCATTGGGTTGGTCGCTGAAGAAGTTGAGGCAGAGGTGGTTGTCGGAGGTGTGGAGGAAGATCCGAGGAATCTATAGATGGCGTCTAGGGCACTGTTCTATTGTGATGGATAGTTTCGTCGTTGGAGCAGCTCCGGCGAGCCATAAAACGTCGAGGCTGAAGCAGTACAAAAAAGAGAACGTTAATCTCAAGTGGGATTCTAATAGCATCTCCAATAGATGACGTAAAGTACATTACCAAAACGTGATAGATGTAAAATTTACATCACCAAAAAACACTTGACTACAAATGTTGACTCTAGACTTAACTGCCGAAACTGAACGCACTGGTATATAGTTGAAGGAAATATGCCCTAGAGGCAATAATAAAGTTGTTATTTATATTTCCTTATATCATGATAAATGTTTATTATTCATGCTAGACTTTTATTAATCGGAAACTTAGTACATGTGTGAATACATAGACAAACAGAGTGTCACTAGTATGCCTCTACTTGACTAGCTCATTGAATCAAAGATGGTTATGTTTCCTAGCCATAGACATGAGTTGTCATTTGATTAATGGGATCACATCATTAGAGAATGATGTGATTGACTTGACCCATTCCGTTAGCTTAGCACTTGATCATTTAGTATATTGCTATTGCTTTCTTCATGACTTATACATGTTCCTATGACTATGAGATTATGCAACTCCCGAGTACTGGAGGAACACTTTGTGTGCTACCAAACATCACAACATAACTGGGTGATTATAAAGGTGCTCTACAGGTGTCTCCGATGGTACTTGTTGAGTTGGCATAGATCAAGATTAGGATTTGTCACTCCGATTGTCGGAGAGGTATCTCTGGGTCCTCTCGGTAATGCACATCACTATAAGACTTGCAAGCAATGTAAATAATGAGTTAGTTGCGGGATGATGAATTACGGAACGAGTAAAGAGACTTGCGGGTAACGAGATTGAACTAGGTATTGAGATACCGATGGTCGAATCTCGGACAAGTAACATACCGATGACAAAGGGAACAACGTATGTTGTTATGCGGTTTGACCGATAAGGATCTTCGTAGAATATGTAGGAACCAATATGAGCATCCAGGTTCTGCTATTGGTTAGTGACCGGAGATGAGTCTCGGTCATGTCTACATAGTTCTCGAACCTGTAGGGTCCGCACGCTTAACGTTCGGTGACGATCAGTATTATGAGTTTATGTGTTTTGATGTACTGAAGATAGTTCGGAGTCCCGGATATGATCACAGACATGACGAGGAGTCTCGAAATGTTCAAGACATAAAGATCGATATATTGGACGACTATATTTGGACGTCAGAATGGTTCCAGGTGAGTTTGGGCATATACCAAAGCACCGGGAGGTTACCGAACCCCCCCGGGAGGTATATGGGCCTTATTGGGCCATAGTGGGAGAGAGGAGAAGGAAGCAAAGGAGGCCCCCCCCATGCCCAATCCTAATTGGGTGCCCCCCCCTTTCCTTCCTCCTTCCTTCCTCTCCTAATCCAACTAGGGAAGGGGGGATCCTACTCCCGGTGGGAGTAGGACTCCCCTTGGGGCGCGCCTCGGAGGCCGGCCCTCTCCCCCTCCTACACTCCTTTATATACGGGGGAGGGGGGCACCCCATAGACACACAAGTTTATCATTGATCTCTTAGCCATGTGCGGTGCCCCCCTCCACCATAATCCACCTCGGTCATATCGTTGCAGTGTTTAGGCTAAGCCCTGCGCCGGTAGCTTCATCATCATCGTCATCACGACGTAATGCTGATGAAGCTCTCCCTCGACACTCTGCTGGATCATGAGTTCATGGGACGTCACCGAGCCGAACGTGTGCAGATCACAGAGGTGTCGTACCTTCGGTGCTAGGATCAGTCGATCATGAAGACGTACGACTACATCAACCGCATTGTCATAACACTTGCGCTTACGATCTACGAGGGTACATAGACAACACTCTCCCCTCTTGTTGCTATGCATCACCATGATCTTGCGTGTGCGTAGGAAAATATTTGAAATTACTACGTTCCCCAACAGTGGTATCCGAGCCAGTTTTATGTGTAAATGTTTGATGCACGAGTAGAACACAAGTGAGTTGTGGGCGATAATAGTCATACTGCTTACCAGCATGTCATACTTTGATTCGGCAGTATTGTTGGATGAAGCGGCCCGGACTGACATTACGCGTACGCTTACGAGAGAATGGTTCTACCGATGTGCTTCACACACAGGTGGCTGGCGGGTGTCAGTTTCTCCAACTTTAGTTGAATCGAGTGTGGCTACGCCCGGTCCTTGTTCAAGGTTAAAACAACACATACTTGACGAAAAATCTTTGTGGTTTTGATGCATAGGTGAGAACGGTTCTTTCTCAGCCCGTAGCAGCCTTGTAAAACTTGCAACAACAAAGTAGAGGACGTCTAACTTGTTTTTGCAGGGCATGTTGTGATGTGATATTGTGAAGACATGATGCTAAATTTTATTGTATGAGATGATCATGTTTTGTAACAGAGTTATCGGCAACTGGCAGGAGCCATATGGTTGTCGCTTTATTGTATGAAATGCAATCGCCATGTAATTGCTTTACTTTATCACTAAGTGGTAGCGATAGTCGTAGAAGCAATAGTTGGCGAGACGACAACGATGCTACGATGGAGATCAAGGTGTCGCGCCGGTGACGATAGTGATCATGACGGTGCTTTGGAGATGGAGATCAAAGGCACAAGATAATGATGGCCATATCATATCACTTAAATTGATTGCATGTGATGTTTATCCTTTATGCATCTTATTTTGCTTAGTTCGGCGGTAGCATTATAAGATGATCTCTCACTAAATTTCAAGGTACAAGTGTTCTCCCTGAGTACGCACCGTTGCGAAAGTTCAGAGTGCCGAGACACCACGTGATGATCGGTGTGATAAGCTCCACGCTCACATACAACGGTGCAAGCCAGTTTTGCACACGCAGAATACTGGGTTAAACTTGACGAGCCTAGCATATCCAGATATGGCCTCGGAAAGCTGAGACCGAAAGGTCGAGCGTGAATCATGTAGTAGATATGATCAACATAATCATGTTCACCATTGAAAACTACTCCATCTCACGTGATGATCGGACATGGTTTAGTTGATATGGATCACGTAATCACTTAGATGATTAGAGGGATGTCTATCTAAATGGGGTTCTTAAGTAATTTGATTAATTGAACTTTAATTTATCATGAACGTAGTACCTGATAGTATGTCTATGTTGTTGTAGATAGATGGCCCGTGCTGTTGTTCCGTTGAATTTTAATGCGTTCCTAGAGAAAGCTAAGTTGAAAGATAATGGTAGCAACTACACGGACTGGGACCGTAACTTGAGGATTATCCTCATTGCTGCACGTAAGAATTACGCCCGGAAGCACCGCTAGAGCCAACCTCGCTGCAGGAGCAACACCAGATGTTATGAACGTCTGGCAGAGCAAAGCTGATGACTACTCGATAGTTCAGTGTGCCATGCTTTACGGCTTAGAACCGGGACTTCAACGACGTTTTTAATTTCGTGGAGCATATGAGATGTTCCAGGAGTTGACGTTAATATTTCAAGCAAATGCCCGGATTGTGAGATATGAAGTCTCCAATAAGTTCTACCGCTGCAAAATGGAGGAGAATAGTTCTGTCAGTGAGCATATACTCAAAATGTCTGGGTATAACAATCACTTGATTCAACTGGGATTTAATCTTCCTGATGATAGTGTCATTGACAAAATTCTTCAATCACTGCCACCAAGCTACAACAGCTTCGCGATGAACTATAACATGCAAGGGATGGATAAGACAATTCCCGAGCTCTTCGCAATGCTAAAGGCTGCGAAGGTAGAAATCAAGAAGGAGCATCAAGTGTTGATGGTCAACATGACCACCAGTTTCAAGAAAAAAGGGTAAAGGGAAGAAGGGGAACTTCAAGAAGAACGGCAAGCAAGTTGCTGCTCAAGTGAAGAAGCCCAAGTCTGGACCTAAGCCTGAGACTGAGTGCTTCTACTGCAAACGGACTGGTCACTGGAAGCGGAACTGCCCCAAGTATTTGGCGGATAAGAAGGCTGGCAAGGTGAACAAAGGTATATGTGATATACATGTTATTGATGTGTAACTTACTAATGCTCGCAGTAGTGCCTGGGTATTTGATACTGGTTCTGTTGCTAATATTTGCAACTCGAAACATGGACTACGGATTAATCGAAGATTGGCTAAGGACGATGTCGTGGAATTGTCACGGCAGATGTCCTCATGAAAGGACTTAGTCGCAGGGCCATCGTACGGGTTAACCTAGAGGGGTTAAAGCGGACACAAGACACGGGAATTATATCTGGTTCGCCCCTTCGATGAAGGTAAAACCTACGCCCGATTGTGGTGTGATTGATATGGTTTGGCGACTAGGGAGCAATAGCTTTGCCTTAGCCTCGAATTCTCTGTCCCTAACTCGCCACCGGGTCGCCCCTTATATACACGGGTTGGACGCCGCCGTTTACTGAATCCCAATCTGGCTCATACAGAGTCCGCTTGGTTTCTCCTTCCTTGTCTTACAATACAAGCTACAATACTAAGGCGGTTTACATGTATGGACCTTAATTCGCCTCTGGGCTCCAGCCTCCATATGGGCTCGATCACGCCTGAGGGTAAACCGGCCCCCGGGCGGTTCACACTCCGTAGTTGTATCCCCAACATTAGGCCCAGATTGACTTGAACCGTTCAGTTAATCTTCTACATCTTCGTGCAACTCTTGATCTCCCTTGTAAACCGCCATCTGCTTGAACCGCCGTGACATCATCCTCTGATCTTCGTGTCAGGGCACCCTGACGTCATTTTGAACAAAAAGATCCAAATAGTAAGATTCCCTTCATTAAGGCTATCCCGGGAATCGAGGCGGCTGCTGCACCTTCCGCCGCTTTTGACTCCTCGATTCTCGCGCCCGTTTGATGAACTGAACCGCCGTGGCCGCATCACACTTGCTAACAGGCTCTGCCTCGACCCACTTGGTAAACTTATCCACCGCCACCAACAGGTGGGTCTTTTTGTCCTTGGACCTTTGAAAGGCCCAACCATATCCAGCCCCCAAGTCGCAAATGGCCAAGTAATTGGAATCATCCTCAATTCTTGGGCTGGCACATGAGCACGCTCGAGAACTTTTGGCAACCATCACATCGTCGACCAGATCCTCCGTGATCAAGATGGGCAGTCAACCAATAGAAACCATGGCGGAATGCTTTGGCCACTGTGGACTTTGAACCGGCGTGGTGACCACAATCCCTTCATGAATCTCTCGCAATATCTCACAGCCCTCTTGAGGGGACACAACGCTGAAACGCCTCGACACACCGCGACGGTGCAACTCGCCATTAACAATGGTCATAGACTTAGACCGCGAACTATCTCGCCGGGCCAACGCCTCATCCTCCGTAACTTCGCCCGGTTCATGTATGCCAAATAAGGAACGCCCAATCCGGAATGACATGCAAGGCCGCCACCAATTGAGCCTCCGGATCAGGGATAGCCAAATCAATTTCATCGGGAAGCTTAAGCGACGGTTTGTGCAGCACATCAAGGAAAAGCGTTAGGCGGGACGGTTTCTGCCGGGAACCCAGCCGCTCAAAGCATCAGCCACTTCGTTCTTCCGACGATCCACATGGTCCACCGATACCCTTTAAAATGTCCTGCAACAACATCCCCTTCCCGACGATATGCAGCCATGAGTGGATCTTTGAGTCCCAAGTGCGGATACTTGCCGGGCCACCAAGTCCGAAGTCACCAAAGCATTTAACCCGCTGAGATTCATTTCCTTGGCCATCCGGAGACCATGGAGCAAAGCTTCATACTCAGCTGCATTGTTAGTACAAGGGAACATTAGGCGGAGAACATAATGAACTTGTCACCTCGTGGGGAAGTTAATCGACTCCAGTCCCGAGCCCTCCAATTGCTCGGACCCATCAAAATGGATGGTCCAATAGGTGTGATCCGGCTTCTCTTCCGGGCGCTTGCAACTCCGCCCAATCATTAATGAAATCCACAAGTGCTCGAGACTTTATGGCCGTCGGGGCACATACTTTAAACCGTATGCCCAAGTTCTATAGCCCACTTAGCAATCCGCCGCCGCTTCCGGTTCAAGATGATATCACCCAAGGGAGCCGCGACCACCGTAATGGGGTGCCCTTGGAAATATTGCTTCACTTCGCTTGCCATAAAAACTCCATATACCAGCTTCGCCAATGTGGATATCTTTGTTTAGATTCGATGAGAACCTCGCTGATGTAGTAAATCGGCATTGAACCGGATACTCCTTCCCGCCTCCTTGCGCTCCACCACAATGGCTACACTCACGCCTGGCATTAGCAGCAACATATAAGAGGAGCGGCTCCCGTCAATAGGGGCAGCAAGAACAAAGCGGGTTGGCGGCTGCCGCTTTAAATCCTCAATGCCTCATCGGTGAGCTCGCATTTAATTGATCCGTCTTCTTGAGATCTGGTACAAAGGAATGGCCTTCTCCTAGGCGATCGATAAACCGGCTTAGCGCGATAATCCGCCTGCCAAACGTTGGACATCGTTGATGCACTTTGGCTTAGCTAAGGAGGTGATAGCTGTAATCTTCTCCGGATTAGCCTCAATCCCCGGTTGGACACGAAAACCCAACAATTTGCTCGGAACACCAAAGACACACTTGGCGGGTTGAGCATCATCTTGTACACCGCAAGTTGTCAAAGGTTTCCTTTAAATCCTCAATCAATGTTTCCTTCTGCCTTGATTTCACCACGATATCATCCACATAAGCGTGCACATTACGGCCGATCTGTTCATGCAAACAATTCTGTACGCAACGCTGATAAGTTGCTTGGGCGCTCTTGAGCCCAAAAGGCATGGACACATAGCAGAAGGCTCCAAAAGGGGTGATAAACGCCGTTTTCTCCTGGTCCTTAACCGCCATCTTAATCTGATGATAACCGGAATACGCATCCAGAAAGCTCAAACGCTCACAACCCGCCGTTGCATCAATGATCTGGTCAATGCGGGGGAGGGCGAAAGGATCCGCCGGACAAGCTTTGTTAAGATCTGTGTAATCCACGCTTTGTCGCCAAGTGCCATTTTCTTAAGGACCAACACCGGATTAGCAAGCCACTCTGGGTGAAAGACTTGACGATAAACCCTGCTGCCAAAATTCTAGCAACTTCTTCTCCGATGGCCTTGCGCCTTTCCTCGTTAAACCGCGAAGAAACTGTTTTACCGGTTTGTATTTCGGTCCACATTAAGAGTGTGCTCACGAGTTCCTCGGTACACGGCATGTCAGAAGGTTTCCATGCAAAAATGTCCCGATTCTCACGGATGAACTCGATGAGCGCGCTTTCCTATTTAGGATCCAGGTTGGCACTGATGGTGAACTGCTTGGACGAATCGCCGGGCACAAAATCAACAAGCTTCGTCTCAGCCGCCGATTTGAACTTCAAGTCCGGATCATGCTCTGTAGTTGGCTTCTACAAAGGGGTCATATCCGCCGGATCAACATTATCCTTATAATACTTTAACTCTTCCGTGGCACAAACCGACTCTGCGTAAGCCGCATCACCTTCCTCGCACTCCAGAGCGATCCGGTGGCTCCCATGAACCGTTATCGTTCCTTTGTGACCGGGCATTTTCAGCTGTAAGTAAACATAACAGGGCCGTGCCATGAACTTAGCATAAGCCGGCCGCCCAAAGAGGCGTGGTAAGGGCTTTGAATTTTCACCACCTCAAATGTCAACGCTTACGCTGCGAGTCATGTTCGTCTCCAAAGGTTACCTCGAGCTATTTTACCGACCGGTATGCCGACTTACTGTGCACCACTCCGTGAAACACTGTCTTCGATGGCACGAGATGCCTATCTGTTAACCCCATACGCCGGAAAGTTTCGTAGTACGAGGATGTTGATGCTGCTTCCTCCATCCATAAGAACCTTGGTAAACTTGTACCCGCCTACCGGGTGCCACCACCAGGGCTAATCGACCGGATTGTAAACCCGGGAGGATGGTCCTCTCTGCCCACACAATCGGCTGCTCGGACCAGCGCAGTAATGCGGCGCAGCCAGTTCAACAACACCGACCGCCCGCTTCGAAGTTTTCGGTCTCGTCGGTCCAAGCTGGTGGTAAAGACGTGGTACTGCCCACCATTCAACTGCTTTGGATTGCTCGATAACCCATCGCTGCTGTTGTTGATTGTAGCCCCTTGGTTCTCGATATTACGATTACCTTGACTATTTCGATTGCCTTGCCCGCCCGGATTACCACCGAATCCTGGGCCGGTATTTCCTCCACCGTAACCCGGGGCGGACCCTGAACCGCCACCGGGCCCTTGATCATACCGGAAAGAGTTGGAGTTTTTGAACTCCTGCATAATATAACAATCCTTCCAAAGGTGGTTCGCCGGTACCTCCTTCGTCCCATGCTTCGGACAAGGTTGATTCAATACGAAATTCAAACGATCCGGATTGTGACCACCCCGGTTTGACTGCCTACCCCGGCGCCGCTGACCCTTGTCCTGCGCGTTGGTGTTGGCCACAAAGCCCATGTTGCCGTTCGCTTTACGCTTGTTCCCTCCATTGCCTGCCGAATGATGCTGCTGGCTCCTGGAGTTGCCGTTCTGTTTTCCCTTCCCCACTTCATCATTCTCAGATTCGGGATCCTTGGTACTATCAGAATCAGCGTACTTTACCAAAACGCCCATTAGAGTGCCCATGTCATGGCAAAAACGCTTCATGCGACCCAGCTTCAGCTTCAATGGCTCGAACCGGCAATTGGCTTCAAGGTCGGGATCACAGAATCAGGGTTGATCCGGTGCGAAGAATGTAAAACTTCGAGACGCGGCGCACTCCAATGGGTTGTAGACTCTCCCTCCGCTGGACACAAGCCGCCGGATCCACCATAGACATGGGCTGTTTACGGTGTCTTTGAAATTTTGGATGAACGGGTTATGAATCTGGGTCCACGAGTTGATAGAGTTGGGCGGCAAGTTTTCAACCAAGTCCGGGCCGTACCTTCCAAAGCATCATTGTGAAGTACTTTGCACATGCAGCTTCATCCACGTCTAGCATCTCCATGGCCATCTCGTAGCTTTCTATCCATGCCTCGGAGCCAAGTCGGCAAGATAATTTGGCACCTTGCGTGGCCCTTGAAGTCCTTGGGCAAGCGACGTTGCGAAAGCGGGACGAGGCAAGGCACCCCAAAGAGCCAGACGCCACCCCGGCTCGAAGATGGTCAGACGAACCGGCGCAGCCGGATGATCCTCTACTTGTGCCGCTAACTCGCCTCCCCTCGTGCCTGGCGCGTCCACTACCACTTGAGCATCTTCAAAGCCGCTTTGCGGATTGTTGCCTTGGGCGGACCACGCTGCGCATTGCTTGATACTGGCGGTTAAATCGACGCGTCGGCTATAGCTCCGGCTCGGGCGGGGGTGGAGTGGATCCGATCCCGGTCAGACGAGTAAGCTTCTTGCGAGCCAAGGCCGTCCGGAGGACTCCTTAACCCGGCGTGTCTCTACCGCCGTGGTGAATCGCCTTCAATTGAATCGCCCAACCGTACGCAGCCGCTACAAGATTATCCATCGGGTTGGAGTAGTGACCGGAGGTGTCGCAAGGTCTGGGCGCACCGGTATGATGGCGAGGCAGATCTACCACACGGGCTGAACGGTGCGGCCGTCCCAGTGCTTCCGGCGGTTCACCAACAGCGCGGATTATTGGTCCTCGCCTGGGGTATTGAAAAGCTCCCTACCCTCAAAAGCTCAAGGCAAACGGACCTGTACTTCCTTTTCATGACTTCTGTGATGCGCTCTGGTCGGCTGAGCCTATAAGCTCTGCGATCCAAAGCGGCTCGTTCCATCGCCATCCGTTAAATCGCGGCCGCCAGTCCGCTTTAACTTTAGTGATCTGTTCCCTCACCTTTGCAATCTGCGTTGTGCATGTCTGATCCGTGGATTAGCTTCCGCCATGAGCACCGCCAATCGTCAGCTCGACAAAACTTGAGCGGTGGGCGACAGGCCTCCGCCTCGGCTGCCATCACTGCTGTTGAACCGGCGATCAGGCGCCGCGTCAAGAGTGAAGCGCCTCCTGCGTGCGGCCATGAAGACCCCAACCGGTTGGGTAGATCGAGGGGTCGGAATACTCTCACCGTCGGAACAGCCCCGATCTGGCCATCCGCAGCTGGTATAAAGACTCGGTTTCCCGGCCGGCGATTAAATCGCCAGAGTAAGCGACGGTTTAAATCACCGGATCTTGATCCGCCCTCGTAACCTCCGTGGGCGACTCCCACGAAAACATGCTTGACCGCCGGTTCAGCTAGGGCAGGACTCTTCTTCGCTTGCCGAGCCGTCTCAACGAGGTCGGTGCGACGTCCGCCCAGCCCTGACTCGCCAATCTTGCCGATGAACACGTGTATGCCGCCAAAGGGGACCCGGTACCCGTACTAACCGAGCCGCCTCGGGGCCCCGATCCGCATCGTCGATGTAGAGCTTGCCGCGACGACTCTTAGTCATCCGGCCATTGATAGCCTTCGAGTCCTTCGAACTTGCCCTCTAAGATCATCAAACCATCATGCGATAGCCCCACGGTGGGCGCCAAGCGTAGTGGAATTGTCACGGCAGATGTCCTCATGAAAGGACTTAGTCGCGGGGCCATCGTGCGGGTTAACCTAGAGGGGTTAAAGCGGACACAAGACACGGGAATTATCTGGTTCGCCCCTTCGATGAAGGTAAGAACCTACGCCCGATTGTGGTGTGATTGATATGGTTTGGCGACTAGGGAGCAATAGCTTTGCCTTAGCCTCGAATTCTCTGTCCCTAACTTCGCCGCCGGTCGCCCCTTATATACACGGGTTGGCCTTGGCGGTTCTAGAATCCCAATCCGGCTCATACAGGAGTCCGGCTTGGTTTCTCCTTCCTTGTCTTACAATACAAGCTACAATACTAAGGCGGTTTACATGTATGGACCTTAATTCACCTCTGGGCTCCAGGCCTCCATATGGGCCTGGATCACGCACGAGGGTAAACCGGCCCCTCCGGGGCGGTTCACACTCCGTAGTTGTATCCCCAACAGACGAGGTGACGATGCGCGTGGGAAATGGTTCCAAAGTCGATGTGATCGCGGTCGGCACGCTACCTCTACATTGATTAGTTTTAGACCTGAATAATTGTTATTCGGTGCCAGCTTGAGCATGAACCTTATATCTGGATCTTGTTTGATGCGAGACGGTTATTCATTTAAATCAGAGAATAATGGTTGTTCTATTATTATGAGTAATATCTTTTATGGTCATGCACCCTTGAATAGTGGTCTATTCTTGTTGAATCTCGATAGTTGTGATACACATATTCATAATATTGAAGCCAAAAGATGCAGAGTTGATAATGATAGTGCAACATATTTGTGGCACTACCATTTAGGTCATATTGGTGTAAAGCGCATGAAGAAACTCCACTCCGATGGACTTTTGGAATCACTTGGTACTTGCGAACCATGCCTCATGGGCAAGATGACTAAAACTCCGTTCTCCGGAACAATGGAGCGAGCAACAGATTTGTTGCAAATCATACAAACTGATGTATGTGGTCCGATGAATGTTGAGGCTCACGGTGGGTATCATTATTTTCTCACCTTCATAGATGATTCAAGTAGATATGGGTATATCTACTCGATGAAACATAAGTCCGAAACATTTGAAAAGTTCAAAGAATTTCAGAGTGAAGTGGAAAATCATCGTAACAAGAAAATAAAGTTTCTACGATTTGATCGTGGAGGTGAATAATTGAGTTATGAGTTTGGTCCTCATTTAAAAACATATTTGTGGCACTACCGGTTAGGTCATATTGGTGTAAAGCGCATGAAGAAACTCCATTCCGATGGACTTTTGGAATCACTTGGTACTTGCGAACCATGCCTCATGGGCAAGATGACTAAAACTCCGTTCTCCGGAACAATGGAGCGAGCAAAAGATTTGTTGGAAATAATACATACTGACGTATGCGATCCAATGAGTGTTGAGGCTCGCGGCGGGTATCGTTATTTTCTGACCTTCACAGAAGATTTGAGCAGATATGGGTATATCTACTTGATGAAACATAAATCTGAAACATTTGAAAAATTCAAATAATTTCAGAGTGAAGTGGAAAATCATCGTAACAAGAAAATAAAGTGTCTACGATCTGATCATGGAGGAGAATATTTGAGTTATGAGTTTGGTCTTCATTTGAAACAATGCGGAATAGTTTCGCAACTCACACCACCGGGACACCACGGTGTAATGGTGTGTCCGAACATCGTAATCGTACTTTACTAGATATGGTGCGATCTATGATATCTCTTACTGATTTACCGCTATCGTTTTGGGGTTATGCTTTAGAGACGGTTGCATTCACGTTAAATAGGACACCATCTAAATCCGTTGAGACGACACCTTATGAAATATGGTTTGGCAAGAAACCAAAGTTGTCGTTTCTTAAAGTTTGGGGCTGCGATGCTTATGTGAAAAAGCTTCAACCTGATAAGCTCGAACCCAAATCGGAGAAATGTGTCTTCATAGGATACCCAAAGGAGACTGTTGGGTACACATTCTATCACAGATCTGAAGGCAAGACATTCGTTGCTAAGAATGGAGCCTTTCTAGAGAAGGAGTTTCTCTCGAAAGAAGTGAGTGGGAGGAAAGTAGAACTTGATGAGGTAACTGTACCTGCTCCCTTATTAGAAAGTAGTTCATCACAGAAATCTGTTCCTATGACTCCTACACCAATTAGTGAGGAAGCTAATGATGATGATGATGAAACTTCAGATCTAGTTACTACCAAACCTCGTAGGTGAACCAAAGTATGGTCCGCACCAGAGTGGTACGGTAATCCTTTCTGGAAGTCATGTTACTAGACCATGACGAACCTACGAACTATGAGGAAGCGATGATGAGCCCAAACTCCGTGAAATGGCTTGAGGCCATGAAATCTGAGATGAGATCCATGTATGAGAACAAAGTATGAACTTTGATTGACTTGCCCGATGATCGGCGAGCCATTGAGAATAAATGGATCTTCAAGAAGAAGACTGACGCTGACGGTAATGTTACTGTCGACAAAGCTCGACTTGTTGCGAAAGGTTTTTGACATGTTCAAGGAGTTGACTATGATGAGACCTTCTCACCCATAGCGATGCTTAAGTCCATCCGAACCATGTTAGCATTTGCCGCATTTTCTGATTATGAAATTTGGCAAATGGATGTAAAGACTGCATTCCTGAATGGATTTCTGGAAGAAGAGTTGCATATGATGCAACCTGAAGGTTTTATCGATCCAAAGGATGCTGACAAAGTGTGCAAGCTCCAGCGATCCATTTATGGACTGGTGCAAGCATCTCGGAGTTGGAATAAACGTTTTGATAGTGTGATCAAAGCATATGGTTTTATCTGAGACTTTTGGAGAAGCTTTGTATTTACAAGAAAGTGAGTGGGAGCTCAGAGCATTTCTAATATCATATGTGGATGACATATTGTTTATTGGAAATTATATAGAATTTCTGGATAGCATAAAAGGATACTTGAATAAGAGTTTTTCAATGAAAGACCTTGGTGAAGCTGCTTATATATTGGGCATCAAGATCTATAGAGATAGATCAAGACGCTTAATTGGACTTTCACAAAGCACATACCTTGATAAAATTTTGAAGAAGTTCAAAATGGATCAAGCAAAGAAAGGGTTCTTGCCTGTGTTACAAGGTGTGAAGTTGAGTTAGACTCAATGCCCGACCACTGCAGAAGATAGAGAGAAAATGAAAGGTGTTCTCTATGCTTCAGCCATAGGCTCTATCATGTATGGAATGTTGTGTACCAGACCTGATGTGTGCCTTGCTATTAGTTTAGCAGGGAGGTACCCAAGTAATCCAGGAGTGGATCACTGGACAGCGGTCAAGAACATCCTGAAATATCTGAAAAGGACTAAGGATATGTTTCTCGTTTATGGAGGTGACAAAGAGCTAGTTGTAAATGGTTACGTCGATGCAAGCTTTGACACTGATCCGGATGACTCTAAGTCACAAACCGGATATGTATTTATATTGAACGGTGGAGCTGTCAGTTGGTGCAGTTCTAAGCAAAGCGTCGTGGCGGGATCTACGTGTGAAGCGGAGTACATAGCTGCTTCGGAAGCAGCAAATGAAGGAGTCTGGATGAAGGAGTTCATATCCGATCTAGGTGTCATACCTAGTGCATCGGGTCCAATGAAAATCTTTTCTGACAATACTGGTGCAATTGCCTTGGCAAAGGAATACATATTTCACAAGAGAACCAAGCACATCAAGAGACGCTTCAATTCCATCCGTGATCAAGTCAAGGAGGGAGACATAGAGATTTGCAAGATACATACGGATCTGAATGTTGCAGACCCGTTGACTAAGACTCTCTCACGAGCAAAACATGATCAGCACCAAGACTCCATGGGTGTTAGAATCATTACTATGTAATCTAGATTATTGACTCTAGCGCAAGTGGGAGACTGGAGGAAATATGCCCTAGAGGCAATAATAAAGTTGTTGTTTATATTTCCTTCTATCATGATAAATGTTTATTATTCATTCTAGAATTGTATTAACCGGAAACTTAGTACATGTGTGAAAACATAGACAAACATAGTGTCACTAGTATGCCTCTACTTGACTAGCTTGTTTAATAAAAGATGTTTATGTTTCCTAGCCATAGACATGAGTTGTCATATGATTAACGGGATCACATCATTAGAGAATGATGTGATTGACTTGACCCATTACGTTAGCTTAGCACTTGATCGTTCAGTATATTGCTATTGCTTTGTTCATGACTTATACATGTTCCTATGACTATGAGATTATGCAACTCCCGAATACCGGAGGAACACTTTGTGTGCTACCAAACGTCACAACGTAACTGGGTGATTATAAAGGTGCTCTACAGTTGTCTCCGATGGTACTTGTTGAGTTGGCATAGATTAAGATTAGGATTTGTCACTCCGATTGTCGGAGAGGTATCTCTGGGCCCTGTCGGTAATGCACATCATTATAAGCCTCGCAAGCAATGTAACTAATGAGTTAGTTGCGGGATGACGCATTACGGAATGAGTAAATAAAATTGCCGGTAACGAGATTGAACTAGGTATTGAGATACCGACGATCGAATCTCGGGCAAGTAACATACCGATGACAAAGGGAACAACGTATGTTGTTAAGCGGTTTGACCGATAAAGATCTTCGTAGAATATGTAGGAACCAATATGAGCATCCGGGTTCCGCTATTGGTTATTGACCGGAGTTGAGTCTCGGTCATGTCTACATAGTTCTCGAACCTGTAGGGTCCGCACGCTTAACGTTCGGTGACGATCGGTATTATGAGTTTATGTGTTTTGATGTACCGAAGATAGTTCAGAGTCCCGGATATGATCATGGACATGACAAGGAGTCTCGAAATGGTCGAGACATAAAGATCAATATATTGGACGACTATATTTGGATGTCGGAATGGTTTCGGGTGAGTTCGGTCATATACCGAAGCACCGGGAGGTTACCGGAACCCCCCTGGAGGTATATGGGCCTTATTGGGCCATAGTGGGAGAGAGGAGAAGGGAGTAAAGGAGGGGGCGCCCCCCCCCCCCAAGCCCAATCCGAATTGGGTGGGGGGCCGGCCCCCCTTTCCTTCCTCCTTCCTCCCCCTTCCTTCCTCTCCTAATCCAACTAGGGAAGGGGGGAATCCTACTCCCGGTGGGAGTAGGACTCCCCTTGGGGCGCGCCTAGGAGGCCGGCCCTCTCTGATAGAAGCGAGGGTGTCCCGATCTTTCAATGAGATGATAACTATCGATTTGGTGGAGACGACTTTGACGATCCGACTACAAACGTGCACGACGTTGTGCCTTAGCAATCGCTAAACCAACTCCGAGAGGTTATTGACCACGCTGGAGCACGATCAACCTGACCACGAAGGTCTATTCCTGCAAGCAATCGAAGAACAAGCAAGAATATGATCAAGCAATATGAATATTGCGAATATATATGAAGTATTGATAATGGTGGGGATCCGTAAGCGGTCTTGGTCTGGTCGTTGGACACAAACGAAGTACACGAAGTTGCAATGTCTAACTTTTAACTAAACAAATCCCCAGGGAAAAGCTACTAGATGAATCTACTTATATAGGAGCAAGGGGTGGCAGCCAAGGAGGTGGGAGGACGTCCCAAGGCAGCCTAAAACTAACCCTAGGTCGTACAAGGCCAATGGGCCCAAGTGGAGGTGACGTAACACCTTTGGACTTGTAGTTTGACTCGGATTCTGGTGCAGCGTCAGATTGTTTCGTCCATAACTCAACGCTCCGGACGGATTTTAAGGTGATTCCAATTAGGATGGAAAGATCATGAAATCGACTTTCCAACAAAAAAAGAATCACCCAATTCGGAGTCCGTATGGAAAAGTTGTTGGCGTTTTGAGTCAGGTATGTCTGTGCAGTCCGAATCTGAATCCAGAACGTGAGAGACTTGGACTCTATCTTCTCTTGGCCCAAAACTGACGTGAGAGGACTTTTTGAACAGCACCTAAACTTCACCTTTTCCCTTATCTTCATATGTGTATTGTACAAATGTCCCATACACCTGCAATTAGACAAAACACAAAAGTATGTGAAGTATTTTTGTTCTGGATAACATATATAGATTATTGAATAGTTTGCACTAGAAATCACCTGACAAATATGCATGTATGCAATATTTTTGGTCTTATCCAAGGTAGTCATGTCCTCATCATCCTCCACTTCTTGAAATCAAAGCCGTCCTCGGCGTTGCTTAGTCTGAAATGTGGCTAACAAAAGAGACAAGGTGTACATGTTGTATATGTATATGTCATCCATTTTTACTTCCCTTGATTTTTGCACATATAACACATGAATAGATGAGTAACTTGCATAGTTCATAAAATCTAAAGCCAAAACATTATCACAAGAAGTAGAAGGCATGAAAATATTGCAACTCAGTTTGCACATATAAGTGAAGCTCTTATTCATTTTCAAAAGATTGACAATGTTCATCATTAAACCATCCCAACATTGGTGAATAAACCTTACTTGCATCAAGTTTACATGCTACAACATGCTTAAATAAGCAAACATGCAATAAATCATTCGACACAGAATCATCACCAAGATTAGAGGTCATATCAAAATGATTAAACATTGATTCTTTTGCATCAACAGTTAATTCAATGGGTGCACTCAACATTGTTGGTATTTCAGTTGTTTGATCACATGACGCATTCATGACAGTATCAAGATTCTCTAAAATAGGTGATGTGCTCAAATCACCAAGTAACTCAACACATGATGCATTCAAGTTAACTAGGGATGCATCATTCTCATGTGAAGTTATATCATTAATACCTTTACTGTTCCCTTGTCGCAAAGACGTAGCTGATGTAGGTACGGGCGTTGACAATGCACCATACACTTAAGATGATGTCGCTCACAATCTGAGGTGGGGCTGCTCTAGTAGGTGCAACGGTGGAGGAACCAACCATGTGGTGAGCATGAACTGGAATAGTAGTTGTTGTAGTCACCCAATGCATCCTCCTGTATCTGTCTCTCAAAGGTACAAGCACGAACATACATACCAGTAATGCAACGAGGAATATAGTGAAATCTTGCACGGATATCATGGTTCAAACCACCAAAAAATCTATTAATTGTATCATCCTCAGATTCGTCTATGTCACAATGATGCATATAAGATTTGAACTCTTGGTAGTAAGCATGAACAGTGTTACTGCCTTGTTTTAATTGTTCCAATTTGCGAAGCAATTCACGACGATAGTAAGGAGGAAAAAATTGTTGTCTCATTACAGCTTTCAAAACTTTCCAAGTTTTGGGTTAGTTATCAATGTTTTTCTTACAATGTACACTCCACCAAACAGAAGAAAAACCAGTAAATGCTCTAGTGGTAGCTCGTACTCTCTCAAGTTCAGAAAAATCATGGTGACTAAAAACTTCTTCTAATTCAAGCTCCCAAGCTAAATAAATAGCAGGATTAAATCTACCCTCAAATGATGGTAAAGACATAACCTGACCATATGCTTGTGTGTGTTGTCCCAACTCTCGTGATGGTGAAGATGTGTCCGTCGTCCAAGAACTTCTATCTCCGGAACCTGTCATGATTAGTAGAAACAAGAAACAAAATTCGAGAATAATGTTCCTATGAACTAGTAGGATGTGGTTGTAAAGTGCTCACAGTAAAGCAAATATCAATATCTTACAAGTTCTTACCATGCGGTAGGTGGTGAAAGGCAACCAGCAGTGTCAAATAACTCCGAAGATTGTGTAAAGCGATTGCCAGGGGAACGTACTATACACGGTGTAGAAATATGTGGAGCTGGGTTGGCTATATATGTTAGCAAAAGATTAGCAATAATCAATTCAGAGATGCAATGTTGAATAAACGCTCAACGACGGTACTTTGCTGGTCCTAGGCTAGACCGGACTAGAGACGCGAGCCTAGAACACTAATGAGGTCACGGCGTAGCACAACTAGTATCAATGAAGGATACTAAGTAGCTCTGGACAGCAAGATATAAGTGAAGATCACTGGCAAAGTGAAGATAATGATGAAAACAATCGCCAAGCAGGATATGCAACAACTCTCTCCAACTTTCCTCTTGAAAAGTTTGAGCCAATTTTCTGATAAATTTTCAAAGAATGCTACTAACTCAAGCTTTCCAATGCAAAAAGAATCACTCAATTCCGAATTGATATGAAGAGTCAAAGAATTCTAAAACTGGCCTGAAAAATTGGAAGAAGCTGTGTTCACTACCTTCGGAGGGCAAAAAGACCTATTTAGAAGCCGATTTTGAGGTGCCAAATATTGAACTTGCTTCTAAAACTATTTAGATGCGGCTCGTCACCAGCTTTAATTTGAGTACTCGCCGAGCCAAAACGGACTTCGTATGAGGAAGTTATGCCTGTTTTCTTGAACAGTCATAAAACAAATTCAATCTGAATTCAACTACGAGATTGAGTCTAGATAGATCCGAATTTTGCTTTTTTTCTTCTCTCTTTTTCCTCACACTTTTTTCTTTTCTTTCTCTTTTTTTTCTCTGACTTTTTTACTTTTTTCTCTCTCTTTTTTCCGTCTTTTTTCTCTCTTTTTCCAAAACAAACTAGATAAGATGCAGATTGGATCAAGCGAAGATGTGAATGACCTCAACTATGATTATGACAATGAATAGTGCGTAGCACGTGGTGGAAATTGATGGATGGTATGGTGGACAGCGGAAGGGATAATGATGCAGCGGCGGCGTGACTAATGTGAACAGAACTCGAAACTCTAAAGGAACAAGAAACTAAGACCAGCAACTCGACACGATGATGCAACCGATAATTCAATAATGCAAACAATGAAAAGAAAATTGCAAAGGCTTGGACTGGCTAGGACAAATGATGAAAAGATCTAACTTTTTTGTGGCTTTTTCTTGGACAATAGGTATGAAAATAAATCTAATCTAGGGGAAACTGGAAATTCTCACCGAGCAACCTGAAAACTGATACCACTTGATAGCGGCGAGGGTGTCCCGATCTTTCGATGAGATGATAACTATCGATTTGGTGGAGACGACTTTGACGATCTGACTACAAACGTGCACGATGTTGTGTCTTAGCAATCGCTAAACCAACTCCGAGAGGTTATTGACCACGCTGGAGCACGATCAACCTGACCACGAAGGTCTATTCCTGCAAGCAATCGAAGAACAAGCAAGAATATGATAAAGCAATCTGAATATTGCGAATATATATGAAGTATTGATAATGGTGGGGATCTGTAAGCGGTCTTGGTCTGGTCGTTGGACACAAACGAAGTACACAAAGTTGCAATGGCTAACTTTTAACTAAACAAATCCCCAGGGAAAAGCTACTAGATGGATCTACTTATATAGGAGCAAGGGGTGGAGGCCAAGGAGGTGGGAGGACGTCCCAAGGCAGCCTAAAACTAACCCTAGGTCGTACAAGGCCAATGGGCCCAAGTGGAGGTGACGTAACACCTTTGGACTTGTAGTTTGACTCGGATTCTGGTGCAGCGTCAGATTGTTTCATCCGTAACTCAACGCTCCGGACGGATTTTAAGGTGATTCCAATTGGGTTGGAAAGATCATGAAATCAACTTTCCAACGAAAAAAGGATCACCCAATTCGGAGTCCGTATGAAAAAGTTGTTGGCGTTTTGAGTCAGGTATGTCTGTGAATTCCGAATCTGAATCCAGAACGTGAGAGACTTGGACTCTATCTTCTCTTGGCCCAAAAGTGACGTGAGAGGACTTTTTGAACATCACCTAAACTTCTCATTTTCCCTTATCTTCATATGTGTATTGTACAAATGTCCCATACACCTGCAATTAGACAAACACAAAAGTATGTGAAGTATTTTTGTTCTGGATAACATAAATAGATTATTGAATAGTTTGCACTAGAAATCACCTGACAAATATGCATGTATGCAATATTTTTGGTCTTATCCAAGGTAGTCATGTCCTCATCGCTCTCCCCTCCTCCATTCCTTTATATACAGGGCAGGGGGCACCTCATAGACACACAAGTTGATCATTGATCTCTTAGCCGTGTGCGGTGCCCCTTTCCACCACAATCCACCTAGGTCATATCATTGCAGTGTTTAGGCGAAACCTTGAGCCGGTAGCTTCATCATCATCGTCATCACGCCGTCGTGCTGACGAAGCTCTTCCTCGACACTCTGCTGGGTCGTGAGTTCGTGGGACTTTACCGAGCCGAATGTGTGCAGATCGCGGAGGTGCCGTACCTTCGGTGCTAGGATCGGTCGATCGTGAAGACGCACGACTACATCAACCGCGTTGTCATAACTCTTCCTCTTACGGTCTACGAGGGTACGTAGACAACACTCTCCCCTCTGGTTGCTATGCATCACCATGATCTTGCGTGTGTGTAGGAATTTTTATGAAATTACTATGTTCCCCAACAATAGTTTAGGCTGCTCGAGCACTAGTAGTAGAGAAACAGTGATCTAAATCAGCAGGCAATCAATGGGAACACAGTAGCAGATAGCAGCCGGAGCAGCAGCTCCTGGAGGAGGAGCGCGAACTAGAGCCAGAGCAGCAACCTGTGTAGCTGCAGCAGCCCATGCACTAGCATCAGTAGCATGAGTGAGAGCAAGAGCAGAGTGGCAGCACGAGCGCAGGGGAGAGCATAACAGCCGAACGAGCGAGGGGGAGAGCAGAGTGAGCAAGAGCCGGAGCAGCAGTAGCAGCGTGAGCGAGCGAGCAAGAGCCGGAGCAGAAGTAGCAGATCCAACTGGTATGGATGCCGCCGACGAAAGGGCCTCACACTGGGGGAGAGCCGTTGTGGAGATGTCGCCCGCGACACCGGCTTCGAGGTAGCCGCGCCATGGGGGGTGCAGGATGGAGCACCGTTGGCGCCAGGAGGTCGAGTTAAGGAGAAGGTGTGATGTGATGAGTGTACAACCTCTTTGGTGGAGCCGAGTAGGCTTCGGGTTCATCCGAGGAGTCGGTGAGGATGCTGCGGTTCCGGTGGAGCAGGTTAAGGCGGTGCTGTGGGGATGGAGCCGCTATAGACGAGGTGATCGTCAGAGCAGCTCCTTGGAGGTGGAGGACGGGGCGGCTGAACCGGCGAGACGATGAGATGGACGATGGATCCTCATCCGGGGAGGTGGATGAGGGACGTTGAGCTGTTGTGGGGCACGACATTGTCGGGGAAGAGGCTCCGGCTAGGCAATGGTGAGGTGGCGGACGGAGGAGGGTGCGGTTTCGCGGCTGGAGCAGAGAGGTTATGGTGGCTTGGGATTTCGAATGGCGAAAAGGAGGCGATGGGAGGGGGAACCATGACTAAGGGATGCGCTTGTCCAAAATGTAGGGTGTGTTACAAAAGTACCCCCACCGATTTGAACTAGCGGCCCTTTCGGCTCAGGGTTAGAAGGGGGATTTCGCTTGTCGGAATTTGGCAGCTGGAGGGACTTTACGTGCGCGTTGTAATTTCAGGATAGCGAGGCGCGGGTTGTTAAGGCGCGAGTTTTGGGAGCACGGTATCTGAATTTTCGAGATATAACAAGGCGCGGGTTGAATTTTGGGACAAGCCTAACTTGTAATATTGTACTTGTATGTACCAAATCAATTCGCACTTCCCTCAACGAAAAAAATATAACTATTCACACCACACAAAGAGAGAGTCTTGTCCCGTTTTACTATACAAATGCTATTCAAAGCTATGAATCCATGTTATGGCCAATTAAAGTTTTTTGCTGGATGTATAATGCATGTAACCTACCCATACCAACATTTTTGTGCATTCCAAATGTCTATAATACCGCTGCAATTCGAACTAAATTTGAATTCGTTTCTCTATTTGAATAAGAATCTACAATCATGATTGTTGCCAACTTAAACCATCATTCGTGTATTACCTTAACAACACACCACATGATTACTATAGAGATAGATATGAACCATGTGTACTATATGAACTCGAATTCAAAATTTTGAATACACTGGATATGGATTCCAAATAATAGTACATTTGATGTACTTACTAGATATTCATAATTTAAACCATGTTCCATACGTACACCATGTTTATCACACAAAGTATAGTGCCCCCCTACATTATGACAAGTTTTTAGCCCTGAGCTGCAAAAGCCACACATTATCCCAAATAATCAATGTTCTATATATTATATGTTAGTACTAGCAAGATGCCCATGCGTTGCATGGAACATCAAGATGCATTTGTATGAGTAGTTAGATCTTGTGGGAGCAAAGGATGAACAAGGAAAGGCCTATTTGCAAATGTGGAGAGGGGTGTGGGTATCTTTTTTCAAAATTGCCATAGTTTCCTTCCTATCTGTCAGATATAAATCGGATGGCCTATATTGCAGGATGGCATGCACACCATCCTCACCAACTCTGTTTTTTTATATATAAAATATATTATATGTAGTATGACATGTTCATAACCAGACCATGTGTATCACCGTTATGTATATTCACGCATGCGTCGGTTTAAAACACTATGATAAATTCTTCAAATATTTGAATTCACTTTTTATAATGAATTACTATCTGTATTCGTCTTTTACACCCACACAATCGTCTTATCTTTGTAGCTAGCGTTAACTTTCTCTCGTCCATGCATACGCCCGCCTCCCTCTCACCCTCCCTCAGCATTCTCTAGCTCCATCACGCAAATTCATCTTTTCACCTTTAGGTCGTTCACCCATGGTGTGTGTAGGCCCCCCAACTCCTTCTTTACGACACACACCGACCGATATGCCTCTCTAGCCAGGTTTGCCTACCATAAACACAAGCTTTCCCTCTTCTCTTCTCATCGTCCATGCCTCACTCCTGCCCCTCTTTTCATCGATCTCATACTCGCACACTCCTTCCCCCTCAATATAGTATGCCTCTCACACCACCTCCTAGCTGCATCCTCTCTCTCTCTCTCTCTCTCTCTCTATCCTTCTTGTCGGGCCTTATTTGCTTCTAACACATACATGCATGTATACCGATCGATCTCCCTACATATACCTAGGTCGACTTTAACTATTTTTCCCCACGCATCAATAGACGTACCTCACAAGTTATGTCTCTCCTTTCTCTGACAAAGGACGATTGATCTTCCTATGTAGTTACGTTTGCTTACCATAGCCATATCATCCCCCCTCATCATTCGTGCATGCCTCCAGACCCGTCTCTCACACGCACGTGCACATACAGGCAGACATCCCCTCTCTTATTGATATTGCAGGTGTGCCCTCCTTTTGTCTAGCAAGCCTCTCCCACCATTTCTGATAAGCAACTCCACCACAAACCCCTCCGACACTCTAGCTCTGTCTCTCTCCCAATCTTATTCCTCTCCTACACATATGCATGGATACCGATCGATCTCCCTTAGTACATAAGGTAGGTCTCTCTCCTCCTCCACACATATACCAGCCATTGTACCTCTATAGTTAGGTCTCTCCCCCCTCCACCCCTACACACACGCACCAAGTCAAGCGATGTAGGTAGGTATCCATGCCACAAAGACAAACTGCACCTGTCCCCTCTCATGTTCCAATAGGCCAGCCACCCTATATCTTTGACGTGGGCACACACAAATTCGATGACACTCTTTATTGATCACGTGCACACACACACACACATCATCCCTCTCTTCTATTCTATGGATACCTCACACCGATGATACCTCCACTCTCTTCTCGTGGATCGCCCCCTCTATATATATGATATATCTAGGCCTCTGTTTCACAAACATTGCATATGTTACATTTTTTGATTGAAATATCATCGACACATATTCCCTGTCTATCTCTCACGCCCCCCCCCCAAATAAACACTCACGAACCCACACACTATATCTCTCTACATTTGTATCTCTCTCACACAACCCCACGTAGGTGGTGTACGTACACGAAGAGAATAGGTGCACGTACTCACGCTTCGTGCCCACCCACACCCGCGCGGGTACATGGTGGAGCTCATTTCTGTATGAAATGGTAGCCCGTGTGCTAATTTGAGCATGTGTAGGGGTTGTTTACCTACGGAGGTCATGTACCACGTGTGCACGAAACAAAGTTGCGTTGGCGCGTTATTTCTAAATAAAGTTATATCGCTCAATGCCACGTACACATAATATAAAATGATTTTTATGGAGAAAAGGTAGCCCGCTCCACTATATACAATGGAGCCTGCCTGCCGGGTTTGTCTCTCTTCAGAGTATCTCACACAAGGCGGCGGTGGCCTCTCTCTCTCTCTCTCTCTCTCTCTCTCACCGTTGGTCACTGATCAGGCTACGTCCCGTCCGCCGGCGGAAAGGGAGGATGTGCATCATTTCTCTGTTCGACAGCGCCGAGGCAGCACGTCCCGATCTGCGGTACCCGCCGTTCTCTCTAACCAAGCTCTGGCGCGGTAGGGCCTACGCCACTTCCTCGCTGTCGCGGTATGGGCAGATCCCGCCCGCCACCGCTCTGCTAGTTACATCCCGACGACCCCCAGGTATCCCCTCCGACCTTGCTCTACTGCCCATCTTCCCATGTCACTGCATGTGGATCTTCCCTAGTTCGTTGCCCAAAACATAGCTCGTCCAGTGTACTTTCCATATTGCAATCTCATCCTCACACTGTTTTAGATAAACACAACCGTGCGGTTATCTTCCCTTAGGACACGGAATATGCTTATTTTTTGTCGTCATATGTGTCATCAATTGTTATTGGCCAGTAATTGTTTCCTTTCTACCTCTTTTTTGCAAACAGGGTTGTCCATTTCACCTCGTTGCTATTGTGACCTTTTGGTGAACTGCACAAATCACTTTTTTCTTAAGAGTGTTTTGGCCAGTTCTACTAAAATGTCACACGGGCAACGTCCCTACATTTTAGTGCGACTGCACAAGGGAGATTGGTTTTGCTCTATCCTCCTCATCCAACTTCGAGCCTAATCTTCTCCAACTATTAGCTTAATCTTCTGCAACTAGTTAGTCTTAAGAGAGACTACAAAGGTGACCGGCTTCTATTTGTGTGTTTATTGTTTCATCAACACTCCTCTATTATTCTAATCACACTTAATATCTTTGGAATAGGGACGGCTAGCTCCATTTTAGTGGAACTGCACAATATGATCGAAATGTTGCATGCTCCTGTCAGCTACTTTTTTTCCCAACATGCCTTGTTGATTTAGACAGAGACGGGGGGAAGTTGCTGCCAATGAAAGCATGGATCAATTTTAATTTAACACCTTCTCACAACTTTGTCTTCAGTTGTCATGTAAATATTAGCTCTGATCCGCTAATCATTGAGATGCATTCGCAAGAAAGTTAGTTTTTTATTTTTTCCGAAAGAGCATGGGTGGCAAGACACACGAAACAAAGCTGAGAGCTGAGAGCATTGTACAGTTTCATGTCGCTGGAAAATTATTTGTATAGTACATCAATTATGTAAACAAATTCCTGAAGCTTGGTAGCATTGCCAGAAGCCTCTTCAACATCCGGGTCCATGTGCCATGCACAAAATTATACTCCCTCCGTTCCTCAATATTTATCTTTTTAGAAATTTCAAATGGACATATTTTAGAGTGTAGATTCACTCATTTTGCTTCGTATGTAGTCACTCGTTGAAATCTCTAGAAAGACAAATATATAAGAATGGAGGGAGCAGTGCACAACCGCATGGGAGACTCAGCCCGGTCGTTGCGCCGCACTAATAGTGAGTAATGAGCAGTCAAATCATAAGCCCCACCTTTCCCACTATAAGTTGGTCAGAAGAAGAAACCATCAATATGCTCTTCTTTGAATCCGCTCATACTAATCCCTCCATCACTATTTATAGAGCGCACTTCAATAATCTATGGGACCAAGGCGACTTGCGATCGGCCTAAAAATAGCATTGGTAATTATAGCACGGCGTCTATTACTAGAGGAAATAATGCGTACACACATGCATGCAATGCTTCCACCCCGGGTACACACATGCATGCACTTACTCCACTCCGCGTACACACCTAGATCGAGAGAAAATTGTGGACTCAATTGCAGTTACCACGCCCTAATTAATTGAGCATTCAACCAAATGTGTCTAAAGTCTCTCTGGTGGTAGAAATGCATGGAAAGAAATGCATGAGAATGAGCGTCATGTAAACTGTGATGGAGGGAGGAGTAGTATGAAGGTGCAAAACCAAATACGCGTATGGCTAGTCGGTCAAAGCACTTCCTCTTGGCGTATCACTGACATGTGGGACCGGAGTGTGAGCAAACCGATCTCAATTGATGGAAAAATGGCCAACCCGCCGTTCCTTGAGACAGACGAGGAGCGAGAACACACAGACGGGATCGCACGGAGGCAAGACATATTCGAGCATGGTTGACCGATATCATCATTACATGTTCGATGTTTTTTAATAGTACTATTGGGTTGCCGTTTTCTGCACTTCTCCCGAATAAAATGTGTACTTTATCATAGATTAAAATAAAATAAGAGTACATACGCTCCACCATGCGGTTCCTAGTACCTGTATACTAGTAGTAGTACTACTCGTACTACTAAACCTTGTGCTTGGCACTTCGCCTCTTCATGAAGTCGAACAATGATGGTACTATAGTATATGCCTCTGGCAATCTGACACCGAATGAACTGCTGCACGTCCACCGCCTGGGCGAGGGTAGGTTGCATTAGTCAAAAGCTTCTAGTCATCCTACGACCCACCAGGCTTGAGGTAAACGGAGAGGGTGAAAGCGAGCTTCACTTTGTCTTGCAAGCTTCTCCTCGTTCTATGAGTTGACGGGGCACACCAAAAAGTAGTGCTAGTCCATACTCCCTCCTTTCTGGTTAATATGGCTAAATCTTTTTTGAAGGTAATGAGAGAGCTTTCTTCATATATATATATATATATATATATATATATATATATATACATATATATATATATATATATATATATATATATATATATATATATATATATATATATATATATATATATATATATATATATATAAGCATTCTTAGGACGATCAGCCAAGAGACTGGTCTATAGGAAGCGAGGTACCCGCAAAAAAATAAGAAGGAAGCGAGGTGTTTCATCAAGCCAGCTCCCAGTCACATTCAAAGTGCATCAAGCATGGTTCGCACAAAGATGCGCCGCAAGGTTTGCTGACCTGTTTACATGCTGAATAACAAAAAAAGAGAAAATATTACCGAGCGCTCCTATTTCTAACAGGATAGGAGCCAGAATTAAGCGAGAATTGTGGCAAGTGTTCCATGCAATCAACTTCCATTATCACATGCGAGAACCCTCGGAGAGAACCAAATGTGTTGAAGATTGGTTTATCATAGATTAATATAAAATAAGAGTGTAGATGCTCCACCATCCGGTTCCTAGTAGTACATACCTGTATAGTAGTAGTACTAGTAGTAAACTTTGCGCTTGGTTGTTCAGCTCTTCAGGAAGTCGAACAATAATGGTACTAGTGCAGTGTATGCTTCTGGCGATCGGACACCGAATTAACTGTTGCACGTCCACCGCCTGAGCAAGGGAGAGCTTGCATTAGTCAAAAGTTTTTCCCTGTCCTGCGAGCCACCGCGTGCAAGCTTCTCCCATCCTGCAAGCTTCTCCTCGTTCGGCAAGTTGACTGGACACAGCAAAGTAATGCTAGTCCATACTGCCTCCTTTCCGGTTAATATGGCTTAATTTGAAACGAGATAAATACATTGTCTATCACTATATATTTGTAAAATATGGTTAGTGTACTTTAGAATACGCTCATTGTGCTCAATATATACATTTTTCGGTATTTATACGGTCACTAGCTCACCCTGGCTGAGTATGTGTGTGCATGCACGTGTAGGTTGAGCACTTGAGCATGACCGTGTGTCTTTCTCGTGTGCTTGGACATGCATGCACTAGGGCATCGCGCGCATTTTTGCGTCCATGTGTACGTGTGACTGTTGCATGCATGCACGAGGTTGTAGTCCCTCACATTCACATGTTCATAAGTCAATGCTTTGTCAAAATATTGCATGCAAGGTTTAATCATTGGTTGTTCACGCATGCATTCCCGATATTAATACATTGGTAAAGACAATTTCTTGAGGAAAACGAGCCCATGAATTGAGTACAAAGGGGACCAATAAGCCAGGACGGAGGGAGTACTATTAGTACTACGTAACAATGTGCAGTAACAAAATTCTTCTATGCGCATCGTGTCTACGTGTCATGCAAGAAAATAGAGATAAGTACAAGTGAGACTTGGGAACGGTCATACACGTAGGGGGGTACGTGTAGGGGCCACTCAGGAGCAGTCAAATCACACAGTAAGTTAGTCAGAAGAAGCAACCATCATTTCACTCTTCAATGACACGTACGCAATATAAAATGGTTGATATGGAGAGAAAAATAAAACCGCTCCACTATACACACTAGCAGGAGCCTAAGCTACAAGTCTGCTTGCTTGGGTTGCTCTCTTCACAAGCATAGAACGACGGTGGCCACACCGCTGGTCACTGATCCGGCCTGATCCCACCGCTGGGGGAAAGGGGACGATGTTCTGCATAGATGCGGTCGACAGCGGCGAGGGAGAAAATCCACTATTGGTGCATCCCGATTGGGGGTACCTGCGGTATGGGCTGACGTCGCCTCCCAACCGCCCTTTTAGATACAGCCTGACGTCCCAGGTACAACTTCCTTTTGGAGCCGGCTTGCTCCACTGCCACAGCTCCCCACGTAGCTCCATCTCCATGTGGATCTTTCTCTACTTCTACCGGCTTCTATTTGTGATGAGTTTATGTCTCATGAACTAGTGCCAGTACTATTATTTTGATCACACTTCTTCATTTCCTTTGCCAACAGGGATGCTCAGCTCGATTTTAGTGGAACTGCACAAAAGCATCGTATGATCCGAGGGTGCCAGCCATCTTTCCTTCGACAGGTTCTACCTAGCCAGGAAATTAAATGATGTTTAGGGTTCAGGGTTTATGTCATAGGGACCCCACCAATAGTTTTTTTGTACACACTCACACAACTTTTGTTGTTAGTTGTGAAGTAAATATTGGCTATGATCTGTGAATCATTGAGATGCATCATCATGCGTGTTAGTTTTCCTTTGTATTTGATGGAATATTGTAACGGGGAACCTTGGAGTAGGAATGAAAATGGAGTGGAAAGTTTCCGGTTTTCGTAGAAAAAAATGGAAACAGAGAGAAACCAACGTTTTATTTCGTTGGATCGCGCCATCGAGCAAAACCAAGGTTTAAATCACGTGTGTTGAGTTCGTGCCTCACCCTCCTCCACGGCTCCACCCCACACGGTAGCTCGACATGCCACTCACCGCAAACCGAGTATAGCATAACTTTCCTGCCTGCTTGCCGATGGATCACGCCATGGAGTACTAGCATTACTGGAAGAAATTGACGAGGAGAGGGAGGACAGCTAGCTGTAGCACGGACTCCCAAGAACTTTTTACATGCATGTTGTGGCCGGCTATTGCAACCTTTGAACGTGGAGCAGTCGCATGCACTGGGAAGCGGCGTGGGTGACGGTCCCTCAGCTGGCGCGCCACTTCAATGCCGGCGCTAGTGAGAGGTCGCGTTCGCTCTGATCGGTCATGAATGCGGCACTGACGTTCCAGGCGGGAAGCGCGCGCGCGTGATGAAGAGGGTTTGGGTTGGTCAGGACCTAGCGTGGCAGTGGTCCGGACGTCCGCAAACAAGAGATGTTGTATGTAAATTTTGCTGCGTATATAATTAACAACGTAAGTAATGTGCCAGTTGGACAAATATGATTGGAGATGGAGATGGAGATGGAATTTTACGTAAACACGGATATGCATGTCTATGTCTATGTGTGTGTGCGCGACGACTCTCATGACTACTCATACACACCATTGATGTCTCGTTCTCCCTAAACACACAAAAACTTAGTACCGCCTCATTTTGTTCCTAGGATAGGAATATCATAGGAGTGGGAAACAATATGAAGTGAGATAAATGAAGTACGACGTACAAGAAGAAATGTACACGCACTCACTCTACCTTCGAGATACCTGTGAGTACACGATGGAGTGCATTTGTACACGAAGAGGCAGCCTACATACGTAATAATTTGACCCTTTAATTTGTTCACTTAATAATGGAGGGTCGGGGACCACACATGAGCTATACAAACGAGGACCCGGAAGCGGGGTCGTGTTTTTGATCGAGTTTTCTTTCTTGGTACGTTTCTTTCTTCCGGGAACGCGCGTATTTTATTTAAAACCAATGCTATGGAGAGATGTTTTTACTCCATTCTATATATAGCCTCTTGTTTGATAGGGTTTCTCGCGTCTCGCTCTCTCACCCTGTCCTATCTAAACAAGATGATAGTGTCCACTCTATCTCTCTCCTCACCGGCGGTCACAGATCCGGCCGAATCCCGTCCGCTGCGGGAGATGAGGAGGTGCAGCGTTGACATTGTCGCCGTCGACGATGGAGGAAGCCAATGCGCACCCTTCTCTCTGAACCAGCACTGGCACGGATGAAGGTCCTCCGTGCCCTTGTTCGCTGCCGTCATGTGGGCAGATCCCGCCCGCCTGCCTAAGCGGCATCTCGCCCACCTAAGGTATAACTTCTTTTGGATTTCATGCTTCATTGTACTGGTCCAGCTCCCCAAGTCGCTGCATGCGAGTTTTCTTCTATGCCACTACTCCCCAACTCCCCATTTACAGTAGCTAGGGTTCGTCGACTGGTCCAACATCACCTATTTTTTACTATTATAGAGGAAAGGCCACTTGAAAAGTTGTCCTGGTTTATGCCTCGGTGGAGGTATACATGTTTTTTTGACAAAAAGTACATGGTGGTTGTGCGGTGATTGTCCATATGCTCCTATTGCTGCTGCCAATCTAATACTATCACTGGTTAAATGAAGCAATGCCCATGGTAAAATGGTGTCCCTTTTATGTAATGTTGATGTCAATCCAGAGGCGTCGATAAATGCTTATGTCCTGCTCTTTTTCTCGGGTATCCTGGTTAGTTCCCATCAAGATAATGATGATGCTCCTGTTTGTTGGTGTACTTTTCATTAATTCTTATTGACAATTGAGATGTCGCTATTAATCTTGTACCACTGGCAAAACAAAGTAACAACACTATATCCCTTTTTTATATTTTTGCAAACAGCTATGCGTATCTCCATACCTGGGCATGTCTTCCTCAATTTTAGTGGAACTGCACAAAATTGGATGGCCATTGTTGTTCCACCTCACTGTCCTCTGCCACGTGGTTCTTCCTTCCTCGAGATTGATTATCGAGAAGAAATAGACCATAGTGAGGATTTCTCGAACTTCATTGGTGCCTCACCCAAACTTGATGCCAAATGGATGATGCATCACCATGATGACCTATCGATGCTCATGGTTGCGTCTCATGGTTGCATCAGCTGGTGAAGCTGATCAATTTTCCATGAAAAACAAGCTATCTTCCATCAGTGCTCTTTGCTTGTTACCCACAAAGATGATATCATTCATCAGCTCACCTTGGTTGCGTTGGAGACGCAGTCATCTTTCACGTTGGTGCAATTTTATCACACAATTGGCTATGAACCAAATGTTTCCTTGAAGAAGGATCGACGTTGGTACTAAGAGCATAAGTTTTGTATTGATTTCTAACCTTCTAACAACTTTGTCTTCAGCTCCCTTGTAATTTTATTTGTCCAGCTATTAACTAAATATGTGGTATGACTTTGATTAGAAGAATGGTATGGACTAAAAACCCGGATGGACGTAGTAGCCCTCCGTTTTTATTTACTCTGCATATTAGCTTTGACTGAAGTCAAACTTTGTAAAGTTTGGCCATGTTTGGGCCGAACACAACAAACCATAATTATTGAGAGAGGGCAAACTATACATACTCTCAAACCTTTCTGATAATTGAAATTAAAATTCTTTATTTGTACACACTCTCACACCTTTCCGATAATTTGGCACGTGTGTGGTTGTTCACTTAACGGAGGGTAGTGTACCGCACGTGAAGGATAGCATGTGCGACCAGGACGCGTGGATTGTTAGTTGATCGTAAGTAGTTTTCTTCACTGGTACGTTAAATAAAGAGTTTTGTTTCATAATTACACAATTTAAAACGATTTTTATGGATAGGAAAAGAAAACCACTCCAATATATATTAGCAGTATATACGAGTACTATATAAGTACTATATAAGTTGGAGCCTCAGCACTTGTTCACTAGGGTTTGCACTCTTCACACTCTCGTCGCACTACATATATATATACACGCTGGAGCTCAGCGTTCCTTTTCCAGGGTTTGCTATATTCACAGTCTCTCACCCTCTTCACTAGATCTAAATGTCGGCGTTCTGGGAACGGGGGTCCCCAGACTTGCCTGCCTGCGGCCCACGGCGTGGCTCCAGCAGTGGCCTGGTACGGCCCATCTTCACCACCAAACACTCAAGACCCTCTTGAGGGGCCAAGCCTCGCGAGGCGGACGACACAAGACCTTCTCAGGTGCAACCTCCCTAGGCTGGCTCGCGAGGAGCGGAGAGATCAAGGCAAGGGGCACCTCGTGAGGTTCCTGTGATGTGAGCCGTGACGACCAAGGCCCGGCAGGCGCCAGCGGGCACAGAGTACCCGCTGCCTCTTTGGTGCTAAAGGGGCAAGCACAGGCGAGGAGTCCCGAGGCATCAGACAAAGGTTTCCATATCGGTGCAATGAGACCAAGACCAGCAGGACGGCAGGACGGAGCTCCTCAAAGAGCCCACGATGGCGTCACCACCAGAGCCTTTGGCAGGCGAAGACCACCTTTTGTCAGGATAGCTTGTACTACCTGTCCCCCTTCAAATTGGCTGTTGTGGGATCCCGTCCCGCCTAACATTTGGGGAGAGGACCCAGACCTCTCTAAATAGGACCAGCCACCACCATAGTGGGGGGAGAGATTCGGGACACCATCAAACACACAAGCTCACCGAGCCCAAGAACACCTCTCCTCAGGAGGCTGTTATTCCCTTGTACTTGTTCTTCCCCGGCCTACAAGGCTATCCACCATACCGCACTGGAGTAGGGTAATACACCTCATCGGTGGCCCAAACCAGTATAAACTCTTGTGCCCCCTGTTCTTCCAGTTCGACGTGCTGAGCTTTGAGATCGTGGCGAGTGAGTGAGCTAGGGGGAGGGAGAGATCTTCGTGCGCACCCCAGTGTTCGAACCCTAAGGGTTTTGCCGGAAGCCGAAATTCGACGTTTGGCGCGCCAGGTAGGGGTGCGCAGAGGTTTGTCTCTCCGCCGGCACCACATCTCCGTGCGGTCCCCATGGCCGGCATCGCTCCTCCAACTAGGCTAATGGACGACCGGGATGATGCCAGGGGGCGCAGAGCTTTTACCCCCGCCTTGCAGCAGGTGTAGTGGCCGCCCAAGTTCAAGACGGAGATGCTGCCGTGCTACAATGGTGCGGCGGTGAAAGCACAAGTGCTCCCTGGGTGATTTTGGTAATTAATGTCAACATATCCCTTGTTGGACTAATGCTTCTACCTAGAATGTTTCAGATAAGTTCAAGAATGGAGTGGCATGGACTAGAGGATGTGGAACCCCTTCAAAATGCTGAGGACAAAGGATTGGCTCAAGCTCAAAGCTCAAGACTCTACATTTTCTATTTTAGTGATCCAAGATCACATTGACTCCATAGGAAAGCCAATACTATTAAGAGGGAATGAGGTGTTGCTTAATGGCTAGCTTGCTCAAAGTGCTTAGTGATATGCTCCAAAGCCCTTAACCACTCTCTCCCACATATGTCCCGAACCAAAAGTCAAACTCGGCCCCACTGAAACTTTCTATCCGGCGCCACCGAGTTCAGTTGACATAGCCACTGCCAGAAACCCTAGTCAATTTGGTCTCACCGATGGGATCTCGGTCTCACCGAGATGGGCTTGCAAACTCTCTGTTGCCTATTGCAATAATTTCAGTCCCACCAAGGTATGCAATCGGTTCCACCGAGTTTGCTTGGCCAACTCTTTGTTTTGCTTATTACCTAAATCGGTCCCACAGAGTTTGTGTAATCGGTCAAACTGAGATGAGGTTTTACCCTAACCCTAGCACATCGGTCCCACCGAGTTGATTATATCGGTCCTACCGAAATGCCTAACAGTCACATTATGAACTAAATCGGTCTGACCGAGTTCTCTGATTCGGTCCCACCGAGTTTGGTGATTTGTGTGTAACTGTTAGATTTTGTGTGGAGGCTATATATACCCCTCCACCAACTCTTAATTCGTGGAGAGAGCCATCAGAACATGCCTACACTTCCAACATACATTTTCTGAGAGAGAACCACCTACACTTGTGTTGAGGTCAAGATATACCACTCCAACCACATAAATCTTGATCTCTAGCCTTCCCCAAGTTGCTTTCCACTCAAACCTTCTTTCCACCAAATCCAAATCCTGTGAGAGAGAGTTGAGTGTTGGGGAGACTATCATTTGAAGCACAAGAGCAAGGAGTTCATCATCAACACACCATTTGTTACCTCTTGGAGAGTGGTGTCTCCTAGATTGGCTAGGTGTCACTTGGGAGCCTCCGTCAAGATTGTGGAGTTGAACCAAGGAGTTTGTAAGGGCAAGGAGATCGCCTACTTCGTGAAGATCTACCCTAGTGAGGCAAGTCCTTCGTGGGCGACAGCCATGGTGGGATAGACAAGGTTGCTTCTTTGTGGACCCTTCGTGGGTGGAGCCCTCCGTGGACTCGCACAACCGTAACCCTTCGTGGGTTGAAGTCTCCATCAACGTGGATGTACGATAGCACCACCTATCAGAACCACGGATAAAAAATCTCCGTGTCTCCAAATTGCGTTTGCACACTCCAATCCATCCACTTTACATTCTTGCAACTTGCATGCTTTACATTCCGCTGCCCATATACTCTTGTCATGCTTGCTTGATATGTATTGTGAATATTTAAACTTGTACCAAAACTCCACATCAACTTAAGGAAATTAAAAACTGCAACTTTTCTTGATTAGAGTCTATTCACCCGCCCTCTAGACACCTCCTCTCGATCCTTTCAATTGGTATCAGATCATTGGTCTCCATTGCTTTGGTTTAATCACCACTGGAGGAAGATGGATGTGTCTACATTGGGGTGTCTTAGACATAGAGTGTCTATTATTGATGGAGAGTTCTTTCATGAATGGAAAAATGAGATGCTTGAGATTTTCAATGAATATCATTTGAACAAGTACATTTCTAGCCCTTGTGCACCTCATGTTGATCATTCGCATCCTACCCTTGATGAGTCTATTGACATGATCCGCAACCTTAGAACTGTTAATTTTATCACTAGAGGCTTGCCTAGAAACTTGATTGGATGTTTTCCTACTCTTGAGTGTGCCTACACTATATGGAGATTTCTTGAGGAAAGATTTCCAAACTATTCCTTGCAAAACTTAGATGAAATTCTACATAAGTCTATTGCCTTGAGTAAGATGAGTACTAGTGATCCTAAGTTTGATGATTGTCTATTAGAGCTTCGTGACCTCATGCGTGCCAAAGGAGATGTTGGAATTATTAGCAATATCATTTCCGAAGCTATTAGAATTCATAAAGATGACTGAGGGAGTCCTGGACTAGGGGGTGTCCGGATAGCCGAACTATCATCATGGCCGGACTCCAAGATTATGAAGATACAAGATTGAAGACTTCGTCCCATGTCCGGATGGGACTTTCCTTGGCGTGGAAGGCAAGCTTGGCGATACGGATATGTAGATCTCCTACCATTGTAACCGACTCTGTGTAACCCTAACCTATCTGGTGTCTATATAAACCGAAGGGTTTTAGTCCGTAGGACGAAGAACAATCATATCGTAGGCTAGCTTCTAGGGATTAGCCTCCTTGATCTCGTGGTAGATCTACTCTTGTACTACCCATATCATCAATATTAATCAAGTAGGAGTAGGGTATTACCTCCATCGAGAGGGCCCGAACCTGGGTAAAAACATCGTGTCCCTTGTCTCCTGTTACCATCCGCCTAGACGCACAGTTCGGTACCCCCTACCCGAGATCCGCCGGATTTGACACCGACATTGGCGCTTTCATTGAGAGTTCCTCTGTGTCGTCACCGATAGGCCCGATGGCTCCTTTGATCATCAACAACGACGCGGTCCAGGGTGAGACTTTTCTCCCCGGACAGATCTTCGTATTCAGCGGCTTTGCACTACGGGCCAATTCGCTTGGCCATCTGGAGCAGATCGAAAGCTACGCCCCTGGCCACCAGGTCAGATTTGGAAGTTTGAACTATACGGCCGATATCCGCGGAGACTTGATCTTCGACGGATTCGATCCGCAGCCAAGCGTGCCAGACCGTCTCGATGGGCATGATCTAGCTCGCAGCGTTTAACAAAGTGCCCCGGAGGCCGCGCGCCAAGATCCGCCCGACCCTTAATCCGGAGCCGGATTCCCAATCGAGGACGAGTGGTTGGACATCGCCTCGGGGCTACAATCTCACGGCGATTGAGCCGAACTCCATCCCTGTCCTTGCGAAGACCTCGACCTGTGGTGCCGGACTCCTTTCCGGACTTGAACCTCGCGCCCCGCCAATCGAATCCGATTGGGCGCCGGTCATGGAGTTCATCGCATGACATCTTTCAAAGACTCGCCTTTGGCGACATCCTGAATTCACTAAAGTCTCTCTTTATCCGGAGAGCCTGGCCGACTACGGATAGGAAGGTTGGGATACGGACGACGAAGAAAGTCAACGCCCACCCACCACCCACTTTATAGCCACTTGCCGATGTTCTAACCGACATGCTCGACTTCGACCAAGACATCGACGGTATGGACGACGATGCCGGAGATGACCAAGACCCAATACCTAGTGGCACGGAAGGCCACCTCGTCATATGACATATACATGGTGGACATCCCAAAAGATGGGAACGGCGATGGAACAGCGGAGGATGACCCCTCCAAGAAGCAACCGAAGCGCCGACGTCAGCGGCGCCGCTCTAAATCCCGCCACAATAAAAACTGTGATTCCAGCACGGGAGATAATAATACCCCGGACAGTGCCGAAGACAACCCCCTCCAGCAGGACTCAGCGCAGGAGGAGGGAGAAGCAAGTCAGCACGACAGTGCGGCAGAAAGAGAGGTCGAGGACAATAATTACGCGCCTCCCTCCGAAGATGAGGCAAGCCTCGACAACGACGAATTTGTCATGCCTGAGGATCCCGCCGAACAGGAGCGTTTCAAACGCAGGCTTATAGCCACGGCAAGCAGCCTCAAGAAAAAGCAGCAACAACTTAGAGCTGACTAAGACCAGCTAGTCGATGATGGATCAAGTCCTTGCAGCCAAGAGTATGAACTCAACACCCCTCAAAAGCTACCCCAAACGCAGGCCGCTTCTCGATCGAGGAGGAAGCACCCAAGTCACCAGAGCACGACATGGCAGATCGGCCACCCGTGGTCGCGACAGAAGCCTCTCGCCCTCCGCTCAAGCCACACCCGATGCCGCCAAAAGTAACAAGGCATGGGAAAATGCGCCGGACTTATAGATATATTGGAGGATAAGGCAAAACATACAAGATCGATCTACGGATCGCGGCGCCGTAACGACGCGGGATGATTACCGTCGCTACGAATACTGACAAACCCGCCGGGCCGAACACATGAGACAAAGTTCATATGAGCTACGCCGTGATATAGCCCAATCTGTAGGCGCCAGACACCCACTATGCTTCACATGATGAAGTAATGGATCATCAAATCCCCGAGGGCTTCAAACTAGTGAACATCGAATCATACGATGGTACCACAGATCCTGCGGTCTGGATCGAGGACTATCTCCTCCATATCCACATGGCCCGTGGTGATGATCTACATGCCATCAAATACCTCCCACTCAAGCTTAAAGGACCAGCTCAAGCATTGGCTCAACTGCTTGCCAGCAGAATCAATTGGTTGTTGGGAGGACCCGAAGCCGCATTCCTTGATAACTTCCAGGCACATATGTGCGACCACCAGACGCCGATGACCTTAGCCACATAATTCAGCAGCCAGAAGAATCGCCGGACAATTCTGGACACGGTTCCTAACAAAGAAAAATCAAATCGTTGATCGTCCGGATGCAGAGGCCCTTGCAGCCTTCAAACATAACATCCATGATTTAATGGCTTGCCCAGCACCTAGGACAGGAAAAGCCGAAATCCATGGCAGCCCTCACAACACTCATGGCCCGCTTTTGTGCGGGAGAGGACAGCTGGCTAGCTCGAAGCAACAACTTAGCCAAACACCCTGATAGTTCGGATACCAAGGACAGCAATGGCAGGTCGCGTCGCAACAAGAACAAGCGCCGCATTAATGGCGATAATGCTGAAGATACGCCGCCAATGCCAGATTCAGAGGCTCTAAACCCGGTCGCGGAAGAAGCCATTCAAAAGAAATACCCAGGCCCGCCCAACTTGGACCGAATACTCGATCGCAGCGATACATGGCACCCCAAAAACCAGCCAATCACACCGGCGAGGATTGTTGGGTGTTCAAACAAGCAGCAAGTTAAGTGCCGAACTCAATGACAAGGGCTGCATAGCGACGACGAGGAAGAGCCCCCGCCACGAACAATAGAGGATGAAGGGTTTTCCCACACAAGTGCGGACGGTGAACATGATATAAGCAACCCACATACCCAAAAGGGAGCGGAAGCGTGCACTAAGGGACGTATATGCGATGGAGCCAGTCGCCCCAAAGTTCAACCCATGGTCTTCCTGCCCGATCACCTTCGATCGAAGGGACCACCCCACTAACATTCGTCACGGCGGTTTTGCCGCATTGGTTCTTGACCCAATTATTGACGGATTTCACCTCACCAGAGTCCCGATGGACGGCGGCAGCAGCCCGAACCTGCTTTATCAGGATACAGTGCACAAAATGGGCATAGACCCCTCAAGGATTAAACCTACAAAGACGACCTTTAAAGGCGTCATACCGGGTGTAGAGGCCAGTTATGCGGGCTCGCTTACACTCAAGTGGTCTTCGGATCCTGGATAACTTCCGGCGAAGAGTTAATCTTCGACATCGCCCCATTCCGCAGCGGCTATCATGCATCGCTTCGGATGAACCGTGATTGTAAAGTTCAATGCGTGCCGCACTACATACCTCAAGCTCAAGCTGCCGGGCCCTCGAGGAGTAATCACGGTCAATGGAAACATCGAACGCTCTCCGAACGGAGGAGCACACGGCGGCCCTCGCGCGGAGGTACAAAGCAGCCTCTCATAGCAATTCTTGAGTCCGCCACTAAGTGTCCGGACACATCAAGCGCCGGAGTAACCTACAACAAGACCGCTGGCACGATTCAAGCATCGCCAGAGTAATCCGCCCCAACCCCAGCCCTTGCGAAATTATGCGAAGCCAGTATTACGCGTACATAACTACGCCCGAGATACCATGGGCATAAGGGGAGGGGCACGACCACGGCACGCCCGAATGCGGCTCAACCGCACTGTGGGCCCCGATTGTGTCATTCTTTTTCCTTTTTCCTTTCTCTTCCTTTTTCTTACTTTCAGGACTCCGTCTTTCAAAAGTCCTGTCCGGCACTAGAATCGTCGAACTCACGATGCAACAGCCACGGAAGCAGAAAGCCTCGTTGAGTGTACAGGTGGTCTCTATTACGAGCATTATACCTGTTTTACATACCATCCCGCAGCTTACCCTCGGAGGGGGACATGTTAGATAGTCCCATCCCTTGCTTATCGCACTATTTGTATCGTTCTGCTTTCATTGCAGTACCTTTTTGATATCAACAAAACATAGCTTTTGCCTATTATTGCACTCTTTTCTTTATTTATCTATATGTTCATTTCATGACATGTTGCACCCGTACACTTTGGTACAGCCAATACACCAGGGGCTTAAGTACCCCAAAAATTATGGTGTGATAAGTCCGAACACTTTCACAAGTGTGGCACCCCGAACTTATAACATTATATGAATCGGCTCCGAATCATGTCTTGGGTCAATAGTTGGGTTTGCCCGGCTCCCATGTTTTGGTACCTTACGTTTCGTTATATCGGCTAAGGTAGCACCGGGAGAACCACTGCGATTATGCCCCAGTTGAGCTGGGTCGAGCACCTCAGTGGAGAAAGCTAAAACTGACCGTCATGATAGGGCGAGAGTCGGTCGCTGTTCGAGAGGTTTTTTCGGGTCCCTAAAGACTTATGCCGCTTAGAGCGAGGAACCGAATTGTCCGCCAAGGCATGGATAGCGCCCGAACTCGGTCTTCGAATACAAGGGCTTCACCAAATTTAAAATTATAGAATTCTATGGCTAAGTGAGAGTGTTCAAGCATTATAAGTCCGGTTGCCTTGTTCGTTGTGTTGAGCGCCCCCTAGATGGACCCAAGAATGGGAACAAGAGCGCTCAAGTTTATCCGAACACCCCAAAGACTGTGGCATGGGGGCTGAAGCCAACGACTTGCCATCTCTCAAATTTGATAAACGGCCGCATGAAGGTAATATTTTAAATAAACAAGCGTTGCTTAGCGATAGGAACAAGTTTTCAGCGACAGGATAACAAATGCGAGTCTATTCAAAAATTACATCTTTGGAGCACTCATCCGCTATTCGGCGGGCACCCTTCAGGAGGCCCTCATAGTACATTCGGCGGGCCCGTCCATCACAAGCTTCTCCACATCCAGCTTGCCCCAGTGCACTTTAGCACGGGCAAGGGCCCGACGGACACCTTCAATGCAAACGGAGCACTTGATGACTTCAATCCGTGGACAAAGGTTCACCACCCGCTGCACTAAGTCAAGTAGCTCCTGTGCATGGCTTCCAATGGCCACACCCGCTTATAAGGCCCTTCATGGCCTGTTCGGCGACCTTGTGGAGCTCGACCAACTGCTTCAGCTGGTCGCTCAGGGGCACCGGATGTCCGGCCTCAGTATACTGAGACCAGAACACCTTTTCCGTCGAGCTCCCCTCCTTGGCGCGGTAGAATGCGGCAGCATCAAACACACTACGGGGCAAATCTGAGAATGCTCCTAGAGAGCTCCGAATCCGGGTAAGTAATAGGTAATTCACTTTCACATGCTTGCTTTGCATAAAGAATGCCTTACCCGCCGCTATCTTCTTTAATGATTCAATTTCCTGGAGGGCTTTTTGGGCCTCGGCCTTAGCAGCTTTGGCACTCTCAAGAGCCGAGGCGAGCTCGGACTCTCGAGTCTTCGAGTCACGCTCCAAACTCTCGTGTTTTTCCACGAGAGCTTGGAGCTCTTGCCGTACCTTGGCCAGCTGTGCCTCCCCCTTCTCTCGCTCGGTGCGTTTTGCAGCCGCTTTGTTTTCGGCCATGGACACCACTTCCTTCAGGGTCGCCACCTCGTTCGTAGCTCCTGCAGTACCCATGTTATTCATGTTATTTTTTGCAACTGAAACCTTTCTATAAGGTATTTCTTTAATAAGGTACTACTTACCTTCCTTGTCCTCGAGCTGCTTCTTGGCTTGGCCGAGCTTGTTCTCGGACCGCCGAGGCTCGCTTCAATGCATTGACCTCCGATCCAGTCTTTGCAGAGGTCGACAGCAGCAGCCTGCATTCCCATATTGACATACTTATGTTAGACTCCTCAGATATCTTTTTAGATCCTTAGTCCTGCTTTTCTTTCCAACAACGAACTAAGCATCGAGGGCTACTGCCTATGCGGTAATATTTTTACATATTCTAAACTTACCTCAAAGCCTGTTAGAAGGCTGGTACAAGCTTCGATCAGCCCGCTCTTGGCGGATCGAATCGTCCGGATCACCGCACTCATAATAGTGCGGTGCTCCTCCTCAATGGAGGCGCTGTTAGCGCCCAAGAGCTATCCGTGCCTCCGGTTGGACGGAGGACACGGCGCCTTACCCTTCTACGAAGGACCGCTTGCGGACTCGGAACCGCTGAAGGTTCCGGCATGGAGTCCGGACAAGGGTCGGGCTTAGAGCCCTGGGGTCTTGCCCCCACGTGCTCGGAGTCCGGAGGTTGCCTTGTGGCGCCTCCTGCGCCACCTCCTCTTGACCAGGCCCCCTTGGGGCACCACCTCGGCGTCGTCTGCAGCGTGAGGTGAGGAGGCGATCGAAGTGAAGTACTTCCATTTCCGATTTAACTCGTGGACCCGCCGACGAAGTGGCGAACTCGCCTTGGGCGGGCTGCATGATTGTTTGGCATTAGAGAACACTATGCAATGATAAAAAGCCATGGGTATCCGGACACTTACGATCTCGCCAGGCTGGGCCCTTGTTGGCCAATCCTCCTCGTCGTTGTCGACGTTGCAGGAGAAGTCCAAGGAAGAGTTCTTCCTTCTGATTCCTCCGCCTCCCCGCTTGGGGCGGCCTTCCTTTTCCTCTCCTTCACCGGGGAGAAGCTTTTTCCTCCTCGTCGTCCTCGGAGAAGATTTCGCTTGAATCTGACAAGACTGGCGCGGGAGCTCCTTCGAGTTCCGTGGCCTCCTTCTTGGCCTTCTTCTCCGGCACCACATGGGTACGGAGCCAGCAGCCCGTCAATCAAGGCGTCCGCTGGGTCTTCCGGCAAAGGAGCCGGACAGTTAATCTGTCCGGACGCCTTCACCAGTCTGTCAAAGATTAGGAGTTTTAGATCCCACATAGAGTCAATCTATGAAAAAGAGTCCCGTAAAGGGTAAATAACTTACCTCGCCGGCTTGACGCCTCGAGTTGTATCCGCGATCTTTGTTAGCGGATCTGGGCTTCAGCGCCTTTGAACAAGACTCTTCTGCATCTTCAACATAGTGTCAAGAGCCGCTCAAGGTTCGTCTGTGGAGATTCTTGTCCACAAATTAAAGGCCCGTTGTTGGCATGGGAGAATCCGGCGGATGAGCATCACCTGGATTACGTCGACAAGCCTGAGATTCTTGTCCACCAGGTTTCGGACACATGTTTGGAGTCCGGATAGCTCGTCTGAATCCCCCCACGTCAGGCCTGTCTCTTTCCATGATGAGAGCCGTGTAGGGAAGCCAGATCTGAATTCGGGGGCCGCCACCCATTCGGGGTCGCATGGCTCGGTGATGTAGAACCACCCCGATTGCCACCCCTTTATTGTCTCCACAAAGGCGCCCTCGAGCCATAGGACCTTGGCCATCTTGCCGACCATGTCACCTCCGCACTCCGCTTGACGGCCACCCACTACCTTCGCCCGACATTGAAGATCTTCAGCCATAGGCCAAGTGGGGCTGGATGCAGAGGAAGGTTTCGCACACCATTTATAAACGCCGAGATGTTGAGGATAAAATTCAGGGCCAGGTCGTGGAAGTCCAGGCCGTAGTAGAACATGAGCCCCGGACAAATGGGTGAAGTGGAAAACCTAGTCCGTGGAGGAAGTGGGGAGAAACACAACCTCTCATGGGGCCTGGGGTTGGAATGAGCTGCCTGCTGCCGGGCAGCCTATCTGTGATGTCGCCGGACAATATCCGCCTCCGCAGTCATGTGATGTGCCCTCCGTGACGGAGGAGGCCATCCACCTGCCTCCCGCCCCGACATGGTTGGAGAAGGTTGAGGTGGGATGTGCGGACTTGGGCGCTGGAGCTCCAAGCTTGGAAATGGAAGAGCAAAGGAGGAAGAAGGCGAGGTGAAAAGGTGGATCCTTATCCCTTATATGGACGGACGGCTATGCGCCCCCACCACCGGTAAAACTCGCTTATCTCCCAAGCGCCGTAATCAATGGCGCAGATGGGTTACCCACGTCCGTATTGATGAGAATCCCGAAATAAGGGGGCACGATCTATGCTTTGATAAGACGTGCCAAGGAAACCGCCTCGCTAAACGCGCTAAGGTGGAACGGCAAAAAAACGATTCATATAAAGGCCTGGCCGTGGTGTGATGTCACGCCGCGGAATACGTCAGCAGATCTGTGCAAAAATTATTCTCTCTACGGTGTTATGTGGAACTTGTTTTGCGAGCGGACACTATCCCGGTGTTCAAAACCTTCTATGAAGTATTCGGAGGAGGAACCCGCCTTGCAATGCCGAAGACAATATGCGCCGGACTCGTCGTCATTGAAGCCTAGTTCAGGGGCTACCGAGGAGTCTGGACTAGGGGTGTCCGGATAGCGAACTATCATCACGGCCGGACTCCAAGACTATGAAGATACAAGATTGAAGACTTCGTCCCGTGTCTGGATGGGACTTTCCTTGGCGTGGAAGGCAAGCTTGGCGATATGGACATGTAGATCTCCTACCATTGTAACCGACTCTGTGTAACCCTAACCTATCCGATGTCTATAAAACCCGGGGGCTTTTAGTCCGTAGGACGAAGAACAATCATACCATAGGCTAGCTTCTAGGGTTTAGCCTCCTTGATCTCGTGGTAGATCTACTCTTGTACTACCCATATCATTAATATTAATCAAGCAGGAGTAGGGTATTACCTCCATCGAGAGGGCCCGAACCTGGGTAAAAACATCGTGTCCCTTGTCTCCTGTTACCATCCGCCTAGACGCACAGTTCGGGACCCCCTAACCGAGATCCGCCGGTTTTGACACCGACAATGACCATTGTGATGATCATTTATCTAATGAATTACCCTCTCTAGGAGTTGATCAATCACAAGACTATGTTGAACATGGATACTATGATGAGGATGATGATAGTGACTAAGATCTTGATGATGCAATGAGACACTTTGGTCTTATGGCTAACCTTCACGACTACATAGCTGGAGGAAAGGAATGGGCCTTGATAGTGGATGTACTGATCATATGACCGGAGACAAAGATATGTTCCGTGAGCTTACTGAAAACGACGACCCTCGAAAGTATGTCACTTTTGGTGATAACTCAAAGGGTAAGGTGGTTGGCCTCGGTAAGGTGGCCATCTCACATGATAGCTCCATACAAAATGTCATGCTCGTTGAATCTCTTGGGCACAATTTACTTTCAGTATCTAGACTTGCTGATTTCGGTTTGAATGTCCTATGAAGTAGATTGCCAAGTGTTTCAAAGAGATAATCATAAAATGGTCTTTAACGGTATACGTAGAGGTGGTCTTTACATTGTTGATTTCACTAAAAAGGCTCAACCTAGAACTTGCTTAATTGCTAAACCTTCTAAAGGCTGGTTGTGGCATAGAAGGTTAGGTCATGTGGGCATGCGAAATCTTGATAAACTTATTAAAGGTGATCATATCCTTGGAGTAAAAGATGTTATATTTGACAAGGATAGACTTTGTAGTGCTTGCCAGGCAGGAAAACAAGTTGGAGGGAGTCACCCCGTAAAGAACATCATGACCACGAGAAGACCGCTCGAGCTACTTCACATGGATCTCTTTGGTCCCAATGCTTACAAGAGTCTCGGTGGTAACTCATTTGGTCTAGTCATAGTCGATGATTTTTCAAGATTTACGTGGGTGTTCTTTCTTGATGATAAATCACAGGTCCAAAAGATCTTCAAAAACTTCGCTAGGAAGGCCCAAAATCAATTTGACGTGAGATCAAGATGGTTCAGAGCGACAATGGAACGGACTTCAAGAACACAAATGTGGATACCTTTCTTGACGAAGAAGGGATTTCACACGAGTTCTCGGCTACATACATGCCTCAACAAAATGGAGTTGTTGAGAGGAAGAACCGAACTCTTATTGAGATGGCAAGAACGATGCTTGATGAGTACAAGACTCCAAAACACTTTTGAGCAAAAGCGGTTGAGACAGCTTGTCATGCAACAAATCGCTTGTATCTTCACAAGCTACTCGGCAAGAGGCATACGAGCTCCTCACCGGTAACAAACCGCAAGTTGGATACTTTCGAGTATTTGGCGCAAAGTGCTACATTCTTGATAAGCATCATCGTTCTAAATTTGCTCCTAAATCTCATGAAAGTTTCCTACTTGGTCATGGCTCAAACTCTCACACTTACCGTGTCTACAACAATTCCACCCGAAAGGTTGAAGAAACGGTAGATGTGAAGTTTGATGAATCTAACGGCTCGCAAGTAGAGCAATTGCCAATTGATGTAGGAGACAAAGACCCTTCGGAAGCAATCCAAGACTTGTCTATTGGCAATATTCGTCCAACGGAGGTGAAGGAGAGTTCGTCCGTCCAAGTAGAAGCCTCCACCTCACGACAAGGTGAACCAAGAGTTGATACGGAAGCATCTACAAGTGGGACACACCAAGATGAAGAAAACGAGGAAGTACACCAAGATGAACATCAACAACCTCCTTCTCCACCATGACAAAAGAACGACAATGTCAACAATGAAGAAGGCCAAGAAGGAGAACAAGATGATGAGGATGTTCCCCCTGAGCCAAGCAAAAGCTCTCACGTGTTCGAGCAAGAGTCGCCAAAGACCATTGATACGTCTCCGCGTATCTACTTTTACAAACACTTTTGCCCTTGTTTTGGACTCTAACTTGCATGATTTTAATGGAACTAACCTGGACTGACGCTGTTTTCAGCAGAATTGCCATGATGTTGTTTTATGTGCAGAAAACAAAAGTTCTCGGAATGACCTGAAACTCCACGGAATATCTTATAAAAAATAATAAAAAATCCTCGCCAAAGATGAAGACCAGGGGGCCCACACCCAGTCCACGAGGGTGGGGGGCGTGCCCCCCTACCTCGTGGGCCCCCTGGAGACTTTCCAACGCCAACTCCAACTCTATATATTTGCTTTCGGGGAGAAAAAATAGAGGAGAAGAAATCATCATGTTTTACGATATGGAGCCGCCGCCAAGCCCTAAAACCTCTCGGGAGGGCTGATCTTGAGTCCGTTCGGGGCTCCGGAGAGGGGGATTCGTCGCCATCGTCATCATCAACCATCCTCCATCACCAATTTCATGATGCTCACCGCCATGCGTGAGTAATTCCATCGTAGGCTTGCTGGACGGTGATGGGTTGGATGAGATCTATCATGTAATCGAGTTAGTTTTGTTAGGGTTTGATCCATAGTATCCACTATGTTCTAAGATTGATGTTGCTATGACTTTGCTATGCTTAATGCCTGTCACTAGGGCCCGAGTGCCATGATTTCAGATCTGAACCTATTATGTTTCCATAAATATATGTGTGTTCTTGATCCTATCTTGCAAGTCTATAGTCACCTACTATGTGTTATGATCCGGCAACCCCGAAGTGACAATAATCGGGACCACTCCCGGTGATGACTATAGTTTGAGGAGTTCATGTATTCACTATGTGCTAATGCTTTGTTCCGGTTCTCTATTAAAAGGAGGCCTTAATATCCCTTAGTTTCCATTAGGACCCCGCTGCCACGAGAGGGTAGGACAAAAGATGTCATGCAAGTTCTTTTCCATAAGCACGTATGACTATATTCGGAATACATGCCTACATTACATTGATGAATTGGAGCTAGTTCTGTGTCACCCTAGGTTATGACTGTTACATGATGAACCGCATCCCGCAAAATTATCCATCACCGATCTGATGCCTACGAGCTTTCCATATACTGGTTTACGCTTATTTACTTTCCCGTTGCTATTGTTACCATCATTACAAAATACCGAAAATATTACTTTTGCTACTGTTACCACCACTATCATATTACTTTGCTACTTAACACTTTGCTGCAGATACTAAGTTTCCAGGTGTGGTTGAATTGACAACTCAGCTGCTAATACTTGAGAATATTCTTTGGCTCCCCTTGTGTCGAATCAATAAATTTGGTTGAATACTCTACCCTCGAAAACGGTTGTGATCCCCTATACTTGTGGGTTATCAAGACCTTTTTCTGGTGCCGTTGCCGGGGAGCATAGCTCTATTCTTTGAGTCACTTGGGATTTATATCTGCCAGACACTATGAAGAACTTGAAAGATGCTAAGACAACAATTTATCCCTCAACTACGAGGGGAGGTAAGGAACTGCCATCTAGCTCTGCACTTGATTCACCTTCGTTATGAGTAAGCTTATACACCTAAACCTGCTTACGCTATTCGCTCGATATGTCGATGTTATTGATGATGCCACTTCCGCTATGCATGATACTTATGATGAAACTACTTCTATGCTTGATACTACTGTGCCCCTTAGTGAATTTCTTGATGAACAAATTGCTAGGGCTAGAGAGAAAGAAATTATTGAATCTGATAATATTGATGAAAATGATGATGAGGATTGGCCTGTTATTCCTGAAGGTTATATTTTTGATAAAGAGGCTTTTGCTGCTATTTTAGCTTGCAATGATAACGATGAGCTTAGAAGGTTAATAGCTAAATGGAACAAAGAATCACTTAGAGATAAAATGAGGCCTGATTCTGCTTTTGCTACTTCACCTATTTGTGTTCCCGATAAGGATTATGAATTCTCTGTTGATCCTGATATAATTACTTTGGTTGAATCTGATCCTTTCCAGGGTTATGAATCTGAAACTGTTGTGGCACATCTTACTAAATTAAATGATATAGCCACCCTTTTCACTAATGATGAGAGATCTCGCTACTTTTATATCCTTAAAACATTTCCGTTCTCATTAAAGGGTGATGCTAAGATATGGTTAAATCCTCTTGATCCTGGTTGTGTGCGTAGTCCCCAGGATATGATTTATTACTTCTCTGCTAAATATTTCCCTGCTCATAAGAAACAAGCTGCTTTAAAGGAAATATACAACTTTGTGCAAATTAAAGAAGAGAGTCTCCCACAAGCTTGGGGGAGGCTTCTCAAGTTACTTAATGCTTTGCCTAATCATCCTCTTAAGAAAAATGAAATACTTGATATCTTTTATAATGGACTAACCGATGCTTCCAGAGATTACCTGGATAGTTGTGCTGGTTCTCTTTTTAGGGAAAGAACAGCGGATGAAGCTGAAATTTTATTGAATAATACGTTGACAAATGAAAATAATTGGGCACCTCCTGAGCCAGCCCCTGCTCCAATTACTGATCCTATTCCTAAGCCAACTCCGAAGAAGAGAGCTGTTCTATTTCTCAGTCCCAAAGATATGCAAGAGGCAAAGAAATCTATGAAAGAAAAAGGTATTAAAGCTGAAGATGTTAAGAATTTACCTCCTATTGAAGAAATGCATGGTCTTAATATACTGCCTGTTGAAGAAACATATGATCTTGATCCATTACCTATTGAAGAACCTCCAGACCAAGATAACCCGACACAGGTAGTAAAGGTAAATTCTCTCTATAGATATGATAAAGTTGAAGTCCCTCCTACCAAAATTGCTAGTCAGTGCTTGGATGAGTTTGATAACTTTATTGTCAAACAAGAAAATTTTAGTGCTTATTTTGGTAGACAATTAAAACAAAATGCTTATATGATTAAACACTTGGGTGACTATATGGCTAATATTAGAGGTGAACTTAAACTTGTTAGCAAACATGCTTCTATGGTCACCACTCAAGTAGAACAAGTACTTAAAGCTCAAAAAGAATTGCTCGATGAAATGAATAGTAAGAAAAATGATTATGCTGTTAGAGTGGCTACTAGAATTGGTAGAATGAATCAGGAACCTTTGTATCCTGAAGGCCACTCTAAGAGAATTGAGCAAGATTCTCAGAGAAATAATATTGATGCTCCTAGTTGTTCTAAAAGGAAGAAAAAGAAAAATGATAGGACTTTGCAAACTTCTAGTGAACCTATTGCTGAACCACCTGAGAATCCAAATGATATATCTATTTCTGATGCTGAAACACAATCTGGTAATGAACATGAACCTAGTGAAAATGTTAATGATGATGTTCATGATGATGCTCAACCTAGTAATGATAATGATGTAGAAGTTGAACCTGCTGTTGATCTTGATAACCCACAATGAAAGAATCAATGTTATGATAAGAGAGACTTTGTTGCTAGGAAACATGGTAAAGAAAGAGAACCATGGGTTCAGAAACCCATGCCTTTTCCTCCCAAACCATCCAATAAAAAGGATGATGAGGATTTTGAGCGCTTTGCTGAAATGATTGGACCTATCTTTTTACGTATGCGATTGACTAAGATGCTCAAAACTAATCCTTATTGTAAATATATGAAGGATATCATTACTAATAAAAGAAAGATACCGGAAGCTGAAATTTCCACCATGCTTGCTAATTATACTTTTAAGGGTGGAATACCAAAGAAACTTGGAGATCTAGGAGTACCTACTATACCATGCTCCATTAAAAGAAATTATGTTAAAACTGCTTTATGTGATCTTGGAGCCGGTGTTAGTGTTATGCCTCTTTCTTTATATGGTAGACTTGATTTGAATAAGTTGACACCTACTGAAATATCTTTGCAAATGGCTGATAAATCAACTGCTATACCTGTCGGTATTTGTGAGGATGTGCCTGTTGTGGTTGCAAACGTTACTATTTTAACGGGCTTTGTTATTCTTGATATTCCCGAGGACGATAGTATGTCTATTATTCTTGGAAGACCTTTTCTGAATACTGCAGGGGCTGTTATTGATTGCAACAAAGCCAATGTCACTTTTCATGTTAATGGTAATGAGCATACGGTACACTTTCCAAGGAAACAACCTCAAGTTCCTAGTATCAACTCTATTGTAAAAATTCCATCGATTATATTTGGAGGTTTTGAATTTCCTCTTCCTACTGTCAAGAAGAAATATGATATACTTATTATAGGGGATGTGCATATCACCGTTGAGGTAACTTAGTGTTATTTGAAATTTCTCCGGTTCCATGTTAATCGGAATGAGTTTATTAACAAGACCTGATCAACCTTGTTAGTGGATTCCTTTTGATGAGCATGAGACGGATGAAACTAGAAGCACAACCTTATGTACCCTCTTTATAATTTCTGTTATTTAGTGGAAATAAAGTAAAAATAGTATTTTTCTGTCTGTTTCCTGATTTATCCGTGCAATATAAAAAATAAAAGTCCTCAGAATGCCATGCCAATTTAATATGATTTTTTCGGGAATATTTGAGGATTTATAGTGCAAAAATCACCGTGGGGGGAGCTGCCACCTGGTCACGAGGGTGGAGGGCGCGCCCCCTGCCTCGTGGGCCCACGGTGGCCCTCCTCCACTTATTGCTGCACCCATCTTCTTCTTCTTCTTCCTCCCACAAACCCGAAAAACCAGCTCAAGCACGAGTTCTAGCTCTCTTTACTGTGATTTTCGATTTCCTTGCTCAAAGCACCTCTCGCAAAACTGCTTGGGGAGATTTTTCCTTGGTAAGTGACTCCTCCATTGGTCCAATTAGCTTTTGTACTAGTGCTTTATTCTTTGCAAATTTGTGCTGCATAGGTGACCATGTTCTTGAGCTTGCATGTCAAATTTATATGGTTCCAAGTAGTTCTAATGCTTGATATAGGATCTAGGCACTTGTAGGAGCAGTTGCTATTAGTTTTATTAAAGTTGGTTCACTTTCGTTTGAAGTTACTAAAAATACAGATTATTTCAAAAAATAATGAAGAGACTTTTGAGGGGCTCATCTAGCCGGGGATCGAAGGAAAAGCAAAATGAAGAAGCACGGAGGCCCAAATATAATTTACCTCGTACCACGGAGGTCCGGCCGTGTGAATGGCCTTCCGATGACTTCTTGAGAAGAGCCGTGATTTATGAGGATTTCTATTCATTGATTGATAATGCCGGCCTCACCGAATTCCTCCGCGACCAACGTCATCAGTATCTCTTAGTCACAAATACTTTTGTGCAAAACTTCTACTAAGGAATCACCTCCTTCAGTAGAGTTTCATTTATATGACGTTGTTAAGAAGATTCCATTAGCTAAATTCTGCAAGGTTTGCAACATATCCCCTGAGGGCACCTTAGATGAACCAACCCGTAAAGATGTGGAAGCATTTATTAACACCATCACGGTGGGAGAAACCAGGAAGGTTTCTGATGCAAGAATCACTAGCATACATTTTCCTGTTTTATGCTACTTTGCCATATTTGCAAGTCGTTGCTTGATTGGTCGTGGGAACTGTGGAAACCTTAGTGTTCCTGATATTATTATTTTGTTCCATGGTTTATACTGCGATAACACTGTTAGCATGGGCGGAATTATTGCTAGACGGTTAAGTATGAACCATACTAAGGGTCCCATCTTTGGAGGCATTTATGCTTCACGCGTCGCTGCACATTTTAACATAGCTATTAGGCTTCATGAGAAAGAAGAAAAAATGTTGCCTAGTGCTTATCTAGACTATAAGAGTATGCTAGCGCATGATTTTATTGTTAAAGGCAGGGATGGAGAGCTCAAATATAAATTATTCTTTCATAAACATCATCCTGAAACTATTACCTTGCCTGCTCCTTCTTTGTTTAATTTTGAAGGAACTTATCTCGTTACGTGGGCTGCCGTTCAAGCTTACCGGAATCCTGCACCAGCCCCGGAACCAGAACCACAAGATGAGCCTCCACGACAATCTGTTTATTCTTGGTATCTAGAGATGGCTGTCAGCCAGTGGCAGTCAGAGTCCTCTTCATCACAGTATGATCCCAACTATTCTTCGTCGCAGTACAACCCCAGCTACACCTACGGGTATCCGCCAGGCTATCCCTGGCCATGAACCCACTTAGGCCAAAAGCCTAAGCTTGGGGGAGTACGTATTTCTCACTGACATTACATTTATGTTCACACACACTCATTGCTAGATGTCGGTGCTCATACTCTTTCACTGTAATATCCATGCTAGTTTATTTTCTTTTTCCTTCTTTCTTCTTGTGTGTTTGTTAAATCTTAAGAAAAACAAAAAAAATTAGTAATAGCTTCTAGATAGTTTACTTTTCTTGTTGTAGTAGTAGTAATAAAAAAGAAAACCCAAAAACATTCCCCGTTCTTCTTTTGCTTGTTGGGAGCTTTCCCGTGTAAATAGTTTTATTTCTTTTCTTTTCTTTGGGAGTCGATAGGAGAAGACCATGATTAAATTGTTGAAGTGGCTCTTATATGCATTATTGTTGATTTAACCAAGAGCCCATATTGCCTTGTCTTCTCCTGTTTATTGAATGCTCGCATATTCCAGCTTAGTCCAATGCACGTGCACTTTTATTATTATTCACATCGTTCGGTCGTGCAAGTGAAAGGCAATTATGATGATATATGATGGACTGACTGAGATGAGAAAATCTGGTATGAACTCGACCTCTTTTGTTTTTGTAAATATGATGAGTTCATCGTTCCTGATTCAGCTTGTTATGAATAAACATGTTTGCAATGACAATTAGAGATCATAGTTACTTGTGCCATGCTTGATTAGCTATGAGTTATAATGGTTTACCTTGCGTGCCAACATGCTATTGAGATGGCTATGATGTGGTATGATGGGGTGGTATCCTCCTTTGAATTATTTAAGTGACTTGACTTGGCACATGCTCACGCATGTAGTTGAAACAAATCAACATAGCCTTCACGATATTTATGTTCATGGTGGATTATATCCTACTCATGCTTGCATCCAATGTTTATTAATTTTAATGCATGTAGATGGCTGTTGTCGCTCTCTAGTTGGTCGCTTCCCAGTCTTTTGCTAGCCTTCACCTGTACTAAGCAGGAATACTACTTGTGCATCCAATCCTTTAAACCCCAAAGTTATTCCAGATGAGTCCACTATGCCTTCCTATATGCGGTATCTACCTGCCATTCCAAGTAAATTTGTATGTGCCAAACTCTAAACCTTCAAATAAACATTTTGTTTTGTATGTTCGAATAGCTCATGTATCAACTATGGCTGTCCTTATCTTCCATGTTAGGCGGGTTATTCTCAAGAGGAGTGGACTCCTCTCCTCACTCACGAGAAAATGGCTGGTCACCGGGATGCCCAGTCCCATGCTTTACGCAAACTAAATCAAAATTAATTGCAAACAAAACTCCCTCTGGGACCTGTTGCTAGTTGGAGACACTCGTTGTTTCGAGCAAGTCATGGATTGATGCTTGTTGGTGGAGGGGGAGTATAAACTTTAATGTGTGTGACATGGAAGATATCGCCATCTCTTAGTTGCTACATTGACAATGAAAGTATACCGCTCAAAATATTATTTATCTCTATTTCAAAACCGAGCTCTGGCACCTCTACAAATCCCTGCTTCCCTCTGCGAAGGGCCTATCTATTTACTTTTATGTTGAGTCATCACCCTCTTATTAAAAGCACTAGCGGGAGAGCACAACTGTCATTTGCAATCATTACTGTTAATCTATATTGGGTATGACTATGATTGGATCTCTTTTACCATGAATTACAATGTCTAGTCAGTCCTTGATCTTTAAAGATGCTCTGCATTTATGTTTTGTGGTCTCAGAAAGGGCTAGCGAGATACCATCTTGTTATATCATATTATGATTGTTTTGAGAAAGTGTTGTCATCCGAGATTTATTATTATGGCTCGCTAGTTGATTATGCTATTGATATGAGTAATTATGAGACCTAAGAATTATTGCAAATGTGGTTAGTTATGATCTTTGCTGAAAACTTGAATGCTGGCTTGATATATTTACAACAACAAGAGCAAACAGAGTTTGTAAAAGTTTTTCTTTTTCTCTTTCAGTTTGTCAACTGAATTGCTTGAGGACAAGCAATGGTTTAAGCTTGGGGGAGTTGATACGTCTCCGTCGTATCTAGTTTTCCAAACACTTTTGTCCTTGTTTTGGACTCTAACTTGCATGATTTGAATGGAACTAACCTGGACTGACGCTGTTTTCAGCAGAATTGCCATGATGTTGTTTTAGTGGAGAAAACAAAAGTTCTCGGAATGACCTGAAACTCCACGGAATATCTTATAAATAATAATAATAAATCCTCACCAAAGATGAAGACCAGGGGGCCCACACCCTGTCCACGAGGGTGGGGGCGCCCCCCCAGGGCGCACCCCCCAACCTCGTGGGCCCCCTGGAGACTTCCTGACGCCAACTCCAACTCTATATATTTGCTTTCGGGGAGAAAAAATAGAGAGGAAGAAATCATCACGTTTTACGGTACGGAGCCGCCGCCAAGCCCTAAAACTCTCGGGAGGGCTGATCTGGAGTCTGTTCGGGGCTTTGGAGAGGGGGATTTGTCGCCGTCATCATCATCAACCATCCTCCATCACTAATTTCATGATGCTCACCGCCGTGCGTGAGTAATTCCATCGTAGGCTTGCTGGACGGTGATGGGTTGGATGAGATCTATCATGTAATCGAGTTAGTTTTTTAGGGTTTGATCCCTAGTATCCACTATGTTCTAAGATTGATGTTGCTATGACTTTGGTATGCTTAATGCTTGTCACTAGGGCCCGAGTGCCATGATTTCAGATCTGAACTTATTATGTTTCCATGAATATATGTGTGTTCTTGATCCTATCTTGCAAGTCTATAGTCACCTACTATGTGTTATGATCTGGCAACCCCGAAGTGACAATAATCGGGACCACTCCCGGTGATGACTATAGTTTGAGGAGTTCATGTATTCACTATGTGCTAATGCTTTGTTCCGGTTCTCTATTAAAAGGAGGCCTTAATATCCCTTAGTTTCCATTAGGACCCGCTGCCACGGAGGGTAGGACAAAAGATGTCATGCAAGTTCTTTTCATAAGCACGTATGACTATATTCGAATACATGCCTACATTACATTGATGAATTGGAGCTAGTTCTGTGTCACCCTAAGTTATGACTGTTACATGATGAACCGCATCCGGCATAATTATCCATCATCGATCCGATGCCTACGAGCTTTCCATATACTGGTTTACGCTTATTTACTTTCCCATTGCTATTGTTACCATCATTACAAAATACCAAAAATATTACTTTTGCTTCCTTTTACTTTTGCTACTGTTACCACCACTATCATATTACTTTGCTACTAAACACTTTGCTGCAGATACTAAGTTTCCAGGTGTGGTTGAATTGACAACTCAGCTGCTAATACTTGAGAATATTCTTTGGCTCCCCTTGTGTCGAATCAATAAATTTGGGTTGAATACTCTACCCTCGAAAACTGTTGCGATCCCCTATACTTGTGGGTTATCAACCATCCCGTCGAGCAAATCTACAATGATATCCAAACCGGGAGAATCACTCGCTCTAAAACTCGTTTAGCTAATTTTTGTGAACATTATTAATTCATCTCTAGCATTGAACCTATGAAGGTTGAAGAAGCTTTGGAAGATCCGGATTGGATAAACGCCATGCATGAAGAGCTACACGACTTTGAGAGAAACCAAGTGTGGACACTGGTCGAGAAGCCTGACAACAACCACAACATCATTGGTACCAAATGGGTGTTTCGCAATAAGGAAGATGAAGATGGTCAAGTCATCCGCAACAAAGCACGTTTAGTCGCCCAAGGCTACACTCAAGTCGAAGGTATGGACTATGGTGAGACATATGCTCTCGTTGCTAGACCTGAGTCCATTCGCATCTTACTTGCTTATGCTAATCACCATGATATCACCTTGTACCAAATGGATATTAAAAGTGCTTTTCTAAATGGTGAATTTAAGGAGGAAGTTTATGTTAAACAACCTCCCAGCTTTGTCAATCCTAAGAAACCAAATCATGTTTACAAACTTCACAAAGCTCTTTATGGTCTTAAACAAGCTCCTAGAGCATGGTATAAATGCTTGACCAAGTTCCTTATTGAAAAAGGCTTTGAAATTGGAAAAATAGATTCTACTCTTTTTACAAAAGGGGTTAATGGAGAACTATTTGTGTGCTAAATTTATGTTGATGATATTATATTTGGTTCGACTAACCCTCATTTTAGTGAGAGGTTTGGAAAGCTAATGTCGGAGAAGTTTGAGATGTCTATGATGAGTGAACTCAAATTCTTTCTTGGTTTGCAAATCAAGCAAACTAAGGTAGGTACCTTTGTTTCTCAAACAAAGTACACCAAGGACTTATTCAAGAAGTTCAATATGCAAGAATGCAAAGGTATGAATACACCCATGCCTAGTAGTGGACATCTTGACTTGACTAAGGACGGTGAACCGGTTGATCAAAAAGTTTACCGCTCTATGATTGGTTCATTGTTATATCTATGTGCCTCCCCTCCCGATATTATGCTAAGTGTGTGCATGTGTGCCCGATATCAAGCGGCCCCTAAAGAGTGTCATCTTAAGGCCGTGAAAAGGATAGTAAGATACTTAATACACACACCAAATTTTGGCATTTGGTATCCTAAGAGGTCTTCTTTCGATCTTGTCGGCTACTCCGATTCGGACTATGCCGGAGACAAGGTTGATAAAAAGTCCACTTCGGGTACTTGTCAATTTCTTGGTAGATCTCTTGTGTCTTGGTCCTCCAAGAAACAAAACTCGGTATCCTTATCCACGCAGAAGCGGAATACATTGCCGCTGGTTCATGTTGTGCTCAATTACTTTGGATGACCCAATTTCCTAAAGACTATGGGATATATGTGAAACATGTTCCATTGCTTTGTGACAATGAAAGTTCTATCAAGATTTCTCACAATCCCGTGCAACATTCTCGAACTAAGCACATTGAAGTTCTTCATCACTTCATTCGAGATCACGTTGCTAAAGGTGACATTGATCTTAAGCATATTCGTACCGATAAGCAATTGGCGAATATATTCACCAAACCGCTTGATGAGAAAGTCTTTTGCCGTTTGAGAGGAGAATTGAACATCATTGATGCTTCAAACTTGGAGTAGGGACTCCATTTGGATACATGCAAGGCATGAGCCCCTGACTAATCCTTGATATTTCTTTCATGTTGCTATTTGTCTTGGATATATTTGCACCCTTGCATGCTATCTAACCCTTGTAGGTACTTGGATGAATCTAAATCTATGAGATTGCAACCCACTCACATCTTGAGCAATTTCTACATCACCAAGTCTCTACACAATGGTGGTTGAAGACAAGGAAGCACGAAACCCTTCAAACATATCATTTGACAAATTCTATATTAAGTTATGATTGTCATTTTGGATACACAAGTGCTCTTCCTTGCAAGACTAACCCATGTAGGTAGATGAACTCAAATTCCAAGTGGTGCTCCCAACTCTTGATGAGCTACATCAACCTTGAGCAACACATACAAGTTCAACTACATGATCAAGATCAACACCACCACCCAAGGTATGTTATTCCATCTTAGAGAAGCTTTACTCCAAGTCATGGGTCAAAGCAACTCAACAAGATGTGAATACATCAAGATGCTTAAACGAAAAATGGTAACCCCATTTTGGGCCTAAATGATGAGTATGACCTATGATCAAGTGCCCTCACTTGACTCCTAAGTCAATATACTCTAACATAGGTGACTTTGTCGCCGACCAATTCTAGATGAAGTTCTCTTGTGTTTCTCCGTGCTCTTACATTTGTCTCATGCATATTTGTTTCCCCTTTCAAATAAAACTTCATCTAGATTTCTTTTCTGTTCTGCATTCCCTGCATCCAATTCATTGCAAATCTTTCAGCTAATTCCTTGCAAATCCTTGTGATATCTTACTTGCCTAGTGAGCTGAGGTGACAAGTGTTTTCACTATGGAGAACTCGGTCACACCGATTTGTTTCTTTCGGTCCAACCGAATCCTTTCGGTGCAACCGAAGCACACAACTCGGAGCTACCGATTTCACTGCAGAAAAGACAACTTGCCACTTGTTCCTGCATTCTTTTTGCTCCAGCTCCACTCAATGATTCTTGTCCTCTACCAGCATCACATTCGACTTGCTGCTTTGTTCTATGAATCAAGGACCAAACCCATTTGTAACAAAATCCAGAAGAGCCCTTCTTGGAAATTGATGTCAAAGGGGGAGAGAGAGATCACATCAAAGCTTAATCATTTCTATAGGGGGAGAGAATACTCAGGGGGAGAGTGTAAGAAACCCCAGATGCTTGGTGTTCAAGAGGAGAGAAGTCAAATGTCTTTAAGAGGGGGAAAGACATGTTCATATTTGATTGTTTGCATTAGCTCTGTTTCTTTTCTTTGCTCTAATTTTCTGTTCCCTATCTTCTCCCAGTATCCCATGTCTATATCCAAGGGAAGGAAATCCTTGAATTCATTGCATATCTTTACCTTTGGGGACATGTCTATATCCAATAGAGTACTCGGTACTCACTCTCTACATGTCATCCCAGTCTTGGTACTCTTATGGTTTCTTTTGTTTGCTCTGGCTAGTAGATGTATCTGTGTTATCTAACCTTGTTTACTCAGGTTCATTCCTTCCTAAGTCAACTCAAGACCACAAGGGAAGTATATGCATCACAGTCATGTGCATGAGGATTTCTTGCTGATGTACATACTGTTTGCAAGAAGGACTCATGAGCATGAAGGTACATTTCCTATACTCACATCATTTGCTCTGATGCATATAGCCAATATACATGTAACACATTGCTTACTCTGTCATGCTTATGCATTCACATGCTCCTATGTTCCATATTTACATGATTGCACACATGTAGGGGGAGCCTATGCATGTTACATGTCTTTCCAAAGCTTTACTTGTTATTCTCTATATCCTTATCTAAAGCTTTGATGTATGTTGTCATCAATTACCAAAAAGGGGGAGATTGAAAGCACAAGTGCTCCCTGGGTGGTTTTGGTAATTAATGTCAACATATCTCTTATTGGACTAATGCTTCTACCTAGAATGTTTCAGATAAGTTCGACAATGGAGTGACATGGACTAGAGGATGTGGAACCCCTTCAAAATGCCGAGGACAAAGGATTGGCTCAAGCTCAAAGATCAGGACTCTACATTTTCTATTTCAGTGATTGTCGGTGTCAAAACCGGCGGATCTCGGGTAGGGGGTCCCGAACTGTGCGTCTAGGCGGATGGTAACAGGAGACAAGGGACACGATGTTTTTACCCAGGTTCGGGCCCTCTCGATGGAGGTAATACCCTACTCCTGCTTGATCAATATTGATGATATGGGTAGTACAAGATTAGATCTACCACGAGATCAGAGAGGCTAAACCCTAGAAGCTAGCCTATGGTATTATTGTTGTTCGTCCTACGGACTAAAACCCTCCGGTTTATATAGACACCGGAGAGGGCTAGGGTTACACAGAGTCGGTTACAATGGGAGGAGATCTACATATCTGTATCGCCAAGCTTGCCTTCCACGCCAAGGAAAGTCCCATCCGGACATGGGACGAAGTCTTCAATCTTGTATCATCATAGTCTAGGAGTCCGGCCAACGGTGATAGTCCGGCTATCTGGACACCCCTAATCCAGGACTCCCTCAGTAGCTCCTGAACCAGGCTTCAATGACGACGAGTCCGGCGCGCATATTGTCTTCGGCATTGCAAGGCGGGTTCCTCCTCCGAATATTTCATAGAAGATTTTGAACACAAGGATAGTGTCCGGCTCTGCAAAAAAAGTTCCACATACTACCGTAGAGAGAATAACTTTTGCACAGATCTGCTGACGTATTCCGCGGCGTGACATCACACCATGGCCAGGCCTTTATACGAATCGTTTTTACTGTTCGACCTTAGCGCGTTTAGCAAGGAGGTTTCCTTGGCACGTCTTATCAAAGCGGAGATCGTGCCCCCTTATTCCGGGATTCTCATCATTACGGACGTGGGTAACCCAACCGCGCCATTGATTATGGCGCTTGGGAGATAAGCGAGTTTTACAAGGCTGGCGGGGGACGCATAGCTTCGTCCGTCCATATAAGGGGATAAGGATCCACCTTTTCACCTACGCCTTCTTCCTCCTTTGCCCATCCATTTCCGCGCACTCGAGCTCCAGCGCCCAAGTCCGCACATCCCACCTCAACCTTCTCCAACTATGTCCCGAGCGGGAGGTAAGTGGATGGCCTCCTCCGTCACGGAGGGGCACATCAAAAAGCTTTGGAAGGCCGGATACTTGTCCAGCGACATCGCGCACCGGCTACCCGACGAGGGGCAGCTCATTCCCACCCACAGGCCCCATGAGAAGGTGGTGTTCCTCACCCACTTCCTCCGCGGACTAGATTTTCTACTTCACCCATTTGTCCGGGGGCTCATGTTCTACTACGGCCTGGATTTCCACGATCTGGCCCCGAACTTCATCCTCAACATCTCGGCGTGTATTGTCGTGTGCGAGGCCTTCCTCTGCATCCAGCCCCACTTTGGCTTATGGCTTAAGATCTTCAATGTCAAGCCAAAGGTAGTGGGCGGCCCCCAAGCGGAGTGCGGAGGCGCCATGGTTGGCAAGATGGCCAAAGTCCTATGGCTCGAGGGCTCCTTTATGGAGAACATAAAGGGGTGGCAATCGGGGTGGTTCTACATCACCGAGCCGCGCGACTCTCAATGGGCGGCGGCCCCCGAATTCCGATCTGGCTTCCCCACACGGCTCACATCATGGAAAGAGACGGGCTGACGTGGGGATTGGACGAGCTGTCCGGACTCCAAACCTGCGTCCAAACACAGTGGACAAGAATCTCAGGATTGTCAATGTAATCCAGGTGATGCTCATCCGCCGGATTCTCCCATGCCAACAACGGGCCTTCAAATTGTGGGAGTTCGATCCGCACAAGACCCAACTCTGAAAAGGCTCTTGACACTACGTGCGAAGATGCTTGGAAGGTGTTGTTCAAGGCGCCGAGGCTCCCACATCCGCTCATCAAGATCGCGATTCAGCTCGCAGCGTCAAGCCAGCGAGGTAAGTTATTTTACCCTTTATGGGACTCTTTTTCATAGTTTGACTATATCGGGATCTAAAACTCCCTAACCTTTGACAGGACTGGCTGAAGACGTCCGGACAGATTAACTGTCCGACCCCCTTGCCAGAAGACCCAGCGGACGCCCGATTGACGGGGCTGCTGGCTCCGGCACCTCACGTGGTGCCGGAGAAGAAGGCCACGTGGACTCGAAGGAGTGCCCGACGCCAGGTGTTGTCGGACTCATCGTCCGATGACTCCGAGGCGGAATCCTCCTCTGAGGATGAGGAGGAGGAGAAAGAAGCCTCTCCCCCAGCGGGGGGAGAGAAGAAAAGGAAGGCCGCCCCGACTGGGGAGGCCGGAGGGTCCAAGAAAGGAAGGAACCTTCCTCCGGACTTCTCCACCAACGCCGACAACGACGAGGAGGAGTGGCCACCAAAGGCCAAGCCCCTGGCGAGATCATAAGTGTCCGGACTCCGGAATAGTTCATGACGTTTTATTTGTCGCATAGTGTCTTCTAACGCAGAATATGACCATGTAGCCCGCCCAAGGACGAGCTTGCCACTTCGTCGAGCGGCTCCCTGGGCTCGTCAGACGTGAATAGTACTTCACTTCCGACCGCCTCCTCTCCTCGTGTCACCGACGACACTGCGGTGGAGTCCCAAAAGGGGCCCAGCCAGGAGGAGGTGGTCCTGGAGGCGCCGAAGGCGACCTCCGGACTCGGCGCGAGGGGAGAGACCCCAGAGGGCTCTAAGTCGGCCCTGTGCGGACTCCGTCTCGAACCTTGGTGGTTCGAAGTCCGCAAGCGGCCCCTTCGTAAGAAGGGTAAGACTACGACGCGGTGACCTCCGTCCATCCGGAGGCACGGATAGCTTGCTGGAGGCGCTTCAAAGCGCTCCATCGATGAGGAGCACCGCCTTGTTATGAGTGTGGTGATCCAGAAAGTTCGATCCGCCAAGAGCGGGCTGATGAAGCCTGTACCAGCCTTCTAACAAGGCTTTGAGGTAAGTTTAGAATATGTAAAAATATTACGCATAGACAGTAGCCCCGATGCTTAGTTCGTGTTCGGAAAGAAAAGGCGGACTAAGGATCTAAAATATATACGCAGGAGTCTAACATAAGTATGTCAATATGGGAATGCAGGCTGCGCTGCTGACCTCTGCCAGACCTTGTTGCGGAGGTCAATGCATTGAAGCAGAGCCTCGGCGGTCGAGAACGAGCTCGGCCTTGCCAAGAAGCAGCTCGAGGACAAGGAAGGTAAGTAATACCTTATTAAAGAAATACCTTATAGAAAGGATTTGGTTGCAAAAATGACAGGAGTAATGTGGGAATTGTAGGGGCCATGAACGAGGTGGCGACCCTGAAGGAAGCGGTGTCCGCGGCCGAAAGCAAAGCGGCCATGGAGCGCACCGAGCGAGAGAAGCAGGAGGCGCGGGTGGCGGAGGTGCGGCAAGAGCTCCAGGCTCTCGTGGAAAAACACGAGAGTTTGGAGCACGACTCGAATACTCGAGAGTCCGAGCTCGCCTCGGCTCTTGAGAGTGCCAAAGCAGCTAAGGCCGAAGCCCAAAAATCCCTCCAAGAGATTGAATCATTAAAGAAGATAGCGGAGGGTAAGGCATTCTTTATGCAAAGCAAGCATGTGAAAGTGAATTACCTATTACTTACCTGAATTCGGAGTTCTCCAGGAGCATTCGCAGATCTGCCCCGTAGTGTGTCTGATGCTGCCGCGTTCTACCGCGCCAAGGAGGGAGCTCGGCGGAGAAGGTGTTCGGTCTCGGTAGATTTGAGGCCGAACGTCCGGTGCCCCTGAGCGACCAGCTGAAGCAGCTGGTCGAGCTCCACAAGGTTGCCGAACAGGCCATGAAGGGCCTCATAGTTCGGCTGTGGCCATTGGAAGCCATGCCTAGGAGCTGCTTCGGGCTAGTGCAGCGGCTGGTGGACGCCTGTCCATGGATTGAAGTCATCAAGCGCTCCGTCTGCATTGAAGGTGCCCGTCGGGCCCTTGCCCGTGCTAAAGTGCACTGGGGCAAGCTGGATGCGGAGAAGCTTGTGACAGACGGGCCACCGAAGGGCAAGGAGCATCGCAAGCCGAAATGTACTATGAGGGCGTCCTGAAGGGTGCCCGCCGTATAGCGGGTGAATGCTCCAAAGATGTAATTTTTGAATAGACTCGCATTTGTTATCTTGTACGCTGAAAACTTGTTCATATGCGCTAAGCAACGCTTGTGAATTTAAAATATTACCTTCAGGCGGCCGTTTATCAAATTTGAGAGATGGCAAGTCATTGGCTTCAGCCCCATGCCACAGTCTTTGGGGTGTTGGGATAAACTTGAGCGCTCTTGTTCCCATTCTTGGGTCCTTGAGGAGGCGCTCAACGCAACGAACAAGGCAACCGGACTTATAGTGCTTGAACACTCTCACTTAGCCATAGAATTCTATAATTTTAAATTTCGGCGAAGCCCCTAGTATTCGGAAGACCGAGTTCGGGGCGCTATCCACGCCTTGGCCGGACAATGCCGCCTCCTTGCTCTAAGCGGCATAAGTCTTTAGGGACCCGAAAAAACCTCTCGAATAGCGACCGACTCTCGCCCTATCATGACGGTCAGTTTTAGCTTTCTCCACTGAGGTGCTCAACCCAGCTCAACCGGGGCACAATCGCAGTGGTTCTCCCCAGCGCTACCTTAGCCGATATAACGGAACGAAGGTACCAAAACATGGGAGCAGGCAAACCCAACTATTGACCCAAGACATGATTGAGTCGATGCATATAATGCTATAAGTTCGGGTGCCGCACTTGTGGAAGTGTTCGGACTTATCACACCATACTTTTGGGGTACTTAAGCCCTGGTGTATTGGCCGTACCAAAGAAAGCGGGTGCAACATGACATGAAATGAACATATATATATAGATAAAGAAAGGAGTGCAATAATAGGCAAAAGCTATGTATTGTTTATTCAAAAGGTACTGCAATGGAAGCGAACAATACAAATAGTGCGATAAGCAAGGGATGGGACTATTTAACATGTCCCCCTCCAGGGGTAAGCTGCGGGATGGTATGTAAAACAAGTATAATGCTCGTAGTAGAGACCACCTGGACACTCGACGTAGCTTTCTGCTTCCCTGGCCGTTGCATCGTGAGTTCAGCAATTCTAGTGCCGGACAAGACTTCTGGAAAACGGAGTCCTGAAAGTAAGAAAAAAAAGGAAGAAAGAAAAAGAATGACACAACCGGGAGCCCCTGGTGCGGTTGAGCCGCATTCTGGGCGTGCCGTGGTCGTGCCCCTCCCCATTATGCAGGTGGTATCTCCAGAGCGTAGTTATGTACGCGTAGTACTGGCTTCGCAGTTTTGCGAGGGCTGGGGTTGGGGCCGCATTGCTACGCGTGCTCGGATCGTGCCAGGCGGTCTTGTTGTAGGTTACTCTGGGCGCGCTTGACGGTGGCCGGACGTTTAATAGCCGGGCTCGAGAATTGTTGTGAGAGGCTGCTTTGCACCTCCGCCGCGAGGGCCGCCGTGTGCTCCTCCGTTCGGAGAGAGCGTTCGGTGTTTCCATTGACCGTGATTACTCCTCGAGGGCCTGGCATCTTGAGCTTGAGGTATGCGTAGTGCGGCACCGCATTGAACTTTGCGGAACGGGACTGTGTCGAAGATTAACTCTTCGCTTTGGAAGTTATCCGGGGATCCGGAGACCACTTCGAGTGTAACTGAGCCTATACAATTGGCCTCTACACCTGGTATTACGACTTTAAAGGTCGTCTTTGTGGGTTTAATCCTTGAGGGGTCTATGCCCATTTTGCGCACTGTATCTTGATAAAGCAGGTTCAGGCTGCTACCGCCGTCCATCAGGACTCTAGTGAGGTGAAATCCGTCGATGATTGGGTCAAGAACCAATGTGGCGAATCCGCCGTGACGGATGCTAGTGGGGTGGTCCCTTCGATCAAAGGTGATCGGGCAGGAGGACCATGGGTTGAACTTCGGGGCGACTGGCTCCATCGCATATACGTCCCTTAGTGCATGCTTCCGGTCCCTTTTGGGTATGTGGGTTGCGTATATCATGTTCACCGTCCGGACTTGTGGGGGGAAGCCCTTCTGTCCTCTATTGTTCGGCGGCCGGGGCTCCTCCTTGTCATCGCTATGAAGCCCTTCTGTCCTCTATTGTTCGGCGGCCGGGGCTCCTCCTCGTCATCGTCATCCAGGACTCCCTCAGTGATCCAAGATCACATTGAGTCCATAGGAAAGCCAATACTATTAAGAGGGGATGAGGTGTTGCTTAATGGCTTGCTTGCTCAAAGTGCTTAGTGATATGCTCCAAAGCCCTCAACCACTCTCTCACATCCACATATGTCCCAAACCAATAGTCAAACTCGGCCCCACTGAAACTTTCTATCCGGCGCCACCGAGTTCAGTTGACATAGCCACTGCGAGAAACCCTAGTCAATTCGGTCTCACCGAGATGGGCTTGCAAACTCTCTGTTTCCTATTGCAATAATTTTGGTCCCACCGAGGTATGCAATCGGTTCCATCGAGTTTGCTTGGCCAACTCTCCATTTTGCTTATTACCCAAATCGGTCCCACCGAGTTTGTGTAATCAGTCAAACCGAGATGAGGTATTACCCTAACCCTAGCACATGGTCCCACCGAGTTGATTATATCGGTCCCTCTGAAATGCCTAACGGTCACATTATGAACTAAATTGGTCTGACCGAGTTCTCTGATTCGGTCCCATCGAGTTTGGTGATTGTGTGTAATGGTTAGATTTTGTGTGGAGGCTATATATACCCCTCCACCAACTCTTCATTCATGGAGAGAGCCATCAGAACATGCCTACACTTCCAACATACATTTTCTGAGAGAGAATCACCTACACTTGTGTTGAGGTCAAGATATTCCATTCCAACCACATAATCCTGATCTCTAGCCTTCACCAAGTTGCTTTCCACTCAAATCTTCTTTCCACCAAATCCAAATCCTGTGAGAGAGAGTTGAGTGTTGGGGATACTATCATTTGAAGCACAAGAGCAAGGAGTTCATCATCAACACACCATTTGTTACCTCTTGGAGAGTGGTGTCTCCTAGATTGGCTAGGTGTCACTTGGGAGCCTCCGTCAAGATTGTGGAGTTGAACCAAGGAGTTTGTAAGGGAAAGGAGATCGCCTACTTCATGAAGATCTACCATGGTGAGGCAAGTCCTTCATGGGCGATGGCCATGGTGGGATAGACAAGGTTGCTACTTCGTGGACCCTTCGTGGGTGGAGCCCTCCATGGACTCGCGCAACCGTTACCCTTTGTGGGTTGAAGTATCCATCAACGTGGATGTACGATAGCACCACCTATGGGAACCACGGATAAAAAATCTCCGTGTCTCCAAATTGCGTTTGCACACTCCAATCCCTCCACTTTACATTCTTGCAACTTGCATGCTTTACTTTCCGCTGCTCATATAGTCTTATCGTGCTTGCTTGATATGTATTGTGAATGTTTAAACTTGTGCCAAAACTCCACATAAACTTAAGGAAATTAAAAACTGCAACTTTTCTTGATTAGAGTCTATTCACCCCCTGTAACATCCCAAATTTTCAATTTGGAATGTTATACATAGGTCATTCTTGCATATCATATTTTATTTCATTTTCATTCTGCAATCCTCAAAATCCTAAGCAACTCAAGTACCCTCGAAGAGAGTTGTGGGATTTCCCGGTTTTCATATTTGATTTTTATCAAATAATGAAACGAGGATTTTTTTTCTTTTAATTACTTTTTTCTCCAAAAAATATTTCATATTAGAATAAATGAGAGGAGATAATATGACTTCTCCAAAATAATTGAAATATTGGAGGAAAAATATTAAAATCATTTATTTGAATTTATTTGGATTTTATTTGCATTAGAAAAATTGCACGTTTTCAAAATTTCCTTTTTAGGGCCAAGAAAATGTTCATCTTGTTCTAAATATTTTATTTAGACGGTGAAAATTTATTTTTGGCATTTTTAGATTTTTATTTTATTTTATAGGATTTTTTTTGTGTTCGGCGAAATTGTTTAAAAAAAACTTCCAGCCAACTAGGCCGAAACCTAGCCGGGCCGGCCCATCTCCTGCCGCCGCCGTCTCCCGCGCGGAGACCGCACCGCCGACACGAAGGAGTCCGAGCCAGAGTCCACTGCCGCCCCGCCTTGGCCCCTCCTCCAAGCCAAGCCCCCCGTTATATACTCCGACCCCGAGCCCGCCACCACCACCCACCACCGCCGCCAGAGTCAGCCCAGCCCGCGCCGCCTACGCGTCGCGCCAGAAGCCGCCCGATGCCGCCCGATCCCGCCTCGCCGGAGCCACCTCGCCGGAGGTACCACGCCGATCCGTCGCCGCCGTTTTTTTTAAACCATTCGTTTTTTTTAGAAACCCTAGTTCATTTTTTAGATCGATTTGCCAGTTTTTTCCGGTTCTTCTATTTAGCGGACGTTCGTCCGTATGTCCGTTTAAACGAACGGTTTTCGCCTGTTAGTTACAGCTAACGAACGCTCGTTCGTTAGTCTGTTAGTCAGTTACCTTTTATCGGATTTTTCCGCGATTATTCTCGATCGCGATTTCTGATCCGTTTTTCGTTTCAATTTATCTTTTCGCTCGTTTGTCGGAATCAGGCGATTCAAGCGCCTAGATCTTCGTCTCGAGACCCTCTTTCCATTTAATCAACTTAAACAAGATGTTGATACTATAAAATTTGACTTGAGTTCAGATTAGTAAACGGATCTTGTTTCTTTCGCCGTTTGACTTTTGTTGCTCCGTTTGATTTGATTCTTTTTGCAAACCGGAGTTCTTAAGTTGAAATTTCTGGTCAACCTCTCTTATTTGAGTTTTTCCCATGCATCTTTGCTTGATTGCTTATGTATGCTATTGTTTGCTTGCAATAGAATTCCCAGAGTGCGAAGCGTGCTACTACGAGTCCCTGGGTTTCGCGGATCGTCAGCAAGGCAAGTAACACATTGATCATACTCTTTTCATACCCAGTTTTTATACATTAGTTTCACCCCTCAAACATTGCATGATTAGGATGTCATTAACTTGTGGGTTGGGAAGTAGTTATTGAGGTAGAACCTATTGCCTTGTTATATTCAAACCCTTGGGAGTTACTACTACGTGTCTCTTATATTGCTATGCTATGCTCGTAGACGTGGTTTGGGTGAGTGAAATCCATGACAGATGTGAGATTGTTAATTAATGGTTCAACTTAAGGTGGCAACTTAAATTAACATCTGGGTGGATTGAGGCACCTGGAGTACCCAGTGTTGCCTGTATTTTTGGAAATCCCGGAGTACCGGTGTGATCTTCCTATGGACCACCACCCAGGCTCAATGGGAACTGAGATGATTCATGCTAGAAACTTCCGTCTGCAGCCACAAGCTATTATGGGCTCTAGCATAGTTGAGTAAGTTACGTGAAGCTCTTGAAGAGGTAGATCAGCAGGTAGTGGGTTTGTAGGTTTGGTATGGTCTACCCGGAGTAGAGAGTTAATGTTTCTGAAAGACTGTGTCTCGGTCATCCGTTTCTCAAACACCATGTAGTGTGAGAAATCCAACAGAGGCGATCGAGTCTTGTGGCGAAAAGTGCGCAAACCTCTGCAGAGTGTACAATCTAATCATAGTTAGCCGTGTCCCCGGTTATGGACAATCTTGAGTATCTAATACTTGGAGTATCTTAAGTATCTCATCACTCTTAATTAATATTGTTGGGTTGTTAATTACTTTAATTGGGATTGAGTTGGAGGTACCTTCTCAATGTTGTTCAACCACCATGATAGTTAAATTAAAATATATTCCTTTGTGGTAGGGAAAAATTGGCTTTTCGCAAAAACTATAACCATACAGCTTTCCACCAGCCAAATATGCATGTAGTGATAGCATTATTCCGTACTTGCTCTACTGTGTTATATTGCCAGCATATTCCATGAGCTGACCCGTTTTCGGGCTGCAACGTATTATGTTGCAGACTTTTCAGAAGAGGAGTAAGGTTCGTTAGGTCGTTGTCGTGCAGCTCAGCTATGCCGTTGGAGTTGATGGACTCACTTTATCTTCCAAGCCTTTCGCTGTTATCGTATTAGATGGCCTTTAGCCATATTTATTGTAATAAGTTCTCTTTTGAGACATTCGATGTAATAAGTGTTTGATTGCTACTCTGTTATATATCCTTCGAGTACTATGTGTCAGCATTACCGATCCAGGGATGATACTGAAGCACAGAGACTTGACCGTTTGAGGTCGGGTCGCTACAAGATGGTGCGACCAGATACCCCTAACCATTGGCACACATGTTTTTCCGTCCGACCTAATTATCTTGGAGTCACAAGGATTGGGTGTGATATTAGGCATGGACTGGATGTCTAAGTATGGAGGAAGTATTGACTGTGCTAGCAGATCGATTTATCTCACCACCCCGGAGGGAAAAAGGATTAAGTATGTATCTAGGCATGTGCCTAGGAGGAGCCAAGTGAATACCCTCATGGGAGTTGTTCAGGAGGAAGTGCCTGTAGTGAAGGATTACCCGGATGTTTTTCTAGAGGAGTTACCAGGCATGCCACCGGATAGAGACATTGAGTTTTTGATAGAACTATTGCCAGGTACAGGGCCAATATCCAAGAGACCCTATTGGATGCCTGCAAATGATCTGGAGGAGATTAAGAAACAGATCAAGGAGTTATTGGAGAAAGGTTACATTTGAAGGAGTTCATCACCTTGGGGAGCCCCAGTGCTTTTGGTTGAGAAGAAGGATAAGTCCCTAAGAATGGTTGTTGATTATCGGGCCTTGAATGAAGTGAAGATTAAGAACAAGTACCCGCTGCCGATGATCAATGATCTGTTTGATCAGTTGCAAGGAGCTAAGGTGTTTTCAAAGATCGATTTACGATCAGGGTACCATCAGTTAAAAATTCGAGAGAAGGATATACCAAAGACAGCGTTCACCACGCGGTATGGATTGTATGAATATACTGTCATGTCGTTTGGATTGACTAACGCCCCTTCTTATTTCATGAGCATGATGGACAAGGTGTTCATGGAGTGTTTGGATAAGTTTGTTGTGGTGTTTATTGATGATATAATGGTATACTCGAAGAATGAAGAGGAGCACAAGGAGCATTTGCGCTTAGTTCTCGAGAAACTCGGGGAACACCAATTGTATGCTAAGTTTAGCAAATGCGAGTTTGGGTTGAAGGAAGTCGTATTCCTTGGACATGTTATATCAGGAGAAGGTATAGCAGTAGACCCCAGCAAGGTTCAGTCAGTCACTGAATGGTTGGCACCCACTTCAGTTAGCGAGATCCGCAATTTTCTTGGACTCGAATGATACTATCGGAGATTCATTGAGAATTTTTCCAAGATTGCGAAGCCAATGACGGAGTTATCGAAGAAGGACACCAAGTTTAAATGGACGGAAGATTGCGAGGCAAGTTTCCAGGAGTTGAAGAAACGTTTGACTACAGCCACAGTGCTAACACTACCAGATATACATAAGGATTTCCAAGTGTATTGCGACGCCTCTCGCTTAGGACTTGGAAGTGTGCTCATGCAGGACGGAAGAGTTGTTTCGTATGCCTCATGACAACTAAAACCTCACGAGTTGAATTATTCCACGCATGATTTGGAGCTAGCAGCCGTAGTGCATGCGTTGAAGACTTGGAGATATTACCTTATTGGAAATCGTTGTGATGTGTACACGGATCATAAGAGTTTGAAGTACATCTTCACACAAAAGGAGCTGAACCTTAGGCAGAGGAGATGGTTGGAGCTTATAAAGGATTATGACATGAAGTTGCACTATCATCCAGGCAAGGCCAATGTCGTAGCAGACGCTTTGAGCCAGAAGAGTTACGCTAATATCCTAGAGAGCACGGGATTGCCAAAGGAGTTAGTAGAGGATATCATGGAACTTCGATTAGAGATTGTTCCTAGAGGTTTGTTGCAACAATGGAGGTTCAGTCTACGTTGTTGGGTAAGAGTCGGGAAGCTCAGAAGGATGACAAAGAGATTGCCGAGATAAAGGAGAAAATGAGCAAAGGAAAGGCCAAAGGTTTTCGTGAGGATGAGCACGATACCTTATGGTTTGAGGACCGTGTTTATGTGCCCAATAACACAGAGATCAGGAAGTTGATACTTCAGGAGGCTCATGACTCACCATACTCGATACACCCCGGAAACACCAAGATGTATTTGGATTTGAAGGAACGTTTCTGGTGGACTGGTATGAAGAAGGATATTGCCGAGTATGTCGCCGTATGTGATGTATGTCAGAGAGTGAAGGCAGAGCATCAAAAGCCAGCAGGATTGCTACAGCCTATGTCGATACCCGAGTGGAAGTGGGATAAACTTGGCATGGACTTTAACACCGGATTGCCCAGGACCAAATCAGGATATGATTCGATATGGGTAGTAGTTGATCGCTTGACCAAAGTGGCTCACTTTATCCCAGTGAAAACCACGTATACGAGTGCGAAGTTGGCCAAGATATATATGTCCAGGATCGTATGTCTGCATGGAGTTCCGAGGACCATCGTATCAGATAGAGGAACACAGTTTACCTCAAAGTTTTGGAATCAGCTACAGCAGACTTTGGGTACTAGGCTAGAGTTCAGTACAGCGTTTTACCCGCAGATGGATGGACAGACCGAGAGAGTCAACCAGATTCTGGAGGACATGTTGAGAGCCTGTGCACTAGATTATGGATCTAGTTGGGATGACAATTTGCCTTACGCAGAGTTCTCATACAACAATAGTTACCAAGCCAGTTTGAAGATGGCACCGTTCGAAGCCCTATATGGACGCAGGTGCAGAACGCCGTTGATGTGGGATGAAGTAGGAGACCGACAGTTGTTTGGACCAGACCTGATCAAGGAGTCTGAAGAGAAGGTTAAGCTGATTCGTGATAGACTAAAGATTGCTCAGTCCAGGCAGAAGAGTTATGCAGACCCGAAACGCAAGGAGGTAACCTATGAAATTGGAGACAGAGCATATCTGCGAGTATCACCCTTGTGAGGAGTGAAACATTTTGGAGTTAAGGGAAAGTTAGCCCCGAGATTTGTAGGACCGTATCGTGTTTTGGAACGGATGGGAGAAGTTGCCTACAAGTTGGAATTACCTGAAGGACTGCCATGAGTTCACGATGTATTTCATGTTTCACAGTTGAAGAAGTGTCATGCTGAGATGGCCGATATACCGTTAAGAGATACGGTACCCTTGGAGGCGATTCAGTTGGACAGTGATTTGACTTATGAGGAGAAGCCAGTTAAGATTCTAGAGTTTGCCAGCCGAGTCACCCGCAGCAAGGTTATCAAGTTTTGTAAACTTTAGTGGAGCCACCATACCGAGGATGAAGCCACCTGGGAACGAGAGGATGATCTACTCAAAGACCACCCACACCTATTTTCTAGCCAACCCGAATCTCGAGGGCGAGATTCATCTTAAGGGGGGTAGGTTTTCAATTTGGAATTTTATACATAGGTCATTTTTGCATATCATATTTTATTGCATTTTTGTTCTGCAATCCTCGAAATCCTACGCAACTCACGGACCCTCGGACAGAGTTGGGGATTTCCCGGTTTTCATATTTGATTTTTATCAAATAATGAAACGAGGATTTTTTATTTTAATTATTTTTCTCTCCGAAAAATATTTAATATTAAAATAAATGAGAGGAGATAATATGACTTCTCCAAAATATTGAAATATTGGAGGAAAAATATTAAAATCATTTATTTGATTTTAATTGGATTTTACTTGCATTAGAAAAATTGCACGTTTTCAAAATTTCCTTTTTAGGGCCAAGAAAATGTTCATCTCGTTCTAAATATTTTATTTAGACGGTGAAAATTTATTTTTGGCATTTTTAGATTTTTATTTTATTTTATAGGATTTTTTTTCTGTTCGGCTAAATTGTTTAAAAGAAAACTTCCAGCTGACTGGGCCGAAACCCAGCCGGACCGGCCCATCTCCCGCCGCCGCCGTCTCCCGCGCGGAGACCGCGCCGCCGCCGCCGACTCAGAGGAGTCCGAGCGGGACTCCACCGCCGCCCCACCTTGGCCCCTCCTCCAAGCCGAGCCCCCCCCTTTATATACTCCGCCCCCAAGCCCGCCACCACCACCCACCACGACCACCACCGCAGCCCACCGTGCCGCCTTCCGCCGCCGCAGCCCCGCGCCACCCGCTGCTGCGCCGCCGAAACCCGCCGCCCAAGAAGACACCGCTCCGCCGCTTGATCCCGCCTCGCCGGAGGTACCGCGCCGATCCGTTCTCGCCGTTTTTTTAAAACCGTTCGTTTTTTAGAAACCCTAGTTCGTTTTTTAGATCGGTTCGCCGGTTTTTCCCAGTTCTTCTATTTAGCGGACGTTCGTCCGTATGTTCGTTTAAACAAACGGTTTTCGCCCGTTAGTTACAACTAACGAAAGCTCGTTCGTTAGTCTGTTCGTCAGTTTCCTTTTATCGGATTTTTCCGCGATTATTCTCGATCGCGATTTCTGATCCGGTTTTTGTTTCAGTTTATCTTTTCGCTCGTTTGTCGGAATTAGGCGATTCAAGCGCCTAGATCTTCGTCTCGAGACCCTCTTTATGTTTAATCAACTTAAACAAGATTTTGATACTATAAATTTGACTTTAGTTCAGATTAGTAAACGGATCTTGTTTCTTTCGCCGTTTGAGTTTCGTTGCTTCGTTTGATTTGATTCTTTTTGCAAACCGGAGTTCTTAAGTTGAACTTTCTGGTCAACCTCTCTTATTTGAGTTTTGCCCATGCATCTTTGCTTGATTGCTTATGTATGCTATTGTTTGCTTGCCATAGAATTCCCAGAGTGCGAAGCATGCTACTACGAGTCCCTAGGTTTCGCGGATCGTCAGCAAGGCAAGTAACACATTGATCATACTCTTTTCATACCCAGTTTTTATGCATTAGTTTCACCCCTCAAACATTGCATGATTAGGATGTCATTAACTTGTGGGTTGGGAAGTAGTTATTGAGGTAGAACATATTGCCCTGTTATATTCAAACCCTTGGGAGTTACTACTACGTGTCGCTTATATAGCTATGCTATGCTCGTAGACGTGGTTTGAGTGAGTGAAATCCATGACAGATGTGAGATTGTTAATTAATGGTTCAACTTAAGGTGGCAACTTAAATTAACATCTGGGTGGATTGAGGCACCTGGAGTACCCAGTGTTGCCTGTATTTTTGGAAATCTCGGAGTACCCGTGTGATCTTCCTATGGACCGCCACCCAGGCTCAAAGGGAACTGAGATGATTCATGCTAGAAACTTCCGTGTGCAGTCACAAGCTATTATGGGCTCTAGCATAGTTGAGTAAGTTACGTGAAGCTCTTGAAGAGGTAGATCAGCAGGTAGTGGGTTTGTAGGTTTGGTATGGTCTACTCGGAGTAGGGAGTTAATGTTTCTGAAAGACTGTGTCTCGGTCATCCGTTTCTCAAACACCATGTAGTGCGAGAAATCCAACGGAGGCGATCTAGTCTTGTGGCGAAAAGTGCGCAAACCTCTGCAGAGTGTACAATCTAATCATGGTTAGCTGTGTCCCCGGTTATGGACAATCTTGAGTATCTAGTACTTGGAGTATCTTAAGTATCTCATCACTCTTAATTAATATTGTTGGGTTGTTAATTACTTTAATTGGGATTGAGTTGGAGGTACCTTCTCAATGTTGTTCAACCACCATGATAGTTAAATTAAAATCTATTCCTTTGTGATAGGGAAAAATTGGCTTTTCGCAAAAACTATAACCATACAGCTTTCCACCAGCCAAATATGCATGTAGTGATAGCATTATTCTGTTCTTGCTCTACTGTGTTATATTGCCAGCATATTCCATGTGCTGACCCGTTTCCGGGGTGCAGCGTATTATGTTGCAGACTTTTCAGACGAGGAGTAAGGTTCGTTAGGTCGTTGCCGTGCAGCTCAGCTATGCCGTTGGAGTTGATGGACTCACTTTATCTTCCAAGCCTTCTGATGTTATCGTATTAGATGGCCTTAAGCCATATTTATTGTAATAAGTTCTCTTTTGAGACATTCGATGTAATAAGTGTGTGATTGCTACTCTGTTATAAATCCTTCGAGTAATGTGTGTGTCAGCATTACCGATCCATGGATGACATTGAAGCACAGAGACTTGACCGTTTGAGGTCGGGTCGCTACACCCCCCCCCCCCCTCTAGACACCTCTTCTCGATCCTTTCAGGCGGATCTGTCAGCCTTCCAAGGTCATGGCTAGCTGGTTCCCTATGGCCCTCGCGGGCGCGCCGCGCGCCTGGCTGCTCAACCTGCCGGGGTCCTCTGTGGCCGTGTGGGAAGAGCTGCACGGCCTCTTCATCGCACACTTCGCGGCGGTCGGCGTTCTGGGAACGGGGTCCCGAGACTTGCCTGCCTGCGGCCCACGGCGTGGCTAAGCCAGCGGGCCGTACAGCCCATCTTCATCAACAAGGCATCCAAGACCCTCGCGAGGCGGACGACGCAAGACCACCTCAGGTGTGGCCTAGCCAGGCAGGCTCACGATGAGCAGAGCTATCAAGGAGGGGCAAACCTCACGAGGCTCTCGTGACATGAGCCATGACGAACGACACCAGGCGGGCGCCAGGCGGGCAGCAGCGTGTGCAGCGTCCTTGTTTCCTCTTTGGTGCTAAGGAGGCCAGCACAGGCGAGGAGTACCGAGGCATCAGGCAAAGGTTGCCTTATCGGTGCAACGAGACCAAGACCAGAAGGATGGCGAGACGGAGGTCATCGTGGAGCCCAGGACGGCGTCACCACCAGAGCCTTTTGTAGGCGAAGACCGCTTTTGTCAGGATAGCTTGTACTAGCTGTCCCCCTTCAAATTTGCCCGCCGTTGTTGGCTCCCTTCCCGCTCAATATTTGGGAAGAGGACCAGGGCTTATATAAGTAGAGCTAGCCACCACAGTAGGGGCATCGAGCATTTCATCCAGCTCCCACCCACTGGTTCACCAGGCACAAGAACACCTCAAACTCATGAGGTTGTTCTTCCCCTTGTACTATTCATCATCAGCCCAAGAGGCAATCCACCACCACCACACTAGAGTAGGGTGTTACACCACGACAGTGGCCCGAACCAGTATAAATCTCGTGTCTTTCTGTGTTGTGAGTTCGTCGAGTTTGTCCGCAAGATCTTAGTGAGCTAGGGCGCGGATCGATAGAGAGAGAGAGACTTCACGCACACCCCAGTGTTTGAACCTTAAGGGTTTTGCCGGAACCCCACATCCGACATTTGGCGCGCCAGGTAGGGGTGCGCCGGAGCTCCTCTCCACCAACCTGCGCCCCGCGCCGCCGCACTTCGCACCCATGATAGGTGCCCCGCCATCCACCTCTGCGGCCGGCATCGACAGTGGGGCGTCTGGGTACCGAGCCCTGGCCCCCGCCCTACGGCAAGTGCGGTGGCCAACCAAGTTCAAGCCAGAGATGCCGGCGCGGCACACCCATCGCCGTTCCTGCTGGCGTACGAGGAGGCTGTCCTCGAAGCCGGAGGCAACGACAAGATCATGGCCAACTGGTTCCCCATGGCCCTCGCCGGTGAGCCGCGCTTGACTGCTCAACCTCCCTGGGTCCACTGTGGCCTCCTGGGGGGAACTTCGCGACCTCTTCACTGCTCGCTACGCGGTGCCGGCGCACCACGCAGTTGCGGCCCTGCTGGGCGGCTCTCAAGCACCGCCTTCAGATCGCCATGTCAAGCCGTTCCTCCGTTAGATCAGGGCCGCCTCCAAGCGCCCGGGGGCTCCGCCGGGTTGGGTTGTGCCAGAGGCCGACCTCACTTTCGGCTCAGAAGACCACCCCGACTCCACCGCGGGCTCGGTCATGCTCCCAATGCTCTGCACACCCCACCATCTGCAGCGTGGCTATCACCAAGACCCTCATCAACGATGGTGCCAGCCTCAACTTGCTCTCTGTAGAAGCCTTCAGCCTTCTTCACGTATCGCTCGAGCGGCTCAGCCTCAGCAAGCCCTTCTCGGGAGTTGGTGGCGGAGCTGCCCACTCTCTGGGGCAGATCCATCTCCCCGTCACCTTCGGCACACGCGGCAACTACCGCACCGAGCTGGTGGACTTCGACGTCGCCCACATGGGTCTCCCGTACAACGCCATCCTCGGGTACCCAGCTCTTGCTCAGTTCATGGTGGCAACTCACCCGGCCTACAACCTCATGAAGATGCCGGGGAGCAAGGGCGTCCTCACCATCAAGGGGGACACTAAGGAGGCCATGACGGCACTCAGTGTTGCCTTCAAGGCCACGGCGGCGGCACAGCCCACCGGCGCTGGTACCCCCGATGCCAAGGAGGCCGCGCCTACCAAGAAGAAGCAGTTGTTCACCCAAGATAAGGCGGAAACCAAGCAGGTGCCGGTCAACGAGGACGGGCCTTCGAGAGCCACCTTTACCATAGGCGCCGGCCTTGACCCGGGACAAGAAAAGGCCTTGGTGAGGTTCTTGCGCGAGGACAAGGAGATATTCACGTGGGAGCCCAATCAGCTGGTAGGGGTCCTGAGGGAGGTGATTCAGCATCATCTGAGGCTATGCCCCAACATACGCCCCGTGAAGCAGTGAGCGAGATGGCAGTCCACTGAGAAGCAGGCCTTCATCGTCCAGGAGACGCGCAAGTTGGAGGCGGCAGGTGCCATTCGCGAAGTTCGATATCCCGAATGGCTGGTGAACCCCGTCGTAGTACCGAAGAAAGGTGGGAAGGAACGGATGTGCGTCGACTTCACCAACCTTAACAAAGCCTGCCCCCAAGATCCATTCCCGCTCCCGCGCATCGACCAGATAGTCGACTCCACCGCCGAGTGCGACCTGCTGTGCTTCCTGGATGCATTCTCAGGGTATCATCAGATCAAGATGGCGGTGGAAGACATGGAGAAGACAGCCTTCCTGACACCATGCGGGGTGTACTGCTACACCTGCATGCCCTTCGGGCTGCACAACACGGGCGCGAATTTTCAGCGACTGATGCACATCACCCTAGGGCGACAACTCGGGAGAAACACTGAGGCCTACGTCGATGAGATAGTGATAAAGTCTTGCGTGGCAGGGACATTGATCCAAGACTTGGAGGAGACCTTCGAGAGCCCGTGCCAAGTGAACTTGAGGCTTAACCAGGAGAAGTGTGTGTTCGGCGTCCCCTCCGGCAAGCTGCTGGGATTCCTCGTATCCCATAAAGGGATCGAGGCGAACCCGGAGAAGATCAAGGCCATTGAGGACATGATCCCACCACAGACCCTCAAAGAGATGCAGAAGTTAGCCGGGCGGGTGACCGCATTAGGGCATTTCATCTCCAAACTGGGAGAACGCGCCTTACCCCTCTTCAAGCTCATGAAGAAGAAGGGCCCGTTCGAGTGGACCCCGGAGGCCGACCAGGCCTTCCGAGACCTCAGGAAATACCTTACCAGCCCTCCGGTGATGGTGGCACCACGGCCTCTCGAGCCCCTGGTACTCTACCTTGCCGCCACCCCGTACTCCACCAGCGCGGCGCTTGTGGCGGTTCGGGAGGAGCGCCAGGCCAAGGGCGCGCCGCGCCAAGCCGAAGCTGAAGCAGCGTAGGGTCATGAAGGCACATAAGGGCATCAGCGGTGGAATACCAAGCTCGGCAGGACAACATCGTAGAAGCTCCTGAGGACAGTCAGGTCTCAGGAACCCCTCCACCTCAGGAGATGCCCCAATCTTCGCAGGGCCCAGGCCTCGACAGTGTGCCAGCACTCGTCGAACACCCGGTGTACTTCATCAGCACCATGCTGCGGGACGCGAGGGCACGCTACCCCATGCCTCAGAAACTCCTGCTCGCACTCTTGGTGGCCTCACGCAAGCTGCGACACTACTTCCAGGGCCACCCCATCAAGGTCGTCTCAGCCTACCCATTGGAGAGGGTGCTCAGGAGCCCCAACTCAGCTGGAAGGGTCGCTGAGTGGAATATAGAGCTGCAAGAATTCAGTTGGAGTTCAGCACTACCAGGGTCATCAAAGGGGCCGAGCTCGCTGATTTTGTGGTGCTCGTCCTGTGGCTCGTATACCTTGTTGGAGAAGTTGACGAGGAGTTGCGAGTCGCCTAAGATGGTAAGGCGCTTCACCCCTAGAGCCGCTGCAGCCTTCAGGCCAGCTATGAGGCCTTCGTATTTTGCGATGTTGTTGGAGACCTTCTCGCCGTGCTGGAAGCAGAGCTACACGGCATAGTAAAGCTTGTCCTAAGTGGGAGAAATGAGCACTACTCCAGCCCCCGTGCCTTGGTGCGCAAAGGCGCCATCGAAATACATGACCCAGCCGTCGGGAGCTTCGCTCCCTGGCGAGGTGGATCGGTCTTCGCCTTCCTCAAGCGCCGGGGCATCTGTCCATTACGCCACAAAATCAGCGAGCTCGGCCCCTTTGATGACCCTGGTAGTGGTGAACTCCAACTGGAATGCTTGCAGCTCTATATTCCACTCAGCGACCCTTCCAGCTGAGTTGGGGCTCCTGAGCACCCTCTCCAATGGGTAGGCTGAGACGACCTTGATGGGGTGGCCCTGGAAGTAGTGTTGCAGCTTGCATGAGGCCACCAAGAGTGCGAGCAGGAGTTTCCAAGGCATGGGGTAGCGTGCCCTCGCGTCCCGCAGCATGGTGCTGACGAAGTACACTGGGTGCTCGACGAGTGTTGGCACACTGTTGAGGCCCGGGCCCTGCGGAGATGGAAGCACATGGTGTTGTTGCACCCACTCTCCCCTGGAACTGTTTATGCGTTTTGTTAATCTAATGTCGCTGGTAAAATTAAGCAATGCCACTCTCAGAATTAACTACTGAATCTTAGTTCAAAACTACAACACTTGGTAGGGATTGGCAGGAGTACCATTTCTGTTAGGGATCGGCTGGAGTACATGTTTAAGAAATGTATTGTTGAGATAATGTCTCTGTTGTTATATATCAATTACAGTGTTTTACGAATGGTACTATCCTGCTTTGTAGTTCTTTCTACATGTTTAACCAAGGTATTATTAAGATAATGTATGTGTTAATATGAATCAGTCGCATTGTTTTAGGAATGGTACTTTTCTGCTTTGTCGTTCTTTATACGTGTTGTAACAAGGCATTGTTATGATAATGTCTCAGTTAATATGAATGAATCACACTGATTGAAAATTGCTACTCTCCTGCTTTGTTTCCCATTAAGATAAGGTAGATGTTTTTTCTTCTGGGACTATAAGTCATCAACCATTATTTCTCAGTAATTGTTTCCCTTATACCTATTGTTGCTTATAGGGATATAAAAACTTATGCTCTATTTTATTTCGACTTTGATTTTAGTTGAACGGCACAAAAGGAGCCAATGTGTTTAAGGCAAACTGTTGCATTAGTGGGTCCAGTTGGTCTTTCCACTTTGCAGAAAGAAGCAGTCACTGTTTGCGCTACATTACAGAAGGAATGGTCGAGAAGCTTTAGAGTATTGTAGACTCTGGTGACATGACTAGTCTGCAGACCAAGGAAAACTCAAGTCAACAGCACGTGGGGTGCAAAATTCACTCCACAAGGAAAGGTATGACCAAGTTAGTTGCCGGCGCAGTTGTCGGATTCGGGGCTCCACAGACCCAGGATAGATTCAAACTCTGGGGTGCATGCGAAGGACTCAACCTCCCCAGTCTACCAACTCATCGACCTCACGGCCTAGCTCATGAACTGGAAAGAAATGGGACATAGCAGTTTACCCAGGTTCGGGCCACCTTGCGGTGTAATACCCTACTCCTGCTTTACGGTGGATTAGCCTCGAGGTGGGCTGAGTATGAACTAGTATAGTGGAAGAACAACCTCAGGAGGCGTGTTCTTGTGCTTGTGTGAGCTGGTGAGGATGGTCTCAATCTGGATCCCCCTCTACGGTGGTGTCTAGGCTATATTTATAGTGGCCTTGGTCCTCTTCCCAAATTCAAAGGGAGACAACTAGTACATCTTATCCTGATGAAAGGTGGTCTTCGCCTGCAAAGCTTCTGGTCGTGACGCCATGGTGGGCTCGGCGATGACCTCCGCCCTGCCGTCCTAGAGGTCTTGGTCTTGTTGCATGGGAATGGAAACCTTTGGTTGATTCCTCGGGACTCCGCGGCTGCGCTTGCCTCTTTAGCACCAAAGAGGAAACCTGTTGTACTGTGCCCGCTAGCGCCCGCCTGGCCTTGGTCTTCATGGCTTGCATCATCTGAACTTCACGAGGTGAGGGCTCGCATAGAAATCCCTGCTCCTCACGAGCCAGCCTAAAGAGGCCGCTCCTTCTGGAGGTCTTGGCGTCGTCCGACTCGCGAGGCTTGGCCCCTCGCGAGGATCTTGTGTTGTTGGTGCTGAAGATGGGCCGTACTAGGCCATAGATGGAGCCATGTCATGGGCCGCAAGTAGGAAAGTCTGGGTACCCCGGTTCCCAGAACGCCGACAGTAGCCCCCGGGCCCAAGGTGCGCTCGGACTTGGCTTCGAGGCGAAGCCAAAGGGCAAGGGTGGAGCGCTGCGGGCCCCAACCGCCTGCGGACCCGGTCGAGTGTGGCGCTTGATGGGACGTAGGCGTCTCCACTTCCCCACGCAGCCTCGGCAACCGTTCGACTTGACTAGAGCATGTTGCATGCAAAAAGATCATCATTACTAGGGATCGTGGAGGCCGGCGGTTGGCCTCCCTCTGGATATTAATTGGGAGAGGGGCGGATCCCCCTTGCTCATCTCCATCTTCTTGCTGCCTACTCTTCCTTCTTCTTCCTTGTCTCGCCGTCTTGCCGGAGCGTCCATGGCGCCGATAAGGAGGTTTTCTGTGGCGGAGAAGGGAAAAGCTCCTCAGGAGGAGCTCGGGCCACTCCCGAAGAAAAGGCTTGGCCGCTCCCGCGACGCCGGTGAGGGGCAGGAGGTGACGCGGCCTTGGCACGAGCGGCCTCCGCCTGGCTTCCCAATCCCTATGTACGCCCGCGCGCAGAGCCCTAGGCAGGGGGCAATGCCCAACGCCGCGCGGGTCAGAGTCGCAAAGGGCGAGCCGTGGCTGCACGGCCAGCCGGCTTGCAAACTCACGCCGAAGGCACATATCGTGAGTTCGTGGTGTGGGTAGCAATGCCGCCGCGCACGTGGATCCGGCTCCCGAGGTTCTTTGCCGAGGAGATTCCGCAGAGGGGGCCCACTGAACTGTGGCTGCAACACGCCGGGTGTTGTAGCCAAGCTACTGAAGCAGAGGTCGAGGTCGTCCCCCCAGGCGACATCTTCATGACTCGAGGATGGGGCGAGATCGTACGCGCCTGCTTTCCAGAAGGGGCCCTCGCCATCCACTTCGAGTACGACGGAGCCTCCACGCTTTTCTTCAAGGTCTTCGGTGAAGACGGCCAGCGCCTGGAGTGCTGCCCCGGAAGAGGCGGTCCACGCGGCATGGCCACGGGCGCTGAACTTTCCCTTGGCCTTGCAAGCAGCTCCACCAGCAGCAGCAGCGAATCCTCGGAATCCAGTGATTCTCCGGAGTCTAGCGACGATGACACCTACGAGTCGCCGAGCTCTCGCCATGCCCGGAGCACAACAGCGGTATCCGCCCAGCATCGTCGGTGACGCCCTGTGGCCGGGGTTCTTCCAAGTCCTCTTCTTTTGTTTTCCCTGCGCGGAATCGTGACGAACCCCATGGGGGTATGTAAGGAACTGTAATACTTTTTCCTTAATGTTATTATTCCCAGTTTGGTGTTGTAACTGCGTATCTCGCTTCGGCACGGTGCTCCTTTTCGTTCTCACGGTAGCTCAGTGCCCTATGATAACCCACAAGTATAGGGGATCAACTGTAGCCTCTTTAGATAAGTAAGAGTGTCGAACCCAACTAGGAGCTAAAGGTAGAACAAATATTCCCTCAAGTTCTATCGACCACCGATACAACTCTACGCACACTTGACGTTCGCTTTACCGGAAACAAGTATAAAACTAGAAGTACTTTGTAGGTGTTTTTGGATAGGTTTGCAAGAAACTAAAGAGCGCAAAAATAAAACTAGGGGCTGTTTAGTTAAAGACACAACTAAATTAGTTTTAGTAAAGAGCTTATTGTCACGAGAAAGTTATTTGTCCCTAGGAAATCGATAACTAGACCGGTAATCATTATTGCAATTTTATTTGAGGGAGAGGCATAAGCTAACATACTTTCTCTACTTGGATCATATGCACTTATGATTGGAACTCTAGCAAGCATCCGCAACTACTAAAGATCATTAAGGTAAAACCCAACCATAGCATTAAAGTATCAAGTCCCTTTATCCCATCATAAACAACCTACTTACTAGGGTGCGTGCTTCTATCACTCACGCCACCCACCATAAGCAAATCATAAACATATTGCAAACCCTACAGCGGGAATCCCTCACGCTTGCGCTACACGGAGAGCACCATAGGACAACACCAATAATAAAACATACAACTCAAACCAATCTTGATCATCAAATAGCCCGTAGGACAAAACAAATCTACTCAAACATCATAGGATAGCCATACATCATTGGGAAATAATATATAGCATTGAGCACCATGTTTAAGTAGAGATTACAGCGGGTAAGAGAGAGGTTACACCGCTGCATAGAGGGGGGAAGAGTTGGTGATGATGGCGGTGAAGTTGTTGGTGAAGATGGCGGTGATGGTGATGGCCCCGGCAGCGCTCCGGCGCCACCGGAAGGAAGGGGGAGAGGGCCCCTGTCGGTGTCAAAACCGGCGGATCTCGGGTAGGGGGTCCCGAACTGTGCGTCTAGGCGGATGGTAACAGGAGACAAGGGACACGATGTTTTTACCCAGGTTCGGGCCCTCTCGATGGAGGTAAAACCCTACTCTTGCTTGATTAATATTGATGATATGGGTAGTACAAGAGTAGATCTACCACGAGATCAGAGAGGCTAAACCCTAGAAGCTAGCCTATGGTATTATTGTTGTTCGTCCTACGGACTAAAACCCTCCGGTTTATATAGAGACCGGAGAGGGCTAGGGTTACACAGAGTTGGTTACAATGGGAGGAGATCTACATATCCGTATCGCCAAGCTTGCCTTCCACGCCAAGGAAAGTCCCATCCGGACATGGGACGAAGTCTTCAATCTTGTATCATCATAGTCCAGGAGTCCGGCCAAAGGTTATAGTCCGGCTATCCGGACACCCCCTAATCTAGGACTCCCTCAGTAGCCCCTGAACCAGGCTTCAATGACGACGAGTCCGGAGCGCAGATTGTCTTCGGCATTGCAAGGCGGGTTCCTCCTCCGAATACTTCATAGAAGATTTTGAACACAAGGATAGTGTCCGCCTCTGCAAAATAAGTTCCACATACCACCGTAGAAAGAATAATATTTACACAAATCCAATTTCTTGGCGTATTCGCATGCTGAATCCACCACAACCAAGCCTTTATTGAATCGTTTTCTTGTCCCATCTCGATTGCACTTAGCGGAGGGTTTCCTTGGCACGTCTTGTCGAAGCAGAGATCGTGTCCCCTTATTCGGGATTCTCATCAATACGGGCGTGGGTAACCCAACCGTGCCATTAATTCTGGCGTTTGGGAGATAAGCGAGTTTTACCAGGCTGGTGGGGACGCATAACTTCGTCCGCCCATATAAGGGGATAAGGATCCACCTTTTTCATCTACGCCTTCCTCCTCCTTTGCTTATCCATTTTCGCGCACTCGAGCTCCAGCGCCCAAGTCCTCACATCCCACCTCGACCTTCTCCAGCCATGTCCGGAGCGGGAGGCAAGTGGATGGTCTCCTCCATCACGGAGGAACACATCAAGAAGCTGAGGGAAGCCGGATACTTGTCCAATGACGCCGCGCACCGGCTCCCAGATAAGGGGCAGCTCATCCCCACTCCCAGGCCCCATGAGAGGGTGGTGTTCCTCACCCATTTCCTCCGCGGACTAGATTTCCCACTTCACCCATTCGTCCGGGGGCTCATGTTCTACTACGGCCTGAATTTCCATGATCTGGCCCCGAACTTCATCCTCAACATCTCGGCGTTTATCGTCGTGTTGGAGGCTTTCCTCCGCATCAAGCCCCACTTAGGCTTATGGCTGAAGACCTTCAATGTCAAGCCGAAGTTAGTGGGCGGCCAGCAATAGGAATGCGGAGGCGCCATGGTCGGCAAGATGCCCAACGTTACATGGCTCGAGGGATTTTTCGTGGAGACCATAAAGGGGTGGCAATCGGGGTAGTTCTATATCACCGAGTCGCGCGACCCTGAATGGGCAGCGGCCCCCGAATTCCGGCATCCCCACACGGCTCACCTCGTGGAAAGAGAAGGGCTTGTCGTGGGGTAATTCGAAAGAGCGGACCGGACTCCAAACCTGCGTCCAAAACCTGGTGGACAAAACGGTTAAACTCATCAACGTAGTCCAAGTCATGTTCATCCGCCGGATCCTCCTATGTCAACGACGGGCTTTTAACTTGTGGGAGTTCGACCCGGCCCAGCACCGAACTCTGACTAGGCTCTTTGACACAACGCACGAGGATGCCTGGAATGTGCTATTCAAGGGCGCCGAGGTTCCCCCTCCCATTACCGAGGATCGCGGATTCCGCACGAAGCGCCAAGCCAGCATAGTAAGCTCATTTCACCCTTTACGGGATATTTGTTTTTCATAGTTCGACTCCATGCGAGATCTAAGCTCTCGTTCCTTTGACAGGAATGGCAGAAGAAGACCGGACGGATCGACTTTCCGGCTCCTTTGCCCGAGGGCCCAGCAGATGCCCACTTGGCGAAGCTGCTGGTTCCGGCACCTTACGTGGTGCCGGAGAAGAAGGCCAAGAAGAAAGCCACGGGAACTCGAAAGAGGTCCCGGCACCTGGTGGTGTCGGATTCATCGTCCGATGACTCTAAGGCGCAGTCCTCCCACGAAGACGAGGAGGAGGAAGAAGAGGCCTCTCCCCCTCTAGCGGGGGGAGGAACGAAAAGGAAGGCTGCCCCAACTGGGGGGGGGGAGGGTCCAAGAAAGGGAGGACCCTTCCTCGGGACTACTCCACCAATGCCGACAACAGTGAAGAAGAGTGGCCATCCAGGGCCAAGCCCCTGGAAAAATTGTAAGTATCTGGATACCAGAATAACTCATGGCGTTCCTTTGTTGCACAGTATCTTCTGACGCCGAATACAATCATGCAGTCCGCCCCGAGCCCAGGTCGGCGTGTTGTCGAGCGGCTCCATAAGCTCGTCGGATGTGAATAGCACTTCACTTCCGGCCGCCTCCTCCCCTCGCGCTACGGATGATGCCGAGGTGGAGTCCCAAAAGGGGCCAAGCCAGGAGGAGGTGGTCCTGGAGGCGCCGCAAGGCGACCTCCGGACTCGAGCACAAAGGGACAAAACCCCAAGGGCTCCAAGTCCGCCCTGGGCGGACACCGCACCGAACCCGGTGGTTCCGAGTCAGTAGGTGCCCCCTAGTAAGAAGGGCAAGCCTCGACGCGGTGACCTCCGCCCAACCGGAGGCACGGATAATATGCTAGAGGTGCTTAACGGCGCCTCCATCGACGAGGAGCACCGCACTACTATGAGTGTGGTGATCCGAAGGTTCGATCCGTCAAGAGCGGGCTGGTGAAGCTGAGCCAGCCTTCTAACAGGCTTTGAGGTATGTATTTAAGATATGTAAAAATATTACCGCATAGATAGTAGCCCCGATGCTCAGTTTGGTGTTCGGAAGAAAAGCCGAACTAAGGATCAAAAGATATCTGCAGGAGTCTAACATAAGTATGTCAATATGGGAATGCAGGCTGCGCTGCTGCTGACCTCTGCCAGACCGATCATGGAGGTCGATGCATTGAAGCGAGCCTCGGCGGTCGAGAACGAGCTCGGCCTTGCCACGAAGCAGCTCGAGGACAAGGAAGGTAAGTAATACCTTATATAAGTATATAAAAAAGATGTGGCTGCAAAAAATGATAGGACCAACGTGAGTATTACAGGGGCCACAACCGAGGTGGCGACCCTGAAGAAAGCGTTGTCCAAGGCCGAAGACAATGCGGCCGTGGAGCGCGCCGAGCGAGAAAAGCAGGAGGCATGGGTGTGGAGGTGCAGCAAGAGCTCCAGGATCTCGTGAAAAAACACGAGAGCTTGGAGCTTGACTCAAAGACTCGACAGTCTGAGCTTGGCTCGGCTCTTGAGAGTGCCAAATCTGCTAAGGCCGAAGCCCAAAAGGCCCTCCAGCAAATTGAGGTGATGAAGAAGATAGCGGCGGGTAAGACATTCTTTATGCAAAGCAAGCACGCGAAAGTGAATTACTTGTTACTTACCCGAGTCCGGAGCTCTCCAGGAGCATTCGTAGATCTGCCCCGCAGTGTGTCCGACGCTGCCGCCTACTACCGGGCCGAGAAGGGGAGCTCGACGGAGAAGGTGTTCTGGTCTCGATATCTTGAGGCGGACACCAGTGCCTTTTGAGAGACCAGCTGAAGCAACTGGTGGAGCTCCACAAGGTGGCCGAACAGGCCATGAAGGGCCTTATAGTCCGGCTATGGCCTGGGGAGGTCATGCCTGGGAGCTACTTTGGGCTGGTGAGGCGGCTGGCGGATGCCTGTCCACGGCATGAAGTCATCAAGCGCTCCGTATGCATCGAAGGCGCCCGTAGTGCCCTTGCCCGTGCTAAAGTGCATTGGGGCAAGATGGACGCTGAGAAGCTTGTGACGGACGGACCACCGCCGGGCAAAGAGCATCGCAAGCCCGAGATGTATTATGAGGGCGTCCTGAAGGGTGCCCACCTTATAGCGGATGAATGCTCCAAAGATGTAATTTTTTAGTAAACTCGCATTTGTGATCCTGTACGCTGAAAACTTGTTCATATGCGCTAAGCAACGCTTTTGCATTTAAAATATTACCTTCTATGCGGCTGTTTATTAAATTTGAGAGATGGCGAGTTGTCGGCACGCCCCATGCCACAGTCTTTGGGGTGTTGGGATAAACTTGAGCGCTCTTTTCCCATTCTTGGGTCCTTCGAGGCGCTCAACACAACGAACAAGGCAATCGGACTATAATGCTTGAACACTCTCACTTAGCCATAGAATTCTATAATTTTAAATTTCAGCGAAGCCCCTAGTATTCGGAAGACCGAGTTTGGGGCGCTATCCACGCCTAGGCCGGACAAAGCCGACTCCTCGCTCTAAGCGGCATAAGTCTTTAGGAACTCGAAAACCTCTTGAACAGCGACCAACTCTTGCCCTATCATGACGGTCAGTTTTAGCTTTCTCCACTGAGGTGCTTAGCCCAGCTCAACCGGGGCACAATCGCGATGGTTCTCCCAGCTACCTTAGCGATATAATGGAGCGTAAGGTACCAAAACATGGGGCCGGGCAAACCCAACTATTGACCCAAGACATGATTGAGCCGATGCATATAATGCTATAAGTTCGGGTGCCTTTTCGTGAGAGTGTTCGGACTTCTCACACCATATTCGGGGTATGTAAGCCCCTGGTGTATTAGCCATACCAAAGTGTACGGTTGCATAATGTCATAACTGAACATATTTACATAAAAAAGGAATGCAATAATAGACAAAAGCTATGTATTGTTTATTGAAAAGTCTGCGGTAAAGCGAGCGATACAAATAGTGCGATAAGCAAGAGATGGGACTATTTGACATGTCCCCTCGAGGCGAGCTGCGGATGATATGTGAAACAAGTATCTTGCTCGTTATAGAGACCACTGGACACTCGGCGTAGCTACGCCTCCTGGCTGTTGCATCGTGTGTTCGGCGATTATACTGCCGGACAGGCCCTCCGGAGAGTGGAGTCCTGAAAGAAATAAAAAAAAAGAATGACAAAATCGGGAGTCCCTAGTGCGGTTGAGCCGCATTTTGGGCATGCCGTGGTCGTGCCCCTCCGCCTATGCCCATGTTATTTCCAGAGCGTAATTATGTACGCGTAGTACTCGTTTCGCAATTTCGCGAGGGCTGGGGTTGGGGCCGCATTGCTATGCATGCTCGGAACGTGCCAGCCGGTCTTGTTGTAGGTTACTCCGGGCGCGCTTGACAGTGTCCGGACGTTTAATAGCCGGACTCGAGAATTGCCTTGAGAGGCTGCTTTGTACTTCCGCCTCGAGGGCCGCCGTATGCTCCTCCGTTCGGAGAGAGCGTTTGGTGTTTCCGTTGACCGTAATGACTCCTCGAGGGCCCGGCATCTTGAGCTAGAGGTATGCATAGTGCGGCACCGCATTGAAATTTGCAAATGCGGTTCGTCCGAAAGCAAAGGCGTGATAGCCATCTGCGAGCAGGACTATGTCGAAGATTAACTCCTCGCTTCGGAAATTATCCGGGGATCCGAAGACCACATCCAGCGTAACTGAGCCTGTACAGTTGGCCTCTACACTTGGTATGACGCCTGTAAAGGTCGTCTTTGTGGGTTTAATCCTTGAGGGATCTATGCCCATTTTTCGCACTGTATCCTGATAAAGCAGGTTCAGGCTACTACCTCCGTTCATAAGGACTCTAGTGAGGTGAAATCCGTCAATGATTGGGTCTAGAACCAATGCGGCGAATCCGCCATGGTGGATGCTAGTGGGGTGGTCCCTTCGATCAAAAGTGATCGGGCAGGAGGACCATGGGTTGAACTTTGGGGCGATTGGCTCCAATGCATATACGTCCCTGAGTGCATGCTTCCGCTCCCTTTTGGGTATGTGGGTTGCGTATATCATGTTCACCGTCCTCACTTGTGGGGGGAAGCCCTTCTGTCCCCTATTGTTCGGAGGCCAGGGCTCCACCTCGTCATCGCTATGCAGCCCCTTGTCATTGTTTTCGGCATTTAACTTGCCTGCCTGCTTGAACACCCAACAATCCCTGTTGGTGTGGTTGGTTGGTTTTTCGGGGGTGCCGTGTATCTGGCATGAGCGATCGAGTATTCGGTCCAAACTGGACGGGCCCGGAGTATTTATTTTAAATGGCTTTTTCCGCTGACCGGGTTTAGAGCCTCTGAATCCGGCATTAACTCACGTATCCTCAGCATTATCGCCGTTAATGCGGCGCTTGTGCTTGTTGCGACGCGACCTGCCATTGCTGCCCTTGGTATCCGAATTACCAGGACTCTTGGTCATGTTATTACTACGAGCTAGCCAGCTGTCTTCTCCCGTGCAAAAGCGTGTCATGAGTGTTGTGAGGACTGCCATGGATTTTTGCTTTTCCTGTCCTAGGTGCCGGGCAAGCCATTCGTCAGGGATGTTATGTTTGAAGGCTGCGAGGGCCTTTGCGTCCGGACAGTCGACTATTTGATTTTTCTTAGTTAGGAACCGTGTCCAGAATTGTCTGGCCGATTCCTCTGGCTGCTAAATTATGTGGCTTAGGTCATCGGCGTCTGGTGGTCGCACATAGGTGCCCTGGAAATTGTCGAGGAATGCGGCCTCCAGGTCCTCCCAACAACCAATTGACTCTGCTGGCAAGCTGTTAAGCCAATGCCGAGCTAGTCCTTTAAGCTTGAGTGGGAGGTATTTGATGGCGTGTAGATCATCACCGCGGGCCATGTGGATATGAAGGAGGTAATCCTTGATCCATACCGCAGGATCTGTTGTGCCATCGTATGATTCGATGTTTACGGGTTTGAAACCCTCGGGGATTTGATGATCCATTACTTCATCTATGAAGCATAGTGGGTATGCGGCGCCTCTGTACTGGGCTATATCACGACGTAGCTCACATGAGCTTTGTCTACTGTGTTCGGCCCGGACGGAATTGCCATATCCGGCATGACGGTTATAAATCACGCGGTCGTGGGCGCCCACGCGATCCGTAGATCGATCTTGTTTGCCTTGCCTTGTCCTCCAATATATCTCGCAGGTCTGGTGCATTTCTTCGTGCCTTGCTATTCTTTGAGCGATGCCGGGGTGCGGCTTGAGTGGAGGGCCGAGAGGCCTCTCTGTCGCGGCCACAAGGTGGCTGGTCGGCCGCGTCGTGCACTGGTGATGTAGGTTTATGTGCTTCCTCCTCTAATCGGGGTAGCAGCCTGCGCTTTGGGTAGCTCTTGGAGGGGCGTTCGAGTTCATACTCTTCGGCCGCAAGGACTTCAGTCCATCTGTCGGCTAGCAAGTCTTGGTCGGCTCTAAGTTGTTGCTGTTTTTTCTTGTGGCTGCTTGCCGTGGCCATAAGCCTGCGTTTGAAATGCTCTTGTTCGACGGGATCCTCAGGCACGACAAATTCGTCATCTTCGAGGCTTTCCTCGTCTTCGGAGTGAGGCATGTAATTATCGTCCTCTACCTCTCTATCTGTCGCTCTCTCATGAGGGCTGGCTTCTCCATCCTCCTATGCTGAATCCTGCTGGAGGGGGTTGTCTTCGGCACTGTCCGGGGTGTTATTATCTCCCGTGCCGGAATCGCCGTTTTTGCTTTGGCGGGATTTAGAGCGGCGCCGCTGACGCCGGCGCTTAGGCTGTTTCTTGGAGGGGTCATCCTCCGTTGTTCCATCGCCATTCCCTTCTTTTGGGTGTCCACCATATATATGTCGTATGATGAGGTGGCCTTCCAGTGCCCTGTAGGCGCTGGTTATTGGTCGTCTCCTACATCGTCATCCATATCGTCGATGTCTTCGGAGTCGAAGTCGAGCATGTCGGTTAAATCATCGACATTGGCTACGAAGTGGGTGGTGGGTGGGCTTTGAATTTCTTCATCGTCCGCATCCCAACCTTGCTGACCATAGTCCGGCCAGGGCTCTCCTGATAAAGAGAGAGATTTTAATGAATTCAGAATGTCGTCGAAGGGCGAGTGCTGAAAGATGTCCGCGGCGGTGAACTCCATGATCGGCGCCCAATCGGATTCGATTAGCGGAAGCGGAAGGTTGGAGTCCGAGAGGAGTCCGGCACTTTGAGTCACGGGCTTCATGAGAGGACAAGGCTGGTGTTTGGCTCGATCGCCGTGAGAGATTGCAGCCCCGGCGTGTCCAGCCACCCGTCCTCGATTAAGCGCGATCGGCTCGAACTAAGGGTCGGGGCGGACACGGTGCGACCTCGGGGCATTGTTCGGTGTGAGCTAGATCTTGCCCATCGTAAATAGCGGCGGGCGCTTCGGCTGTGGCTCGAACCCTTGAAGATCAAGTCTCCGCGGATGTCAGCCATGTAGTTCAAACTTCCAAATCTAACTCGATGGCCAGGGGCGTAGCTTCGATCTGCTCCAGATGGCCATGCGAATTGGCCCATGATGCAAAGCCGCCGAATACGAAGATCTGCCCGGGAAGAAAAGTCTCAACCTGGACCGCATCGTTGTTGATGATCGGAGGAGCCATCGGGCCTAAAGATGATGACACAGAGGAACTCTCAATGAAAGCACCAATGTCGATGTCAAAACCGGCGGATCTCGGGTAGGGGGTCCCGAACTGTGCGTCTAGGTGGATGGTAACATGAGACAAGGGACACGATGTTTTTACCCAGGTTCGGTCCCTCTCGATGGAGGTAAAACCCTACTCCTGCTTGATTAATATTGATGATATAGGTAGTACAAGAGTAGATCTACCACGAGATCAAAGAGGCTAAACCCTAGAAGCTATCCTATGGTATGATTGTTGTTCGCCCTACGGACTAAAACCCTCCGGTTTATATAGACACCGGAGAGGGCTAAGGTTACACAGAGTCGGTTACAATGGGAGGAGATCTACATATCCGTATCGCCAAGCTTGCCTTCCACGCCAAGGAAAGTCCCATCCGGACACGGGACGAAGTCTTCAATCTTGTATCTTCATAGTCCAGGAGTCCGGCCAAAGGTTATAGTCCGGCTATCCGTACACCCCCTAATCCAAGACTCCCTTAGCCCCCCTTCTTCTTCTTCCTTGACCTTCTCCCTAGATGGGAGAAGGGTTTCCCCTCTGGTCCTTGGCTCCCATGGCGTGGGAGGGGCGAGAGCCCCTCCGAGAATGGATCTATCTCTCTGTTTCTCTCTGGTCCTGCGTTCTCTCCTCGCTCTGTTTCACCGTTTCGTGTATATATGGAGATCCGTAACTCCAATTGGCTTGAAACCTTCGCCGTGATTTTTTCCCCAAAAATTAGCTTTCTTGCGGCAAAAGAAGAGTGTCAACCGCCTTACAGGTGGGTCACGAGGGTCAGGGGCGCGCCCTAGGGGGGGGCGCCCCCCTACCTCGTGCCCACCTTGGACACTGGTTTGCGTTGATTTTACTCCAAGATTTTCCAAATATTCTGAAAATAAGCTCCGTCCGTTTTTATCCCGTTTGGACTCCGTTTGATATGGATATTCTGCAAAACCAAAAATATGCAACAGACAAGAACTGGCACTGGGCAATGGATCAATATGTTAGTCCCAAAAATAATATAAAAAGTTGCCAAAAAGTATGTGGAAGTTGTAGAATATTGGCATGGAACAATCAAAAATTATAGATACGACGGAGACGTATCAGCATCCCCAAGCTTAATTCCTGCTCGTCCTCGAGTAGGTAAATGATAAAAAAGATAATTTTTGATGTGGAATGCTACCTAGCATAATCTTGATCATGTATTTAATCATGGCATGAATATTAAGACAATAGTGATTCAAAGCAATAGTCTATCTTTTGACATAAAGACTATAATACTTCAAGCATACAAACCAAGCAATTATGTCTTATTGAAATAACATAGCCAAAGAAAGCTTATCCCTACAAAATCATATAGTCTGGCTATGCTCCATCTTCACCACACAAAATATTCACATCATGCACAACCCCGCTGACAAGCCAAGCAATTGTTTCATACTTTTGATGTTCTGAAACCTTTTCAACTTTCACGCAATACATGAGCGTGAGCCATGGACATAGCACTATAGGTGGAATAGAATATGATGATGGGGGTTATGTGGAGAAGACAAAAAAGGAGAAAGTCTCACATCAACTAGGCGTATCAACATGCTATGGAGATGCCCATTAATAGATATCAATGTGAGGAGTAGGGATTGCCATGCAACGGATGCACGAAGAGCTATAAGTGTATGAAAGCTCAAACTGAAACTAAGTGGGTGTGCATCCAACTTGCTTGCTCATGAAGACCTAGGGCATTTGAGGAAGCCCATCGTTGGAATATACAAGCCAAGTTCTATAATGAAAATTCCCACTAGTATATGAAAGTGAAAGCATATGATACTCTCTCTATGAAGAACATGGTGCTACTCTGAAGCACAAGTGTGGTAAAAGGATAGTAACATTGCCCCTTCTCTCTTTTTCTCTCTTTTTTTCTTGTTTTTATTTATTTTTTATTTTTTTATTTTTTTGTGGGCTTCTTTGGCCTCTCTTTTTTAATTTGGGCTTCTTTGGCCTCTTTTATTTTTTGTAAAGTCCGGAGTCTCATCCCGACTTGTGGGGGAATCATAGTATCCATCATCCTTTCCTCACTGGGGCAATGCTCTAATAATGATGATCATCACACTTTTATTTACTTACAACTCAATATCACAACTCGATATCTAGAACAAAGATATGACTCTATATGAATGCCTCCGGCGGTGTACCGGATGTGCAATGATCTAGCGTAGCAATGACATCAAAAAACGGACAAGCCATGGAAACATCACGCTAGCTATCTTACGATCATGCAAAGCAATATGACAATAAATGCTCAAGTCATGTATATAATGATGATGGAAGTTGCATGGCAATATATCTCGGAATGGCTATGGAATTGCCATGATAGGTAGGTATGGTGGCTGTTTTGAGGAAGATATAATGAGGCTTATGTGTGACAGAGCGTATCGTATCACGGGGTTTGGATGCACCGGCGAAGTTTGCACCAACTCTCGAGGTGAGAAAGGGCAATGCACGGTACCGAAGAGGCTAGCAATGATAGAAGGGTGAGAGTGCGTATAATCCATGGACTCAACATTAGTCATAAAGAACTCACATACTTATTGCAAAAATCTATTAGTCATCGAAACAAAGTACTACGCGCATGCTCCTAGGGGGGTACATTGGTAGGAAAAGACCATAGATCGTCCTCGACCGCCACTCACAAGGAAGACAATCAATAAACACCTCATGCTCCGACTTTGTTACATAACGGTTCACCATACGTGCATGCTACGGGACTTGCAAACCTCAACACAAGTATTTCTCAATTTCATAATTACTCAACTAGCATGACTCTAATATCACCACCTTTATATCGCAAAACTATTGCAAGGAATCAAACACATCATATTCAGTGATCTACAAGTTTTATGTAGGGTTTTATGACTAACCATGTGAATGACCAGTTCCTGACATCTCTCTAAATAGATATAAGTGAAGCACGAGAGTTTAATTCTTTCTACAAAATATATGCCCATGCTCTAACAAATATAAGTGAAGCAAAAGAGCATTCTACAAATGGCGGTTGTCTAAGTGAAGAGAAACATGCAATCTAAACTTCAAATGATATAAGTGAAGCACATGAAGCATTCTATAAAGCCATACTCAAAAGATATAAGTGAAGTGCAAAGAGCATTCTATAAATAAACCAAGGACTATCTCATACCAGCATGGTGCATAAAATAAAAAAGAAAACTAAATGCAAAATATGCTCCAAGATTTGCACATATCACATGAATGAAACGAATCCGAAAACATACCGATATTTGTTGAAGAAAGAGGGGATGCCTTCCCAGCATCCCCAAGCTTAGACGCTTGAGTCTCCTTGAATATTTACTTGGGGTGCCTCGGGCATCCCCAAGCTTGAGCTCTTGCCTCTCTTCCTTCTTCTCACATCGAAACCTTCTCGATCATCGAACACTCCATCCACACAAAACTTCAACAGAAAACTTGGTAAGATCCCTTAGTATAATAAAGCAAATCACTACTCTATATACTGTTGCAAACCAATTCATATTTTGTTTTTGCATTGTTTCTACTTTAGAATAACTTTTTCATGGCTTAATCCACTGATATAAATTGATAGTTTCATCAAAACAAGCAAACTATGCATCAAAAACAGAATCTGTCTAAAACATAACAGTCTGTAATAATCTGAACATTCACCATACTTCTGATACTTGAAACATTCTGCCAAAATTAGGAAAAATAAATAATTTGTATAGAAAGATAGTGCAAAAAGAATTAGAACCATTTGACGTTCCAGTAAAAAAACTAAATTTGCGCACTACAGCCAAAGTTTCTGTCCTGCACCGTGCAAACCAACAAGTATTGTAAACATCCTAAAGGCAAACCTTGGCACATTATTTTTATAATACAATGGAATTGTACAAGGGGATAATTATTTTTTTTGAAAATTTTCTGTAATCAAGATTCGAAAAGTTGCTGTGAGCATGAACAAAGTTCAAGGAGCTCTCCCACTTCAACAATGCTTGTCTTTCTCACTTTCACTTTCCTTTTTGTAAAAGTTTTGGGTTCCCCTCTTTATTTTTGTTGTTTTTAAACTATATGAAAGCACTCAACAGAAATAAATGACTCTCTAAAACTTCCGGGTTGTCTCCCTGGCAGCGCTTTCTTTAAAGCCATTAAGCTAGGCATATAGTGCTCAAGTAGTGAATCCACCCGGATCCCAAGGTATATCAAAGCGAATTTTATTTAACAATGACTTGTAATTTAGTAGTGAGCACAAAGCAACATATATCAAGCAATGACGAAGTCTAACTCTCTTCCTATGCATCGGCATGTCATAAAAGAACAATTCATGCACACCTAGTAAAGGCCAATGCATAGTATAAACGGTTTCTTGCAATATTATCGTGTGGGAAACATAGAGAGGTGGAGATATAGTTCCTCTCTCGTAATAATTTCAAGTAGGAGAAGCAAGCACATGCACATTATATTCATCAAAGTCATCATGTGCAACAGTATAAGGCAACCCATCAATATAATCCTTAATAAGTGCAAACTTCTCCGATGTAGTGTAGTTTGGAGAATTCAAAAAGATAATAGGACTATCATACGTGGGTGCAATAGCAACAATTTCATGTTTAACATAAGGAACTATAGCAAATTCATCTCCATAAGCATAATTCATATTGGCATCTTGGCCACTAGCATAGCAAGCATCATCAAAAAGGGATATTTCAAAAGAATCAACGGGATCATAATAGTCATCATAGCAATCATCCTTCGGTAAGCACGAAGGGGAATTAAAAAATGTATGAGTTGGAGGGTTACTCTCATTAGAAGGTGGGCACGGGTAGCTAATCCTCTCTTCCTCCTTTTGTTCTTCGCTCTCCTCATCATCTTTTTCATCCAATGAGCTCACAGTTTCATCAACTTCTTCTTCCATAGATTCCTGCAAAATATTAGTCTCTTCTTGGACAGCGGAGACTTTCTCAATAAGTGCATTGATATAGGCATTATATTCATAATTCTCATAACAATATTTAAGGATAGCTAAATTTTCAGATCTATAACAAGCATCATCAAAATCCTCAAACTCTTTAAACATGGATTCAATTTCATAAGCACCCATAAAAGCAACAAATTCTTCTATTTGTTCCACATCATAGTAATCGTATATACCAATAGCATAAGAAGCTAATGTTTCAATATCATTAAATTTGCATGAAAAGGGAAGGTGTGGAGCATTCATCCTAGAGCAACAAGTATAATCATATTCCGAGCATAGTTTTCTAGCATACCACTTCAATATATAAATTTGATCCCATAATAGTTTCCCTTTTGAGTTAAGCGATAATCCCTGAAGTATTCACGTTGATCCAACGTTACTCCCATTACCAAATTCAATGAGGTTTTCTCAGGATTATCAAAGTGGTACATAATATTTTTCACATATTGAGCATCGAGGGTTTTAGGAGGTTCCCCATCTCCATGAGTAGCAAGTACACCTAATTTTTTTGGTATTTCGTGTTCCATATCCATAACTAAAGATAAAGAACAACTAAGAACAGCAAATAAAAATTACTTTGTGATAAAGCAAACAAGCACACACGAGAATATTCACCCCATGCTATTGCTCCCCGGTAACGGCGCCAGAAAAAGGTCTTGATAACCCACAAGTATAGGGGATCAATTGTAGCCTCTTTCGATAAGTAAGAGTGTCGAACCCAACGAGGAGCTAAAGGTAGAACAAATATTCCCTCAAGTTCTATCGACCACCGATACAACTCTACGCACACTTGACGTTCACTTTACCGGAAACAAGTATGAAACTAGAATTACTTTGTAGGTGTTTTTGGATAGGTTTGCAAGAAAGTAAAGAGCACGAAAATAAAACTAGGGTATGTTTAGATAAATACACAACTAAATTAGTTTTAGTAAAGAGCTTGTTGTCACAAGAAAGTTATTTGTCCCTAGGCAATCGATAACTAGACCGGTAATCATTATTGCAATTTTATTTGAGGGAGAGGCATAAGCTAACATACTTTCTCTACTTGGATCATATGCACTTATGATTGGAACTCTAGCAAGCATCCGCAACTACTAAAGATCATTAAGGTAAAACCCAACCATAGCATTAAAGTATCAAGTCCCCTTTATCCCATACGCAAACAACCTACTTACTCGGGTCTGTGCTTCTGTCACTCACGCCACCCACCATAAGCAAATCATAAACATATTGCAAACCCTACAGCGGGAATCCCTCACGCTTGTGTGACACGGAGAGCACCATAGGACAGCACCAATAATAAAACATGCAACTCAAACCAATCTTGATCATTAAATATCCCGTAGGACAAAACAGATCTACTCAAACATCATAGGATAGCCATACATCATTGGGAAATAATATATAGCGTTGAGCACCATGTTTAAGTAGAGATTACAGCAGGTAAGAGAGAGGTTACACCGCTTCATAGAGGGGGGAAAGTTGGTGATGATGGCGGTGAAGTTGTTGGTGAAGATGGCGGTGATGGTGATGGCCCCGGCAGCACTCCGGCTCCACTGGAAGCAAGGGGGAGGGGGCCCCCCTTCTTCTTCTTCTTCCTTGACCTTCTCCCTAGATGGGAGAAGGGTTTCCCCTCTGGTCCTTGGCTGCCATGGCGTGGGAGGGGCGAGAGCCCCTCCAAGATTGGATCTATCTCTCTGTTTCTCTCTGGTTCTGTGTTCTCTCCTCGCTCTGTTTCACCGTTTCGTGTATATGTGGAGATCCGTAACTCCGATTGGCCTGAAACCTTCGCCGTGATTTTTTTTCCAAAAAATAGCTTTCTTGCGGCCAAAGAAGAGCGTCAACTGCCTTACAGGTAGGTCACGAGGGTCAGGGGCGCGCCCTAGGGGGGGGGCGCCCGCCTACCTCGTGCCCACCTCGGACACTGGTTCGCGTTGGTTTTCCTCCAAGATTTTCCAAATATTTTGAAAATAAGCTCCATCTGTTTTTATCCCATTTGACTCCGTTTGATATGGGTATTCTACGAAACCAAAAACATGCAACAGACAGGAACTGGGACTGGGCACTGGATCAATATGTTAGTCCCAAAACTAATATATAAAGTTGCCAAAAAGTATATGGAAGTTGTAGAATATTGGCATGGAACAATGAAAAATTATAGATACGACGGAGACGTATCACCCTACGCTGAGAGGACCCAGTCCGCAAGCAGGCTTCAGCCGTTCCTGGTATGCTCGTATACGATGCCATGGTCAAGGCCAGGAGGTGAGCGCCCCGAGGTCCTGTAAGAGCCCCCGAGGCGCGATGCTCAGGAGGTCCCCAGTAGCGTGCAAGCACCTTCCTGGAGGCCGAAAAGGAAAGCGGCATTGCCCGAGCAAGATCGCGAGAGCCGAAATATTGGGTCATGAGGTCCACGCCTATATGTATGGGGTGACTTATCTTGGCGAGCCCGCGGTGATTCCCTTGCGCGACGTCAGACCGTGTCCTGGTGGTGGCGCTTCTAGGTGAGGCTCATGCCGATTCCCCTTTTTCTCGCTCATCTAGATGCTCTACGTCCTCGGGTCCCCGCCCTCGAGCGAGGCTCGGCCGCCGCTGGTATGCCAGGTCGCGATGCCGTGGTCAAGGCCAAGGGCGAGGGTTCAAGAGCTAGTAAGATCCCCTGAGGTGCGATGCTCAAGAGCGCCCCCTTTAACGTGCAAGCGGATTGCGCGAAAAGGGAGTGGTCGGCGGGGCCGCTCGTAGTCTGGCATCGGAGGTTCCTGTGAGTTAGTCGGAGAAGGAGATCATAACACACAGCCATACTTGATGTCCTACCGTTGATCTTTTCGCAATAAGGTGAAGGCACTAAGGACCTGGTGAGGTGGCGTGCGCGGGGCGGGCCGCAAGTCAGAGCTCGATCTCTCAGATTTATCGATACTCTAGGGACGGACCCGAGCACAGGCGTCGTGCCAGCAGCCCCCATGGCGGGATGAGAAAATAGTGGGTTAGCAACACATGGAGGTCGCGAAGGGCGACGAAGCACCGGACAGACAGGTGATAATCGTAAAGCAACTCATGGAAATGATAAAGCCAATTCTGATAGATGCAAAGAACAATACATGTAGATGCAAAGAACGATACATGCCGCAGGGACGGACCCACACGGCATGGGGATAATGTAGCCCGAGGGGCGCCCCCAACTGAACAAACCAAAATATGTCACCTGGCACCATTGCTGAAGAAGTGTTGAAGTAGCTGAAGACGTGTGCTGCAGAAGTCGCTCCTTACGAGTCGTCCAGGTCCTGAACCTCGTGAGGCTCTGGAGGCCAGGAGGGCTCGCGAGGATCCAATGCCACCTCCCATAGGATCGCCTGGTGCCTGGCCTCGTGAGCCGCAGGACACCCCGCATGTGGTGCTGATGCGTGGCAGCCCTGTTCAGCAAACCGAAGGCATGTGAACATAGCTGTGATGGGGGACCTTGCACCGGCCAACATGTGACGGCCGTAAGAGCTCTTGAGATGCGGCTCTATTGAGCCCTGGGATGTTGACGCAGACACGCAGCTCGCTGCCCTCGTCGGGGGAGGGAGGTGCGCTGGGTGTTGCAGAGCGATGCTCGCCTCGCATGGCTCTTGCCTCCTGAGGCTCCTTGGTTGCCTTGGTGGTGAACTCCTGAGCGCCTGAGGCCCTGCGCTCTCCTCACGGAAGCGCGCCTTGAAGCACGCCTCCACATGGTGCCCGAGCGCCTCCCTCGTGATGCTGGCCAGGTCAGAGGCCCTCTAGAGGAGAGCCCCCGAGCCCAACCTGAGAGGGGCATCGGGCGCGCCTTCCTGTGGGAGAGGGGAAGGTGCCCCATCAGCGGGCGCATGTCCTGAAGCACGGTCGTCGGTCGCCCCATCCTCCTGAGGTCCTAGGCGGAGCAGCTGCTTCTTCTTCTTGCGGATGGCCTCAGGAGGGTAGATAGTGCCCTCGCCATCTGGGTTCTCGACCGCCATAGCCTGGTAGGCGCGCTCGAGGGAGCACACTGTGTCCTTTTATCGCAGGCGACCGTGATGATGCCGCAGCTTCCTGGCATCTTGAGGACATTGTAGCCATGATGTGTTGCAGCCATGAACTTGGCCAGGGTCGGATACCCAGGGATGGCGTTGTATGGGAGGAAAATGTGGGTGACGTCGAAGTCGATAAGCTCAGTGCGGTAGTTGTCGCGCTTGCCGAAGGTGACAGGGAGGCAGATCTGCCCTATCGGGGTGGTGGAGCCGTCGGTCACTCTGGAGAAAGGCTTGGTAGGTAGGAGCTAGTCGTAGGGCACCTGGAACTTGTCAAACGTCTCGACAGAGAGAACATTGAGCCCCGCGCCGCCATCAATGAGTGTCTTGGTGACGAGGACATTGCTGATGGTAGGCGAGCAGAGCATCGGGAGTGCGTCTGCAATGGCTGCGGACTTGAGCTGATCAGTTGAGTCGAAGGTGATGGAGTACTTGGACAACATGAGCGGATGCATCACCTCGAGCTTGGGGAGGGTTGCATTCACCTCGCGAGCGAACTGCTTGAAGATGCAATGGGAGGCAGGGGCCTGAGTGCCGCCCAGGATGCAAGCGATGGTACGAGGCTCTTGAAAGCCCTTGGCCCATCATCTTGGTGGTGGTCATCATTCCTTCTTGGTGGGAGCAGCAGCGGAGGAAGGCCAGTGTTGCCCTGAGGACGGTCCTCACGAGGTTGATCCCTCCAGGGACCCTCATGAGGTTGGCCCTGCCAGCGGTCCAAACGAGGCTGGTCGCGCCAGTCCTGGCGGGGTCGCGATTGTCCCAGCGTCCTCGGCCTCGGCCTCCTCCGAGGTCGTAGCCTCGGCCATTGCACTCGGGGCGATGACCGAGGCGCCCTTCGCGGATGGCCCTGAGCTCTTGGCAGTCATTGGTGTTGTGGTTGTGCACGTTGTGGAAGATGCAGAACGGGCGGCTGCTCTTGGATGACTCCGAGTGGTCGCAGTCGTGCTTCATCTCGGGTTCGGCCGTGAGCACAGCTGGGCCCATGCACTTCACGTCCTTGGCCTTGGCTTTCTTGTCTTCTGGGTTAGCCTCCGGAAGCTCCAGGAGGGAGACGCGACCTTCCTCGGCCCTTGCGCACCTAGTTGCCATGTTGAACATCTCTAGAGCCGAGCACTGGTCCTCATGTATGGAGAGCTCTTCCTTCATCTTGACATTGCAGACGCCATCAGTGAACACCGAAATGATGGCCTCATCCGACACCTTGGGGATCTTGAGCCAAACGTTGGTGAAGCTGGATGTATTTGTGCAAGGTCTCTCTTGGCTACTACTTGATGCACCGCGGGTCACCCGCGGCTGGTGCACGGTCGCGAGTGCCCTGGATGTTGGCGATGAAGTGCTCTCGCTTCTCATCCCAGGAGGAGATCGATCCCGCGGGGAGGTTCAGGAGCCACGAGCGCGCGTCATCTTTGAGGGCCATGGGAAACTAGTTGGCCATGACCTTCTCATCGCCGTTGGCCGCCTTGATGCTCAACTCGTAGAGGTGCAGGAACTCGGCAGGGTCGGGGGTGCCATAATAGCGTGGAGGCAGGTCTCGCTTGAACTTCCCTAGCCAGATGACGGGCGTAGCTCTGGGTGAACGTGCGACAGCCTGCCGAGGTCACGGGAGCCCGCCGTGGAGGCGGAGCCTAATCTTGGTGCTCGCACACTGCCGCCTCGGGCAGCACGCGGTCTTGACGTGGCGGCACTGGGAGCGTGCGCGCCTCTCCTTGGGGCCGCTGCACCACCTGGCAGCTTCCCTCGTCGCGCGCCAGTGCCCAGCACGGCGGGTCGCGCCGTGGAGCCTCACGCCTTGTCTCGGGGATGACGTCTTGCCTGGGAGGTGAAGGAGGCGCACCGTGGGCCACGTCCCCCGCAAGAGGCGGCTGGGGAGGCAGCGAGCGGGGCGGTGCCGGGGCCTCTCCCGCGGCGCTGACGAGCTCGGCGATGTGGTCCAGCCAGTCCTCATAGAGGTCATTGGTCGGGTGACATCGCAGGAGCTCGCTGATACATATCCAACATATCTATAATTTTTTATTGTTCCATGTTGTTATATTATCATTCTTAGATGTTTTATAATCATTTTACAATCATTTTATATCATTTTTTGATACTAACCTATTGACATAGTGCCAAGTGCCAGTTGCTGTTTTTTGCATGTTTTTTACATCGCACGAAATCAATACTAAACGGAATCCAAACACAGCAAAACTTTTTGTGGTTTTTTTTACCAGAAGGCATCTAGTGGGCCGGAGAAGCGCGTGGGGTGCTCCGAGGGGAGCACAACCCACCAGGGCGCGCCTGGAGGCCCATACGTGCCCTGGTGGGTTGTGCCCACCTCAGGTGCCCCCTGAACCGCGTGTTTGCTCTATAAATACCCCAAGATTCCAGAAACCCTAGGGGAGTCGACGAAAACCAATTCCAGCCGCCGCAAGTTCCAGAACCACTAGATCCAATCTAGACGCCATCACGGAGGGGTGCATCATGTCCATTGGTGCCTCTTCGATGATGCGTGAGTAGTTCTTTGTAGACCTACGGGTCTGTAGTTAGTATCTTGATGGCTTCCTCTCTCTCGTTTGATTCTCTATACAATGGTCTCTTGGAGATCCATATAATGTAACTCTTTTTGCGGTGTATTTGTTGGGATCCGCTGAACTTTGAGTTTATGATTAGATCTATCTTTTTATCCATGAAAGTTATTTGAGTCTTCTTTTATCTCTTATATGCATGATTACTTATAGCCTCATATTTCTTCTCCGATATTTGGGTTTTGTTTGGCCAACTTGATCTATCTATCTTGCAACGGGAAGAGGTGTTTTGTGATGGGTTCGATCTTACGGTGCTTGATCCCAGTGACAGAAAGGGAACCGACATGTATGTATTGCTGCTATTAAGGATAACAGGATGGGGTCTATTTCTACATAAATAGATATTGTCTACATCATGTCATCGTTCTTATTGCATTACTCCGTTTCTCCATGAACTTAATACACTAGATGCATGCTGGATAGCGATCGATGTGTGGAGTAATAGTAGTAGATGCAGGCAGGAGTCGGTCTACTAATCTTGGATGTGATGCCTATATAATGATCATTTCCAGGATATCGTCATGATTATTTGAAGTTCTATCAATTGCCCAACAGTAAGTTGTTCACCCACTGTTTGCTATTTTTCTCGAGAGAAGCCACTAGTGAAATCTACGGCCCCGGGTCTCTTCTTTATCATATTTGCCTTTGCTATCTATTTTCCTTTGCTTTTATTTTTAGATCTATTAAACCAAAAATAAAATAAAAACCTTGCTGCACTTTATTATATTTGGCGTTCGATCTATCAAATTATTACAACTTTCTCCCTTCTCTGTGCCAATTTCTGGCGCCGTTACCCGATGTCAGTGTGGAATGACACCTATGCGATCACAAGAATCCCTACTACGGTTGCCGGGGCACGGGGTTGCGAGGAGAGCAGGGCTAGTAGACAGCACAAGGATCGTTTACCCAGGTTCGGGCCGCGAGGATGCGTAAAACCCTAGTCCTGCTTTGGTGGGTGTATTTCTGAGAGTTCTTGAGCTCTCCAACTAACTGTGGTCAGTGCGTGGTTCGAAAGAGCCAAATCCTCCTCCAGGTCACCTCAGGCCTCCTTTTATAGGAAAAAGGGGTTGCCACAGTGGCACACAGGAGGTGGAAAGGTGTACAGTGTTGCGAGGTTATCCCTCGTATTACAGGGCAAGATGCATTTAATGCATGTCTTAGGTGTCCCCTTGCTTTATCGGGGACGGGGGCGAGGCCCGTCCCGTCCGTCGCCGCTCCTCCTCGCTTCGACACGCGCCCCGGCCAGCGATGCGTGCGGCGCCATGTAGGCAGGCAGGTAGCTGAGTTGGCGCGGTGGTGGAGCCTTCACGAAGATCTGCACGCCGCCACACAGGCGCCTGATGAGTTGGCATGGGAGCTGCATGTTGCCACACAGGTGCCCGCCCAACTGGTTGGGCTAGCAGCTGCATGTGAACGGCGGTGGAAGCTTGGTCGTCGGCGGGCCTGGCGGTGGCCCTGCTAGCGTACTTGGTGAGGGCCTTGTCGGGCGGCCCAGCAAGGGTCTCGCTGCGCAGCCCGGCAAGGGTCTTACCGTGGCGCACTGTCATCCCGGCAAGGGCCTTGCCGGGGGTCTGGTGGCCTTCCTCGGTGAGAATCTCGCCGAGGGTCGTCGTCTTCTAATCTTCATATGATCTTGAATATGTCTTCACAAAGATCTGCATGCCACCACAGAGGTTCCTTCCCGAGTCCTGGCCCCACATTGATGACGGTGTTGGCGGTCGTGGGCTCTAGGGTGGCTTGCTCTGTTGGTGTGGGGCGAGCTGTCATGGCAAGGATCTTGCCGGGGCCGCTGAGGTCGCCCCGGCAAGAGCTGCTGAGGTCGCCCTGGCAAGAGTCTTGCCGGGGGAACGTGCTTCGTCCCTCTGCTCTTTGTGGTCTTGGCCTTGGCGTTGCCCTGATTATCTTGGGCTTCGGTCTTACCTTGGCTTACCTCCCCTGCTCTACTAGGTGTGGTCGCGGGCGTGGCTCCGACTGCCCGTGCACAGGTAAAGGGGTACAAAAATGTGCCCCTATTTTTGTACACCGACAGGAGCCCCCGGGCCTGGGCCACACATAAGCGCGACACGTTGTTGGGTCAAGCCCAAAACAGTCTTGTGAGCGGGGGCGGTTTTACGTGATAAGGCTTTTGCAAGGCGCTTCACGACCTGCGCGCACGTGGCGCGGCGTGGAGGGGCGTGTGTGATGTGGGCGGCATGCGTGGGGCGGTTTCCACACGCATGCGTCACATCACAGTAAAGAGGCGGCTCGCGCCTTCCCCGTAAAAAGAGGGAGGCGTGGAGGCGCGACTCATTTACTGAACGGGGCCGGGGCGCGGTCTTCAAGGCGTCCACTCCCCACGATCACGCGGTGGGGAGAGGTCGCTTCGCCCGTCCCCTCGGTTCTGCACGTCCGCCACGCGTCCCCCGTGCACTTGGGGTAGGAAGCGGCGGGGGCGGGAAACCGGGCCGTCGCTGGTTGGGGTAGCGGGTCGGTCCCGATTCCGCGCGCCTCTGGTGGCTGGATTGGTCGAACGGGGCGGTCGAGCCCTGACCACGCTGTCACATCCCTAGTTCTGGTATGCTCTGGGCTAGCTAGTTTTGTGTTGCATCATGTTTAAATTGCTTTTAAATTTGAAATGGGATTGACTCAAACCCTAGCACCTAAGAAAAATCAAATAGGTTCAGCTAAAATAAATCCCGAAAACCCAAAATGGTCTTAGGAAAATGTTCAGGATTTTTGGAAATGCTGGAAACAACAACTAGAGGTGATGCACATTTTTCCTAGCCATCTTGGATTTTACCTCAACACATATTGTATTTGATTGGGGCTCCAAAACATTGCTATAAATATTTTGACAGCTCCAAATATTCTGAGAAATGTTGAGGGACACCGGATTAATTTAGAGAGTGCCCAAAAATATTCTTAGAATTATATAAAAATGATTTAGTGCTAAACTAAATCAAAACAGAGCAAATAAATAGAAAACAGAAACTAAATTAAAAAGGGCAGAAACCTCACCTGGCCTCCCTGTAGCTTGGCCAGCTCCTCCAGCAGGCCCAGCCCACCTGGCAGCCCAGCCACCTGGCCGGCCCACCGAGGGCAGGGGCGTCTTCTTCCTCCTGCCAGAAGGTAGAGGAGAAGGTAGCCACGGCGCCACGGCGTGCCATGCCGGCAGCTGCCTGCCTGGCTGTCCCCTCGTCGCCCTGGACTCCCTCCGCGACGCCACGCAGCCCCCCAGACCCTCTCACTCTCTCGAGCGTTTTCCCCCCTCCTCTGCTCCCTTCCCGAACGGAGCTCGTCGCCGCCGTCCACCGCTTGCATAGCCACCAGCCTCCCCTATGCCCCAGACATGCCCTGTGATCCGCGAAGACTCCCTCGCCCTCTCCACCGAGTCACGCAACGCTGGGTGCCCGGGAACGCCGCCACCACCGTCGTCTTCAACTCCGGTCTCCGAGATCGCCGGCAATGCCCCGACGTCGTCCGACCTTCCCCGAGCCCACTGAGACGCGTGCTGCAACCGCTATGAGCTCACGGAATGATTCCCCCTCCCCCCCTGCTCGCGCTCGTACTCTAGCTCCGTTCCCCACTTCTGCTGAAACTTGCCGCCGCCGCGAATGTCGCCGTCGTCGTTACGGTGGGCCAACGCCGCGTATGAGCACCTGGTCGAGTTCCTGCTGTCCCGTAGCCTCTACCAGTGCTATTCGTTCGCTCTAAATCGAGCTGCAGCCCCGCGCCCGTGCTGGCCCGAACTCCGGCGCCGCCGCGAGCTCCATTCCGGTGAGCTCCGGCCACCCCACGCCCAGCCGCGTGCTTCCCTGGTGAGCAAGGGCTCCCCCCTGGTGCCCTCCGCTGCGTTTTTAGCCACCGGAGGAGCAACCCCGCAGCGCTTCTCCGCGTTTGCCGTCACCGGCGTCAAGCCGCCGGTGGCGTTGACCGTTTTGACCGGGGGTTTGACCACCCCTGGTCGTCTGACGTGTGGGCCCCAGGCCACTAATGAACCAGGATTAGAATTAACTTAAATTAGTTAAACTAATGACCCTGACACGTGGGACCCACAAGTTAGAGTTGACCTGGACCGTGCCTTTGACCTGATAACGTCACCCTGACGTCATGCTGACGCAATAATTATTTACTGGAATTATTCTTATACAGGAAATTCCAGAAAATAATGCAAACTTTGAAAAATCATAGAAATTCAACCGTAACTCCAAATGAGATAAATTATATATGAAAAATGATCAGAAAAATCCAATGTATCCATTTGTACTTGTTTCATGCATGTTAGAACAATTTATGACTACTGTTTAGGACAAATGGAATGAATGGCATTTAAATAACTACATGTGGAGTTGGATTTGAATCTTGGATTCAAACCAACTTCATTTAACTTGCTGCTAGTTGCATTAGCTCAAACCACAGCATATTGCCATGTCACATTCATGCATCATATTGTTGTATTGCATCGATTGTGTTCTTTCTCAGTTGCCGGTGTTTGTCCCCTCTCGATAGACGTGGTTCCGACGATGTGATCGATGACACCGATGAAGATCTATACTATCTTCGAAGTGCGAGCAAGAAAAACCCCTTGTTCATTCGATACAATCCCACTCTCGCTCCTGCTCTCTTTTACTGCATTAGGACAACAACGATTCATCATTACTTGCTGCGGTAGCTGAACCCCTTTATCCTCTGCATGACCTGTCATTCCACAGTAAATAGATGAAACCCACTAGCATGAGTAGGAGTTGTTTGAGCCCTGTTGTGCCTACTCATTCATGCTTGTTTGTCATGCCTGCTACTGCTTAGAGTTGAGTCGGTCGATTCATCGGGATGAATCGGAGGTGTGTGAACATGTCCTACTGTGTGTGAGCTAAATGTATGAACACGATTTGGTAAAGGTAGCGGTGAGAGGCCATGTAGGAGTACATGGTGGGTTGTCTCATTGCAGCCGTCCTCACAAGAATCGAGTTCGTGTTTGTGATCCATGAACAGTTACTACCACACATTGGGTTCCGATAACTCGACCCCTCTCGACTTATTAATCAACATGATCTCTGTCCAGGAGTTGCAACTAGTTTCTGGTGTTTGTAGGTAGTGTTAGTAGTCTACCAAGTGGCACCCGGTACAGGTGGGCTTGGGATAGACTAGGCACCGTGGCACGGTGTACCAAGCGTAGAACCACCCGTCGAGGTGGGCTTGGGAACCCTGCTCACATCGTTTGGGGTCGTGAGCGACACCCCGGCCGGATCTCCTTGCGGATGGAACCCGAATAGGCGATAAACCTGGATGAGAGATTTGTGTGGTTTGTCAGGTTGTGGCCGACTCCCTCGCCAGGCTTCCGCTTGAAGGTTGCCGAGATACACGAGGTGTACATGGCGGTAAGTGGCGAGAGCGTGTGTGAAGAAGTACACCCCTGCAGGGTTAACATTATCTATTCGAATAGCCGTGTTCGCGGTAAAGGACTTCTGGGTTGCCTATAACAGTTCATAGACAAGTGAAAGTGGATACTCTAAAAGGCGCAAGATAAGTGTGAGTGCTATGGATGGCGTTCTTGTAGGAAGACGGGAACGGATCCATAGTGGTGTATTGATATGGTGAATATGTGGACTCGTAAAGCGCCACCTCAAAAGAGTTACTTGCGATCGTAGTTCAGATAGCCACCGAGTCAAAGCTGGCTTGCTGCAGTCAAACTCCACCACCCCTTTGTTGATAATGATGCATATGTAGTTAGTTACGATGTGAGTCTTCTTGAGTACATTTGTACTCACGTTTGCTTATTTTATGTTTTGCAGAGAGATGTCAGTCTCGCTAGTAGTTCCGCGTGGACTTCGACGTTTAGCTTGTTACCTCAGCTACGATCTTGTGCCCTCGGCAGGATCTGGTAGATAGTCATGCTTCTCAGCCTTTTTCATTTTTAGTTGTCTGTACTCAGACATGTTTAGCTTCTGCTTGTGCTTGTTGCTTGTATGCTCTGTATGTTGGGTCATGAGACCCATGTTTGTAATATCTCGCTCCTCGGAACCTAATGAATAAATACTTGAGTCGTAGAGTAATGTTGTGATGCCTTGTTGTATTTACACATATCGAGCATATTGTGTGTATGTTTGAAATGCTTGGTATGTGTGGGATCCGACAATCTAGTTGTTTATCCTTGGCAGCCTCTCATATGGGGAAATGTAGTCTAGTGCTTCTGGCGATAGTAGTCCGCTTCTGACCAGTTCACCGAGTCCTGCTAGCCCAGCACTACCGCTTCTGGACACTTGGTGGCCGGCATGTGTTTCACGCCGTTCTGTGTACATCCCTTCGGGAAATGTCGCGGTGACATCCGAGTCCTGCCTAGCCTGCTACAGCCGGGTTACCGAGTCGTGTTAGCCAGTGCTACAGCCCGGATTCATACGTTGATGACCAACATGCTCGATGTGATTCATGTATGCCTGTCCCCATGGGTTAGTGCCACTTTGGGTTCACGACTAGCCATGTCGGCCCGGTTCTCTGTCATATGGATGCTAGCGACACTATCATATCGTGAGCCAAAAGGCATAAACGGTCCGGGCCATGGTAAGGCGACACCCGTGGGAATACCGTGCGTGAGGCCGCAAAGTGATATGAGGTGTTACCGGCTATATCGACGTGACTTGGAATCGGGGTCCTGCCACACACTCCTTTATAAGGAGGGGGAGGGGGATGGCATCCCGGACTCCTCTGTCATCCATCTTCTCTTGCTTCTGCTTCCTCTTTTCACTCGCCATGGAGAAAGGGAATCTTGGTCCTTCGACGGTGGTGGCGAGGGTCGCTGCTCGACAACGCGTCCCCCCTCCTCCTGAGCCCGCGGTGGTGGAGCCGGCTACAAGGGGAAGGGGGAGCGAGGCCGTGGGTGAGGCCGGGGCAGAGGCCGCAGTGCTCTGGGAAAAGGAGGATGGGGTGGCGCGCCGGCTTCGCCTCCACCAATGATGCCTTTCCCGATGGAAGGCCATGTCAAAGACCAGCCCCGCAGTTCGTCATCAGGCTGCGCCGGCCTCCGCGTCGTCGTCTTCGTCTTCCCGCCCCGTTTGCTCGGGAGATGGAGCGTAACCGGCCCCAATCCCTCAGATTGCATATGAGGGGTTGCGGGAACGGGGGCACGCGGGTCGACATCGACTTCCCGGCTCCCCGAGTCATGTACCTCCGTCGTGGGTGGAAGATGTTTGCTCGCATCCACAGCCTGACTGCGGGGCTCATCCTCTACTTCAAATTAATGGAGGACGGCCTACTCTCCGTCAAGGTCTTCAGAGAGTTCGGGACTCGCCTGAAGTGCTGCGTGGAGAGCTTCTCCGATGGAGATTCTAACGATGGAAGATCTTCCTCGAGCGAAAGTGATGAGGAGGACAGCGGGGCGGACAGCGGGAACGAGTCCGACTAGGCGTCGGATGGCCCGAGCCTGGGCGGACGCGGCAGCAGCAACATCTGCACCTGGCCGCTCCTCCGGCAGAAGTTTGCCGGGGGCGGGGCCAGCTCCTTGAACATGTTGCGCCCATGCCGGAGCCTGGGGCTCGACGGCAAGGACCAAAGGCATCTCTTCCGCCATGGGAGCGGCTGTCTCCACGGCCAGTGCTCGACGCCCTGCCGAAGCCAGTTGCTCTTGGGCGGGCTCAGCGTCCGCGGCAGCACCCTTGCCGGCAGCCCCAGGGGGCTCGGTAGGAAAGTACTTGCCGGGACCTGATTTTCTCCGCTTGCTCTACCGCACTGATGGTTCGATGGATGGTTGAGTTAGCCGGAGCAAAAAGGTACCTAGTTCCACATGTAGCTTGAATGCGGCGCGCTTTGACAGGTAATCAACGATGTCATTCTCCGCTCGGGGGACGTGCTCCGCCTGGATACCGTCAAAGCGTTCCTCCATCTTCCTCACCTCATCTACGTAAGCTTCCATCAATGGGCACTGATAATCCTTGTTGATCTGCCTGACAACGAGTTGTGAGTCACCCCTGACGATGAGCTTCTTAACCCGAGGTCTCGCCGCGATCCACGAGGCGGCAAGCAATCCCTCGTACTCAGCGGTGTTGTTGGTGGACATCTCCTCGGGAAGTGCATCCGGATCACGTATTAGAGGTGTTCTCCGGTGGGCACGACGAGCAGCACACCGCACCGCGCTTTGCAGCGAAAGCCCCATCAAAGTACATGATCGATCGCGGGTGCGCTTCCTTGCCGGGAGAGTGGTCTCCTGGATTTCTTCGTTTGGCGTCGAGGTCCATTCTGCGATGAACTCCGCCAAGACTCTGCTCTGAATTGTTGAAGTACTTTCAAACTTTAAGCCGAAGCTTGACAGCTCCAAGGCCCATTCCACAATCCTTCCGGTTGTGTCCGGATTGTGCAGTATCCGTTGCAACGGGAGGCGGGTGACGACAGTGATCTCGTGGGCCTAGAAGTAGTGATGCAGCTTCCTTGAGGCCATAAGGAGATCGAAGAGCAATTTTTGCACGCCGGAATACCTCGATCTAGCCCCCTGGAAGAGGGAGCTGACAAAGTAAGTCGGGTGCTGCATCGTCTTCTTCTTTGGCACCACTTCACTCGACTACGCGGGCCTTGCCTTGGTGGCACCAGACTCTGCCGGGGGCCGCACCTTGTCGGCATCAGCCCTGCCGGGGGAATCTTTGGCTTGCCATCCGCTGGTTCTGCAGCCATTGCTGCCTCCTCGTCGACCTCCCTCTGTGCCACCAGTGCGGCGCTGACCACTTGATTCGTCGCCGCTAGATACAGCAGAAACGGCTCTTGTGGTTTAGGCGCAACCAGTATTGGCGCGAAGGAAAGTTATTTCTTCAGATCCTGCAGTGCTGCCTCGGCTTATGGGATCCACTCCATTGGGCCTGCCTTCTTCAAGATTTTGAAGAAGGGAAGGGCGCGTTCAGCGGACTTGGAGATGAATCGGCTCATGGCGGCAACGCAGCCGGTGAGCCGACGCATATCCTTGATCCGTTTGGGTGCCTTGATCTGCTCAATGGCCTTGATCTTGTCTGGGTTTGCCTCAATCCCGCGCTACGACACAAAGAACCCGAGAAGCTTGCCGGACGGAACACCGAAGATGCACTTCTCAGGGTTCAGCTTGAGGTTGATCTTGCGCAGGTTAGCAAATGTCTCTTCCAGATCTTGCACAAGGGTTGGCCCGTCCTTGGTTTTGACCACTGTGTCATCCATGTAGGCCTCCATATTTCTATGGACCTGAGGTTCAAAACCAATTTGGACTGCTCTTGCAAACGTTGAGCCAGCACTCTTCAACCCAAAAGGCATCCTTAAAAACAAATACATACCACATGGGGTGATTAATGATGCCTTCTCTTCATCCTCTCTTGTCATGAAGATTTGGTGGTAGCCTGAGTAGGCGTCGAGGACTGATAACAAATCACACCCGGCCGTGGAGTCAACAATCTGGTCGATGCGCGGCAACGGGAAGGGGTCCTTAGGACAAGCCTTATTGATATCTGTGTAATCAATACACAGCCTCCACTTCCCATTCACCTTGCGCACCACTACCGGATTGGCCAACCACGCCGGGTGGAGCACCCTCTCACCAAACCTGCCGCTTCAACTTCACGATCTCCTCCGTGATGAACTCCTGCCTTTCCAGAGCCTTCTTTCTGACCTTCTGCTTGACGGGCCGCGCGTGGGGGCAGACAGCTAGGTGGTGCTCAATCACCTCACTGGGAGCACCGGGGATGTCGCACGCTTACCATGCAAACACGTCGACATTTGTCCGTAGGAAGGTGATGAGCGCGCCTTCCTATTTGCTGTCGAGGGTGGAGCCTATGATGAAGGCCCCTCCCATGCCATCCTCCGTGACGGGCACCTTCTTGGTCTGCGGCGGCTCGGCTCTGGATCTTTTGCTCTTCTCGGTAGAGCTCTCTGGCACGTCCTCAACGGTAGCACAACACTCCGAGGAGGTGCACTTGCCGGAGTGAGTGCGAGAGGTCTTGCCGGGCTCCTTATTCCCCCCGGGCCTTCGGCGGCAGGAGCAGGTGTGTTGGGGATATAACTATTATTGTAACCTGCCCTGGAGGGGCCGGCCTATGCTATGGCGATTCATCATATGAAGCCCAGTATCAAGCTTGAAGATGGCGGTTCAATAAAGGGCCTAAAGCCCGCAGACGACTTAAGGCCCGTAGTGATAAACCGCCGTAATGGCATGACTTGTGTTATAAGGTAAGATTAACTAGTCACCGAGCCGGACACTGTTTATGAGCCGGCCGGGACTCTGTAGGCCGCAGGGCGTCGGCCCGTGTATATAAGGGGACGAGCCGCCGGCGGCTTAGGGCAAGTAACACCAAATCGAGAGCCGGACATAGAAGATTTGCTCCCTGGTAATCGAAACCCTAGCAATTCCACCTCAACTGGATTAGGTTTTACCCTTCACCGTAAGGGGCCGAACCAGTATAAACCCTCGTGTCCTTTGTCCCACTTTAACCCTTTAAGCTTCCTAGTTGTGATGGCTCCACGACTAAGTCCTTTCACGAGGACATCTTCCGTGACAATTCCACGACAGTTGGCGCCCACCATGCACTACTACAAAAAGGGCTATAGATGGAATGGCTACTAATGGCGCACCTGTGATGTGGTGCGCCATTACTATATTCTAATGGCGCACCATGTCTCGTGCGCCATTAGTAATATATTATTAATGGCGCACCTGGTGTGGTGCGCCATTAGTAGTTTCAAAAAACATAAAAAAATTGTTACTAATGGCGCACCGATGCATAGTGCGCCATTACTAATTGACATAGTAATGGCGCACTACATCCGTCAGTGCGCCATTAGTAGTTTTGAAAAATGTAAAAATAAATAAAAAAAATTTGTTACTAATGGCGCACCATGTCTCGGTGCGCCATTACTAGTTTTAACTAGTAATGGCGCACTTTCCACTGGTGCGCCATTACTAAGTTTTTTTCAAAAAAAAATCGAAAATAATATCATTTTTTTATTTATTTTTCAAAACTACTAATGGCGCACCGTGGGAGTGGTGCGCCATTACTAGTTCAACTAGTAATGGCGCACCGTGGGAGTGGTGCGCCATTACTAGTTCAACTAGTAATGGCGCACCACTCCCACAGTGCGCCATTAGTAACTTGGCCACCTTCCACCGAATGCACCCCCCCCCCCCCCCGTGGATCGCCTTTTCAGTTTAAAAAAAAATAAAAGAAAATGATGAAAATGTCAACAAAATAAAAGAAAATAAATTTCCCATGTGATATGTGGTCTAGTTGTTGGGAAAATTTGCAAATATGAATTTCGACTTCATTTGCAAAATCTCTCGAGAATTTGTAAAAATGGGCATAACTTTTGCATACTAACTCGGATGAAAAAGTTTTTTATATGAAAAATCATCTACTCGAAAAGTTACATCCAAATTTAACGGGGAAGCCCGTTAAACATTTTCAAAATCCCCAAAACCTAACAGAAAAAAAAAGTTACGGGCTTTCAAGATCTAGCGGCAAAAAATTCAGAAAATTTCAAACTTACTAGTGGCGCACCGTGGATGTGGTGCGCCACTAGTAACTGAAAAAAATGGTTTTGAATTTTTTTCAAAAATGATACGTAATATGATCAGAAGTTTGAAATATTTTCAAAATTTCATCATAGTCATGAACATGAACAAAGTCCTAGACATCAATAAGGTATAACAGATTGATATGCTAGATATATCAACAAGTGCACGTGAAGTGAGTATTCTTTGGGGTTGGATAGAACTCAAGTTAAGCGTGCTTGGGCTGGAGTAGTGTGAGGATGGGTGACCTTTGGGAAGTTTGACCACAGAGTGTGATTTGACCTGAGATTAAGCCATAGTGAACTGAGATTAACAAAAATTTAAAAAATTGAAAAATTTAAAAAAATTGAAAAAAAAATGTTACTAATGGCGACTTCTGTGGTGCGCCATTAGTATATCGATACTAATGGCGACTTCTGTGAGGTGCGCCATTAGTATACCGAATACTAATGCGCGAGTGGGCTATACTAATGGCGACTACATGGTGCGCCATTAGATATCAGATACTAATGGCGACGGTGGTGCGCCATTAGTAAAAAATACTAATGGCGTGCTAGTAATGGCGCACCGGTAGTGCGCCATTAGTAGGCAAAACCGGTGCGCCATTAGTAGGCCTTTTTCTAGTAGTGGTGGGGCAAGCGCACGGTGGATTTGAGTTCTTGAAGGGCAACTTCGAAGGGCTCAAGGGATACGCTGTGGGCCAGATGACCAAGAGTCGTCGCGGCAAGCTCTACATCGACGACGCCGGCTGGGGTCCCGACACCGGCTCAATTGAGTACGGGTACCAGGTCCCCTTCGGTGGAATCCACGTCTTCATCGGCCGGATTGGCGAGCCGGGCCCTGAGCCGGACATCTGCACCGACATCGTCGAGACGGCTCAGCGCGCGAGACCCGCCCGGGCTCAGCCCGCCGTGAAGCGTGCCTTCGTGGTTTGCATTCATGGAGGAGAACTTTCTGAAGGATCCAATGGTCAAGCTGAAAGAGCCAATCAAGAGATCTTGAAAAGTATAAAACCCCGGCTCATGGTTCCTTTATAGCGGACGCTGGGTTGTTGGGTGGAGGAATTGCCCTCTGTGATTTGGAGCATCAACACTACACCTAACAGATCTACGGGTTATACACCTTTCTTCATGGTTTACGGAGCAGAGGCGGTCCTACCAAGTGACATCCGTCATGACTCGCCCCAAGTGGCGGCTTACGTTGAAGCTGATAATGAACAAGCTTGTCAGGATGAACTTGATTTGTTGGATGAGAAGCGAGATTTGGCAATAGCCAGCTCGGCGATTTACCAACAGGACCTGCGCCGTTATCACAGCCATCGGGTTAGATCCAGAACCTTTGAAGAAGGTGACTTAGTGCTCCGGCTCATCCAGGATCAGTCCGATATGCACAAGCTATCCCCGCCTTGGGAAGGACCCTTTTGTGGTCTGCAAGAACCTGAACAACGGGTCATATTACCTCATCAATGTTCGAGAGCACAAGACTCACGTAAGTCGGAAGAGGAGACCCGCCGGCCGTGGAATATCGCTCATCTTTGGCCTTACTACAATTGAGCCACCGGCTCTCAGGATGTACATATTTTGACGATGTATATGTTATGAAAAGCAATAAAGCAGGACCTCTGCCCTTTTCATCCTCAAAAGTTTATATGTCCGGTGTGGTCAATAACCTATCGGAGTTGGTTTAGCGATTGCTAAGGCGCGACGTCCTCGCACGTTCATAGTCGGATCGTGAAAGTATACTCCTCCGAAACGATAATCACCATCTCATCGAAAGACGGGACACCTTTGCCTCTCTCAAGTGATATCAGATTTCCAGGTTGCTCGGTGAGATTTTATAGCTTTTCGTAGTTTAGATCGAGTTTGTTCTTCATACCTATAGTCCACGGAAAAGCCAAAAAAAAATTAGGCTTAGTTCATCCTATCCGAACCAATCTAAGCCTTTGCATTATCTTTTCTATATTTGCTTTGTTGAATTTGTGGTTGCATCGTCGTGTCAAGTTGCTGGTCTTAGCATCTAGTCCTTTAGAGTTTCGAGTTCTGTTCACAGGTTCTCACGTCGCCGCTGCCATATGTCACCACTTCATCATCATCATCGTTGCTGCCATATACCACCACCGCACCAACTTCATCGCCGCTGCCATATACCACCACCACATATTCACCGCCAATCCGAGTCCATATACGCCACCAAATATCAGTGGCCATCACGCCAATCCGAGTCCACCTGCAACATATATCCGCCACCAGTCTTAGTTCCACCACATTCATCTCCGCCACCAGTCCGAGATTCCACAAGATTCATCTCCACCACCAGTCCTAGTCCGAGTCCAGTAATTGTTGCTTTGTTTTCGATTTCCAGATCACGCGATACTCCGAGTCATGACAGCGTAGGACTCCCCAACTTCCGAGCCATCCGCAGAAGAAAAATAGTTCCAGTTTAAAAAAAACTAAGTCTGGAAAATTCTGGCTAGGTAGTTTTTAGGATATTTGTAGACTTTTTCGAAAAAAAATTGTTGCGAAGCAGAAAAGAAGAGAAAAAAAAGTGCAAAAAAGTGAAAAAAAGGAAAAAAATTATGAGTGTGCTCCTCCCTTGTTTACGCGCAGCGCCATGATTTTGTTAGTGTTCTAGGCTCGCGTCTCTAGTATGGTCTAGCCTAGGACCAGCACAGTACCGTCGTTGAGCGTTTATTCAACTTTGCATATCTGAATTGATTATTGCTGACCCTTTGCTACTATATTATAAGCCTTCCCAGCTCCACATACATCTACGTCGTGCGTTTGACTCTCCCTAGTAATCGCTCTATCCAAGCTTTGAGAGTTTTGACTACAACGGTTGCTAGTCACCACCTGCTGCTTGGTAAGAACTGGTAAGAATTTGATATTCGCTTAACGGATTTGTGACTGTCCACCACACCATCCCCACCACTTCCTAGTAGTCTGTAGGATCATATTCTTGTGTGTTTCTATTGCTACTAATCATGACAGGATCACAAGCCAACAAGACTGACTGGGAGAACATGACAAACAAAGAGTTACATGATAAGTTTCAGCAAATGATGAGTGGACAAGTGGAAGATGTGCTAAATAGATTTGAAGAGGCCATGGAGAAGATAGATGGCATTGAGAAGGCGTTCGAAACAAAGCTCGATAATAGAATCCCTGAGCAATGGCTTCAGTTCTGGTCTTGGGATGAAAATTTTTATAGAGAATATCTCCCCAAGGACACTTGATGGCATTCTTCTCAGCATACTCCTTGGTGACGAATCTGTACTTGAACCATTGCTCTGCCCAATATCTTCGAATCCATTGGATTCGTGTCTTGCGCTGACTATAGCTTTCTTCGGGATCAGTTTTGTATAGTTCATAGAGATCTTCGGGCAGATCCATTGATGTACCCCCACGGCGTTGTCTGCCTCCTTGCTGATTTCTCTGTTGCCATGAAGTTTAGACTGAAAGGCTTAAACACTGTCAGAGGCTTCCGTCTGCTGGTCAGACAGGAGCTGGCTTCAGGAGAATTGATGTGATGCTGTAAGAATTCTGCAAATGAATGCAGACTATGAGAACCAAGGGATTCTCCCACGGACATGTACCTGTGACAGCATTAGAGATGCGAGGGAAGGGGAAGAGGTCATATGCATTCTCGGAAGATTTTGAAGATAAATCAGTTTAGAAGACATTGACCTCATAGCGCGAAGACATTCACTTATATGTTGAGAGTTGGTTCCAGATTTGTACGAATCCAAGAATAAGTACAAGTGAGGAATCTAACTATCTATGAAGCATAAGTGAATATGCTAGGCATTGTATGAGATGCAGACAGGATAGATCCAACTTTGTGGAGGCAGAAACCACTTTTGGTAAAAAGGATGAATTTATAGGATCAAAAAGATGGTAAAAAGAGTTTTTATTTACCACATGATGAATTGCTAGACGAAGTAGAAGAGGAGGCCGAGCAGTTCGATCTTCCGTGCCCTAACTTGGCGATGGAGGACACCTACGGCGGCGGCGGAGAAGACGATGTTCGCAGCCGGCGTGAAGATGGCGTCGGAGAGGTCGCGGCAGCTAAGCGCTTCGTCGCCGGTGTCGTCGAGAGCTAGCGGTGGCGCTAGGGTTTGTCGAGGTGGAGAGGTGGAAGAAAGATTTTGACAGCGATTGGATGTGCATTTATAGGGAAAGGGACGGCACAACGCAATTACACAGGTGCCCCTGGCGGTTCACATCTGAGGGACACGTGGCGAACATGCAACATACTTGGAGTTGTCCCATGTTCCCACGCCCGCCTGGACTGTCGGATGGTCATTCCGGCTTCTCCGGTTTCAGGCAATAAGAATTGAGCATTTAAAACATATTTAATGTTTGTCTTTGTATCTTCTACTGACAAGGACGCAGAGAAGACATTCGACAGTTTCAACAGAATGCATATGATTTGGATAGATAGAGTTTGAGGTAGAAAGCATAGAGAGATTAGGGTCCGATCACATTCACTTAGTTCAAAAGATTCAAACGAGAAGACATAGCTATGAGTGAATGTTGTAGAGGACGGAATACTTATATATATATATATATATGTATATATATATATATATATATCAGAATGCAACCAAGTCAACATAGTGAAGATAATCAAGAAGACATGATGATATCGAAGGCAAGCCAAATTCGAAGACATAGCAAATGTAACGCCATGAGAAAAACACTTCAAACAGAAGAATTTGGTGGTGGCGTTACCCACCAGATAGGAAGTATTAGACCTGCACACGGCGCACAGTTATCGTGGCGCTCAAATCAAATTCAGATAATGTATTCACACTCAGAATGTATGTCTTCATTGATTGAAGATATACTTTACTTCGTGTGTTGCACATCTAAGTCATGAACATGCATAAGTGTTAGGATGTGTGCCTGATCACAGGACATTGAGGATTCCAAGATATTTAGCTCACACCGTAACTTGCAAAACCTTTTCTCATCCAAGGGCTTCGTGAAGATATCTGCCAGTTGCTCTTCAGTGTTGACATGTATGATATCAATATCTTCCTTCATGACATGATCTCTGAGAAAGTGATGATGAATTTCAATATGCTTTGTCTTCGAGTGCTGAACTGGGTTGTTGGCTATCTTGATGGCGCTTACGTTGTTGCAATAGAGTGGTACTTGTTTCAGATGGATGCCATAGTCCTTGAGAGTTTGCTTCAACCATAGAAGCTGAGCGCGGCAAGATCCAGCAACAATGCATTCAGATTCAGCAGTGGAGAGTGATACACAGTTCTACTTCTTTGAAGACCAACAGACAAGTGATCGTCCCAGAAAGTGACATGTGCCTGATGTGGACTTGCGATCCACCTTGTCACTAGCATAATCAGCATCCGAGAATCCAACCAGATCAAACTCTGAGCCCTTTGGATACCATAATCCTAATGTTGGGGTGTAAGCCAAATATCGAAGAATTCGCTTCATAGCTAAGTGATGCGATTCCTTTGGTGCCGCTTGGAATCAAGCACACATGCAAACACTAAGCATAATATATGGCCTAGATGCACATAAATAAAGTAAAGAACCAATCATGGAGTGGTGTATACCTTTTGATCAAACTCTTTACCATTGGCGTCAGGACCCAGATGACTTTTTGTTGGCATTGGCATCGTGTAATCTTTGCAATCTTGCATTCCAAACTTCTTCAAGCAATCTTTGAGGTATTTCTCTTGAGATATGAAGATGCCATTTCTTTGTTGATGAATTTGAAGACCAAGGAAGAACTTCAGCTCACCCATCATGGACATCTGATATTGCTCTTGCATCATGTGTCCAAACTCATCACTGTATTTCTGGTTGGTGCAGCCAAAGATAATGTCATCCACATATATTTGGCACACAAACAGTTCACCATCATATGTCTTCGTGAAGAGTGTGGGATCCAGGGAACCTTGTTTGAAGCCTTTGCTCTTCAGGAAGTCCTTGAGCGTGTCATACCAAGCACGAGGATCTTGTTTGAGGCCATACAGTGCTTTGTTTAGCTTGTACACCATATCATGATGTTTTGGATCTTCAAAGCCAGGAGGTTGTGCAACATACACTTCTTCTTCAATCTTGCCGTTCAGAAATGCACTCTTCACATCCATTTGATATAGTAAGATGTTGTGATGGTTAGCATAGGCTAGCAGTATGCAAATAGCTTCAAGCCTAGCCACAGGAGCAAATGTTTCATCGAAGTCAATCCCTTCAACTTGAGTATATCCTTGAGCGACGAGACGAGCCTTGTTTCTGACAACTTGACCATGCTCATCTTGCTTGTTGCGATATATCCATATTGTGCCTATTATGTTGTGCTTGCGAGGGTCAGGACGCTTGACAAGTTCCCAAACATTGTTCAGCTTGAACTGTTGAAGCTCTTCTTGCATAGTTTGAATCCATTCAGGTTCCATAAAGGCTTCAGCAACTTTCTTGGGTTCAGATATTGAGACAAAAGCAAAGTGCCCATAGAAATTTGCTAGCTGTGTTGCTCTTGAACGAGCGAGTGGACCAGGCGCATTTATGCTATCAATTATCTTATCAATATGTACTTCATTTGCAACATGCGGATGGACTGGGCAAAGATTATGCTCTTGCTGATCATTGTCATCATTGGGAGGATTGTCTTCAGGCTGATTAGGTGCAAAAATGATAAGTTCCTCTTCAGGCTGTGCTTCAGACGGCATGATTTCACCAGTTCCCATTAGCTTGATGGATTCACTGGGTGGAACTTCATCTAGCACATTTGGTAGGTGCTCTCTTTGTGAGCCGTTAGTCTCATCGAATCAAGACATCCACAGTTTCAACCACTTTATAGAGAAAGAGGTTGAAGACTCTGTAGGAGTGCGAGTTCTTTCCGTAACCGAGCATAAAACCTTCATGTGCTTTCGGTGCAAATTTTGAAGTGTGATGTGGATCCTTGATCCAGCACCTAGCACCAAATACTCTGAACTAACTGACATTTGGCTTCTTACCAGTGAGGAGTTCATAGGATGTTTTCTTCAGAAGCTTGTGAAGATAAACACTGTTAATGGCATGGCATGCAGTATCAATAGCTTTAGGACGGAACTTTCTTGGTGTCTTGTATTCATCGAGCATCGTTCGAGCCATCTCAATGAGGGTTCTGTTCTTGCGCTCCATGATGCCATTCTACTGAGGTGTGTACGGAGCTGAGAACTCATGAGTGATTCCCATTGTATCCAAGTAAAGATCGAGGCCGGTGTTCTTGAACTCAGTGCCGTGGTCACTCCTGATATGCTTGATCTTGACGCCATAGTTGTTCATGGCACGGTTGGCGAAGCGTCTGAAGACATCCTGCACTTCAGTCTTGTAGAGAATTATGTGAACCCATGTATATCTTGAATAATCATCAACAATGACGAAGCCATAGAGACAAGCAGTTCTAGTGAGAGTGGAGTAGTGAGTAGGGCCAAATAAGTCCATGTGTAGCAGCTCGAAGGGTTGAGATGTTGTCATGATTGTCTTCGAGGGATGCTTGGCCCTAGTCATCTTTCCAGCTTCGCAGGCACCGCACAAGTGATCCTTCTTGAACTTGACACCCTCGATGCCTATGACATGTTTCTTCTTTGCAAGAGTGTGTAAGTTCCTCATGCCAGCATGCCCTAGCCTCCGATGCCAGAGCCAGCACTCTGAAGCTTTTGCAAGAAGACATACGGCAAGTTGTGGCCCTGCTGAGAAATCTACCATGTATAGATCATCTTTCCGGTACCCTTCAAAGTCTAGAGACTTGTCAGATTCCATAAGTACAAGACAACGATATTTTCCAAATATCACAATCATGTTCAAGTCACAAAGCATTGAGACAGACATTAAGTTGAAACCAAGGGATTCAACAAGCATCACTTTATCCAGATTGCAACTCTACCTAGACCCAATACCTTGCTTTTACCAGTGTTAGCAAATGTGATGTGACTCTTGTCAGATGGACGTAAAGTTGAGTCCATGAGAAGACTTCGATCTACAGTCATATGATTAGTGCATCCTCTATCCATAATCCATTCTGAAGCATGAGGTGTCATACCCTACAGTACAGTTAGGGGGATAGGCTTCACCAAGAGTATTGTGAAGCATAAACATTCGACAGGCAAGAGGATTATCGAAGCTCAAATCAAGATTAGGACTGATAGGATGAATGGCAAACGATTCAGTAACAAAATACATAGTGAGACCATTTGGGCATTTGATCTTGCGCCTACAAGATGTTTTAGGTCCCCAAAGAATAGCATCGACGCCTTTGATTTCCTACCGAGACCTTTCCCCAAAAGAAAGTTAATTCTTCTTAACCACCCACATCTTCAGGGGTGGCTTAGAAGCAATGAGTCTAAGTGCAGCATCTGAGAACTTTGGCTTTGGAGCCCTAGCAAATAGCCTTGCAGGAGAAGAACGATACTCATATGAATAAGCAGAAAAGTTCTTAGTTTTATGAACATAGCAGTTTGAAGACACGCGCTCATATTCATAAGTCTGAGTATGGTTTCCGCAAAACATTGGCATTAGGGTGACTCGGTTGAGTCTCAGATCAGATGAAGCCTTTGGACCATATGAAGCCTTTGGTCTGGATTTGTCTTCTTCCTGTGTGGTGTCATGATGACATTCACAGGAAGATTCTCAAGACAACTTTTGGGAACCCAGATCTTCTTCATAGGTGGCCCATTCCTGCAGTTAGTACCAATGTACCTGGCAAACACTTCACCATTCTGATTCTTAAACAGTTTATAGTTTGCATCAAAGGATTCATCAATGATAATAGGGTTAGCACAGGTAAAGCCAGATAAGGTGGATGGATCCATCAAGGTCCCTTTGCAGCAACCCATGTGGTTTTGGGTACGCTCGGGCTTCCAAAGAGGAGCCATCAACATTCATTTTCCTCTCGAACCCAACACCCTCTTTCCTAGGGTTTCGGTTCAGAATCTACTTTTTGAGGACATCGCACAGTGTCTGATGCCCTTTCAGACTTTTGTACATCCCTGTTTCAAGAAATGTCTTCAACCTAGAATTTTCATCAGCAATAGTAGTGGTATCCTCAGCAGAGGGGTTAGCTACCACATCAGCAGTTGAAGACAATGCAACAGTAGCAGCAGTAGAACTTTCAGCAACAGAGGTAGCGTTGTCACGCTCAAGGCATTTTAGACATGGTGGTTCAAATCCTTCCCGAGCGGAACTGATCTGTTGAGCGCGAAGTTACTCATTCTCTTTTTGAAGATCTTCATGAGCCGCTCTCAATTTCTCAAGCTCTTGCTTCCTTTGAAGATAGTCATAGGAGAGCTTTTCATGAGTGGTTGAGAGCGTTTCATGACGACTTTCACGTTCCTGGTACTATGCATGAAGATTTTTTATGTCTTCAACTAAGGACTGAGAACGGGTCATTTCTGCGTCCAACAGGTCGTCGCTTTTGTCTAACAGTTTTTGAGTATGTTCCATAGCTTTCTGTTGTTCAGTTGCAATTTTAGCAAGTGTTCTGTAGCTAGGTTTGGATTCACAATCAGAGTCAACTTCACTTGATGTTTGAAAGTAAGCATCGCGTGATTTTACCTTGGCACCACGTGCCATGAAGCAGTAGGTGGGAGCAGAGTCGTCCTTGTCATTAGCTTCAGCTGGTGACGGAGCCATTGTCTTCAAGTGTTGAAGATTGACTTGGCAACGAGGGTCGTGGCTAGAGCCGATTGCAACGCCTGTGGTCGGACTCCTCCTCGGACTCCACCTCCGCCTCCTCGTATGCACTCCTCCTCCAATCCATTTCCTTACCAACAAAAGCACGAGCCTTGCCGATGAGCTCTTCTTATGAGATGAAGACTTGATGAGGACTTGAAGAAGACTTTGAGGATTTCTTCTTCTTCTTGTCATCGTAATCATATTCCTTGCTCTTCTTCTTATTCTTCTTCTTCGATTGTCCCACCGTGGACACTCGAGATGTAGTGTCCGTGTTTCTTGCACTTGTGACATGTTCTCTTCTTGTAGTCATGAGTGGAAGCTTCATCATTTCTTGAGCTGGATCGTGAAGACTTTCAAGCCCTTCTTCTTAGTGAACTTCGAACTTCTTCACAAGCAGAGCAAGTTCCTTACCAATGTCTTCGTGGATCATCGTAATCGCAATGATTCTTCTTCAGATGAGGAAACAACTTTTGCCTTCAAAGAACGAGTTCGGCCGTAATTGGGACCATAGATATCTCTTTTCTCAGATAGCTAGAACTCATGTGTGTTGAGCCTCTCAAGTATGTCAGACGGATCGAGTGTCTTGAAGTCAGGGCGTTCTTGTATCATGAGGGCAATGGTGTCGAAGGAGCTATCAAGTGATCTCAGTAGTGTCTTGATGATTTCATGCTTGGTAATCTCAGTGGCGCTGAGAGCACGAAGCTCATTTGTGATGTCAGCGAGGCTATCAAACGTGAGCTGGAAATTTTCATTGTCGTTTCTCTTGAAGCGGTTGAAGAGGTTGCGAAGGACACTGATCCTTTAATCTCTCTGGGTTGAGACGCTTCGCTGACCTTGGAGAGCCAGTCCTGCACTAGCTTCGACGCTTCAGAGCACTCACGCGCCATACCGTTTTTGGTAAGATGACCACAAATGATGTTCTTGGCGCTTGAATCCAGCTTGAATGAACTTCTTGACATCGGCAGGGTGACACCTTCACCAGTTTTGGGAACGCCATTCTTGACGACATACCGTAGGTCGACATCATCGGCTTCAAGATGCATGCGCATCTTATTCTTCCAAAGAGGGATATTCAGTTTCATCAAGACGGGCAAGCAGCGGAGACTTTGATTATCCCTGCAATGATATAGCTAAAACCTGTGGTTAAACCGAATCACACAAAACAAGGGAGTACCTTGCTCTGATACCAATTGAAAGTGCTAGTTATCGACTAGAGGTGGGGTGAATAGGCAATTTTTATGAAAGTCTTCAAAACATGGAAGTTTCGAAGACAAACAATAGAAATAACCCAATTGATATGCAGCGGAAGGTAGACTACACTAAGCAAGCCATAGTCAAGTATGCAATGAAGTGAAAGCACGAAGACTAATAGCAGCTAGGTAGTAAGGATCAGGATGGAAGATGGTATAAAGCCAAACAACGGTAGTAGTCAAACAGTGAAGACAAATAGGTAAAGCAAACAGGCAATGACTTCACGAAGACAAACTCTAAGTAAAGAGAGGGAGAGGATAGAACCAGTCACTTGTTGAGGACATAGGGTTTGTTGGACCAGTTCCAGTTGTTGTGACAAATGTACGTCTGGTTAGGGAGGCTGAGATTCAACTCAGAAGACCGCGTCTTCACCTTATTCCCCTTGAGCTAAGGAAACTTAGTCCTCGCCCAATCACTCTGGTAAGTCTTCAAGGTAGACTTCCAAACCTTCACAGACTTCGTTCACCGGCGATCCACAATGACTCTTGGATGCTTAGAACGCAACGCCTAACCGGCCGGAGGATTCACAATATCAAGTGTAACAAGTCTTCGTGTCACGCGACGTAAAGACTTCATGATGCCTAACACTCTTTGGCTCTGGGTGTTTGGGCTTTGTCTTCGCAAGGATTTCTCTCTCTCAAAAGCTTCGAAGGTGGGTTGCTCTCAAACGACAAAAGCCGTGCACTAACTCTGAGCAGCCAACCAATTTATGGTGTTGGGGGTAGGCTATTTATAGACGCTAGGCAACCCGGCCTGATTTGTCCAAAATGACCTTGGGTCACTAAGGAACTGGCACGTGTTCCAACGGTCAGATTTCAAACACACACGACAACTTTACTTGGGCTACAAGTAAAGCTGACTCATCCAACTCTAGATAAGATTTGCTCTCATTGTCTTCGCTCGAAGACATAGGATTTTGGTTGAGCATCACTTCAGTCACTCTGACTTTGTTCACTTGGACCCCACTTAACAGTATGGTGGTTCCTATGACTCAATAAAGAAGAAAAGGAAACAACGAAACAACTAAGTCTTCGCGCTCCGTAGTCTTTACTCAATGTCTTCTCATGTCATAGTCTTCAATGTGAATATCTTCACATACCACCATTGTTGTCAATGTCTTCATACATTTTTGGGGGTCGTCTCCGGTAGGTAAACCGAATCAATGAGGGACTACTACCCGTGTTATCCTGCAACTCTCACAAACACATTAGTCCCTCAGCCAGGTTTGTTGTCAATACTCCAAAACCAACTAGGGGTGGCACTAGATGCACTTACACTCGTGGTCAGGTTGATCGTGCGCCGGTGTGGTCAATAACCTCTCGGAGTTGGTTTAGCGATTGCTAAGGCGCGATGTCCTCGCACGTTCGTAGTCGGATCATGAAAGTGTGCTCCTCCGAAACGATAATCGCCATCTCATTGAAAGACGGGACACCTTTGCCTCTATCAGTGAAGACATAATTGCTTAGTTAGTATGCTTGAAGTATTATTACTTTTATGTCAATATTGAACTTTTATCTTGAATCTTTCGGATCTGAATATTCATACCACAAATAAGAGAATTACATTGAAAACTATGCTAAGTAGCATTCCACGTCAAAAATTCTGTTTTTATCATTTACCTACTCGAGGACGAGCAGGAATTAAGCTTGGGGATGCTTGATACGTCTCCATCGTGTCTATAATTTTTTATTGTACCATGCTATATTATATTCTGTTTTGGATGTTTAATGGGCTTTATTATACACTTTTATATTTTTTGGGACTAACCTATTAACCAGAGGCCCAGCCCAAATTGCTGGTTTTTTTTGCCTATTTCAGTGTTCTGAAGGAAAAGGATATCAAACGGAGTCCAAACGGAATGAAACCTTCGGGAACGTGATTTTCGGAACAAACGTGATCCAGAGGACTTGGAGTGGACGTCAAGCAACCGAAGAGGAAGCCACGAGGTAGGGGGCGCCTACCCCCCTGGGCGCGCCCTCCACCCTTGTGGGCCCCTCGTGGCTCCACCGACCTACTTCTTCCTCCTATATATACCTACGTACCCCCAAACCATCGACGAGCACCACGAAAACCTAATTCCACCGCCGCAACCTTCTGTACCCATGAGATCCCATCTTGGGGCCTTTTCCGGTGCTCCGACGGAGGGGGCGCTGGTCACGGAGGGCTTCTACATCAACACCATAGCCTCTCCGATGATGTGTGAGTAGTTTACCTCAGACCTTCGGGTCCATAGTTATTAGCTAGATGGCTTCTTATCTCTCTTTGGATCTCAATACAAAGTTCTCCTCGATTCTCTTGGAGGTCTATTTGATGTAACTCTTCTTTTGCGGTGTGTTTGTCGAGATCCGATGAATTGTGGGTTTATGATCTAGATTATCTATGAACAATATTTGAATCTTCTCTGAATTCTTTTATGTATGATTGGTTATCTTTGCAGGTATCTTCGAATTATCAGTTTGGTTTGCCCTACTAGATTGATCTTTCTTGCAATGGGAGAAGTGCTTAGCTTTGGGTTCAATCTTGTGGTGCTCGATCCCAGCGATAGTAGGGGAAACAAAACGTATTGTATTGTTGCCATCGAGGATAAAAATATGGGGTTTATATCATATTGCATGAGTTTATCCCTCTACATCATGTCATCTTGCTTAAAGCGTTACTCTTAATACTCTAGATGCATGCTGGATAGCGGTCGATGTGTGGAGTAATAGTAGTAGATGCAGGCAGGAGTCGGTCTACTTGTCACGGACGTGATGCCTATATACATAACATACCTAGATATTCTCATAACTATGCTCAATTCTATCAATTGCTCGACAGTAATTCATTTACCCGCCATAATACTTATGCTCTTGAGAGAAGCCACTAGTGAAACCTATGGCCCCCAGGTCTATTTTCCATCATATTAATCTCCCAACAACAAGTTATTTCTATTATCGTTTATTTTGCTTTCTTTACTTTTAGTCTTTATCATAAAAATACCAAAAATATTATCTTATCATCTCTATCAGATCTCACTCTCGTAAGTGACCGTGAAGGGATTGACAACCCCTTTATCGCGTTGGTTGCGAGGTTCTTATTTGTTTGTGTAGGTGTGTGGGACTCGAGCGTGGTCTCCTACTGGATTGATACCTTGGTTCTCAAAAATTGAGGGAAATACTTACGCTACTTTACTACATCACCCTTTCCTCTTCAAACGCAGTGCTCAAGAGGTAGCAATGCTCACTGAACACATAGAAGTTGTATAACAAGAGTCTTACATCCATACATACCGTCTTACAATTATGGTCAAGTCTTACATAGATAAATCCCCAAGGGTTGAATACCAAATAAACTTAAGCAGCGGAAATCTTCGTCGATAAGTAGAACCATGCCATCTGCCTTAACCCTACAAGCATTCTGACTGGGAAAACGTCCTAGTTCGCATGTTCGTCTACAAAGAATTCTTCTTTGAAGTCCTGCTCTTACATGCCTGGCCAATTAAATAACCAGTGGCAAGCCAATGAGTACTTTGAATGTACTCGCAAGCAACCCATGTTTTGGTTCAAGATACAACAATGCATGATATAGGTAAATTTTTGCAGAAAGCTAATTTTATTGTGCTATGACATGTTCAACAACTGGTAGAACATGCATCATATGAATTCAAGTAACCATAGGTAGTGGTTACAGATATCAACATAAATGGAGTGGGCATCAACCCAACTCAATCACGTCAAGTCCTTTGACTTGACCCAAGTAGTCCTTCCCACTTATCCAAACACACACAGTGGTTTGTAAACAGTGGACATAGCCCAAGAGCGGTTACCCGACTGTCCTTGACCGTGGACACATCTATTCGAATAGTTTTACACTCTGCAGAGGTTGCACGCTTTACCCACAAGATCCGGGGAACTTCCTTGTCATCCACGACCCGCGGTACCTCAAGTACCCGGGGTAAGCACCCGATCACTATCTTTCCCTAGACGACACTAACATAGAGTCCACTCGATTGGTAGTAACCCCCGTGCCCAACATTTCACATCTTAAAATTGTGGAGCCTCGCTCCCATATTCATCACATACCACAAGCACGGGGTACCAACGGTGTGTCCGGTGCCCAGTAAAAACAGTCATGGCCGCCATACCTGGCACAACCCCGTCCCGAGTGTGACCTCGTGTCACCCCCATCACTAGTAATGCGGGCACCATGCTACTATCGGCCTAGGTAATCAATATTGCCCTTTCCCATATAAGGGTAGAGTTGTTGCGCATGTAAGGTTGGAATAACGGTCGCAACTTAAACCAATCCGTTTTGAAAACAACACACGCACTTGCCTCGGTACACCACTTCGTCATCAAGTGGTTACCCAACTCATTATCTCCCTCGGGCATAAGTGGCACCCGACAGGATTTTCGAAAAGTCTTTTGAAAATACTTTGCCTCCATCACCATGCATATTCCCGTCCCTTTTTGTGTAGCAACTACTTTAGCATCCTATCTACTCCCACTGACATAACCCTCATAAGGAGGTAGGGTCATGCACCATGCAAGTATCAACGAGGAAGTAACGGTGGCAAACTACCCCATGTGTTCACCTCATCATCATGTCTTCGATGCAAGCAATAAAAGTGCTATATGACATGCATAAAAAAAGGGTTTCATAGACATGGTCAAAGGGCTGCTTGCCTTAGTCTTCAAATTCTTCAAGTCCTTCTCCTTCTTCTTATCCAACTACTTCGTCAAATACGGGATCTATTCGTCGCAAAAGAAATGACGGGAAAATAAGGCAATAGCAAAACAGAAAAACCAAAGTGCTCAGAAAAATGTCAACCTATTTTTAATAAATACTAGGATGAAAACTAAGAAGGATAAAATTCCTAGTTTTGGATTTGGAGTGGTAGAATATGAGGAATGGATTTTTAGAGAGGTTTAAATATATTTAAATTCGAAATTGAATATGAATAGTACATAAAAGTTGTTTGGACATGTGTGAAAGTTATACCATTAAATAGGTAGGGTTTTTACAAGAATTTAGGAAGTGGAATTATTGCATTTGGATTAATATTTAATCCTGAGGAATTTTTGCAAATTTATGGAAAAAGAAAAAGGAGAAGCATCACTGTGCAACTGGGCCAGAAGGACCACAGTGCAGCAGGCCCACAGAGGATCCAGCCCACGCGAGGCTGCCACGTCGCAGGCGTAAATACAAAATATGCCTTGGTGACAGCGAACCTGCGCAAGACGCAGGTGTTTAAACTCAGGGTGCGGCCCACCCGTCAGAATGTGAGGCTGGCCGACGGGCCCCACGGCCGTCGTCTTCAACCTCGGGACGGAGAGGGAGGCGAGCTCACCGGTGTCGCTGTGGTCGACGGCGAGGCGATCCAAGGGCACCGCCGTGCTCAGGGCGGAGTCGCCGTTCGGGTGGAGGTGGAGGCGGTCGCCGGAGTATAGGGGTTCGTCGGTGACGAGGAAGCCGGCGGAAGGCTTCGGGAGGTGTTTGCTCCGGTCGATTCCGGCTGTAATAGAGAGGGGAAATAGAGGGGAAAAGGTCAGTGAGGTGAGGCGGTTCCAGATCGGGAGAGAGCGGGGGCATAGGAGGCCTGTACCACGAGATCGACGGTGACGCGAGGCGGCGGAGCTCGACCTCGATCTCGAGCTCAGGCTGCTCCGAGGAGGAGTGGGTGGCTCGGGCACTCGATAGGGAGTGGTAGACAGCAAGGGGTGGAGAGAAAGGGGCTCGAGGTGGCCTTATATAGCCGGCCCGGAGGTCACCGTGGACAGAGCTCACGGGTGCCCGGGGCAACGGCTCTGGTGTCCAAGGGGAGGAGCTGGGGCTGCTTTGTGGTGCTCGTGGGGGTAGTTTAGGGCCCTGGGAGGAGAGAGGTGGAGCGGGGCAAGATCAAGGCGGGACCCGAGCGAGCACAGAGAGTGGCGGAGCTGGGCGGCGCTCTGTCCATGCGCAGGACGGGCAGGGGAGAGAGAGGAAGGAGGGGGCCGACCGGCTGCCGTGTTGCGGACGTCGAGCCGTCTCGTCGGGCGTGCTAGGGAGGCCCGAGGTGACCGGAGGCGGTTGGAAGGGGGTGGCTACAGTGCTGGGCCGCACTGTAGCGCGCTCCAGAGCGCCCAAATGGCTTGGCATGCCATTTTCTAAGCAGTGTGGGCGCCCCCAAGCATGTCCAGCAGGTCTAGGAGGGAGTAAAGAAAGGGGGAGGGGCCTTGGATGCCATGGATGGCCAGTAGGAGAAGAGTGGGGTTGAGAGAGAGATGGAAATGGTCTGTCCAGAGGGGTAAATGAGGTGGTTTCACCCCTCAATCATTGATCTAAGATGCAACCATAGTTACTGGAGGTAGAAGAGGGTCAGGAGCAGCTGTGGTACAAAGTTGAGCCCATGGAGATTAGTAGAAGAGGTCAAAAATGGAATTTTGGTAAAGTGGCAGAAGGTGTTTGATGCTTGTTTGGGTAAGAAAATAAACTTCATTTGGCATGAGACTCCACAGGGTGAAATGTCACATATAATTAGGGCCTTCCACCCATTTTGAGCTCATTTGGGCAAAGTTCACAATGTAACTTTTGTAAACCCTATAAATCAATAGACATTGACTTGCTTAGATCTAGCTAAGCTAAACTCTTCTCCTTGGTGCACCACTTAATGTAGTGTCATCATTTGAGTATTTGAGCATGTCCACAAAGTTTGGTGTCATTTGGAATAAATTGGCAATGTAGAGTTGTTCAAACTTGGATCTGGACAGAGAGGGTTTTGGGGCACTTTTGTGAACCAAAATAATTTTTATTGAGATTAAACTTTGCAAGATCATCACATTATGCACATGTGACTTTCTAGAATTTTCCTGGATTTATTTGAAAATATTTCTTGTAGAAATATTTCAAATACTTGAAATGGACAGAAATGGTTTTGGAGGGTTTTGCCCAATATTTTGAACATGACCATGTGTTAAAACTATTATATATGGACAATATATGTCCTTTGAGTGACCCTAAATTTTCTCAAATATTTTTGAAACAGTTAAATAATTTTAACCTATTAAAGACCATTTCTGGCCTAAAGAAAAAGCCTTTAAATAAAATAGGAAAATAACTTTTAAAATTATATTTTTGTGGTTTATGGGAGTCCTATACCTATTGGGAGTCAAATATACTCTTTTAAATATTTTTCATACCCCAAATCAAGTACTTGTAGTGCAAACCTCAATTCATGTGTTTTTGGAAAACTAATTTTAGAAAATACTTTTTGGCCAAATTATTTTTGTAAGAAAATAGTATATTGCACTATACACATGGCATGATCATTGGGCAGAAGTTTGGAGCAAAGGGATGAAGTATATAAGGTGGATTTGTGTTGACTTTCAAGAGCACTTGAAAAACACAGAGAGAAAACCAACTCCAAATAAAAGCCAAATAATGCAAAAAAAAAATTTCAAGCCACACTTTATCATGATTTATTAGCTTAATTGTTGTGGCATGAAAATCAGGGTGTGACATCATTTGACCTTTTAAAGACATTTAAGTGATTTTCTAGCCATTTAATGACCGTAATTCAAATTTGAACTACATCTACATGCAACGCCTAACCATAACGGTTTGAAAAATCATATTTGTGTACTTGTGTGCGAGTTAATTCCTTGTGCAGTAAATTAGAAGGAGTTTTAAAACATATTTGTCTCACGACATGGACACATGCATATGTATGCATGGAGTGACATGGCATTTTAATTCCAAAAAATAAAAAAATAGAAACACATGAAACCCTGCTTGATGTAATGTCATGCCACCAATGATGTGGTAAAAAATGGGCATGTTTGACGAAAGTTTGGACACACACCCCTCACAAACCGGAGAAACTCACTAGAAGGCTCGTGATTCCGAGAGGGAACAATGCATGTTTGATGACGAATGGGAGATAGCTTCCTCTTACGGCCTTCAAATTTTTTCTGCGTTTAACGTGCACTACTACAACTGTAATGTGAAAATTAGGAAAATTCTATGGGTCATTTTACCTTTTAATGACATTTAAGTGATTTTCTAGCCATTTAATGACCGTAATTCAAATTTGAACTACATCTACATGCAACGGCTAACCATAACGGTTTAAAAATCATATTTGTGTACTTGTGTGTGAGTTAACTCCATGTGCAGTAAATTAGAAGGAATCTTCAAACATATTGGTCTCACGACATGGACACATGCGTATGTATGCATGGAGTGCCATGGCATTTTAATTCCAAAAAAATAAAAAATGATGAGAAAAACATGAAACCTTGCTTGATGTAATGTCATGCCACCAAGATGATGAGGTAAAAAAATTGGCATGTTTGATGAAAGTTTGGACACACACCCCTCACAAACTGGAGCAACTCACTAGAAGGCTCGTGGTTCCGAGAGGGAACAATGCATGTTTGATGACGAACAGGAGATAGCTTCCTCTTACGACCTTCAAATTTTTTCTACGTTTAATGTGCACTACTACAATTGTACTGTGAAAATTTGGAAAATTCTAGCGGTCATTTAACCTTTTAAAGACATTTAAGTGATTTTCTAGCCATTTAATGACCGTAATTCAAATTTGACCTACATCTACATGCAAGGGCTAACCATAACGGTTTGAAAAATCATATTTGTGTAGTTGTGTGCGAGTTAATTCCATGTGCAATAAAATAGAAGTAATTTTATATTGGACTCACGGCATGGGCACATGCATGGAGTGCCATGGCACTTAATTCCAAAAAAATAAAAAATGATCAGAAAAACATGAAATCTTGCTTGATGTAATGTCATGCCACCAAGATGATGTGGTAAAAAAATTGGCCTGTTTGACGAAATTTTGGACACACCCCCTCACAAACCGGAGTAACTCACTAGAAGGTTCGTGGTTCCGAGAGGGAACAATGCATGTTTGATGACGAACGGGAGATAGCTTCCTCTTACGGCCTTCAAATTTTTTTTCAACGTTTAACATGCACTAATACAACTATCGTATGAAAAATTGTAAAACTTCAGGGGTCATTTGACCTTTTAAAGACATTTAACTTATTTTCTAGCCATTTAATCACCGTAACTCAAATTTGAACTACATCTACATGCAACGGCTAACCATAACGGTTTGAAAAATCATATTTTTGTGTACTTGTGTGCGAGTTAAAAAATCATCAGACGATGTAAATATCTGGTGTTCAAAAAAGAAAATGTAAAGATCTGGCAAGACAACCGGCCCCCACACGATTGGCACTCTATCTCGTGGCTTGAGGTTTGGTAGGTGAGTGGCGGGGATTATTAATCAGACACAAGGTTGGAAAAAGCGGTAGGCGTAAGCGAGGCGGTTGGCCTTCGCCTAGTGCCTAGGTGGTGCCTAAGCGCCCTAGGCGCAGCCTAGGCGGTAATATAGTTTTTACTCGTAGTATATTTGTGATTATTATATGGGTGTTGATATTAGTTTAGGGCATATAAATAAGTTAATTACCGTCTACTACCATTGGAATATAATCCTTTTGGCAAATCAGTGCAGTATGTGGCATGATGTCTTGCTTGGATAGCCAATCCTTGCTTGCCCTGCCTAGACCTCCATTTATGCCCTAGGCGAGGCGTTTGGCCATTGCCTAGCGCCTAGGCGTGCCTAAGCGCCTCCTAGGCACTGCCTTTTCCAACAGAGATCAGACACGGTTCTGTATTGGAAACCGTCAGCTATTATGTTCACACACGGATTTTGCTACAGGAATCGTGTGTAATTCAAACTACAGTACTCGTAAATTCCGGCGACTGACGTGTGTACTGTTCCCATCGATCTAGATTCCGGCCACCAATAAATACTACCTTGCTCACGTCATCCCGCCTGCATTCTCATCTACATCCTCCCCTCGCTCGCCCTCTCTCTCTCAAATCTCTGCCATGGTGCCGCCAGTCTGCCCACGCGCCGACGAGGAGTCGCCGCCCCACGAGGACGCTCACTCGAATAGCTGCGACGAGGACCCTTACGCGCCGACGGACGAGGTTGCGCCGGACCCCCCAACTTTGATTGGTTTTGGGGCCAGACAATCTTTGTTCAGGAAGGCGCCGCCGGCTGAGAAAGTTAGGCAAGTGGCGTTCAAGAAGGAGATGGCGGAGGAGGAAGCCAGGTACCAGGCGGCATGTGAAGCCTGTGATGCCGCCTGGAAAAAGGAGGCGGCGGAGCTTTGGGGGCGGGTGCGTCGTCATGCGGAGGAGGTGTACGAAGACGGGTACTTCGCGAGGAAGGTCAAAGGCGATGGGCGCCTCGTCGCTGCATGGAGGTTGGCCGATAAGCTCCACGTGCCACCGGCGAGGAGCTCCGGTGGGCGCCCAATGAAATGGCAAGATCGTCAAGGCCGTCCGCCAAAGAAGAGGCAGATCGGTACATTAAGCGCCGCGAGGTGGAGAAGGCGGAGTACTGCCTCAAGATCGGAATACGCCACGCATCAGGAGCTGCCGCGAGGGCTGCGGAATATTGGCCCCAGGAGGGATTATTAGTTTTAGTATTGTTCGTCTTCAATTTTATGCATTGTACCTAGTAGTTAAGTATCATCACGTATATGTGATGATATTGTATACATATATTCTGTGATGAACTAATGAACAATTAATATATATATATATATTATGAATTCCATTTTCTATTTGTTTTTGTATACTAATTTGAATCTAGCTGTTATCATCCACATATATAGAATGGAAAGCGTCTATACACACATTCAAACAGAACATATAAGAATGGAAAACAGAGTACACACATTGAAACAGAGGAATAAACAGAGCAATACTATGATTACCGTGAATACATAGCTATCCACGTTGAAACGACTCAACAAAATAAAACGCATCCATGAGACCATGACCAGCAGCCCCTCCTACGGTAGCTCTTCGCTCTGCCTGAACTCGTGCAGGCGTTCTTCCAAGCGGTCGACACGCTCGCAGTACATCTCGAGCGCGATCTCGAGCTCCAAGTTGGCTATTTCATCGGAGATCACCAGCTCGAGGATGGGACAACCATGTTCCTCTACTGCGCCCAGGTAGACACCTGGGCCAAGGAGGCGGTCGAGCCTACCGACCAGCGCATTGGCATCGAGCGGACCGCGGACAAGGCGAACGGCGCGACCCATGCGAACGGCGTGGCGGGCGTCCAGTGCAGGTACGGCATGGCCGGCCTCTGGTGCAAGTACGGCGTAGAGGGCCTCTACCCACTCCTGGCAAGGAATGGGGGTACTGACAGGACGTGTACCCAGCTGCGACACTGTGTCGACAGCAGGCAAGCATCGATGGATCCGCTCTTGTTGTGCAGCGCGACGCGCCTCTCGCTCTGCGGCACTCCAACGGTCTCGCCGTGCGGTGAGCCGCAGCCTATCAACGCGGACGCGCCTAGCTTGCTCTGCGGCACGCCATCGATCATGTTTTGCGATGAGTTGTAGCCTGTCGGCCCTAACATGCCTATCTTGATCTGCGGCGCTCAAGCGCCATGCGCTAAAGGTCTGCTCAACCCTGGCGATGACGTGCATCACGGCGTCATTCATCGCGTTCTCGGGGACCGCCTCAGCCTCGACGGGCCGTTGCGCCTACTCGTTTTCCTCGTCAACGAGGTTGATGGCAGAGGCGGCACTTTGGTGGGTTGGCATGCTTGGAAAAGGTGGATGTGCTACAGGCTACGCTTGTCGCCTCCGTGCGTCGCGCGCTGCCTAGGTTTATGAACAATATCGCTGGGTGGTGGGAAACAGGTGAGGAAATGGTGGGAAATAGTGGCGTGTTCATAAAACGCCATCAAATTAATGGAAACTTAGCATAGAAGGAACATCGAGCTAGCACAAGTAGTAGATGATGATTATATGAACACGGACCACACTAGGGAACCCGTCGGTGATGAATTCATCAATCACAAATGGTTGAATACTAGCAAGCGTTTGCCCACAACACACACGGCTTATTCCATCACAAACAAGTCGGATGGATCAAATGTATGCCACGTATAACACATTGTCAAAAAGTAATGTGGTAGATCTTCTGTCGGTGTCAAAACCGGCGGATCTCGGGTAGGGGGTCCCGAACTGTGCCTCTAGGCGGATGGTAACAGGAGACAAGGGACACGATGTTTTTACCCAAGTTCGGGCCCTCTCGATGAAGGTAAAACCCTACTCCTGCTTGATTGATCTTGATGATATGAGTATTACAAGAGTTGATCTACCACGAGATCGAAGAGGCTAAACCCTAGAAGCTAGCCTATGGTATGATTGTTGTTCTTGGTCCTACGGACTAAACCTCCGGTTTATATAGACACCGGAGGGGCTAGAGTTACGTAGTCGGTTACAAGGAAGGAGATCTACATATCCAGATTGCAAGCTTGCCTTCCACGCCAAGGAGAGTCCCATCCGGACACGGACGAAGTCTTCAATCTTGTATCTTCATAGTCCAACAGTCCGCCAAAGGATATAGTCCGCTGTCCGGATACCCCTAATCCAGACTCCTCAAGAGCTCCCTCGAACCAGGCTTCAATGACGATGAGTCCGCGCGCAGATTGTCTTCGACATTGCAAGGCGGGTTCCTCCTCGAATACTTCATAAAGATTTTGAACACGAGGATCGTGTCCGGCTCGCAAAACAAGTTCCACATACCACCGTAGAGAGAATAATATTTCCACAAATCTAATCACGACGATTTCACAAAGGTGTCATCACACCACAGCCAGTCACCATTCGAATCGCTTTTTTACAACCAACCTCAGCGTGTTTCACGAGGCGGTTTCCTTGGCATGTCTTGTCAAGCGTAGATCGTGTCCCTTATTGCGGATTCTCATCAATACGGACGTAGTAACCCAACCGCGCCATTGATTACGGCGCTTGGGGGATAAGCGAGTTTTACCAGGCTGGTGGGGACGCATAGTTCCATCCACCCTTATAAAACGATAAGGATTTACCTTTTTCTACCCACGCCTTCTTTCTCCTTGCTCATCCACTCTAGCGAACTCGAGCTCCAGCGCCCAAGTCCACATTCTCCTTCTCAACCTTCTCCAAACATGTCCGGAGCGGGAGGCAAGTGGATGGTCTCCTCCGTCACGGAGGGACACATCAAGAAGCTGCGTGGGGTCGGATACTTAGCCGCGGATATCGTGCACCGGCTGCCCGCCGCGGGGCAGATCGTCCCTACCCCGGAACCTTACGAAAGGGTGGTCTTCCTCACCCACTTCGTCTGCGGACTGGGGTTCCCCCTCCATCCATTCGTCTGCGGCCTCATGTTCTATTATGGGCTGGACTTCCATGATATGGCCCCGAATTTCATCCTCAACATCTCGGTGTTTATCATCGTGTGCGAGGCCTTCCTCCGCGTCAATCTTACTTCGGCCTATGGCTGAAAACCTTTAACTTCAAACCGAAGGTGGTGAGCGGCCAGCAGGCGGAGTGCGGAGGCGCCATGGTGGGCAAGATGCCCAACGTCACATGGCTCGACGGCTCCTATATGGAGACCATAAAGGGGTGGCAATCAGGGGGGTTCTACATCACCGAGCCGCGCGACACCAAATGGGCGGCGACCCCCGAATTCCGATCCGGAATCCCCACTCGGCTCACCTCCTGTAAAGAGAAGGGCCTGCTCTGGATTAATCTGGTAGAGCTGACCGGACTCCAGACCTGCATCCAAAATATGATAAACATGAAGCTCAAGCTTGTCAACATAGTCCAGGTCATGCTCATCCGCCAGATCCTCCCGTGTCAACAACGGGCGTTCAATTTGTGGGAGTTCGACCCGGCCCAGCACTAGACTCTGAGGGACCTCTTCGACACGATGCACAAGGACGTCTGGAAGGTGCTGTTCAAGAGTGCCGAGGTTCCTCCACCCCTCACCGAGGATCGTGGACTCAGCACGCAGCGTCAAGCCGGCGCGGTAAGCTCTTTTATCACTTACAGGGTATTCATTTTCCCCAGTATAACCATATGCAGGATCTAAGCTCCCATACCTTTGACAGGAATGGCTAGAGACGGCCGGACAGATCGACTGCCCGGCCCCGCTGCCCGAAGACCCAGTAGACGCTCGCTTAGCAGAGATGCTGGTTCCAGCACCTTACGTGGTGCCGGAGAAGAAGGCCACGGGAACCCGGAAGAGTTCCCGGCGCCAAGTGGTATCGGACTCATCATCCGATGGCTCCGAGACGCACTCCTCCCGTGAAAACGAGGAGGAAGAAGAAGGTTCTCCCCCTCTAGCCGGGGGAGAGAAGAAAAGGAAGGCCGCCCCAACCGGGGGGGCCGAAGGGTCCAAGAAGGGAAGGACTCTCCCTCCGGACTTTTCCACCACCGCCGCCGACAGCGAAGACGAGTGGCCACCAAGGGCCAAGCCCCTGGCGAAGTCGTAAGTATTCAGATACCAGAGTAACTCATAGCATACTTTTGTCGCACTGCTTCTCCTAACGCCGAATATGATTACGCAGTCCATCTCGGGCCCGCATTGACGTGTCCTCGTCGGACGGTTCTTTCGACCCGTCAGCCATGAGTAGCGGTTCGCTTCCGACCGCCTCCACCCCTCGCCCCACGGACAATGCTGAGGTGTTGTCTCAAAGGGCACCAAGTCGAGGGGAGGTAGTCCTGGAGACGCCTCAAGGCGACCTTCCGGACTCTATGCGCAAAGGGAGCAAGGCTCCCAAGGGCTCCAAGTTCGGCCCTAGGCCGAACACCGCTCCGGAACCTCCAGTGGTTCCGGACTCCGGCAGGCGGCCCCCTGCCAAGAGGGGCAAGCCGCCCGTGTCGGTGACCTCCGTCCATCCGGAGGCACCGGACAATTTGCTGGAAGTGCTTACCGGCACTTCCATCGACGAGGAGCACCGCACTATTATGAGTGCGGTGATCAAGAAGGTTCAGTCCGCCAAGAGCGGACTGACTGAAGCCTATGCCAGCCTTCTAACAGGCTTTGAGGTAAGTATTTAAAATATAGGAAAATATTACCGCATAGACAAGAGCCTCGATGCTCTGCTTGGTGTTCACAAAGAAAAGCCAATAGAGGATCGAATAATATCTGCAGGAGTCTAATACAAGTATGTGAATATGCTTATGTAGGTTGGCCACGACCTCGCCAGACCGACTACAGAGGTCGCCAGATCAAGCGTAACCTTGAGCGGTCCGAGAAAGAGCTCGGCCTTGCCAAGAAGCAGCTCGAGGAAAACAAAGGTAAGTAGTACCTTGTCTATATATATATATATATATATATATATATATATATATATATATATATATATATATATATATATATATATATATATATATATATATATATATATATATATATGAAAAATTGGTTGCAAAATGACAGGATCATCATGAATGTGCTGGGGCCACGATCAAGTGGCGGCCTGAAGCAAGTGTTGTCCGAGGCCGAGAACAAAGCGCCACGAGCGCACTGAAGGGAGAAGCACGAGGCGCTGGTGGGCGAGGCAGCAAGAGCTCCAGGCTCTCATGAAGAAGCACGAGACTTTGGAGCTTGACTCAAAGACGCGAGAGTCCGAGCTTGCTGCGGCCCTCGAGAGCACAAACCATGCCAAGGTTGAAGTGCAAAAGGACCTCCGGGAAATTGAGGCGATGAAGAAGATAGCGGTGGGTAAGGCATTCATTATGCAAAGCAAGCATGTGAGAGTAAATTACTTGTTACTTACTCAAGTCCAGAGCTCTCCAGAAGCATTCGCAGATTTGCCCCGCAGTGTGGCGGATGCCGCAAAGTATTACCGAGCCAAGGAGGGGAGCTCGACGGAGAAGGTGTTCTGGTCTCAGTATACTGAGGCCGGACACCCGGTGCCCTTAAGCGACCAGCTGGAGCAATTGGTCGAGCTCCATAAGGCGGCCGAACATGTCATGAAGGGTCTTATAGTCTGGCTATGGCCTGGCGACTCCCTTCCGAACAGCTACTTCGGCATGGTGAGGCGGCTTGTGGACGCCTGCCCACGGCTGCAAGTCATAAAGCGGTCCGTCTGCATCGAGGGTGCACGCCGGGCCTTTGCTCGTGTGAAGGTGCACTGGGCCAAGATGGACGCCGAGAAGCTGGTGAAGGAGGGGCCACCACAGGGCAAGGAGCATCGCCACCCTGAAATGTATTATGAGGGTGTCCTGAAGGGTGCCCGCCTTGTGGCGGATGAGTGTTCCAAGGATGTAATTTTTGAGTGAACTTGCTCGGGTGATCCTGTATTATGAAAACTTGTTCATATGCACTATGCAACGCTTGTTTGAATTTAAAATATTACCTTCTGTGCGGCTGTTTATCAAATCTGAGAGATGGCGAGTCGTCGGCTTCTGCCCCCATGCCACGAGTGCTGGGGTGTTTGGGATAAATCTAAGCACTCTTTTTCCCATTCTTGGGTCCTTCGAGGAGGTGCTCAACAAGAACTAACAAGGCAATCGGACTATAACGCTTTTATCGCTTCTCACTTAGCCGAGAATTTATAATTTTAATTTTGGCGAAGCCCTAGTATTCGAAGGTCAATTGGGCGCTTATACACGCCTAAGCCGGACAAAGCCGACTCGCCTAAGCTGCATAAGTCTTTAGGGACTCGAGACTCGAACAGCGACCAGCTCTCGCCTTTATCATGACAAATAGCTTTAGCTTTCATCGAGGTGCTTAGCCCAGCTGAACCGGGCACAATCGCAGAAGTTGTCCCAAGGTTACCTTAGCCGATATAGCGGAACGAAGGTACCAAAACATGGGAGCCGGGCAAACCCAACTATTGACCCAAGACATGATTCGAGCTGATGCATATAATGCTATAAGTTCGGGTGCCGACCGTTTAAAGTTTTCGGACTTCTCACGCCGTATTATGGGGTACGCTTAAGCCCCTGGCGTGTTTGGCCGTACCAGAGTGTACGGATGCTGAATGTCATGAATGAACATATATATATATATACCAGTAATAGACCAGTGCTATGCATTGTTTATTAGAAAATCTGCATTGAAGCAGAATGATACAAGTAGTGCGATAAGCAAAAACAGGACTATTTGACATGTCCCCTCCAAGGGCAAGCTGCAGAATGGTATTTAAAGCAGGTATTTCGCTCGCTATAAGAGACCACCTGGGAATTCCAAAATGCGACGTAGCTTTCTGCCTCCTTGGTTGTTGTATCGTGTGTCCGGCAATCGTACTGCCGGACGGGGTTTCCGGAGAGTGAAGTCCTGAAAGAGAGAAAAAATATCAAAGCGGGAAGCCCCTAGTGTGGTTGAGCCGCGTTTTGGGGGCGTGCCGCAGTCGTGCCCCCTCCCACCTCTATGCCTATGGTATTTTCAATGCGTAATTATGTACGCGTGGCACGAATTTCGCCTGCTTGGCTAGGATCGGGTGGGGCCGATTGTTATGCGAGCTCGAACGTGCCAGCGGTCTTGTTGCAGATTACTCCGGCGCTGTTTGACGGCGCTCGGGTGTTTGATCACGAATCGGTGAATTGTCTTGAGAGGCTGCTTTGCGCTTCGCCATTTAGGGTTGCAGTGTGCTCTCCGCTCGAGAGAGCGCCTGTGTTTCCATTGAATGTAATGACCCCCCGAGGTCCTGGCATCTTGATCTTGAGGTATGCATAATGCGGTACCGCATTGAATTTCGCAAATGCGGTTCGCCCGAGCAGTGCGTGATAGCCACTACGGAACGGGACTATGTCGAAGATTAACTCTCGCTCGAAGTTATCCGGGATCCAAGACCACTTCAAGTGTGACCGAGCTCGTAATGGGCCTCTACACCTAGTATGACGCTTTGAAGGTCGTTTTGTGGGTTTGATCCTTGAGGGGTCTATACCCATTTGGCGACCGTGTCCCGATAAAGCAGGTTCAGTTGCCGCCACCGTCCATAAGGACTCGAGTGAGGTGAAATCTGTCGATGATTGGGTCTAGGACTAGTGCGGCAAATCCGCCATGACGGATACTAGTAGGGTGGTCCCTGCGATCGAATGTGATCGGGTAGGAGGACCATGGGTTGAACTTTGGGGCGACTGGCTCCAACGCATATACGTCCCTTAGCGCACGCTTCCGCTCCCTCTTGGGGATGTGGGTTGCATATATCATGTTCACCATTTGCACTTGCGGGGGGAACCTCTTCTGTCCTCCGGTGTCCGGTGGCCGGGGCTTCTCCTCATTATCGCTATGCAGCCCCTTGTCCTTGTTTTCGGCATTTAACTTGCCTGCCTGCTTGAACACCCAACATTCTTTGTTGGTGTGGTTGGCTGGCTTTTCGGGGGTGTCGTGTATTTGACACGAGCGATCGAGTATACGCTCCAAACCGGACGGGCCTGGAGTGCTTCTTCCAATGGCTTTTTCCACGACCAGGTTTGGAGCCTCAATCCGCATTGACCGTCAGATTCGACGTTGTCACTGTTGATGCAGCGCTTGTGTTTGTTGCGACGTGACTCGCCATTGCTATTTGTCGTGGAATTGTCACGGCAGATGTCCTCGTGAAAGGACTTAGTCGCAGGGCCATCGTACGGGTTAACTTAGAGGGGTTAAAGCGGACACAAAGACACGAGAGTTATACTAGTTCGCCCTTCGATGAAGGTAAAGCCTACGCCTAGTTGTGATGGGATTGATGTGATTTCGCGCTTAGGGAGCAATAGCTTCGCTTAAGCCTCAATTGTCTGTCCTTAAACCGCCGCCGGTCGCCCCTTATATACACGGGTTGACACCCGCCGGTTCACAGAGTCCCGAGGCCGGCTCATACAAGTGTCCGCCGGCCTCTTCTTTTCTTATCTTATAGCGCAAGTTACATGACTAAGGCGGTTTTACATTTATGGACCCTAATCCGCCGGGCTCCGGCCTCATGCCTTCGTGGCCCCGACATGGATGAGGATAACCCGCCCTTCAGTATGCGTTTACATTCAGTAGTTATATCCCCAACATTAGGCCCCGATTGACTTGAACCGTTCATGTTAATCTTCAACATCTTAGGAAACTCAATCCCCTTCATATTTCAGAAACCGCCATCTGCTTGAACCGTCGTGGACGCTATCCTCCGACCACAACAACGGGCGCTTTGACGCTATCCTTAACAAAGAAACCCAAACAAGAAGATTCCTTCATTTAATGCTATCCCGAAATCGAGGCGATCGCTGCGCCGTCCGCCGCTTTTAACTCCTCGATTCTCGCGCTTGTTAATTACTTCCATTTCTTTATAAATAGACCGGCGGCCCTTTCTTCTTCCTTCTTCTTCCGCTTCTTCTTCCTCGACGCCCAGCTCAAGCTCCGCCGTCAGATCCGACCTTCGAACGCCGCACACAGCCAGCCGCTACATCAACCTAATTGTACCAGAGGCTCTGGCGCCTCCGCTGTTCTCACAGACCGGTAAGGCCCTCTTCAAGCCCTAGATCCGTGATCCGCAGGTTCCTGCTCATCTCGTAGTTCATAGGCTGCTCATCCTAGTTTCTCATACCTGCTCCGCCATGGCCGTATTATTCAACAAGAGTATACATCTCTGCGCGCGATCGCCCGCCGCCTTTAATTCTTTGTACACCTTTCTTTTGTTCGCACCTCTTGTTTAGAACGCACTAACCTTCCCCGCCTTTATGAGGCTTGCATAGGTCGCAGAATTTTTTTTTAGTGAATCTTCGTAGATCCAAATTACTCCATTCGCATGTGAAACCTGTTTCGTCCACACTTAGCAGATTTTCCAGCCTCGCCTCTTTGGGCGGTTTGACTTTTGATAGCTAATCCGCTACACTCCATTAGTCCTCGCTAAACCAGAATTGAAACCGCCGTCAATTGCCGTTTAACATTGTATAATGTGTCTCGAACTGCTAACGGTGAATCGCTTTTCACCTTTCCTTTCGCAGTTTAGTCTTCCGGAATGGCCAAACAATTCTCAGCTTGCAATTGGGTCCGTCCAAGATCACCGAGACGCAACTCAACGGATGCGCCACCACCGGGCGCTTTGGTTTCAAAAATGTCCTCCATCAGCGGGTTCCGGATGCCAATGCCCTCCCGATCCGCAAGAAGGAGAAGTAATTGTGTTTATGCAGCACTTAGACGGGATTCTGCCCGCCCGGATCAAAATTCTTCCGGATGTCCTTGCAAGTTTTCAACTCCATCCACAGGATATTGGTCCCAACTCGGTCAAATATATGCAATTTCCAAGTTTTCTCGTGAAGTCTATCTTCAAGAAGAACCATCTGTGGAGCTGTTCCGGGATTTCTTCCACTTGAACCGCCAGACAGAATTTTCGGATGGTCCTAACACGGAGCTGGCGGCGCTTCAATCCGTAAAAGGAAGGAAGTAGACTTTCCTCACGCCAAACACCATAGCTATCCGAAAGATTGAACCAAACCTGGTTCTACCGCCAAATACTGCTCCTAACAACGAGAATCCTTTGCCGGGTTACCGCCCGCCGCTTAGCAACCATCACCCGCTGCCTTCATGCTTGACCGCCGCAGAACGGAAGAATTTTGTGCCTCAAATTATCAAACTCCGGCTCTAATGGCCAATGGCTTAACCGGTGTGGACCTTGTGCGATGTTGGGTTTCTTGGGGCATCTTGCCATTAAGCCGCCGCCCGGATTGATGCACGAATACACCGGCAGCCTCCAAGACCTCAAAGATGTCACGAGCTACCAATAACTGAGCTTGAAGTCACAGAGACATGTTGAAGAGGATGCTTGATGAACCGATCTCTCGCTACAGCCAAACCGGTTGGCCCCATTCGTGTTGCCAACAAACCGCCATGTAAGGCTCCGCCACCGCTTTTCCGACATTAATACCTTATTGATATATATTAATCCTTGTTACCTCTCGTGCCAACAGCTCCTTCCGAAGCGGACCAAACCGCCCGGCTCCAAGGTAAAGTCCAAGACCACCAAGAAGGCTGGCAAGAGGAAACCGCCGAGTCTTCTCGATCCGCCGGAAGACGTAAGATTCAAGCCGAGGTAAAGCTTGATTTATCTTGTCCCTTTATTCTTCCTTTATCGACAATTTTAACTCCTGTGATGATGTCAAGCCACCATGCCGACTTCGTTGAGGTAATCTTTCTTTCTTCCGAATCCGATCTCTCGCCGCTAAAAGAATTCGCCGACAGTCCGGAAAGTGAAAAATCTCATTCCTATGCTCATTTGAATCCAAACCTTTCCTTGAAGACACAAGAGGTCAAGAGCGCCAGACGACCCAAGACATGTTGGTCAACAAATTACATCGTCCGGTTTACCAGATACACCAACCCTAAGCGCCGCCCGTGAGGTGATTTGTTCTCCGAAAAGCGCTATCCTTTGAAAGGTTTCTTCCGATGTCCTCTCAATCCGTCCGACCAATTATCGTGCCTCTTCCAACTCATCCGCGGTTCATCCACCACTCAACCGCCTCCGCTTAAAGTTGCTGCGGGTAAGCACCATACTTCGCCAAGCCAATTCGGTTTATATTTATGCTGGTCGGTTTATCTTACTCTAATTTTGAACATTGCAGCACCAAGGCTCGCTTGAGTAAAAAGCGAAAACCCTTGATCCCATCATGGATATTGATCCGGAGAAGATCCAGAGCAGCATGGCGAAAATCCAAGTCGCTAAAATAGCTCGCTGGTTGAACCAAGACGACAACGCTGATCTGCCGTAAAATGAGCCGATGCCCAAGTGGAAACCTCACATCCTCGCTCCACCGAGTCCGCCACAGAGCTGGTCGAATTGTTGAACCGCCGAGCCCGAGTATGAAGACACCAAGCCCAAAGAAGACCGCCAATCTGGCCAGCCCGCCAAAATGATGACGTTACAGACGGCATCGCTACACCACCCTAGCCAACCGGTCGCATTTAGCAAAACACAGCGCCAAGGAAGAGTCTACTACCATGAGCAAAGATAAGGGAAAACTGATCTGTCACTTATGACAACCTCTCTCGCCCAAGAACTTCACTCCGCGCTCAACCGCTCTACACAAGTCGTGACTTCAAGCCGGTCCGTAAATCGTATGAAGGAACGCTATGAGGTAAGGAGTTATGCCTCTCTTGTACTTTTGCTGTAGTAGCCCCCAAGGGTCGGTTCAACTTAGCATAATTAAACCGCACTTAACTTGGTATAGAACCCATACGCCTTAAACTTCAGTGTCAGAAGTTTCATAAGGGCCGGTTCAACTTAGCATAGTTAAACCGCACTTAATTTTGTATCCCCATAGCAAACCGAGATCAACTAGCCATTAGCCCCAAGTGCCAAGTTGAATATTTGTATTGAGCTTGGGACTTTATAATGAAACAACTAACGTGCTCCATTTGTTATCGAGTGAGATATACCAAAGAAACCGCATAACTCAAGGACCTTCGTGCTAACTGAGACTCAACAAGCGTAAACCACCAAGGCCAAGGATGAATTGAAACCGCTTTGGCCACTATGGAACAGCTCAAGGAGTGGTATAAACCGAGCAGGCCAACTGGGACATCGAGAAGGCCGGTTTGAAAAACGGGCGGAAGATGCTCAAACGGCTCTTAAACCGTGATGTAAGAGCTTACTGCACTAAAGCGCCAGATTAACGCCATGACCTCTCGCCATCTTTGGTAAGAGATTTTGCATCGACACCACTGTTTTGATATTTCCGCCGGTTTAACTCGAGCTATCCAAACCGTGCAGGAAGCGATTGCTCATCCGGCTCGATGTGCGGAAGAAACTCAAGGCCGCTTACACGCTGATTGAGCAGCTGTATACCGGCGCCCAATGAGTCATATGTGCCACATCGCACGACAACACAGCTCCGCCCTGATCAAAGATACACCGGACCGCTATCCATGATTCCGCGCAGCTTGAAGAGTTGAAACGATCCGCGCCCGGCCTGGCACTTTATCGTTTCTAACTCGCGCCAAGGCGTGATAGCGGACCTTGATCCGCCGACATAGCCAAGGGTTTCCAGCGCCAAGAGAACGGGCGGTTTTGATAATGACGCTCAAACGAATAACAAAGGAGATGCGTTCACGGGCGAAGTCAATCGGCAGCAGGTTAACCCTGGCGGTTCACCGCTTCTTTCTACGATGTGAACAACAAGCGGGTGGAGTTTGTCATTCCGAAGTGCGTAGCCTTGTTCCTCCAATCCGTAAGCACACTTATGCCCCGACGCTGATCCGCTGAGCTTATAAGTGAAGAGGCTGTCTTCGTGCCTTAAACCGGATTGACTGGTCTACCAATGACTTCCGCCTTTGGGTGATGAAGAGGAAGAAGTTGAACCGACGCCAGACGCCTCTTCCTCACGCCAACCCGGCGAGGAAGCTTAATCCGCAAGCCGGTGATGCATCGAAGTTGCTAGTCATAACGCCATGCGAAATACCGGCCTTGGAAGGCTTTGTAATAGAATAGCCAGACTTTGTTTTTGAACATGCCTTTATGCCTCGGCCAGAACCTTCGCGGAGGTGCCGATATTTGGTTTGAAGAATTGAAACCTTCAATTTATTTTGCCTGCAATCACAAATTTTAAACCGCCACGGCGGCTTGTGTCGCCAACCGGCTTGTGACGCTTATATACTTATATAAGAAAATATTGATGTATATGATCAAAACTTTATGATACAAAATACCGCCAAATGTCGGGCATGCAGTTATTGAGCCAACCCTTGAAGCGGAGGTTGCATAAACCATTACCGTCCAAGGAAACAACAGCTCCTAGCTTTAGAATGCCGGTTTACTGTGTAAACCATGCCGGTCACAGTAAGCCCCCGTTACTCCATAATGGGATGTTTAACAGAAAAAAACAAACCGAAAAGTTATCACCGGATTAAACAATAAACCAAATTCCGCCAATGGACTGGTTGAACCGATTTAAATGACAGTTATAAGAGCAATAGAGGAGCATAGGCAATGATAAAAATGTTTGCCAAAAGAGGCTTTATCGAGCCGATCGATGATGCTACCATGGTCGGACACCACCAAGCTCCCAATAAGGTGTAGCTATGGTTCAAGTCAGCCGGTCCCCAACCAAAACCGTGGCATTATGCCGATCAAGTGGCGTGGCAATGGTTTGGGTTCACCAAGCCCCCAAGTGACTCTATGACCTTAGGCCGACCAAGAGGCGGATCGGTTCAGACGTGACCATGTCCCTAAGTGATCCGGTGGCTTTCGCTTATCAAAAGGTGTTGCATTGGTTCGGACACGACCAAGCCCCAGATGACATAAAAACTTCAAAAGCAAGATCAAGGGTTAAACCGAGGCTGCTTTGAGACAACAACTCCATGTACCCAAACCGATTTTTACAGTAACGGATACCCCGCTTTAGCCGAGGCTCCCGTTTATTGCTTTTATTCATAATATATACATTGTCATAATATGTACATAAGTAGAGCCGATGGCTCGTGTATAATAAGGTCAAGATGAGCTATGTTCCATGGCTCGTTGGTCTCCTCTTCGACGTGCGTGAGTCTTTACGCCTCGAACATCAATCGATAGTATGACCCACAGCAGATTCTTGCTGACCACAAAAGGCCCTTCCCAAGGTGGGGATAGCTTGTGCATATCTGTCTGGTCTTGAATGAGCCAAGTACCAAGTCTCCTTCCCGAAAGGTTCTGGTTCGACACCGACCGTGATACCGATGAAGATCCTGCTGGTAAATCGCCGAACGAGCAGCCGCCATATCTCGCTTCTTCATCCGCCGATCCAAAGCGCCCTGCCGTGCAGCCTCGTTATCCGCCTCAACATAGGCTGCCACGCGAGGTGAGTCATGACGGATATCGCTGGAAGGAGCGCCCGCCCATAGACCATAAAGAACGGTGTGTATCCTATGGATCTGTTAGGGTAGTATTTATACTCCATATCACAGATGGTAGCTCTTCTACCCAACAGCCCGGTGTCCTCAGAAGGGACCATAAGCCGGGTTTGATACCTCTCAAGATCTCTGATTAGCCTGCTCGCTTGACCATTGACTGCGGGTGGGCCATCAAGAAACGCTGCCGGATGTGCTCACGTTCACAAAACTCCTTCATGGCACCCTTGGACAAATTGGTGCCATTATCCGTGATGATACTGTGGAAATCCAAACCGAAGATCAACCTTTTATGAACTGAACCGCCGTGGCGCATCACACTTGCTAATGTGCTCGCCGACCCACTTTGTAAATTTGTCAACTGCTACCAAAGAAGTGTGTTTTCTTGTCCTTGACCTTTAAAAGGCCCCACCATGTCCAGCCCCAAGTTGCAAACGGCCAAGTAATTGGAATCATCCTCAATTCGGGCGGTACGTGAGCACGTCTAGAAAACTTCGGCAACCATCACATCGCCGACCAGATCCTCCGATCAAGATGGGCGGTCAACGAATAAAAACCATGGCGGAACGCTTTGGCAACCAAGGATTTTGAACCGCGTGGTGACCACAGTCCCCTTCATGGATCTCACGCAATATCTCACAGCCTTCCTCGGGGACACACAACGCTGAAACGCCTCGACATTAATCGCAATCATGCAACTCGCCATTAACAATGGTCATAGACTTAGACCGCCAGACTACCTATCGGGCCAACGCCTCATCTTCCGTAACTCGCCCGGTCATGTATGTCAAATAAGGAGCGCCCAATCCGAATGACATGCAAGGTTGCCACCAACCGAGCCTCCGGATCAGGAATAGCCAAATCTACTTCATCGTGAAGCTTGATCGACGGATTGTGCAAGACATCAAGGAAGACATTAGGCGGACCGGTTTACGTTGAGAGCCCAACCGGCTTAAAGCATCCGCCGCTTCATTCTTCCGACGATCCACATGGTCCACCGATATCCTTTAAAGTGACTCGCAACAATATCCACCTCCCGACGATATGCAGCCATGAGTGGATCTTTGGAATCCTAAGTACCGAGCACTTGCCGGGCCACCAAGTCCGAAAGTCACCAAAGCACTTAACCCGCTTAGATTCATTTCCTTAGCCATCCGGAGACCATGGAGCAAAGCTTCATACTCAGCTGCATTGTTAGTACAAGGGAACATTAAGCGGAGGACGAATAAAACTTTTCACCTCGTGGGGAAGTCAACACAACTCCAGCCCCGAGCCTCCAATTGCTCGGACCCGTCAAAGTGGATGGTCTAATAGGTATGATCCGCTTTTCTTCAGCGCTTGTAACTCCGTCCAATCATTAATGAAATCCACAAGTGCTCGATTTTACCGCCGTCCGAGGTACATATCAGAAACCGTGGCGGCCCAAGTTCTATGGCCCACTTAGCAATCCGCCCAGATTGCTTCTCGGTTCGTATGATATCGCCCAAGGGAGCTGAATCGACCACCGTGATGGGATGCCTTGAAAATATTGCTTCAGCTTCCGCTTGCCATAAAACTCCATATACCAGCTTTCGCCAATGCGGATATCTTCGCTAGACTCAATGAGCACCTCGCTGATGTAATAAACCGCCGTTGAACCGGATATTCTTCCTCGCCTCCTTCCGCTCCACCACAATGGCTACGCTTAACTGCCACGGCATTAGCAAAGAACATATAGCGAAGCTGCCTTGTCAATGGGAGCGGCGAACAGCGGTTGGCCAATCGCCGCTTTAAATCCTCCAATGCTTCATCGGCGGCGCACTCTGCATAAACCGATCCGTCTTCTTCAAAGATCTCGGTACAAAGGAATGGCCTTTCTCCGAGGCGGCCGATAAACCGCTTAGTGCGGCAATCCGACCCGCCAAACGCTGGACATCATTGATGCACTTTGGCTTAGCCAAGGAGGTGATAGCCGTAATTTTATCCGGATTAGCTTCAATCCTGTTGGACACAAGAAAACCCAATAACTTGCCTGCCGGAACACCGAAGACACATTTGGCCAGGTTAAGCATCATCTTGTACACCCGCAAGTTGTCAAAGGTTTCTTTTAGATCCTCAATCAACGTCTCCTTCTTCCTTGACTTAACCACAATATCATCCACATAAGCATGCATGTTACGGCCGATCTGTTCGTGCAAGCAATTTCAGACGCACGCCGATAAGTTACTTGGGCGCTCTTGAGCCCAAAAGGCATAGATACATAGCGAAGGCTCCAAAAGGAGTGATAAACGCCGTCTTCTCCTGGTCCTTAACCGCCATCTTAACTGATGATATCCGAATACGCATCCAAAAGCTCAACGCCATAACCCGCCGTAGCATCAATAATCTGATCAATGCGGGAGGGCGAAGGATCTCGCTGGACAAGCCTTGTTAAGATCTGTGTAATCCACACACATGCGCCAAGTGCCATTCTTCTTAAGGACCAACACCGGATTAGCAAGCCACTCGATGGAAAACTTCAACGATAAACCCTGCCGCTAAGAGCACTCGCAACCTCCTCTCCAATGGCCTTGCGCCTTTCCTCGTTAAACCGGCGAAGAAACTGCTTTACCGGTCTGTGCTTGGGATCAACATTAAGAGTGTGCTCAGCGAGTTCCTTGGTACACCGGCATGTCGGAAGGCTTCCATGCAAAAATGTCCCGATTCTCACGGACGAACTCGATGAGCGCGCTTTCCTATTTAGGATCCAAGTTAGCACTGATGGTGAACTGCTTGGACGAATCGCCGGGCACAAAATCAACAAGTTTAGTCTCGGCCGCCGATTTAAACTTCAAATCCGGATCGTGCTCTGTAGTTGGCTTCTTCAACGGGTCATATCCGCCGGATCAACATTGTCTTTATAATACTTTAGCTCTTCATGGCACAAACCGACTTTTGCGTAAGCCGCATCACCTTCCTCGCACTCCAAAGCGATCCTGCGGCTCCCATGAACCGTTATCGCCCCTTTGTGACCCGCATTTTTAGCTGCAAATAGACATAACAAGGTCGTGCCATAAACTTAGCATAAGCCGCCGCCCAAATAGGGCGTGGTAAGGGCTTTGAATTTTCACCACCTCAAACGCCAATGTTTCGAGATCCGAGTCATGTTCATCCCCAAAGGCCACCCCGAGCTATCTTATCGACCGGGTATGCTGACTTGCGTGCACCACACCATGAAACACTGTCTTGGACGGCCTAAGATGCTTATCCGTTAACCCCATACGCCGGAAGGTCTCGTAGTACGTGATGTTGATGCTGCTCCCTCCATCCATAAGCACCTTGGTAAACTTGTATCCTCCCACCGAGGTGCCACCACTAGGGCTAGCTGACCCGGATTGTAAACCCGGGAGGATGATCCTCTCGCCCATACAATAGGCTGCTCGACCAGCGTAGATAATGCGGTGCGGCCGGTTCAACAACATTGACTGCCCGCTCAAGTTTTCGGTCTCGCTTGTCCAAGCTGGTGGTAAAGACATGGTATTGTCCACCGCTCAACCGCTTCGGATTACTTTGATAACCCGATCGCTGCTTTTGTTGATTGTAACCACCTTGGTTCTCGATTATTCGATTGTTCGATTGTTCTCGATTGTTACGCCCTTCGGATTACCACGAACCCCGGGCCGAATTTCCTCCACAGAACCGGGCGGACCACGAACGCCGCCGGGCCCTTGATCATACCGAAAGCATTAGAACTTTTGAACTCCCGCATAATGTAACAATCCTTCCAGAGGTGGTTTGTTGGTGCCTCCTTCGTCCCATGCTTCGGACAGGTTGATTCAATAGATAATTCAAACGATCCGGATTGTGATTGGCGCACCGCCCGGTTTGATTGCTTACCCTTGCGCCGCTGACCCTTGTCCTGTCGTTGGTGTTGGCTACGGCCCATGTTACCGTTGTTTTACGCTTGTTTCCTCCATTCCCCGCCGATCGATGCTGGCCTCTCGAGTTGCTGTTCTGCTTTTCCTTCCCTATTTCGTCATCCTCCTCGCACTCGGGATCCTTGGTACTATCGTAATCAGCATACTTTACCAAAACGCCCATGAGAGTGCCCATGTCATTGCAAAACGCTTCATGCGACCCAGCTTCAACTTTAACGGCTTGAACCGGAGTTGCCTTCTAGGGTTAAGATCGCGGAATCAGGGTTGATCCGTCCAAGAATGTAAAACTTCAAACGCGCGCACTCCAATGGGTTGTGGATTCTCCTCTGCTCGACACAAGCCGCCAAATCCACCACGCATATGGGCTGTTTACAGGTGTCTTTGAAATTTTGAATGAACCGGTCCGCAATCGGGTCCATGAACTGATGGAGTTGGCGGCAAGTTCTTCAACCAATGCGGGCCGCACCTTCTAACATCATGGTGAAATACTTCACACACGCAGCTTCGTCCACATCCAGCATCTCCATGGCCATCTCATAGCTTTCTATCCACGCTTCGGGGGCCAAATCGGCGGTATAATTGGGCACCTTGCGTGGCCCTTTGAAGTCCTTGGGCAAACGTACATTGCGTAAAGCGGGGACGAGGCAAGGCACCCCCAAAGAGCCGAGATCGACCCAGGTTCGAAGATGGTCGGTCGAACCGGGGCGAGCTGATGATCCTCATGTCGTGCTGCTAACTCGGCCTCCCTACGTGCCCTGGCCCGGTCCACCACCACTTGAGTGTTTTCGAAGCCGCCCGCCGGGTTGTTGCCGCGAGGCGGACCGCGCTGCGCATTGCTTGATACGGCCGGTTCGTCTGCATGCCGGCTATAACTCCGGCTTGGGCGGGGGGTGGAGTGGATCCGTCCCGACCAGATGAATACGCTTCTGTTGAGCTGTGGCCGTCCTGAGGAGCTCTTTTGCCCGGCGTGTTTCTACCGCCTGCGGTGAATCGCCTTCGACTGGAATCGCCTCCAACCGTGCCGCAGCCGCAACAAGGTTATCCATCGGGTTGGAGTAGTGACCCGGAGGTGTCTGCAGACAGCTGAAGCGCGCCGCATGATGGCGAGGCAGATCTATCACACGGGCTGAATCGGCGCGCCCGTCCCAGGTGCTTCCGGCCGGCTCACCACCGGCGGCGGATTACTGGTCCCTGCCCCTGGGGTATTGAAGAGGTCTCTTCCCTCGAAAACCAAAGGCAAACAGGATCTGTACTTTCTTTTCATGACTTCATGTGACGCGTTCTGATCCAGCATGAGCCTATAAGCCTGCGCATCCAAAGCGGCCCGTTCCGCCGCCATCCTCACGTCCGCGGCTGCCAGATCCGCTTTAGCCTTAGTGATTTGTTCCTTCACCTTTGCAATCTCTGCGTTGTGCAGGTCTTGATCCGCCGGATGAGCCTCTGCCATGAGCGCAGCCAATGTGTCGAATAGCTCTGATAAAACTTGAGCCGGTGGGCGCACAGGGCCTCCTTCCCCGGCTGCTGAACCGGCGACCATGGGCGCCGCGGTCGAAGAGTGAAGCGTCGCTTGTGTACCGGCCATGAAGATTCCACCCCGGTTGGGCAGATCAAAGGGGTCCGGAATACTCTCATTGTCGGAACAGCCCCCGATCCGGCCATCTTGTAGCTGGTACAGAGACTCGGTCTCTCCGGTCGACGACTCGTCATCAGAGTAGACAACGGTTTCACCGCCAGATGCTGATCCGCCCTCACAGTCTCCTCCGTGGATGACTCCCACGAAAGCACGCTTGACAGCCGGTTTAGCCATGGCAGGACTCTTCTTCGCCCGCTGAGCCGTCTCGACGAGGTCGGTGTAGATGTCCGACTCAGGCCCTGGCTCACCGATCTTGCCGATGAACACGTGTATGCCACCAAAGGGGACCCGGTACCCGTACTCAATCGAGCCGGCCTCGGGCCCCATCTGATCGTCGATGTAGAGCTTGCCGCGACGACTCTTAGTCATCCGCCCACGGCATAGCCTTCGAGTCCTTGAACTTGCCTCTAAGATCATCAAACCATCGCGGCGATAGCCCCACGGTGGCGCCAACCGTCGTGGAATTGTCACGGCGGATGTCCTCGTGAAAGGACTTAGTCGCGGGGCCATCGTGACGGGTTAACTTAGAGGGTTAAAGCGGACACAAAGACACGAGAGTTATACTAGTTCGCCCCTTCGATGAAGGTAAAGCCTACGTCTAGTTGTGATGGGATTGATGTGATTTGGCGCCTAGGGAGCAATAGCCGCTAAGCCTCGAATTGTCGTCCCTAAACCGCCGCCGGTCGTCCCTTATATACACGGGTTGACACACGGCGGTCTCTGAGTCCTGAGGCCGCTCATACAAGTGTCCGGCTCGGTCTCTTCTTTCTCTTATCTTACAGCGCAAGTTACATGACTAAGGCGGTTTTACATTTATGGACCCTAATCCGCCTCTGGGCTCCGGGCCTCATGCCTTCGTGGGCCCTGATTATGGATGAGGATAACCCGACCCCTTCAGGGCGGTTTACATTCAGTAGTTATATCCCCAACACTATCCTTGGTATCTGAAGTACCAGGGTTCTTTGATATGTTATTGTTGCGAGCCAGCCAGCTGTCCTCTCCCGCGCAAAAGCGGGTCATGAGTGCCGTGAGGGCTGCCATAGATTTCGCCTTTTCCTGGCCAAGGTGCCGAGCGAGCCACTCATCGCGGATGTTATGCTTAAAAGCTGCTAGGGCCTCTGCATCCGGATAGTCGACGGTTTGATTTTTCTTAGTTAGGAACCGTGTCCAGAATTGCCTGGCCGATTCCGGTTGCTGGATTATGTGGCTCAAGTCATCGGCATCTGGTGGTCGCACATAAGTGCCCTGGAAGTTGTCGAGGAATGCGGCTTCCAGATCTTCCCAACAGCCAATGGATTATGCTGGCAGGCTGTTGAGCCAATGCCGAGCTGGTCCTTTGAGTTTGAGTGGGAGGTATTTGATGGCGTGTAGATCGTCACCGCGGGCAATGTGGATGTGCAAGAGGTAGTCCTCGATCCATACCGTAGGATCTGTTGTACCATCGTATGATTCCATATTTACGGGTTTGAAACCCTCTGGGATTTGGTGATCCATTACTTCATATGTGAAGCATAGGGGGTGTGCGGCGCCTCTGTACTTGGCTATATCGCGACGCGGCTCAAATGAATCTTGTCTGCTGTGTTCGGCCCGGCCGGATTTACTTTTGTTGTATCCGGCGTGACGGTTATCGTCTCGCGTAGTGGGGCGCCCTCGTGATCTGTAGATCGATCTTGCGTGCTTTGCTTTGTCCTCCAATACGTCTCGCAGGTCTAGCGTATTTCCCCGGGCCATGACGTTATTATTTGAGTGGCATCGGCGTGCGGCCTGAACTTTTGGCTGAGATGCCTCTCTGTCACGGCCACGAGGTGGCCGATCAGCCGCGTCATACGCTGGAGATGTAGGTTGTAATGCTTCCTCCTCTAATCGGGGTAGCAACCTGCGCTTTGGGTAACTCTTGGAGGGGCGTTCGAGTTCATATTCCTCGGCCGCCAGGACTTCAGTCCATCTGTCAGCTAGCAAGTCTTGATCAGCTCTAAGCTGATGTTTCTTTGTCTTAAGGCTATTTGCCGTGGCTATAAGCCGGCGCTTGAAGTGCTCTTGCTCGACGGGATCCTCAGGTACGACAAATTTGTCATCGTCGAGGCTTCCCTCGTCTTCGGAGGGGGCATGTAATTATCATCCTCTGCCTCTCCATCTGCCGCTCTCTCAGGACGGCGGGCTTCTCCATCCTCCTGCTCTAAATCTTCCTGGAGGGGATTGTCATCGTCTTCGGCACTATCTGGAGTGCTATTATCTCTGGTGCCGGTATCACCGCTTTTGCTTTGGCGAGACTTAGAGCGGCGCCGCTGACGTCGGCGCTTGGGTTGCTTCTTGGAGGGATCATCCTCCGCTGTTCCGTCGCCATTGCCTTCTTTGGGTGTGTCCACCATATATATATATCATATGATGAGGTGGCTGTCCAGTGCCCTATGGGCAGTGGTTCTTGTTCATCTCCTGCATCGTCGTCCATACCGTCGATGTCTTTGGAGTCGAAGTCGAGCATGTCGGTCAAATCATCAACAGTGGCTATCAAGTGGGTGGTGGGTGGGCGGCGAATTTCTTCGTCATCCGCATCCCAATCCTGCCGGACATAGTCCGGCCAGGACTCTCCTGACAAGGAGAGAAATCTTAATGAGTTCAGTATGTCGCCAAAGGGCTAGTGCTGAAAGATATCCGCGGAGGTGAACTCCATGATCGGCGCCCAGCCGGACTCGACAGGCACGGGCGCAGGCGGTTCGGAGTCCGTGGCCGGGGAAAAATCCGGCAGTTTGGAGTCACGGCTCTCGTGAAGGGTAAGGTTGGTATTCGGCTCGATCACCGCCGAGAATGCGGCCTCCATGGCAGGGTCTAGCCACCCGTCCGTTGACGGCGCAATTGGCTCCGAATTGAGGGTCGGAGCGGTTGCCGGTGCGATGAACACTGTCCGACGGCAGAGCTAAATCATGCTCGTCGTGACCGTGCGGCGCACTCGGCAGGGGCTCGAATCCGTCGAAGATCGAATATCCGCGGATGTCAGCCGTGTAGTTTAAGCTTCCAAACCTGACCTGGTGGCCAGGGTTGTAACTCTCGATCTGCTCCAGATGGCCAAGCGAGTTGGCCCGCAGTACGAAGCCGCCGAATACAAAGATCTGTCCGGGGAGATAAGTCTCACCCTGGACTGTATCGCTATCGATGATCGAAGGAGCCATCAAGCCTAACATCGACGACACAGAGGAACTCTAAATGAAAGCACCAATGTCGGTGTCAAAACCGGCGGATCTCGGGTAGGGGGTCCCGAACTGTGCGTCTAGACGGATGGTAACAGGAGACAAGGGACACGATGTTTTTACCCAGGTTCGGGCCCTCTCGATGGAGGTAAAACTCCTGCTTGATTGATCTTGATGATATGAGTATCACAAGAGTTGATCTACCACGAGATCGAAGAGGCTAAACCCTAGAAGCTAGCCTATGGTATGATTGTTGTTCTTGGTCCTACGGACTAAACCCTCCGGTTTATATAGACACCGGAGGGGGATAGGGTTACACAGAGTCGGTTACAAGGAAGGAGATCTAGATATCCATATTGCCAAGCTTGCCTTCCACGCCAAGGAGAGTCCCATCCGGACACGGGACGAAGTCTTCAATCTTGTATCTTCATAGTCCAACAGTCCGGCCAAAGGATATAGTCCGGCTGTCCGGATACCCCCTAATCCAGGACTCCCTCACCTTCTTTAACATGTGTTAAAAAATCAAAAACAAGGACCTCGAGTTTAAATTAACTCATGGGATGGGTCATATCAGTCATTTAATTTGACAAATACGACCCATCCTATCAGTTAATTTAACATCGACATGACTTCCCATCCCGTCACCCATCTGATGGCTGCTCCAGCCTAAGCACACTTAACTTGAGAGTTCTCTTACATGAGCTACTTGTGGAACAGCTAGTCCTTGCTGGTATAGGATGCCTCTTCGCATCCTTATGGCATATCTGGATGACCACTCGTCCCCCAATGGCCAATTGATGTTGTGTAGACAGAGCATATCACATACGTCTTATTAGAAGCAAACGTCTGTGTTACTATCGGTCTTCGCACACATTTCTGATCATAGACCTGTTTACCGCGTATAACACACATCTTGGTATATTGAATCGTTTCTGTTCTCTTGTCTCAACGCAAGCAGTTCATCCGAGTGAACCGCATGCCGTATATCTGTAACATCCCAAATTTTTGATTTGGAATGTTATACATAGAGCATCATTGCATATCATATTTTTCGTTGCATTTTTGCTCGATCCTAGAAATTCTACACAACTCAAGGACCCACGGGGAGAGTTGGGGATTTTCGTTATTTTCATATTTGAGTTTTCTCAAATTTTGAAAATAGGATCCATTGATTTTATTTATTTTATCTTCAATTATTTCTATTAAAAAAATATGAGAGAGGGAATAAAATGACTTTCCCAAAATAAAGAAATAATTAAGATTTAATAATAAAATCAAATAAGATTTTATTTTGGAGTTTTTCGCCTTTTTATTTGAATTTAGGAAAATGCGCGTTTTTCAAAATTGCATTTAGGCCCCAAATAAATGTTCATTAAATCCGGCTTGATTTTAGAAGCTGGGGAACATTTATTTCGGGGTTTTTGGAGTCCGTTTACTACTTCTTTTGATTTTTTTTCTGCGTGTAATGTTTTATAAAAAACGCGACCGCCTTTTCGGCCGTGCGAGCGGGACTCGCTCGGGCACGCTTATAAATAGCGCGCCGCCCGAGCCGCTTGAAATTTCACCGAGCCCGCCTCAAACCCTAGCCGCCCGCCCGCCGCGCCATGCATGAGTCGCCGTGACGCCGCCCGAGGTTCCCTGTCGCCTCGTTTTCCGTGCCGGTTTTGTTTTAAAAAAAACGATCGGTTTTTTCGGTTTTATTATTATTATTTTTCGTTCGATTCTGTTCGTCGTTTTTTTCTTTTTCTCGGATTTAATCCGCGATTTTTCTGATCGCGATTCCAGATCCGATTTTCGTTTTAGTATAACTTTTCGCTCGTTTATCGGAATCAGGCGATTCAAGCGCCTGGAGTTTCGTATCGAAACCCTCTTTCCGAATAATCTACTTAAACAAGTTTTTGCTTCTATAAAATTTGACTTAGATCCAGATTAGTAAAACGAAGCTATTTTCTTCCGCCGTTTGACTTTCGTTGCTTCGTTTGATTTGATTCTTTTTGCAAACCGGAGTTCTTAAGTTGAACTATCTGGTTAGATCTATTCGACTTTTACCTGTGCATTAGATGATTACTTATTGTATGCTTGTTTGTTTGTCTGCGATAGAATACCTGGAGTGTGCCGTCTGTTACTTCGAGTCTCTAGGTTTCGCGGATCATCAGCAAGGCAAGTAACACTTTGATCATACCTTTTCTCATACCCAGTTTTTATGCATTAGATCTATCCTCAAACACTTGCATGATTAAGATCTAATTAAATTGTGGGATGGGAAGTAGTTGAGGTAGTACCTATTACCTGTTTTATTATAAACCCTTGGGAGTTACTTCTACGTTTGCTTATCATGCCATGCTATGCTAGTAGACGTGGATTGGGTGAGTGTATCCATGACAGATGTGAGATTGTTAATTAATGGTTTATTTAAGGTGGCAACTTAAACACACATCTAGGTGGATTGAGGCACCTGGTTTCTATCAGAACTTGCCTGTTTTTCTTCGGACCGCCACCCAGGCTCAAAGGGATCATGAGATTATTCAAACTAGAAACTTCCGTGTGCAGCCACAAGACATTATGGGCTCTGCCATAGTTGATTAAGTTGTGCGAACTCTTACGGGTAGGCTAGCAGATGTAGGGGATGTAGGTTGGTACGGTCTACCCACATGTAAGGTGCTAGCGCTTCTGAAAGACTATGTCTCGGTCATCCGTCTCTCAAACATCATGTAGTGCGAGAAACAAACGGAGGCGATCGAGTCTTGTGGGGAAAAGTCTGCAAACCTCTGCAGAGTGTATAAACTAATCATGGTTAGCCATGTCCCCGGTTATGGACATCTTGAGTATCTAGTACCTGGATATCATGTGAATCTCATCATGTTACTTCTAATTAATATTGTTGGGTTTAATGAGTATTTTTAATTGGGATTGAGAATGCTGTCAACCATTCTCAATGTTTCACAACCGCCATGATAGCTAAATAAATTTATTCCTTTGCAGTAGGGAAAAATTGGCTTTATGCAAAACTGTAACCATAGAGCTTTTCCACCAGCCATATATGCATGTAGTATAGGCTTATCATTCCATTATTCTCTATGTGTTACATTGCCAGCATATTCCATGTCTTGACCGTTTTGGGCTGCAACGTTTCATGTTGCAGACTTTTCGAACGACGATTAAGGTGCATAGGTCGTGGTTCTATACTCGATGATGCCGTTGGAGTTGATGGACTCGCTTTTCTTTCAAGCCTTCATTGTTATCGCTTTAGATGGCCTTAAGCCATATTTATTTTATTAAGTTCTCTCTTGAGACATTCGATTGTAATAAGTGTGTGATTGCTACTCTGTTATAAATCCTCCGAGTACTTTGTGGTGTCGGCATTCTCGATCCGAGGATGACATCGAGCACGAGATCGACTGTTTGAGGTCTGGTCGCTACAAAGATGGTATCAGAGCACACGCTGACTGTAGGACACGACCATTAAGCTAAAGCCCTAGATCACTACTCTCTCTTCTCATTTCTGACTCCTCATCTTTTCTATTCTTTTAGGATGACGGAAGCGAGGATCAAGTTCACCCAGCCGGATGAGGATACACCCTTTGGACGACACCTGAAGGAAGTCACTAAGTACCTTAACATCGGATTACCAAGCTTCACCGGGACCTACAATTCCACTTTACCCAAAGAAGAGCGCTGGAAGATTCAAGCTCAAGTTCCCGGAAGGACGTTCGCGCCAATCACGGAGCCCATAGAGTGTGTTTTCAATGCACCAACTTGGAGTCTGGGAAAGAGCATGGCAGCCCACATAACCATGGGACGCATTGGAGAAGTTTACAAAGAAGACCTCAAGGATACTATCTACCAGATTTGCGGACGCCGAGCTGAACAATGGGAGATAGTTGGCACTAAGAAGGATCGATCCATTGCAGCATTCATCCAGGAGTTAAACCAGCACATTCGGCGCCAGGAGAACCGGATGTCTTGTGAGACATGATGGAGTTAAAGACAGCAAAAGCCAAGATTATCGAACTAGAAGGAGAGGCGAAGGCCACTCGCAAGGACTACATGGAGGAGATTGTAGCTCTAGTGGGACAAAACGGCGATCTTAAGGAGAAGATTGAAGAACTCATGGGAAATTCAGCACCGGAGGAGAAGATGAAGATAGCACTGTCCAGAGAACTACATCATCATCGACGACACCGATTCCGATCCTAGTGATGATGATTACGAAGATGAAGCTGGAGAAGATATCATGGAGTCTTCATCGGAGCAGTTTTTCTAGTTGACCACCATAACAGTAGTAGATTACCCCATGTTATATTAGTTTTAGTTTCAGCACTTTGTAACGATAGATAGACCGTTGTATGCCTTGTTTGAATTGATTGGAGTGATATTGTGTGATTTGTCTCATGTGCATATGGGTAGTGTTTCTCTCTAGACCTCATTCTATTCTAAAATCTCGTCTTTTCTTAAACCCTCAGATGCCTCCGAGACGCGACCCCGGATTTGTTTTCCCACCAGAGATCACTCAGTTGATTCAGCAGCAGAATGCCTTGATTCAAACATTGGTACAGAACCAAGGCAACAACAACAACAACAACAACAACAACAACAACAACAACAACAACAACAACAACAACAACAACAACAACAACAACAACAACAACAACAACAACAACAACAACAACAACAACAACAACAACAACAACAACAACAACAACAACAACAACAACAACAACAACAACAACAACAACCGCCACCACCACCTGTTGACCATTTGACCCGTTTCTTAAGGCTGAATCCGCCGGTGTTTTCCAATAGCACCGAGCCGATTGTTGCAGATGATTGGCTCCGTAAGATAGGGAGGGAGTTGACCACTGCAGGATGTACAGATGGAGAAAGGGTGAAGTTTTCCGCACATCAGCTTGAAGGACCTGCGGCAGCATGGTGGGAGAATTTTACAGCCACTTACCCTGTAGACACTGTCACATGGGATCAGTTTCAGCAAGCTTTCCGTACTGCCCATGTTTCAGCAGGAGCTATGGCCATGAAGAAGCGTGAGTTTCGTAACTTACGCCAAGGAGGACGGACAGTTCGCCAGTATGTAGATGATTTCAATAAGCTAGCACGTTATGCCCCAGATGACGTTGCTACGGACGCAGCTAAGCAGGAGAAGTTTCTAGAAGGACTGAATGATGAGCTGAGCATGCAGTTGATGGTAGCCAATTTCAATAACTACCAGGAGTTAGTAGACCGTGCTCTCATGATTGAAGGGAAGCAGCAGCAGATTGACAATCGCAAGAGGAAATATGGACAGGGGAAGAATAACTCTGGAGCTCAGCAGAAACTTCGCTTTACTCCGAAGTCAGGAGGACAATTTCAGCATACCCATGGAGGAGGTAGCTCGCACAACCATAATGGAACCAAGAATGGGAACGGGAATGGAGGAAGCAATGGACAAAACCGCACCAACCCGTCAACACCATCCAAGGTAGACCTGAGCCACGTCACTTGCTTTAAATGCCGCAAGACTGGGCTTTATGCAAATGAATGTCCAGAAGGCCAGAATGGAAATGGCAATGGAAGCTCAGGAAAGAAGCCGAATCCTTTTAACAGAGGACAAGTGAACCACGTTACCATGGAAGAGGTTGAAGCTCAGCCAGATGTAGTAATAGGTAAGTTTCTGGTTAAGTCATTTACAGCAGTTGTTCTTCTCGATACTGGTGCATCGCATTCATACATATCAAGGGGATTTGTGGATAAGTACAAATTACCAACCCAAGCCCTTAGGTCACCCATGCTAGTAACCTCACCTGGAGCAGAATACATGGCTAGTACATGGTGTGATCGACTGCCATTAAGGATTGGACACTATGTCTTACCCTCGGACCTAATAGTTCTGGAATCCCAAGGATTGGATGTGATATTAGGCATGGATTGGTTATCGAAGTATTGAGGGAACATAGATTGCGCCATTAAGTCAATTTTGCTTACCACCCCAGAAGGGAGGAGAATCAAGTATGTATCACGGCATGAGCCGAGGAGAGAACATGTAAATTCCTTATCAGGAGTTGTGCAGGAGGAAGTACCGGTGGTAAGGGATTACCGGACGTGTTTCGGAAGAGTTGCTGTGCATGCCACCGGATAGAGACATTGAGTTTCTGATTGAACTACTGCCAGGCACTGGGCCGATATCTAAGAGATCGTATAGGATGCCAGCCCAAGATTTGGAAGAAATTAAGAAGCAGATTAAGGAGTTACTGGATAAAGGTTTTATTCACCCAAGTTCTTCGCCTTGGGGATCACCAGTACTTCTAGTGGAGAAGAAGGATGGATCATTAAGAATGGTTGTTGATTATCGAGGATTAAATGAAGTGACCATTAAGAACAAATACCCGTTGCCGATGATCAATGACTTGTTTGACCAATTGCAAGGAGCTAAGGTGTTTTCCAAGATCGATTTGCGATCAGGGTACCATCAGTTAAAGATTCGAGAGCAGGATATACCTAAGACGGCTTTTACCACCAGGTACGGGTTGTATGAGTATACCGTTATGTCATTTGGTCTGACTAACGCACCTGCCTATTTTATGAACATGATGAACAAAGTGTTTATGGAGTTTTTGGATAAGTTCGTCGTGGTGTTCATTGATGATATTTTGGTCTACTCGAAGAATGAAGAGGAACATAAGGAGCATTTGCGTTTGGTACTCGAGAAGCTCAGAGAACACCAGTTATATGCCAAGTTCAGCAAGTGTGAGTTTTGGTTAAAGGAAGTTGGATTTCTTGGACATGTTATATCCGGAGAAGGTATAGCAGTAGACCCCACTAAGGTTGTCACCGTAACAAACTGGGAAGCGCCAACAACAGTTGGAGAGATCCGGAGTTTCCTTGGACTAGCAGGATACTACCAGAGATTCATTGAAAATTTCTCAAGGATTGCGAAGCCTATGACAGAATTATTAAAGAAGGATATCAAGTTCATTTGGACCGAGGAGTGTGAAGCTAGTTTTCTAAGAGTTAAAGAAACGTTTGGTTACCTCACCAGTGTTAATTCTGCCAGATCAGACCAAGGATTATGAGGTGTATTGCGACGCTTCACGTCGAGGACTTGGAGCGGTGCTTATGCAGGAGGGAAGAGTTGTTTCGTATGCTTCACGACAGCTTAAGCCTCATGAGCTAAATTATGCTACACATGATTTGGAGTTAGCAGCCGTAGTGCATGCGTTGAAGACATGGAGACATTTCCTCATTGGAAATCATTGTGAGGTGTATACGGATCACAAGAGTTTGAAATACATCTTCACACAGAAGGAGCTAAATCTCAGGCAGAGGAGATGGTTGGAACTCATCAAAGATTATGATATGAGATTGCATTACCACCCCGGAAAGGCTAACGTTGTAGCAGACGCATTGAGCCGTAAGAGTCACGTCAATACATTAATGACGGGAGGAATACCAAAGGAGTTAGCCGAGGATCTTCGAGAGCTATGTTTGGAAATAGTTCCGAGAGGCTATGTAGCAGCATTGGAGATTCAGTCAACTTTGATGGACAAAATCAGGGAAGCTCAGAAGACTGACAAAGAGATTGCCTCTATAAAGGAGAAAATGAGCGAAGGAAAGGCTAAGGGATTTCATGAGGATGAGCACGATAACTTATTGTTTGAGGACCGTGTTTATGTGCCCAATGACCCGGAGATCAGGAAGTTGATTCTACAAGAGGCACATGATTCACCATATTCGATTCACCCAGGGAATACCAAGATGTATTTGGATTTGAAGAATGCTTTCTGGTGGACCGGAATGAAGAAGGATATTGCAGAGTATGTAGCAGTTTGTGATGTATGTCGGAAGGTGAAGGCGAGAACATCGAAGCCAGGAGTTATTACTGACCATTGCCTATACCGAATGGAAGTGGGAAAAACTAGGTATGGATTTTATCACGGGATTGCCCAGGACTCGTTCAGGCTATGACTCGATTTGGGTTATATTAGATCGTTTGACGAAGGTAGCTCATTTCATTCCAGTAAAGACTACTTACAGCAGTGCCAAATTGGCCAAGATATACATGACCAGGATTGTATGCTTGCATGGAGTTCCGAGGAGTATCGTATCAGATAGAGGAACCCAATTCACCTCAAAGTTCTGGAAGCAATTGCACGAAACTTTGGGAACCAGGCTGGAGTTTAGCACAACTTTCCATCCACAGACAGATGGACAAACCGAGAGAGTCAACCAGATTTTGGAGGATATGCTTAGAGCTTGTGCTTTGGGATTATGGATCAAGTTGGGATGACAATTTGCCGTATGCGGAGTTTTCTTATAACAACAGATTACCAAACCGATCGAAGATGGCCCCTTTCTAAGCCTTATGCGGAAGGAGGTGCAGGACCCGTTGTTATGGGATGAAGTTGGAGACCGCCCATTGGTTGGACGGATTTGATTAAGGAGAGCGAGAAAGTAAAGTTAATTCACGATAGGCTCAAGGTAGCCTAGTCAAGACAGAAGAGCTTTGCAGATTCAAAACGCAAGGAGACAGAATACAAAGTCGGAGACAGAGTTTATCTTCGAGTATCGCCCCTTCGAGGAGTTAAGCGTTTTGGAGTTAAGGGAAAATTAGTGCCTCGATTTGTAGGACCTTATCGTATTTTGGAACGCATGGGAGAAGTTGCGTACAAGTTGGAATTACCCGAAGGATTGTCATGAGTTCACGATGTGTTTCATGTTTCTCAGTTGAAGAAGTGTCACACAGAGATGGCTGATATACCACTGAGAGATACAGTGCCACTGGAAGCAATTCAGTTGAATGATGATTTGACCTACGAGGAGAAACCGGTTAAGATTTTGGAGTATGCCAGCCGAGTCACCCACAGCAAGGTTATTAAGTTTTGCAAAGTTCAGTGGAGCCACCACACAGAGGATGAAGCCACCTGGGAACGAGAGGAAGATTTGCTTAAAGACCACCCTCACCTATTTTCTAGCCAACCCGAATCTCGAGGGCGAGATTCATCTTAAGGGGGTAGGTTTGTAACATCCCAAATTTTCGATTTGGAATGTTATACATAGAGCATCATTGCATATCATATTTTTCGTTGCATCTTTGCTCGATCCTAGAAATTCTACACAACTCAAGGACCCACGGGGAGAGTTGGGGATTTTCGTTATTTTCATATTTGAGTTTTCTCAAATTTTGAAAATAGGATCCTTTGATTTTATTTATTTTATCTTCAATTATTTCTATTACAAAAATATGAGAGAGGGAATAAAATGACTTTCCCAAAATAAATAAATAATTAAGATTTAATAATAAAATCAAATAAGATTTTATTTTGGAGTTTTGCCTTTTATTTGAATTTAGGAAAATGCGCATTTTCAAAATTGCATTTAGGCCCCAAATAAATGTCCATTAAATCCGGCTTGATTTTAGAAGCCGGGGAAAATTTATTTCGGGATTTTTGGAGTCCATTTAGTACTTCTTTTGATTTTTTTTCTGCGCGTAATGTTTTATTAAAAAAACGTGCACCGCCTTTCGGGTCGTACCCGAGCGGGACTCCGCTCGGGGGCATGCTATAAATAGCGGCTGCCCGAGCCGCCATGACCCACCCGAGCCCGCTTGAAACCCTAGCCCTTGACCGCCCGCCTTGCCGCCGCCGCATGGCCGAGTCGCCAGACGCCGCCCGAGGTTCGTTGCCGCCTCGTTTTCCGTGCCGGTTTTTTTTAAAAAACCGATCGGTTTTTTTGTTTTTTTTTCGTTCGATTATGTTCGTCGTTTTTTTCTTTTTCTCGGATTTAATCCGTGATTTTTCTGATCACGATTCCAGATCCGATTCTCGTTTTAGTATAACTTTTAAGCTCGTTTATCGAATCAGGCGATTCAAGCGCTGGAGTTTAAATCTCGAAACCCTTTTTCCGAATAATCTACTTAAACAAGTTTTTGCTTCTGTAAAATTTGACTTAGATCCAGATTAGTAAAACGAAGCTGTTTTCTTCCGCCGTTTGACTTTCGTTGCTTCGTTTGATTTGATTCTTTTTGCAAACCGGAGTTCTTAAGTTGAACTATCTGGTTAGATCTATTCGAGTTTTACATGTGCATTATATGAGTACTTATTGTATGCTTGTTTGTTTGTCTGCGATAGAATACCCGGAGTGTGCCGCCTGTTACTTCGAGTCTCTAGGTTTCGCGGATCATCAGCAAGGCAAGTAACACTTTGATCATACATTTTCTCATACCCAGTTTATGCATTAGATCTATCCTCAAACACTTGCATGATTAGGATCTAATTAAATTGTGGGATGGGAAGTAGTTGAGGTAGTACCTATTACCTGTTTTATTATAAACCCTTGGGAGTTACTTCTACGTTTGCTTATCATGCCATGTTATGCTAGTAGACGTGGATTGGGTGAGTGTATCCATGACAGATGTGAGATTGTTAATTAATGGTTTATTTAAGGTGGCAACTTAAACACACATCTGGGTGGATTGAGGCACCTGGTTTCTATCAGGACTTGCCTGTTTTTCTTCGGACCGCCACCCAGGCTCAAAGGGATCATGAGATTATTCAAACTAGAAACTTCCGTGTGCAGCCACAAGCCATTATGCGCTCTGGCATAGTTGATTAAGTTGTGCGAACTCTTACGGGTAGGCTAGCAGATGTAGGGGATGTAGGTTGGTACGGTCTACCCACATGTAAGGTGCTAGCGCTTCTGAAAGACTATGTCTCGGTCATCCGTCTCTCAAACATCATGTAGTGCGAGAAACAAACGGAGGCGATCGAGTCTTGTGGGGAAAAGTGCGCAAACCTCTGCAGAGTGTATAAACTAATCATGGTTAGCCGTGTCCCCGGTTATGGACATCTTGAATATCTAGTACCTGGATATCATGTGAATCTCATCATGTTACTTCTAATTAATATTGTTGGGTTTAATGAGTATTTTTAATTGGGATTGAGAATGCTGTCAACCATTATCAATGTTTCACAACCACCATGATAGCTAAATAAATTTATTCCTTTGCAGTAGGGAAAAATTGGCTTTATGCAAAACTGTAACCATAGAGCTTTTCCACCAGCCATATATGCATGTAGTATAGGCTTATCATTCCATTATTCTCTATGTGTTACATTGCCAGCATATTCCATGTGCTGACCCGTTTTCGGGCTGCAACGTTTCATGTTGCAGACTTTTCAGACGACGATTAAGGTGCATAGGTCGTGGTTCTATACTCGGTGATGCCGTTGGAGTTAATGGACTCGCTTTTCTTCCAAGCCTTCCGCTATTATCGCTTTAGATGGCCTTAAGCCATATTTATTTTGTTAAGCTCTCTCTTGAGACATTCGATTGTAATAAGTGTCTGATTGCTACTCTGTTATAAATCCTCCGAGTCTTGTGTGGTGTCGGCATTCTTGATCCGAGGATGACACCGAGCACGAGATCGTATTTGAGGTCTGGTCGCTACAATATCGCACACACCTTGATCTGGCTGACCATTTCTTTTGTGTTGCCTAATCACAAACAGTTTATCTGAGTTAATCGTATGTTGTATATCGCACACACCTCCATCTGGTTGCCCGTTTCTTTTGTTTTTCCTCATCGCATACAGTTAATTGAACTGATTTGTATGCTCTGCATCGCACACGCAACTAAATTTTGAACCGTGTTTGATGCATTCTCCATCGCAAACGTTTTGCACCTTTTTGATGGGTTTTTTACACCATCGTTTGCGATTATTGCATCGCACACAGTTTTGTCGAAGGGTCTCTGATCGTAGTGTCGCGTTAGCAGCATCCTACAATAGTGAGAAATTACTTGATAAACATGGTGGCATTCCACATTGAAAATTATGTTTCTATCATTTACCTACTCGAGGACAAGGAGGAATTAAACCTGGGATGCTTGATACGTCATCAACGTATCTATAATTTTTGATTGTTCCATGCTATTATATTATCTGTAACATCTCAATTTTCAATTTGGATGTTATACATAGGTCATCATATGCATATTATATTTTATTTGCATTTTGGTTGTGATCCTAGAAATCTTAAGCAACTCAAGTACCCAAGGAGAGAGTTGGAGATTTCATAGATTTTCATATTTGAATTTTTCTCAAATTTGAAAAGAGGATCAATTTGATTTTAATATTTTTTTTCTTCTCTCCAAGTATTTCCAATAATAAATAAAAGAGAGAAGATAAAATGACATCTTCAATAAGAGAGGAATATTGGAGAAGGAATTTTAAAATCAAATTATTATTTTATTAGCTATTTTATTTGAATTCAAAAAATATGCATTTTTGAAAATTGCATTTTTAGGCCAGAAAAATGTTCATCTTGTCCTAAATATTAGGTTTGGACGGTGAAAATTGTTTCTGGTATTTTTAGAATTTTTTTATATTTTATTAGGATTTTTCTTTCGGGCGAAATTTTTTATTTAAAAAAAATCTTCTTCGCCCGAGTGGGCCGAAGGCCCAGCCGCCGCCAACCGCCTTCACCGCCCGTCTTTGGCGCCGGACTCGGCGAGGGTGTCGGGTCGGACCAGCGCCGCCGCCGCCCCTCGCAAGCCCCCCCCTCGGGCCTTTATAAGCCGAGCCCCGCCGCGCCTCCTCCCCTAAGCCGCCGCTCGCGCCGCCTCCACCAAGCGCCGCTAGCTGCCGCCGCCGCCGCCCACAACCCCGCCGCCGAGCCAAGCCGATCCGCCGCCGACACCGACCTTGTCGTTGACCTCGCCGCCCGTTTTGACCGGTAAAACCGTTCGGTTTTCTCCGGTTCTCTCAGTTTTTTCGGTTAGTTAGATTAGATCGGTTTGTTTATTTTAGTTCGTTAATTAACGGGCATTCACCCGTTAGATTGTTTTAACGAACGTATCCGTTCATTTAGATCTGTTAGCGAAAGTTCGTTCGTTATGTTTTTCATTTTCCGTTTTATTTTCGGCCAGGGACCTATCCGTGAATACTTTTATCATAGATTAGTCCCTGAACATCAAACTCTCGCACTTTTACTCGTTTGTCCAAATCCAGTGAAACTAACGCCAAAATCTTCATCTTGTTAACCTCTTCCTAGTTAATCAACTTGAGTTTTACCCTTGCATATTATGCTTGAGTGCTTATGTATGCTATTGTTTGTTCACGATAGAGTTTCCGGAGTGCGAGGCTTGCTACTACGAGTCACTAGGGTTTTCAGATCGTGAGCAAGGCAAGTAACACTTTGAGCATATCCCTTTATTACCCAGTTTTATGCATTAGATTCAATCCTTGAACATTGCATGAGTAGGATCTGATTAACATGTGGGTATTGGGAAGTAGTTGATGAGGTAGAACCTATTGTCTTATATTCAAACCTTGGGAGTTACTACGTTATGCTTATACTGCTATGCTATGCTCGTAGACATGGTTTGGTTTGAGTGATTCATGACAGATGTGAGTATTATTATGAATTAAGGGAGAACTTAAAGTGGCTACTTAAATACACATCTGGGTGGATTGTTTGTGGGCACCTTGGGAATTCCAGTGTTGTCCAAGGAGATCCCAGGGAACCCGTGTGATCATCCTATGGTTTGCCACCCAGGCTCAAAGGGATCATTATGTTATTCATGTTGGAAACTTCCGTGTGCAGCCACAAGCCATTATGGGCTCTGGCATAGTTGAGTATGTTATGTGACCTATTTCAGTGGTAAACTAGCAGATGTAGGGGATGTAGGTGGTACAGTTTACCCGTCGAAAGAGTTAATGCTTCTGAAAGACTGTGTCTCGGTCATCTGTTTCTCAAACATCATGGAATGCGAGAAATACAACGGAGGAGATCGAGTCTTGTGGGAAAAAGTGTGCAAACCTCTGCAGAGTGTACAAACTAATCATGATTAGCCGTGTCCCCGGTTATGGACATCTTGAGTATCTGGTGCTTGAATTATTTTGTTGATCTTATCACTTTACTTAATTAATTTGCTGGGTTATTGATTATTAATTTGGGATTGAGATGGGGTTACCATTCTCAATGTTTTAAACAAACTTTGTAGTTAAATAAAATATATTCCTTTGTTGTAGGGAAAAACTGGCTTTATGCAAAATGATAACCATAGAGCCTCGACCAGCCATATATGCATGTAGTGATAGTTGTTATCTGTTCATTGCTCTATAGTGTTATTTTGCCAGCATATTCCATGTGCTGACCTACACAGGCTGCAACGTATTATGTTTTAGAATTTTCAAACAAAGAGTAAGGTGCGCTAGGTCATTGTCGTGCACTCAGCTATGCCGTTGGAGTTGATGGACTCATTTACCTTCGAAGCTTCCACAGTTATCTTATTTAGATGGCCTTCACCCATATTATTGTAATAAGTACTCTCTTTGAGTTATTCGATGTAACAAGTGTGTGATTGCACTCTGTTATAAATCCTCGAGTACTGTGTGTGTCAGCATTACCGATCCAGGGATGACACTTATGCACAGAGATTTGACCGTCTCAGGTCGGATCGCTACATTATCTATCTTAGATTTTTTATATGCATTAATATGCTATTTTATATCATTTTTTGGGACTAACCTATTAACTAGTGCCCAGTGCCACTTGCTGTTTTTTCCTTGTTTTGTCTTTTACAAAAAATCAATTCCAAAGGGAGTCCAAATGGAACGAAACTTTTTGAGGATTTTTCTTGGACCAGACGACAACCACGAAGCTTTGGGAGGAAACTAGAGGGGCCACGAGGGAGCCACAAGCTCACAGGGCACGCCCCAGGGACCCCCCCCCCCCAAGTTTGTGGGCCCCTCGAGACTCCCTAACCCTAATCTCAGCTCCATAAATACCCAAATATTCCCCGTATACCAGAGGGCACATCAAAAATACTTTTCCGCCACCGCAAGCTTCTGTTCTCGTGAGATCCCATCTTGGGGCCTTTTCTGCCACTTTATCGGAGGGGGATTCGATCACGGAGGGCTTCTACACCAACCTTGCTGCCCTCTCGATGACGTGTCACACTACAAGAATCAGTTTTTTGCCATGGCAGATGGCAAAGGACCAGAAAGCTGATGGCAAGCCTCTTTGCCTTCAGCCGCTAACGGCAAACCTGTCCTGCATCAAACGCCCAAGTGACCAAATGGGTCAGCTCCCAGGTTGCACAGGTTGCTGCCATGTGGCCTCTTTGTCGTCGGTGGCAGACGGCAAAGGGCTCTTTGCCATCGGTGGCCGACGGCAAAGTGCCTGTATTGTTAGTGTTTTTTCTGTTTTCTGTTATATCCCTGCAATTTCAAAAGCATATATGATATATATATAGTTTCAACCTCAAACATAGCCCATGTATCCAACATCTAGCAGTCCATCAGTGCAACAGAACACATAGGGTATTAAAAGATCCAATACATACATGGTTTCAGAGTTCATCCATATATAGATACATAGTTTCACATTGTTCATCAATACAAATGAAAACAAAAACTAAACACTAGTAGTCCATCAATGCCGCTTCCATGAAGTGAATCAAACCTGCAAACATGGGAGTAAGAAAGGTAGAAGAAGAAGAAGAAGAAGATATTTTCTTCTTCTTCTTTTCTCATCTTTCTTCTTCTCTTCTATCCTTTTATCCTTTTCCTTCTCATTCTCATTCTTCTTCTTTTATTATTTCTTTTTCTTCTCTTTCTTCTTCTATTCTTTCTTTTTGTCCTCTTCCTTGTTTTTCTTCTTCTTATTCCTAATTTGTGTCATTTTAGAGCTACCTTAAGTAATTATGCCATTTCTGAGCTAACTAAGCTTATTATGTCAATTTGGAGGAAAATAAGGTAAGTATAGGTCATTTTTTTGCTAACATAGGTGATGATGCCATTTTTGAGCCAACTTAGGTAAGTATAGCTCATTTTTTATCTAACTTAGGTAATTATGCTATTTTGTAGGAAAATAAGCTAAGTATATGACATTTATGAGAGAACCAAGGTTATTATGCCATTTTTAAATGAATAAGCTAATTAGGTCATAGATGAACTAAATAAGCTAATTATGTCATCTTGGAGGATAATTAGCTAAGTACGTCTTTTTTGGGGAAAATAAGCTAAGTATGTGGCATAATAGGGCTAACAAGCATGTACGAAGCTCAGTATGCACTTGTTAAGCAAAACACTAGAGAAAACTTACCGTCATCACAACAAATGCGATCAAGATCGCAACTAAGGTAACAATTGATCCAACGGCATAATGATACCAAGCCTCGTTATCAATGGTATATTTTCTGATCTTACTAATCTTCAAGCACATTGCATCCATCTTCAAGCGCATTGCATCCATCTTGATCTTGTGATCATCGACGACATCGGCAACATACAACTCCAATTTCATCTTCTCTTCTTCAATTATTTTCATTTTTTTATTTCAAATACTCGTTTTCTTTTTCAACTAAATTTAAATTCTCGATAAGAGGGTCGGTTGCAATTTCCGGTTCACATACCTCCTAGATAAAAATATCTCTATGTCAACTTGATGGGCATAATTGTCATAAATACAAAATGCAACAAATAGTTATAAAAGAGAATATACCACATCTGAATCATAAACTGGACGACGGCTGACGGGGACGGATATCAAGACCATGGCACTATGTATAACAAACAATCATACACGTAAGAAAATTATACTAATAACTATATAAATCATACAATCATACAAGTAACTATATAAATCAAGTACAACATAAAAAATTGAATACTTAACATGAACTATATATATATATATGTATATAATACAAATTGAGTACCTGACATGAACTAATAATAATCTTGATCGTCTATATATGCTCCTGGATCAATAAATGCATCGTCATCATCATCATCACTATCATGAATGAAGTGCTCATCGGGTTCAGCGGCATCAACATGTGGAAGGCCACCTTTATGTAATTGATCAAGCATTGATAGGTCATCCGCAGCAGTAACCTCATCTTGTTCTGGCTCTTCTTGTTCCGGCTCAGGGGTGAAGTCAGATTCACTGTCGCTCTCTACTTAAATGTTCTGGGGTGAAGTAGAGCGCTTCTTGAAGCGTTTTTTGGAAAGACGTGTTTCTTGGAAGAATTCACCTTCATATGTGTCTGGGTTAATGTGAGGTTCGTAATCCTCTTCGTTGGGGGGAGGTGGTCTAACACGTGGCGGCACTTGATAAACGACATCCCAACCATTTAGATTTGGATCAGTTTGGCAGGCCCACGATAGATGGAAAACTTGGGTCGCCTGTTGAGCCATAATATAGACATCGGAAACATCTAAATGGGTGCTTTTTTTGATTTTGACTAGCCCTATATGTTCATGAGTCCTTCTAGTCTCCTTCGGCTGGAACCAATAACATTTGAAGACTACGATGTTCGGTGGGTTTTCACCATAGAATATAAGTTCATAAATTTCTTCAACTATCCCATAATACTCGGTACCTCCTTCGCCGATAGAAGAGACACAACAATTTGTAGACTTTTGGTCGACCATAGATAGCTCTTCGTTAAAGGTACGAAAGCGATACCCGTTGATGTCGTATTTATCAAATGAACGGACCTTATAGTCAAAACCATTAGCGACTTGTCTCAATTCGGCGTCCATAGACTCTGCATTAGCCTACAAGTTTAATACGAAAGGATTGTTGCATTAGCCGCAAATTAGACAAAGAAATGAGAATGGTCTAATGGAAATTGCCGTTTGTTTGAACGAAGAGATGAAACCAGAAAAGCCACCTCCATGCTTTGCCAGAAGCTCATACTCTTTGATGGATTCCTTTTCAATCTCCGCTCCATCCAAGAATTTGGCGATGTATCGGCTGTATCAAATATTCGGGAATAAGAGCAGTTCAAAGGAATTAGAAGTTGCAAAACAATGTACTGCAAGAACTTACTCGATGTATGGCTGCACTTCTATTAAGTTGTTGAAGATATACAACAAAATGGTCCGCCATTCTTCGACATCCAACGATATTGGTTTCAAAGCACCGGCTAGTGCAAGATTCCCTTTGAATAGGCTGAGGTTGGATCCACCTTTTTTAGGGTCGCTAGAATTGTACCGAGGCTTCGGATTATGCAAATGATGATTTTTGGCTTCGTGGTGTGCTGTCACGAAGTTTGCCGCCTCCTCAGTAATGAATGCCTCAGCCATCGATGCTTCAATTCTATGTTTACTTTTACATTTTGCTCAGAGCGTCTTCTGCATCCTCTTAGTTGCGTAGCACCAATGATTTTGCCCCCCCCCAATCTTGCCTCGTTTGGGAGATGCAAAATCAAGTGTTGCATTGGATTAAAGAAGCCCGGCGAAAAGATCTTCTCTAACTTGCAGATCAACTCCGGCGCCAACTCTTCCATTTCTTCTAGCACGCCAGGAGATAGTTCTTTCACACAAAGAACACAAAAGAAATAGCTCAGCTCTGCCAGTACTAGCCATTCATCCTCAGGGATAAAGCCACGCAACATCACCGGCATTACCAGCTCAATCCATATGTGCCAATCATGACTCTTGAGACCAAATATTTTCAATTTTTCAAGACTCGCTCCCCTCTTTAAATTCGCTGCATACCCATCGGGAACATCAACTGCACTTTCACCCACAAGATAATTTCCCTCATAGCTGGCCTTCCAATATTGAACCATGCCTTTGGCTTTGTCTAGTTCTGCTTTCCTTTTGGTTCTTGCATGTTTTGTAACGGTCTATCAGATAGCGCCTCTTGATCGACTCTAGCATTAGTATTATCTTTGACCTCCCCTCTATGTCAAATAATGTACCAAAAAGGGCCTCGGCGATATTATTTTCAGTGTGCACCACGCCGATTTTGTGTGGGCAAAGGAGGTCTTTCAAGTAAGGCAGATCCCACAAGCATGTCTTGTGAGTCTAGGCATGTAACGAATTATACCCCTTAAAATACCAAGGACGCTCTGGATCTGGCTCGAGAGCGTTTAACAGATCCAGGGTCTCTTGGCCTGTCAATGTAGGTGGTGTAGAGTTTTTGACAACTCTACCTTTCATGAAGTTCTTGTCTTTCCTGAACTTATGGCGAGGATCCAGGAACTGTCTATGCAAGTCGAAGCAAGAAAACTTGCAACCCTGCTATAGCCAACGAAACTCAAGAGCTGCCTTGCATGTGGGGCACGGGAATCTTCCATGCACACACCAGCCAATGAATAGCGCATACGCCGGCAAGTCATGCATCGAGTACATGTACCAGACACGCATTATGAAGTTCTTTTTTGCTAGAGGCATCATATGTCTTGAACCCATTATCCCAAGCTTCTTGTAATTCATCCTTGAGCGGCTGCATGTACACATTCATATTCTTCCCCGGATTGTTGGGCCCTGGAATTATCAATGTCAAGAAAATGTCCTTTCTTTGCATAAACTGTCTGGGGGAGATTGAATGGAATGACAAATACGGGCCAACAACTATATTGGGTTGCCGTCAGACCAAACACATTGAACCCATCCGTGTTCATGGCGACACGAGGATGCCTTGGATCTGCCTTTTTTGCTCATGTAAAGCATCAAAGCGCTTCCACACAGAAGCATCTGATGTGTGTACCATCATCAGATTTCCATCTGCGTCTTCACACCCATACCGTTGTCTACCACAACATACCTGGAAGACTTGCAAATGGGACAATAGTTCAAGTCTGCATACTCAAGCCTAAATAAGGCACATCCTTTCTCACAGGCATGTATCTTCTCATAGGGCACCTTAAGTGCATGGTGGATTTTGTCTGACTGGTATAGGTTTGCAAGCATTACATGGCCGTTGGGTAGAAAGCGTCCAAATACTGTCATCATCGCGGCGTAGCATTCTCTGCCCAAGTTGAATTGAGCCTTCAGAGCCATTACTTGTGAGATGGCATCCAGCTGACAAAGCTCAGTGTGCTCATGCAGAGGACATTTTGAAGACTCCAACATTTTATTGAAGGCCTCTGCAGATTCCTCCATCTCATCATCCGAATCCCGAGCATCATCAAAGTCTTGCACCATGTCTTCCATCCCGGTACCATGCTCGTCGGTGCAACGACAAACCACCTCAGCTCTGGCACGTTGGGCAGACTCACCATGAAATGTCCACACTGTATAACCGGGCGTAAAAACACTCTTCTGCAGGTGTTTGTCCATTTCTTCCTCTGTCCTCTTGTGCCAATTGTTGCATCGGACATAGGGGCACCAGGTTTTCTTCTGGCCATATGCAAATGCAGCTCTCACAAACCCCTTGGTTTTGGTTAACCATTCATTGGTCATGTCTTTCTGACTAGTGTGACCGGTGTACATCCACGCACGATCACTCATCTTGCCTAGCAACTGGGCACACAAGAAACACATATATAATTCAGCATGTATATATTCATCATTTAATCTAGTTTGTCAATTTTATTACGTCCATGCAACCTACACTCTAATAGGTAAAGATAGGTCCTAACCCCACCCGAGTATGTGTAGATTGGGTTCGTTTTGCCATGCTCTGCTCCGGATCCGACGCAAAATTTCGGCAGCACCTCCCCGTTGTTCTCCTTATACACGTCTCTGCAATAAACAAAGAGGATGTGTACCCGGAGAACAACAGGGAGGCACTGTGAAATTTGTGTGTCGGATCCGAAGCAGAGCATATGGGAAAACGAACCCAATCTACACATACTCGGGCTGTCCATGGATAAGTTGGACAATTCGAAAGAATCACGGTTATAAAATATGAAAAGGCATGCATATTTATAATTGTAACCCGTTCGAACGGGAGATGCATATTGGTCACGCATACTGGTGATTGAAGACACCTATAGCTAGCAAGTTTCATCGGCACAAAGACTGGAACAGAGCAAATAATTAAGGAGGGAGGAGGAGATGTCATTTGTGCTCACCCACGAATGCAGGGGCGGAGCTCGTCGAACACTAGACCCTCACAGTGAGGAAACAACTGCACATTTAAATCCAAAGATGAGTAACATGGCATTATTGCTTTTGCCATCAACTTAACTAAATAGTTACAATAGTATGCCATTGAAATATATGTCATTCAGGGTTCCGTCGATGTCGAGGCACCCCTAACCTATATAGATGTCATTTAGGCTTTCGTCAACGCCAATGCACCCCGTAACCCACTCGTCCCCAGGCGCCCTCACGTATGGCGACGCATGGTTGACGGGTCAACACTCCAACTGGGGATTCTCGGCCTACGCGATGGTGCTGGGACCAGCGGGACCCACTGTCTCCACCATCTATCCCCTCGGCGATCGGCAATCCTCGACCCTCTGCCTCGACCCTCGACCCCTCGGCGATAGGCAATCCTCGACCATCTACCCCGACCCTCGACCCCTCAGAGACCGGTGATCCTCGACCCTCTACCCCGATCCTCGACCCGGTTTTGTCGGCGCTGACGCACCCCTTGACCCAGTTCCTGATCCTCGACCCAGTTCTTCTTCTTGCTGTTGTTTTCTTCTCCTCCTCTTCCTCCTCCTCATGCTCCTCTTCTTCTTTTCTTCTCTTCCTCCTCCTCCTCCTCCTTGTAACACCCCGGATGTAACTTTCCATATTTGTAACTCCAACTCTTGCCATTTTCGGCATTGTGATATGATATTCCCTCCGTGGTTGGGTTTTTGTCTTTCGTTTTTGCATTTTGTCCATGTCATGCATTTTCATATCATGTCATCATGTGCATCGCATTTGCATACGTGTTCATCTCATGATTCCGAGCATTTTTCCCGTTGTCCGTTTTGCAATCCGGCACTCCTATGTCCCCCGGCGTCCCCTTTTACGTTTTTCCGTGAGCGGGTACTAAACTTTCTCGGAATGGACCGAGGTTTGTCAAGTGGCCTTGGTATACCACCGGTAGACCACCTGTCAAGTTTCGGGTCATTTGGAGCTCGTTTGGTACTCCAACAGCTAACCGTACTCTCGCAAAGGCCTCTTTTAAGTTGCAGCCCAACACCCTTTCAAAATAGTCCAATAACCCATCTAAGTCACTTTCATGCTCTCCGTCGTTCGATCACGATCGTGTGGGCGAAAACCGCACCTCATTTGGACTCTCCTAGCTCCCTCTATGCCTATATATACACCCCTCATTCCAAATTCGCGGATCCTCTCCCCCCTAACCCTAGCAAATCCCAGTCCGCCGCCGCCGGACGTGTCCGGAGCGGGCCGGACAACGTCCGCCGCCCCGCCACTCAGCACGCGCCACGTGGGCCCCGGGTCCCCACCGCTGCCCCTGCGCGCAGCCCTCCGGCCGCCGCCGCGCCCGCAGCCAGCGCCGCCGCCGCCGATCCGCCCGGCGGCGCCCGCCCCGCCCTCGGCCAGCCATCCCGGCGCCTCCGCGGTCCTCAGCGCCCCGCGCCAGCCATCCCGGCGCCGCCGCGCCAGCCCGCCGCCGTCGGCCGGCCTTCTCCTCCTCGGCCCCGGCCTCCCCTCTCCTCCCCGACGAGCGCCGGCGAGCCGCGCCGCCGTCCTCGACCTCGAACCGGCCAGATCTGGATCCAGCCCGGTTGACTTTCTCCCCCCCTAAATTCGTCCAAGTTTTTATTTCGGTGATTAATTTGTGGCATTTTCAATGCATCATAACTTTGTACCTGTAGCTCCGTTTCGTGTGCGTAATATGTCAAAATGTTCGTCTTGAAGAGTAAATCATTTCATCTCATTGCATAATTTTCATGTGAGCTCATATTGATGCCCGAAATTCTGTTAGAAGAGGGCTATGTGATGTTAGTTTCTGTTTCTTAACAGAACATGCACTTTTGTCTTTTTTGCTATGATTGATGTGTGCATCCTATGATCTTGAGTCCTACATGTGTTTTGTAATATCCCATGCCATCTTTCCAGGGGTGTATGCCATGTATTTTTGTGATCTATGTGGTGACTAGCACAAGCATGCAAACTAGGTGTCACGATGTTGCTGATTTCAGCCCCTGTTTAGCTGATATTTTGATGCCATGTTAATTTGATGCTACCGAGAGATCCATGCATATTTTAAGAAACTTCAGTAAGGATGTTTTGAACATATGGTTATGCTCTATCCATCCATGTCCTTGTTTGCAATTATGGAGTGCCATAGCTTGAGTCAATCGAGCTCTACTTTTGCTATAAAATGTTTCCTGGCAGATTGTTTACATGTTATTCATTTTTGCCAAGGTTGTTGTAGTTGATCCGTGTATGCTATGATGTTGTTCTTGCCATGTATGTCTTCTATGCCATGTCTTCTTTATGTATGTATGCTTAGTTTATCATGTAAGGCTCTGTAGTGAGTGCTTTGAGCTCTTAAACATGCCTACTTGTTATCTGTTTTGTCATGCCACATTGTTGAATACATTATGAAACTTGCTATATTGACATGGGTGTTACTATATTTTCTGATCCTTTTGGCTTATGGTCAGTAAGGGACTTTTGTTCTATGCTTTGAGTAGATTCATGCCATGCCTTGTTTTGCTATTATAAGTTCCTGTAGCATGTTGTTTTATTGCTCGAACATTGCTTCCTGATGCTGATTTTGCCATGTTCAGTAATTTCCCTAAGTCTGTGAAGCTGATAATGGGTAATCTACTGTTATGTTGTGAATTAGCCGTAGCTCAGTGTTCATCTTTTGTCAAGCATCCTGAGTAGATCACTGCCATGTGCTTTGTTGGTACGTTTGGGTGCAGTAGCTTAATTTCTTGTTGCTTACTAAGTGGTATCATGCTTTGTTAATGGCGATTTGTGCCATTCTTGTTTTGCTTGTCATTTGCAAACTGTGCATCCAATTCGGTGATCTTTATATCGATTTCAACCGAAATCATCTCATCTTTCCAGCGGCATACTTGGTTTGCCAAGTTGATGCCTGGTTCATCATTTTCCTTCTGGAGCGCGCATACGCATTGCATATCACATCTCGCATATCATGTCATGTTTTGCATCATGTTGCTTGTGCATTGCACCGTGATTTATTGTGGTTCCTTTGTTTGTGTTCTTGCTTTGGGTAGAGTCGGGAGACGAGTACGTCGACGAGGAACCTGTTGAGAACGCTTACGAGGATCAAGCTTTCGACAACTCTGAGAACTTTGCAGGCAAGATGACCATACCCTCGAAATCACTTCTATCTTTGCTATGCTAGATGCTCGCTCTTTTGCTATGCCTATGCTACGATGCCTATCACTTGCTTATCATGCCACCCACATTGCCATGTCAGCCCTAACCATCCTTTCCTAGCAAACCGTTGATTGGCTATGTTATCGCTTTGCTCAACCCCTCTTATAGCGTTGCTAGTTGCAGGTGAAGATGAAGTTTTTTCCTTGTTGGAACATGGAGATGTTGTTCCTTGTTGGAACATGTTTACTTGTTGGGGATATCACAATATATATCTGCTATAATTAATGCATCTATATACTTGGTAAAGGGTGGAAGGCTCGGCCTTAGGCCTGATGTTTTGTTCCACTCTTGCCACCTTAGTTTCCGTCATACCGGTGTTATGTTCCTTGATTTCGCGTTCCTTACACGGTTGAGTGATTTATGGGACCCCCTTGAGAGCTTATAATGGGCTAAGTTGGGACACCCCTGCAGGGTATTATCTTTCGAAAGCCGTGCCCGCGGTTATGAGGCAGATGGGAATTTGTTAATGTCGGTTGTAGAAAACCGAAGTTGACCTTAATTAAAATACACATCAACGGCGTGTGTAACCGTGATGGTCTCTTCTCGGCGGAGTCCGGGAAGTGAACACGGTGTTGGATTTATGCTTGACGTAAGTAGTTCAGGATCACTTCTTGATCGCTACTAGCTTCACGACAGTGCCTTGCTTCTCTTCTCGCTCTCTTTTGCGAATGTAGCCACCATATATGCTAGTCGCTTGCTGCAGCTCCACCTCACAACTTTGTCCTTCCTATAAGCTTAAATAGTCTTGATCTCTGGTGTGAGATTGCTGAGTCCCGTGACTCACAGATTCTACCAAAACAGTTGCAGTGCCGACGATGCGGTCAGGTGGCGAACCGAGCTCAAGTGGGAGTTCGATGAGGAACGTGGTCGTTACTATGTGTCTTTTCCCGATGATCAGTAGTGGAGCCCAATTGGGACGATCGGGGATCTGTGTAGCATTTGGGGTATCTTCTTTTATTTTTGGTTCCGTAGTCGGACCTTGAGTGTAATCTGAATGATGGATGTTTATTTATGTATTGTGTGAAGTGGCGACTGTAAGCCAACTATGTATCTATTTCCCTTATGTATTACATGGATTGTGTGAAGATTACCTCACTTGCGACATTGCTTTCAATGTGGTTATGCCTCTAAGTCGTGCTTCGACACGTGGGAGATATAGCCGCATCGAGGCGTTATAAGTTGGTAATCGAGCCTTCCCGACTTAGGAGCCCCTACTTGATTGTTTCTTTGGCGTTGTTGAGTCTAGAACGGAAAATGTTTTGAGTCTTAGGATTATATATATCGGAGAGTAGGATTCTTTTTACTCCCGGTCCTTAAATCGCTCTGGTGAGGTCTCCGACGAGAAGTTTTGACTCTCCTCTCCTCAAATTTCACTAAAAAATTTAGGATCACGCGGGTATCTTGGAATCGTTCGATGGTTTTGTGACGAGAACATTGTTCTTGGTGCCTCGACATTTAGGGGTTGTGGCGGTGTCCCGGGAGTTGAGCTCCGAGGTGTTGTCGTCACAATTTTATCGTTGCGATTCGGAATACGACTTTTACCGACATCGAAATCTCTTTTGTGCAGTTGTTGGTGAGATAACCCGATAACCCGATCTTTGAGGCGAGCTCGGGAGTATTGCCATGACTTGTATAACGGATCTTTTTGAAGGTCGAGGTACCACGATTTCGAAGGTTTCTTGGTTATGTGTTGACGGATGGATACAATTTGGATCTAGGTATTGTTAGTTTGGGTGATATATTTTGTGTCCCTGTATCCCCAACACCAGATTGCATAACCGAAAGTTTGGGAGTTTATAAATTGGGATTCAAGTAGCTCCTAGCATTTCTTCCCGCAGATATTTGGTTTGTGATTGGGTAATCCTTACCACTTATTTGTTCCAGTCGTACCTTGTTTATTTTTTTCATCAACCTTTAATCAAGTGGCTTCTCACCTTAATGGACGTGTGATGTTCGCTTTTGGAATTCATTCGTTCATCCTTGTTCGAATGTTTATTGTGAAGACTATATGTTGCAATTTCTATCTGTTGATTCAACTTGTCTATCTGTCTATCAAGTGCTAACGGATGTCACCCTCTTCAGATGGCTCCGCCAAGCGTCGTAATCCGGAGCGAAATGATGGGAGTCATCGAACCTCCACCTCCACCTCCGCCTCCGGAGGCGGCAACTATCATGGCAGCCACCAATGCCAATGCTCGAGATGATTTTGCAGCTCTTGCAAGAGCATACTCAAGGGCAAGGCAGTCAAGGAAATCAAGGTCAAGGCAACAACCAGCCGCACTTTGCCACTCTCGATCGGTTCCTCGCTAATCAGCGAAGTCTTTCGGTTTACGTCGCCGAGGCCACAGACGCCGACGATTGGCTTGTGGACATCTGCAAACATTTTGAATGTAGCAATGTCGGACACGAGGACTTTGTCAAGTTTGCATCATTTCAACTCAAGGACCAAGCTCTGAGTGGTACCGACAATACAAAGATTCCAGAGGAGGTCGTGTCATTACAGGATGAGTTCGCCGAGATTTGAGCTCACCACATTCGAAAAGTGTTGTTGAGAGCAAGCGTGAGGAGTTCCGCAATCTCAAGCAAGGCAACATATCGTGTATCAATACAATATCCAGTTCGAAACTTCGCTCGCTTTGCTAAGCAAGGCGTCCACGATGAAAAGAGTATGATCTATCAATTTAGAGGTGGTCTCAGAGAAGATCTGCAATTAGCTCTTGTGCTTTTGAGCCGAAAAGTATGATGAATTCTACAACATGGCATTGAAGCAAGAAGCTGCCCAGATCAAATGTGAGGCTTCTAAGAAGAGAATCAGGATGCAGATTCAGTCTTCTTCTTCCTCTCAAGTGGCAGCTAAGCAGCGAAGTTCTACCTTCCTCCTCCTCCGTTCCGTCGGCCTTATCGTGAGAAGAACTCAGGTGGTCGTGGATCTTCCCACCCGCCCAACCAGAGCTATCGAACAAGTCAAATTCTCAAGCTCCAAGGTCAAATGCTCCTTATCACCGTCCGCTCGAGGTGACTTGCAACAAATGTCGCAGAAAGGTCACTATGCGAACAAGTGCTTCAACCAAAGCGCCTTCCGCCTCCTCCTCTGTGAAATCTTCCGGCAATGCGGTGGTCAAGCATAATCCAAAGCATGCCAAGGTGAACATGATGAATGCAGCTCAAGCGGAGGAATCTACTGATGTGATAATGGGTAATCTCTCAGTTAATGATATTCCTACAAAAGTCTTATTTGATACGGGTGCATCGCATTGTTTCATGTCAAGACCGTTTTTTGCCAAGCATGATTTCACTTGAATTTTGGATAGACCTCTAGCAATTGTTTCCCCGGCAAGCACATGAGTTCTAGTTTGTTGGTTCGAATGTCTCTATCAAGATGGGCGATTATAGATTTTGGCTAAACCAATTGTCCTTGGTGACTCGGATATTGATCTTATTCTCGGGATGGATGGCTTTCTCGGACAAAGCTCAGCTTGATTGTGCTGCTGTGGAAATTCAATTGACTCACTCTTCTAATGATGTGATCATCTATGCCGCTCGTGATGAAACCATTGGTTGTTTTCTCTCAATGAGAAGGGCGAATTGGATGCTATCTCTCGATTCGATCGTTTGTGAGTACCAAGATGTCTTTCGGAAGAGCTTCCAGGAATGCCTCCTCATCGGCCAGTTGAATTCGTTATCGATCTTGAGCCTGGCACTGAACCCGTTTGCAAGCGTCCATACAAGCTTGGACCTGATGAGCTGAAGGAATTGAAGAAACAGCTCGATGAACAAGAGCGTCTGGGTTTGATCAGACCGAGTTCATCTCCTTGGGGTTGTGGTGTTCTTTTTGTCCAGAAGAAGGATGGCACGGACCGACTTTGCATCGATTACCGTCCATTGAATAAGAAGACAATCAAGAACAAGTATCCACTTCCCAACATCAAGAACCCGTTTGCACGGAGCCGTGGAATGTGGCAAGGTAGGCTGATCGAGCAGAGTAGGTGACGTTCGCGCTCCACTTCTAGCTTAGGCGGTCCGACTCGGCGGAGAGAGTGGTGTGCTCGATCTTGTGCCAAAGCTATAGGTACTACCAATTTCCTGGACTCCCACGGTGCCCTGTATGTCTTGCGCCCATCGGTTGGTGAGGTGGCCATCCGCCACGGTTCGAAGCTTAAGGCGGCGCTTGGGGATGCACCCGTATAGTCATGGCGCTATCTCACAGACGGAGCCCCCATCTATCCACCGACCCTCCCAGAAAAGAGCCTGCGTGTCGTTCCCGACCACCACGGTGGTGGAGGCCAAGAAGAACGTACGCTCCTCGTCGCTGAACTGCAGGTCAAGCCCGACCCAGGCCCTACCTTGGTACGTGCGACTAAACCATAGCCATCGCGTGCGGAGCACAAGGATTGTATGCGCCAGATCGCTGATGTCTACTACGCAACCTTCTTCTTGTAGACGTTGTTGGGCCTCCAAGTGCAGAGGTTTGTAGGACACTAGCAAATTTCCATCAAGTGGATGACCTAAGGTTTATCAATCCGTGGGAGGCGTAGGTTGAAGATGGTCTCTCTCAAACAACCCTGCAACCAAATAACAAAGAGTCTCTTGTGTCCCCAACACACCCAATACAATGGTAAATTGTATAGGTGCAATAGTTCGCGAAGAGATGGTGATACAAGTGCAATATGGATGGTAGATATAGGTTTTGTAATCTGAAAATATAAAACAGCAAGGTAACTAATGATAAAAGTGGCGTAAGCGGTATTGCAATGCTAGGAAACAAGGCCTAGGGTTCATACTTTCACTAGTGCAAGTTCTCTCAACAATAATAACATAATTGGATCATATAACTATCCCTCAACATGCAACAAAGAGTCACTCCAAAGTTACTAACAGCGGAGAACAAGCGAAGAGATTATGGTAGGGTGCGAAACCACCTCAAAGTTATTCTTTCCGATCAATCCATTGGGCTATTCCATAAGTGTCACAAACAGCCCTAGAGTTAGTAGTAAAATAACACCTTAAGACACACATCAACCAAAACCCTAATGTCACCTAGATAATCCAATGTCACCTCAAGTATCTGTGGGTATGATTATACGATATGCATCACACAATCTTAGATTCATCTATTCAACCAACACAAAGAACCTCAAAGAGTGCCCCAAAGTTTCTACCGGAGAATCAAGACGAAAACATGTGCCAACCCCTATGCATAGGTTCATGGGCGGAACCCGCAAGTTGATCACCAAAACATACATCAAGTGGATCAATAGAATACCCCATTGTCACCATGGGTATCCTACGCAAGACATACATCAAGTGTTCTCAAATCATTAAAAGACTCAATCTGACAAGATAACTTCAAAGGGGAAACTCAATCCATTACAAGAGAGTAGAGGGGGAAGAAACATCATACGATCCAACTATAATAGCAAAGCTTGTGATACATCAAGATCGTGCCAAATCAACAACACGAGAGAGAGTGGGAGAGATCAAACACATAGCTACTGGTACATACCCTCAGCCCCGAGGGTGAACTACTCCCTCCTCGTCATGGAGAGCTGGGATGATGAAGATGGCCACGGTGAGGTTCCCCCGCAGGTGCTTGAACAGGTCCCGATTGGTTTTTGGTGGCTACAGAGGCTTGCGGCGGCGGAACTCCCGATCTATTTTGTTCCTCGAAGGTTTTAGGGTATATGGATATATATAGGCGGAATAAATACATCAGGGGAGCCACAAGGGGCCCACGAGGGTGGAGGGCGCGCCCAGGGGGGTGGGCGCGCCCCTCTGCCTTGTGCTTTCCTCGTTGATCCCCTGACGTGCACTCCAAGTCTCCCGGATTGCTTTCTTTCCAAAAATAACTCTCCCGAAGGTTTCATTCCGTTTGGACTCCGTTTGATATTCCTTTTCTTCGAAACACTGAAACAAGAGAAAAAACAGGAACTGGCACTGGGCTCTGGGTTAATAGGTTAGTCCCAAAAATCATATAAAAGTTCTTAGTAAAGCCCATTAAACATCTAAGATGGATAATACAATAGCATGAATACTTCATAAATTATAGATACGTTGGAGACGTATCAGCATCCCCAAGCTTAATTCCTGCTCATCCTCGAGTAGGTAAATGATAAAAGAAAGAATTTATGAAGTGTGAATGCTAGCAGGTGCACAAGTTTGATCAATGATAATTTCAATCACCTTTTCTAGCATCATTATGTGTTATAACAGTAGCTCATATCATAAACTTTGCATGATCAAGTAACAAACTATTCACATGTTAAAGTATAGATCATAAACTTTCTTGAAAACTAACAAACCATGTTATTAGTCATCAAACAATTACAATTCATCTTATTTTCAGGAAGAGTCTATGTCAAAGCTTTGATTCCGCAAACTTCACATACTCAACTATCATTTAGTCTTCCATGATTGCTACCACTCAAAGCATATTTTTAGAACAAATAGTATTCATCAAACACAGAGAAAGATAGGGGCTTAATGTTTCGCCTCCCAACCTTTTACCTCAAGGGTAATGTCAACAATAATAATTCATGCTCAAATATATTTGAATGGCCATATATGCCTAGATCTTTCAATCACATGATGCTTGCCAACTAAAGAGTACGTTGGAATGAGAAGGAATACTACTGACTCTTGCATAAATGTAAAAGATAGGCCCTTCGCAGAGGGAGCAGGGATTTGCAGAGTTGCTAGAGCTCGAAGCAAAAACAGAGATGAAAATAATTTTGAGAGGTATGCTTTCATTGTCAACATAACGACCAAGAGTTCCCAATATCTTCCATACTACATACATTATAGGCGGTTCCCAAATAGAAAAGGTAAAGATTTTTACTCCCCCTCCACCAACAATCATCAATCCATGGCTTGCCCGAAACAACGGGTGCCTCCAACTTACATCAAACCTGGGGGAGTTTTGTTTGCAATTATTTTTTATTTGATTTCGATCTTTTGATCATGGGACTGGGCATCCCAGTTACCAGCCATTTTCTCATGAATGATGAGCGGAGTCCACTCATCGTGAGAATAACCCACCTAGCATGGAAGATACTGCTAGCCCCTAGTCGCTACATGAGCGATTCGGGCATACAAAACAGATTATTATTTGAAGGTTTAGAGTTTGGCACATGCAAATTTACTTGGAACGGCAGGTAAATACCGCATATAGGTAGATATGGTGGACACTCATGGAAGAAACATGGTTCTAGGAGTTTGGATGCACAAGCAGTATTCCCGCTTAGTGCAGATATTTTGGCTAGCAAAGGATTCTAAATAGCAAGCACCACATGTTAGAGGATCCATAAAAATATAACTTATATACAAATATACCCAAGCATAACTCATTATGTTGTCTTCCTTGTCCAACTTCAACTAATTTGCTCAGGTTTGAAAATAATTAATGGGGCTCACAGTCATAGAAGATGTCCAAGATACTATATTTATATGTGAAATCTCTCTTCCTTCAATATTCTTTCATGAATTGTTCAAGTAACCAATAAAATGTTTGCTAACCTTCAATAAATTTACCACCTCTACTTCTTATATGTAAAGTCATTACTCCCCACGGAATAAGCATATGAAACATATATAATTTCAGATTTATGATATTCAATTCATTCAACCATTTACTCATAGGATAAGTGAAGCACACGAGTAAATGACAAACTACTCCGAAAGATATAAGTGAAGATCAATGAGTAGTTGAATAATTATACAACTATGTGAAGACTCTCTAACATTTAAGAATTTCAGATCTTGGTATTTTATTCAGACATCAAGCAAAGCTAAATAAAATAAAATGACGCTCCAAGCAAAACACATATCATGTGGTGAATAAAAATATAGCGTCAAGTAAAGTTACCGATGAACGAAGACGAAAGAGGGGATGCCATCCGGGGCATCCCCAAGTTTAGGCTCTTGGTTATCCTTGAATATTACCTTGGGGTGCCTTGGCCATCCCCAAGCTTAGTCTCTTGCCAGTCCTTATTCCATAGTCCATCGAATCCTTACCCAAAACTTGAAAACTTCACAACACAAAACTCAACAGAAAACTCGTAAGCTCCGTTAGTATAAGAAAATAAATCACCACTTAGGTACTGATGTGAACTCAATCTAAATTCATACTGGTTTAATATCTACTGTATTCCAACTTCTATATGGTTCATACCCTCCGATACTACTCATAGATTCATCAAAATAAGCAAACAACACATAGAAAACAGAATCTGTCAAAAACAGAACAGTCTGTAGTAATCTGTATCAAACGCAAACTTCTGGAACTCATAAATATCTGCCAAAATAGGACGTCCTATACAATTTGATTATTGATCTACTTCAATTGGAATCAGTATTTTATCACTTTCTGGTGATTTTTAACAATTGTTTTCGTGAGCAGAAAGTTTCTGTCTTTTTCAGCAAGATCAAATAATTATCATCCAAGAAGATCCTATAGGTCTTACTTGGCACAAACACTAATTAAAACATAAAACCACATCTAACCAGAGGCTAGATGATTTATTTATTACTAAACAGGAACAAAAAGCAAGGAACAAAAATAAAATTGGGTTGCCTCCCAACAAGCGCTAACGTTTAACGCCCCTAGCTAGGCATGATGATTTCAATGATGCTAACCTAAAAGATAAGAATTGAAACATAAAGAGAGCATCATGAAGAATATGACTAGCACATTTAAGTCTAACCCACTTCCTATGCATAGGGATTTTGTGAGAAAACAACTTATGGGAACAATAATCAACTACCATAGGAAGGCAAAACAAGCATAACTTCAAAACTTTAAGCACAGAGAGAGGAAACTTGATATTATTGCAATATGTAAGAGCACATGTTCCTCTCTCATAATAATTTTTAGTAGCATCATGAATGAATTCAACAATATAATTATCACATAAAGCACTATTTTCATGATGCACAAGCATAGAATTTTTGTTACTCTCCACATAAGCAAATTTCTTCTCATTCGAAATAGTGGGAGCGAACTCAACAAAATAACTATCATGTGAAGCATAATCCAATTGAAAATTAAAATCATGATGACAAGTTTCATAGTTATCTTTATTCTTTATAGCATACGTGTCATCACAATAATCATCATAAATAGGAGGCATGATTTCATCATAATAAATTTGCTCATCAAAACTTGGGGGACTAAACATATCATCTTCATCAAGCATAGCATCCCCAAGCTTGTGGCTTTGCATATCATTAGCATCATGGGTATTCAAAGAATTCATACTAACAACATTGCAATCATGCTCATCATTCACATATTTTATGCCAAGCATTCTATGTAATTCTTCTTCTAGTACTTGAGCACAATTTTCCTTCCCATCATTTTCACGAAAGATATTAAAAAGATGAAGCATATGAGGTAACCTCAATTCCATTTTTTTGTAATTTTCTTTTATAGACTAAACTAGTGATAAAACAAGAAACTAAAAGATTCGATTGCAAGATCTAAAGATATACCTTCAAGCACTCACCTCCCCAGCAACGGCGCCAGAAAAGAGCTTGCCGTCTACTACGCAACCTTCTTGTAGACGTTGTTGGGCCTCCAAGTGCAGAGGTTTGTAGGACAGTAGCAAATTTCCCTCAAGTGGATGACCTAAGGTTTATCACTCCGTGGGAGGCGTAGGTTGAAGATGGTCTCTCTCAAACAACCCTGCAACCAAATAACAAAGAGTCTCTTGTTTCCCCAACACACCCAATACAATGGTAAATTGTATAGGTGCACTAGTTCGGCGAAGAGATGGTGATACAAGTGCAATATGGATGGTAGATATAGGTTTTTGTAATCTGAAAATATAAAAACAGCAAGGTAACTAATGATAAAAGTGAGCGTAAACGGTATTGCAATGCTAGGAAACAAGGCCTAGGGTTCATACTTTCACTAGTGCAAGTTCTCTCAACAATAATAACATAATTGGATCATATAACTATCCCTCAACATGCAACAAAGAGTCACTCCAAAGGTACTAACAGCGGAGAACAAACGAAGAGATTATGGTAGGGTACGAAACCACCTCAAAGTTATTCTTTCCGATCAATCCATTGGGCTATTCCCATAAGTGTCACAAACAGCCCTAGAGTTCGTAGTAAAATAACACCTTAAGACACACATCAACCAAAACCCTAATGTCACCTAGATAATCCAATGTCACCTCAAGTATCTGTGGGTATGATTATACGATATGCATCACACAATCTTAGATTCATCTGTTCAACCAACACAAAGAACCTCAAAGAGTGCCCCAAAGTTTCTACCGGAGAATCAAGACGAAAACATGTGCCAACCCCTATGCATAGGTTCATGGGCGGAACCCGCAAGTTGATCACCAAAACATACATCAAGTGGATCAATAGAATACCCCATTGTCACCACGGGTATCCTACGCAAGACATACATCAAGTGTTCTACTGGTACATAGCTACTGGTACATACCCTCAGCCCTCAGCCCCGAGGGTGAACTACTCCCTCCTCGTCATGGAGAGCGCCGGGATGATGAAGATGGCCACCGGTGAGGGTTCCCCCCTCCGGCAGGTGCTTAACAGGTCCCGATTGGTTTTGGTGGCTACTGAGCCTTGCGGTGGCGGAACTCCCGATCTATTCTGTTCCCCGAAGGTTTTAGGGTATATGGATATATATAGGCGGAAGAAATACGTCAGGGGATCCACAAGGGGCCCACGAGGGTGGAGGGCGTGCCCAGGGGGTGGGCGCGCGCCCCTGCCTCGTGCCTTCCTTGTTGATCCCCTGACGTGCACTCCAAGTCTCCCGGATTGCTTTCTTTCCAAAAATAACTCTCCCGAAGGTTTCATTCCGTTTGGATTCCATTTGATATTCCTTATCTTCGAAACACTGAAACAAGGAATAAAATAGGAACTGGCACTGGGCTCTGGGTTAATAGGTTAGTCCCAAAAATCCTATAAAGTGCTTAGTAAAGCCCATTAAACATCTAAGATGGATAATATAATAGCATGAATACTTCATAAATTATAGATACGTTGGAGATGTATCAATCGCGAACGCCAAGTCCGCCGAGAGAGATCGGCCTGGAGATGCGCTGCCAGTTGACATGGCAATTGCCGCCATTGGCCTTCGCGCGCCCAGCCCAAAGGATGCCTCGCTGGATCTTCTCAAGTGCCTTTAGGGTCTTCTTTGGTGGGGCAAGCACGAGCGGCTGATGGATAGGGATCGCCGCTAGGACCACCTTGACGAGCACGAGGCGTCTAGCCTTGTTCATGAGGTACACCTTCCAGCAAGGTAGCATCCCAGCGGCCCTATCAACGACGGGCTGAAGCTGGGAGGTAGTGGGCTGCCGCAACATGAGCTGGATGCCCAAGTAGGTGAGTGGCATCGCTACAACAGGGCAACCGAGCACGTCAAGGACCGGCGCGGCGTCCTCCGTGTCGCCACGGATCAGGGTGGTGGAACTCTTCCCAGAGTTGACGTGGAGGCCCGAGGCATGCTCGAAGAGCTGCAAGACGCTCCTGACGGTGGATGTGTCGCTCGGCTTGGGGTGGAAGAATAGGATCACGTCATCAGCGTACAGCGAGAATGGGCACCGGGGATGCAGCTGTTGCAGGATGCCCAGCTCGGTGGCGCGACGAAGCAGGCAGCCAAGCGTGTCCACCGCAAGGACAAAGAGCTGGGGTGACATGGGGTCGCCTTGCTGTAGTCCCTGATGGTGCCAAATGGGCAGTCCTGGTTCGCCGTGCATGATCACCTTGGTGCTAGCCGACGAGAGCAGGATCGCAAGCCAGCCCAAGAATCGAGTACCAAAACCATATTGGTGTAGGACGTCGAAGAGGAATGGCCAGCTGATCGAGTCAAATGCGCGAGTCAGGTCCAGCTTCAGCAGGAGGCGTGGCGCGCCTAGTTGATGTAACATGTGAGCGGAGTGCCGCATGCTACCTCTTGAGCATGCGTTGGTTTTCCCTTGAAGAGGAAATGGTGATGCAGCAAAGTAGCATAAGTATTTCCCTCAGGTTTTTAGAACCAAGGTATCAATCCAGTAGGAGACTACACGCAAATCGCCTAGTACCTGCACAAACAATCACGAACCTTGCAACCAACGCGATAAAGGGGTTGTCAATCCCTTCACGCCTAGAGGAGTATGAGGGTTCACTGGTTCGCTGCGGTGTGAGGCTACCGTCGCCATAGAATAACAGGGGGTGTGGGTGAGTAGATGGATGGCCTGGCCAGTGGTGGGAGTAGTAGGGGGCCGTGAGGCCTCCGCCGCATCGCAGCCGGCCATGGGAGGCAGGAGCACGAGGCACAACTGGCGTTGGTTTGGGCGGCTGGAGCAAGAAGACCAGAGGTTGAAGAAGCACTACGACCGTTGGATGGACATCGTACGGTCACTGGAGCTAGAATCGTGCATATTGACTAAGTTGACAAAGCCCTCCATCCCAGTCAACTTAGTAGGCCCACAAGTCAGCCTGCCACTATACTATGTCCAAGCTAGCAGGGGGAGTATTAATTTTTTTGTGCGTAATAAGGAGGCACTTCCTTGCGTCCGAAGATATAGCTGGTGGGTCCAAGCTGTCAACAAGCGGTAAAGTTTTTTCACAAAATACGAGGCCCTTTCGGTGGGTCCCGGATGTCGTGGAGGAATCATTATTTTGCGATAATAAGGAGGCATTTCCTTGCGTGCGGCCATGGACCCACTGTCACCTCTCCACGACTGATCACTTCAGATGCATGTCGGTCGTTGACCACGTTGACCAGGCCGCGCCGAGAGCACGAGGCGATGGGCTACAGCGAGGCCTAGGAAGGAACAACACAGAGGCAGGGAAGACTCGGCAGTTGTTTCACGCTGAGGGGAGTACGTTGACGAGGGTTCTTGGTTAAATCTATCGTCACGGAGAATAACAGCAGGTGTGGGTGAGTAGAGGGATGGATAGGCCAGCGATAGGAATACGATGGGGTGGTGAGGCCTGCGCAGTAGCACAGCCGGACGCGAGGAGGAGAGAGCAGGCAATCCCGCCGGCGCTTGTTTGAGCGGCTGGAGCAGGAAGAGCAGAGATTGAAGAAGCATGACAGCCGTTGGATGGACATCCAACGATCCAACGCTATCGCCAACCTTTTTTAGGAAAGCCACAAATCTGTGGAAAACATCATACAGCCCATCTGTCATTATTTCTAATAATTTACAGCCCATTTGCTAATTCTAAAGTTTCTTTTGGAGCCCATATTCTTTTTGTTAGCATTACAACCCATATTGTGGCCACATTTAAAAAATTATACGAAATTTTGCATATTTTGGTGCGGTCCGAACTGTTTTTAATCCCGAAATTTCGAGTCACATTCAAACTGATTTTAAAAATAAATGTATATCAATATAGAATCCAACAAATTGTCCACGCATAAAAATCAATGCAATTTAAAATCTCGAAATGAAAAAAAGAAATTTGAAACCAATTGCCGGTTTGATGTATTTTAAAAATGTACAAATCATTTCTCATTACTGATAGGCCATTTTCTCGGCCAGCCGAATGAAGCTCTCCTCGTCTTGAAAGATTTGCAGCCCGACAGGCCTGACAAAGCGACTTACTTGGCAAATCACAAAAACTGGGTTGTGGCCGTGGACCCAGTGCATGCCATGGACCCGGTGTCACCTCTCCATGTACAAGACTTTCCGATGGAAGTCGGTCGTTGACCACATTGACCACGCGCCACGAGAGCACCAAGGCGGTGGACGATGGCGAGGCCTAGGAAGGGGACGACCCGGAGCCGAGGAAGACGCGGCAGTGGATGCCCACGCGGAGAGGAGTACGAGGGTTCACTGGTTGTGTGGTGTGAGGCTGCCATCGTCTCAGAATAACAGGGGGTGTGGGTGAGTGGAGGGATGGCCTGGCCAGCGATGGTAGTAGTATGGGGGCGGTAAGGCCTCCGCGGAAGCACAGCCGGCCACGGGAGAGGAGCAGGCGGCACGACCGGCGCTGCTTTGGGCGGCTGGAGCAAGAAGACCAGAGGTTGAAGAAGCACTAAGGCCGTTGGATGGACATCGTACGGTCACTGGAGCTAGAATTATTCATATTGACTAAGTTGACAAAGACCTCCATCCCCGTCAACTTAGTAGGCCCACAAGTCAGCCTCCCACTATGGTGGGTCCCAGCTGGCAGGGGGTATTCATTTTTTTTGTGCGCAATAAGGAGGCACTTCCTTGCGTGCGAAGATATAGTTGGTGGGTCTGACCTGTCAGCGGAGGGAACTTTTTTTGCGAAATACAGAGGCCCTACCGGTGGGTCCCAGATGTCAGGTGGAGGAATCATTATTTTGCGCGTAATAGTAGGCATTTCCTTGTGTGCGGCCATGGACCCAGCTGTCAGCCTCTCCACGTACAATCCACTTCCGATGGATGTCGTTCGTTGACCACGCCATGCCGAGAGCACCAGGGCGGTGGACGACGGCGAGGCCTACGAAGGGAACAACACGGAGCCGGGGAAGACACGGCAGTGGCTGTCCACACAACGGAGAGTACGAGGGTTGACTGGTTCAGCTGCCGTCGCTGGAAAATAACAGGAGGTGTGGGTGAGTAGAGGGATAGAGAGGCCAGGGATGCGAGTCTATGATGGGGCCGTGAGGCTGCCCGGCAAAGACAGCCGCCACGGAGGTGGGAGCAAAGCGGTTTCGACGGCGCTGGTTTGGGCGGGCAGGTGAAGATCGAGAGCTCAAGAAGACGATTGTCGTTAGATTGACATCTAACGGTCCGATTTGGTAGAGTCGATTGTTGACTAAGTTTCTTTTTGATAAACCTTGTGTATGCATGAACTTCAGAGGCCCACAAGTCAGCCTCCAAATATGTGATGCATAAACATAGAGCCCATTTGCTATTTTTTAATATTTACAGCCCATTTGCTAATTCTTAAGTAATTTATTACAGCCCATTTTCTGCCCAGGACCACGGTCAAAAAGTTCAACCTTATTTTGCATATTTCAGTGGAGTCCGAACTTTTGTAATCCCGAAATGATAAACATTTTTAAGAACTTACTGATTTGCCACAAAAAATCGTTTTTTTGTAAGAAAATAATACGTGGGATAATTGAGTTGGTTTAAGGGAAAACCAGTGGTAAAAAAATCAGCGATGGGAGGGAAAACAACAACAAAAATAAGGATGTAAATATGAAAAGGGAATTTTATGTATTTTCAATATTATGATACATGTATATGAACTAGTCAAACTATAGGTAGAGATTAGAAAACGGATGTAGGACATGCGTTTCAAGAGGAAAATAGAACTAGGTTGTGTGTTTGATTCAAGAAAAAACTGCTCGGATGTTGTAAGACAAAATATAACTAACACTGGCGGGCCAGAGGCCAGTAGATACCTGCTGGATCTTTGTGCCCCGTTGTCGTCATGGGTTGGGCCTGTTAAAAACAAAACCAAGCCTGGGCAGTCTACAGCCCAGTTGAAACATGCTCGACCTGAAAAAACAATATACGTGCTCAATAAACGAGAGAATTCTGCAAGTACAGACTGATAATTGGGATGCAGCAGGGATATTGTTTTTTCATCATGATAATAAGAGCATGCACTTGTTTCGAAAAATTTGGAGAACTAGGAATTCGAACGGCAGGTGCTTATGCTACCCATCAAATAAAAATCAGGTGCCTGAAAATTCGTTTCGAAATAAATGATTCAGCTTTATATCCACGTCGACCCTCGACATGATGGTTGGAAGCAAATGCCAAGTTCATACCAAAAGATCGTTAACAACAATACCAACTTGCGGACGACAAGGTAGTACAAGTGCCAATACCAAACTAACTTATAATCTTTTTACCCGGCCCTAGTGTTCGCCCGGTAGAAAATCTTGCAGAGGACCAGCTCCCGCTCCTTCTCTTGCTCCAGGCCCCCGAGGTGGTACTGGTGCATCACCCATTTGGTCCTCTGCTGGTCGAAGTTCTTGTTGGTGTGCAGCACCAGAACCTTTTTGTTGTCCGTCTGCCGGCTGTTGACCATCACCGGCAAGGTATTGCCAGTGTTGTGCAACATCGCGTGCATGCCGCACTCCGACTGTATCTTGCAATGCGTCCACATTCCCCTTTTGAATGCCCTAGATTTGTGCTGGAAGAAATGCTTGCTTAGGCCACTCAGTGTGATACCTGCAGTATTGTCGAATACAGGTTTTAGTGTACCTAGTTGGCATTTTCATAACATCTTTGGCATGTTGCAGTCACTTGTTTCACTTTTTATTAACTTTCAAATTGTAATTGCTTCACCAGGTCTGCGTCTAAAAAGAAAAATAGAGCTATAAACAAAGGAATATGTTTGTGCAAGTAGACGGCTGATCGGTGTCTTACCTGAAAGTTTCTCAGGATGGGTGTAGCATATGTCGTGCTCGTTGTCGATGGTTGGTATGAACAAATCAATGAGAGGGTGAGATCTCGCGCTGTTAGCACTCACTTTGGCCTCAAGGTGCTCAATCAGCTCCTGATCCGTGGGATCGAACTTGACGCCAGCCGGCAGCACTGGCCAATCCTTCTTCGACTTGCATGGGTTAATTCCAGTTATTTGGTACTCAATGTATGATCAATCGACTATTTTAAGTGAATGATGAAAGATTTGACGGATAAGTGGTACTCCAAATCAAGTCCGAATACCGAACACGCCGCGGGATTCTTGTGTCACCACGCAGCAGCGTGTTGTCACGCCAATTCGATGTGTGGACATGATGAATAATTTGACCGACGATACTAGTATCGCTATTGTACTACTTACTAGTCGATTTAGTGTCACATTTTAACCATAGGTTTAACTAACAAGCACGCACTTGAAGCCTAAGTGATATATATATATCGCACAACATCTCCATCATCATTATCAAGACATCCCGCGCAGTGAGTTAGGATGCACTTGATCCCGTAAAGGTATCTATCCTTCAAACCAGAGGAGTGCTTCAAACTAACAACAGTACATAATATCCAACAAAAGAGGGTCGTGCTACAGCAGTAGAATACATGCCTCAGTCTACATATCAGTATGAATCAAGTTGTGCATATTTGCTGTTAGCATGAACCACATCACCACATGTCGGGTTTGCAAAATCCATCCATCGCATGGAAGCTTGATGCCTTTCACACACTGAAGATTATCTGGCAACAAGCTGTGTCGACGAATCTCTGCATATGGTGATTCATGAAACCCATGGTAGGATGTGTAAACACAGTCCCCCCTAGTGAATGGAAGTTGCATAGCACGGTAATCATCGCCGGTGATATGATCGATGATCGGATAATTGAGCCCGAGGAACATGGAGTGGTTGCCGAGGCTGTAAACCCGCCTCCAGTTGAATACGCCTGGCCCAACGGAGCTGGGATCTTTCTCGAACACGAAGCAGCCATAGCCATCAATGTCACGAACGCCCCTGCATTGTAACGCATGTGGTTTGATGAAATGGTTTGGTCAATTTGGTACATGCAAATGAGCATCAAATGACCACCGTCACCGAACAAGCGATAAACCACCACCCATCGGTGGTATGATTCCGTGTCCCGAATCATGAAGGCCGATGCATTTCGTCTCACTGCAACAATTCAAATTGGAGACCAAAAGGACAAAATAAACAATCATGTTCAGAGTATGTGTGGAATTAAGATTATTATAACAGTGACACATATCATAGACAGAGAATTGCAATGCCGTGGTCGTAATCATACCCCAAGTTAAGAAAATAAGCCAATGGCTTTCATATTCTAGCAATATATCATGGTTCAAACATCATGTAACAATGAGAGAAAAACAGATATGACAGGGCCTACTCATATTCTACCATAGCACTTACTACAGTTATCATATCAACTCTAAGCAATAACATGCGTTGTTATAAAAATCCTGGAAATGAGAGTAACATATAGCAATGATGTGGTTATAGACATACTATATATTCTAAATTTGTAATAATGAATAGGTAGTCGTATTCTTAAGGTAAAGATGAGATGAGATAGAACAATTACATGACGATAGACTCCACCAGTATAGGCAGCCAATCTATGCGTCGACCGCATAAACGATGCCATCATGCACTATAGGATCAGACAGAAGTGTTGGGTAAAGAGGATCGACAATGAGCCATAACCATGTATGGCGACCAGATTCCAGATAGACTAATCCCATGTTGAACACGGTGTGGGCACTTCGCAGATTACAACCTTCAGCAAACAGAGGTCGAGCAAAAAGCTCGACGCGTCTCGTGTGTAGTAGGCGGAGTGTCCGCTGGTCATGAGTGTGGCACCCGGCTCGAGAAAATCGAACGCCTCGTATTCCGGCCGTAGATCGAGGAGAAGTCTTCTGGAATACGAAACTGCTTAGCATAGAACAAATCGGCTTTCTATTATTACATGAATATGATTACAAGGTCTCCGATATTACAATGAATAACATCGGCACGACGACACTACGCCATCCTCAGTTGCTCTATGCAAGCAGTAGAACAACTCGAAGCAGCGGAATAACTCTAGCAGCGGAACAACGACGATCGTGGTGAACTCCACTCCGCAGGGACTCTAGCTAGAACGCTTATCCTAGCTCGCAAACAAAGAATCCACGCCAAACAAGCATGCAATCCAGGCACGACCTGCAAGCTGGCATGACACGCCAGGTCAGTACATTGGTTGTACTAGCAAGCTCACAATTAACCAGAAGCATTCAAGACAAACAACAACATGGCAATTACAGGTTAATCAGGGATTATCATGAGATCATCAGGATAACATGGCATGAACAATATGAACATAATATCGCTAGGACAATATATGATCATGGCATGAACATATAAATCTGATGATACTAGCATGCAACATGATGACACTACATGCACCATTTATTCTGCTCAGGTTACCTTGTAACCATCACATGCATCACTTACCAACCTCGGACATCACACGATCATCTCAGGATCAAATCAAGCTTGGTATAAACAATACCGTAGTAATCATTAAATGACCACAAGGAGCTTGATATTTACCCATGATTCTCGCACAATATCACGAATATCCAACAACTCGATATCCTCGATACCACGGTGATCATTTCGGCGATCACAACCATGACCAACACTTGGTCTCAAACGGTGATCTTTCCGGCGATCACAACCAACTTATATCATCGTTGAACCGGGGTTGTCATTAATCAAGTTATTATTAATACTGTTGACTCACGGTGGGACCGACACGAACTGGGCCCTTATTCGTGGGCGCGGCTATCGATAGATTAATATACACTCTGCAGAGGTTAGTACACTATACCCACACCACGGAAGCCATGGCCTTGTACTCCCATTCGGGTGGACCAACGGTGTTCCGACAAAACCGATCTACTACCATGACACTCTCCCGGTCACTCCGACTCACTCCCCATTGGGCTAGTCCTGTGTGGCCCCGTGTCTACCAAAGACACAACGACCACCGTCGTGGTCCGTCCCAAACAGGGACAAAAGCGCTTATCATCCAACCTACGAGCACACAAGGTTATGTCCACCTACCTGATCAGGGTAAGCACGCCCATAACCTTCCCTGGTTGGAGGCACCAACGAGAGGCACGACAATAGACCCAGTTAGGACCTTCCCATAAAGGTAAGCGTGGCTGCACTGGTCAGCTCGATATGGTGGCACCATGACTCAGCCAACAGTTGTTCAAGTTCAATTTAATCCGGTCAAACTTGAATGCAAATATGTTGAGCCATGATAAAATAACTTGATGTAATTACAATGCATGAGCATGATATCAACATAAGCATGAGAGTACGACATAACTATCCACTATATCAACAATGAATCATATCCAACTGAGCATGGCATACTGACTAACATGAACATCACAAGTACATACTTCTCAGAAACATAGCATGACCACTAGCATTAACAATAAATATCATGCCAGAACATAACAACAATGCAAGCATTTAACCAACGGAGGCAATGAAACATGTATAACAACTAGACGGGATGTACGGCGCTTATGCAATCAAGACCATCACCAACATCAACAGGTACTACTAGCAAGCATAAGCATGTGAAAGGAATACTAGCAACTAGCAGGGCATGATAACCAGGTGCATAACAACATAGCAAGAAGGTAAGCACTAACCCAGAAGCATTACCGAAACAACGATAACCATATTTTAAACAAGCAAACATTTAATAAATATTCAAGTTGAAAACCATGGCTACTACATTACTATCATGCAAGTGGGTATTGTGGCTTGCCTGGGGGTGAAGAAGGCACCGGGAAGGAGTGCGGTGAAGCCGCGAAAAGATTTGCCGGAAACAGTTCTCTCTCAGAGGGTCTGTTTACTTGCAAGGGCAAAAAGGACATTTTCAGAATTTTAAAGCATAGTGAAAATGATACCAACAGATCGGGCTCGACGAAACGAAGACGTGGGCTTTGGAATCACCTCATTTGGAGTTGTGGTTAAAAAGATATGAAGGGTTGAAGTTTAGGGACTTTTCTGCAAAAATATCATCACAAACAAGTCCCTGAGTGGATAAGGCAGAAGCGCAAAGTTAGAAATACGCTTTCTATTTAAGAAAACGCATTTGGGCTGAAACAGAGAGAGAATACGCTTACAGTAAAGGAAAGCGTACTTTGAGCTGAAGCAGAGGGAAATGCGCTTTCCCGAAGGTGAAAACGTACTCAACTGAGTACGCCTCCACTTAATCCAGTCAACCGAGGCGGGACCGGGGCGTGTGACACTGATGTGCGGGTCCCATGCGGGTGGGGCCCGTCACTTATCCACGCTGGACCGGGCGGGGTCAACACCATGCGGCTGACTGGTGGGGCCCGCCTCACCTGGCTCCTTCTTCCTCTTCCCGCTCGCCCGCGATGCAGAGGTAGCGCGCGGCTCTCGGCGACGAGCTCCGGCGCCACAGGCCACCACCGGCGGCGCGCCGGCCACCGGGATGGTCAGGGAGACGAGGCGCATCCATCCAGAGGGTTGGACAGCGCCGGGGAGGGCTAGATCACGAGGTGGCCGCGGCAACAGAGAACCGGGCGTTGGCCGATCCTGGGGGAAGCGCGGCCACGCCTACTCCGGCAACTAGGCGAGGGGATGGGGAGGCTAGGTGGGTAGTGGGGAGGCTTCTGGTGGTGGAAGAACGATGAGGGAGGGTTCGGGTGGCCGGAATTTAGGCGCACCCGAACGGCGGCCATGGTGGCGATGGGAGGGAATGAGATCTCCTCGAGCTCGGGGAAGTAGCTAGGAGGGGCACTGGGAGGTGGGTGGGGCGAGTGGTGAGCTCGGAGAGGCTCGGGGAGTGCCATTTATAGGCGCGGGGCGAGGTGCCGCGCTGTCGTCGCCGCGGACGCGTGGCCGGTGCCGCGGACGCGTGTGCGCGCGCATGAGCTCGGGGAAGGCGACGGAGAAGGGAACGGACGAGGGGCGGGGCTCACGGAGACGAGGCCGAGCTCGTGGACAAGAGGAGAAGAGGCCGAACGCCATAAATGCCCGGTCGGCTACAGCTCGCTCGTGGGCGCTCGGCGACGAGCACCGACGGAGAAGCGGAAGGAGGGGGAAACGGTTCCAGGAGGACGGCGACGACGCGGGGAACATGGTAGACAGGCCCGTGCTCGCTGAGACGCCGAGCAGAGAAGGGACCCGAGCAAGAGGCTATTCTGGGCGCGGCCGATGCACGCCAAAGCGGTGGTCACCGCGCATACTGGCATCAAGAAGAGCCAAATGGTTGGCAATAGTTGTCTAGGGGTAAGTCCTTCCTGGGTAGGTTGTAACTGAGGTGGTAGATTGGTTAAAAATGCTCTGGTTGAAAGGTAATTAACCTCTAAAGTTTACTGCAGTAAACTTGATCATGTACTGTTGCTCAACAGGGAGGTGATTGGTGACAATGGAGTTGTCTACGAGGTTGAGGTAAAGAAGGACTTACATCCTGGTAACTATGGAGGGGTTTGGATCAAGATTTAATGCAGTTGCTTCACAACTGACCAAAATGGTCCAGAAACTTGATCAACATGATGCACTCACATGGAGTGTCAACTTGATCTCAAATTGGGCAAGGCAGGGTCATTTGGTCCTATGAATATGCTCAAAAAGTCTCATACCAATTGGCCAAGCCAAACTGGTACTTGCTTCACAAACATCTCCTCTGGACAGAAACTTGCAAAAATTCTAGAGGAACAATGGCTTGATGAACCATGCTCAAAATGGGTGGAGGTAGGTTATATGGATAATAGAAGGCCTAGAAAAATTGGCAGCCAAAATGGAGCAAGATAAAATATACTTGCTTCACAAACTGAAATTTTGGACAGAATCAAAGAATTGAAGATGAGCTCAATGGAGGCATGACATGAGCTCTACTTTGGTGGAGGGCTATGATATGATGATATGAGGGATCATGCAAAATGGCAACTCATTTGGATATGCCTAGCTTGCACCTCCTTCACAAAGCTTCTTTCTGGATAGAAACTTTGGAAAATCATAATTAAATAATTACTAGGCAAATTAGGTTGCATTTTGTCATGTGGCAATGATATGGACAGGAAAAGGTTTCCAAGGAGTTTGAGGTAAATAGTGAAAAGGAAAATAGCACTTACTTCACAATGTGCCATTTAGGGCAGAATAGGAAATGAATTATTTGAGCATGATGATAAACATGACAAATGAAAATTTTTGCCATATTTGAGAAAGATATGACCCAAAAAATTTATGAGAATTATTTGGGAATTTTAGGAGTTATGGAAATAAAGGTTGCTTCACAACCTAGGGCAATTTGAGTTATTCCTTTAATAGAAAAGGAATATTCCCAATGACAATAATATTGGGATTTGGGCTAGGATGAAAATGACAGGGTCTAGGGAAGGATTTGGGAATGACAAGTCACTCTGGAAACAAAGAAGAGGGCATCTTCTTCAATTTCCAGACCACATAACCACGGAAAAAGGAAATCTCAGGCAAAAACCTCAGAAAAAGAAAAGAAAAAGAAAGGGCCAAAAATCAGGCTGTCACAGCGAGGCTCGGTGGCGGCGATATCCAAAGATGGAAGGGTGATCTCTCGCTGGGTGTATATATCCACGAGACGCCACGGACTACAGGATTGGTGGATGAGGACGATCCAGTTGGCCTTCATGCCCGGCTAGTAGTGGCCGCGCATGAAGGACATGTGGACGGGTAGTGGTAGCATGTCGAGGGGCACCACGGCAACCTCCGTAGGATCGTAAAGTCGGTGTCTGGGCCACCTGCGAGGATCGGGCATCAGCAAGCAGGGTGTCTTGAAAAGAGCCGGTCGGTTGCAGACGAGTAGATGGTACAAAGACACCGAGCATGCGTCCAGACGGACAGTGCTGAGTAGGTCCATACGATTACAGATCTGCTCCAAGAGAACATCGGGGAGGGAATTCCAATCACGCTCTGCGTGTCAGTCGGTTCTGCCATTGGGGTTTTCGGTGCCTGCGAGCCAGCGGGGAAGTGGATTCATGCGGGCGAGCGAAGAAGCTTCTCCTCGTGTGGCCGAGCAATGAGCGGGAGGATATGGTACGCGCGAGCTACGAAGGAAGGTAGCGCGGGCGGGCGAGCAGTGAGCGGGGGGAAATGGTGTGCGGCCGACGATGGGGAAGAGAGGAGGAAGAAGAAGAGAGGAGGAAGAAGAGTGGAAGACGGGGAAGAAAGTGCATTAAATATCAATTCTACTACTACTACCAGGATATACCATCCTTCAGAGTGTAAATAGTTACATCGATGACACGTGGGTCTACCACAAGAGGGCCCATATGTTAGTTAATGGAGGACAGAAGCGTGCTCTACTGGCAAACATGATGGCAGTACTGGGTAAAGCTGATTTAGTAACACCAACACGCTGGTTCAGCTTATTAATTAAGTGTCTCATCTGCTGCAGCGTGTATTGTCACTTCACTGTGAAGACTAGTTGAATAGTTCTCTCTGACCGAGATGGGGAATAATGGATCGCAAAGTCTTCCTTTCTACATTATCCCTATGCCTCTACGCTCACTTCACTCATTTTGCTCCGTACGTAGTCACTTGTTGAAATCTCTAGAAAGACAGATACTCCGTATTTGGGAACAGAGGGAGGATTTTACTCCGTATTTGGGAATAGAGGGAGTATCACCATATGGAGGGAACAGACGAAGCTTGAAATATGAACATGTCAATGGGAGGGAGTAAGCCCCATGCATGCATGCATGCTGCAACATGCAACACCCACACGTAAACATGGACGCAAGCAACACTCACGCACCCATGCGGCACACATCACACGACGCAACACACACGCTCATGCTCAAGTGCTCAACCTACTCCCTACGTCCGTGAAAGACTGTACATTTAGAGATTTACACATTGACCAGGGCATAATTAACTCCCAAAAGTAGCAGACTTATGTGTGCATGCAACCATTGAGGAAAGAAGATTAAATGAACGTCGTTGCATGCTGTAATTAAGGATAGACATGTACTCCCTCCTTTCCGGTTTATACTCCCTCCTTTCTGGTTTATAGGGATCAATTCAAAAATCTCACCAACCAAGGTAGATGGTGAGTGGTGGAATATTTTTTGTAGTTTGCAAAAGCACCTAATTAATGCTTTTGTTTTTCTCAAAAAAATTATGTTTATCAATGCATTAATTGCAATGCATGGATGCATAAAGTACATGTGTTGGTCAATTTTCTCTTAATACTTGCATGCAATGATTTAATGCACCTTGGAATCTGAACATGTGATGGGGAACAACCAAATTGAGCCTTATAAAATGGAAAAACTAAAATTTTGAGATAAGCCCTATAAACTGGAAAGGAGGGAGTAGGGCTTATCTCAAAATTTTAGTTTTTCCATTTTATAAGGCTCAATTTGGTTGTTCCCCATCACATGTTCAGATTCCAAGGTGCATTAAGTCATTGCATGCAAGTATTAAGAGAAAATTGTCCAATGCATGTACTTTATGCATGCATGCATGGCAATTAATGCATTGGTAAACATAATTTTTTTAGAAAAACAAGAGCATTAATTGGGTGCTTTTGCAAACTACAAAAAGTATTCCACCACTCACCATCTACCTTGGTTGGCGAGATTTTTGAATTGAGCCCTATAAACCAGAAAGGAGGGAGTAGCCTATACCTAGAGCACAAGTTGGTGCATTAGTCAATCAATATCGATTTAGATTAAAGGCTAAATGCATTGGAAGTGTAGATGTAATACACTCTTTGTTTTTTAGCTGATTTCTTTGCTCTGCCAACTGACAGGTGGGACCCAGAAACCAGGTGACAATTTAACCAGTCAACAAAGTGCCACGTCGACTATGTGGCCGGCTAGTAGGGTGTAATACGGTGCTCTACGATGAGCTAGTGATCGTATAATCACCGCAAAACTATATATAGTGACCGTAAAGAGCATATTGTTACATACATTGACCGCAAGTGTATTTTTCTCGTTTGAAATTAAGCCATATTAACCGGAAAGGATGCAGTATGGACTAGTACTAGTACTGCTTTGATGTGTCCCGTCAACTCGCCGAACAAGGATAATCTTGCTTACTACGCCTCTCCCTCGCCCACGCGCACGGTGGTTCGCTGGACGAGGAGAGGGTTTTGACTACAGCGCCCTCTCCCTCTCGCTCTCTGTCGGTGTACTAGAGTAGGGGTACCCTAGTATCCCTAACTCGCACGGGCAGTTGCAAAGACTCGCAGCGGGTGGCTTGCCTAGTGACCGCCAAGGTCCTCCGCTGCTCCTTTGGAGCCATTCAAGAACAAAGTATCCAAGGCCCCGCAAGAGGAGCTTGCCGGGAAGGCCACTCGAGGCACGGCGAAACAAGACCCGGCAAGAGGAGCTTGCGGAAGGCTTGGTGAGCGACGAGTGCTACCAAGCGCGACAAAGGCTCAGCCGCGGCAAGGTACTTGCCGCGCAGTAACCTCTTCGCCTCCGCCCAGCTCATCCACCAACGTGTCGCCATGGGGCCATTCCAGCGTGCGTGTCAAGAGGTCTGTGCAGCCGGCGGGAGCAGCGATAAGCGGCACGACAAGCTTACCATCGTGGAAAATGGTGGTGCACTTGACGGTCCTCGTTGATCGTTTAGGCGACAGGACGGGCATTTATTGATCTTGTCCCTTGCCGTCGAGTAAGGTATATGCACGCATAATCGCATGTCGGTGTACCAACCATCGTTTTTCCATTTGTACCCCATCTACGCTGCCACTGTCGGTGACCCCTTGAGCCTATAAAAGGAGGCTCAAGTGCAACGAGAAAGGGTTGGGGCTCGGTTCAGTTCATTCGACTCATTCGAGACCACACTCACTCATGCTAGGTTTTGTAGCTCCCATTGCTCCCTAGCAAGAACACAATATAATCAACCAAGCAAAGAGGAGTATTATCTCCGGAGAGCTCCGGCTGGGTAAACCGCGTGTGCATCGCCGATCCGCCCTTCGCAATCTCCGCCCCCTCCGAACCACAAGGGACTCGGGTCCGCCAGTCCCATAGGTGTTCGTGGGTCACGATCAGCTTCCCGACATCTTTGGCGCGCGGTAGGGGCGCCGAGGCTGTGTGAACCTGATCCAGCGGTCACACGAGCGACTTCTTCATCTCCTTCATCAACATGCCACCGAAGAAGAAGGCTTCGGCGGCAGAGAGCCGTCTGCGTCAAACCCACCACCACCGGAGCCGACGAGTGGTGGGGAAGACGCCGGAGGAACCGGCGTCGCCGAGGGAGCCCACGACGCTGCCAAGTCAAGGACAAGGCGGCGCAGACCTCGGCGCCCGGATACGCATCGCGTCCGCCTCAGAGGCGCGAGACCGACAACGCCATGGTGCTCGCAGCGCCATGCGCTCGCTGGGACAAGATCGAGCTGGTGGATCCAGACGCCAAGAGCAACTCGCGGCAACAAGCCGGTGCGAAGCGGGCACGGTCGTCTGGACGGGATGCTGCTCCTTCTGATATAGTTAGAAGTCCGAGCACATCCCGCTCCTCACACCATTCGCCATTGCCGCCCACCACTCAAGCGGAAGCTTTGGCGCGGGCTCAACTACTCCTGGATTACCCTCCAATGGCTGACAAGGTCGACGAGTGGAGGGCCACCATTCAAAGCCTCATCGGCTTTGCCAACGGCGACACTCCGCGGCAACCAACTGCATCCTTGCCACGGCGAGACGACAAGGCACGAGCCGGTGGCGACGAAACCTATGGGGGTGCAACCACCATGCACTCTCCATCCCGAAGGCCAAGATCACCAGCTCCTCGGATCCACCTCGACAGCGACTCCACCGCGTCATCGGATCCACGAGCTCGCCGTGATCAGCGCCAAGTTCTTCAAGAATGGCAACAAGAAGACGCCGAACTCGCGATCGAGCGCCAAGAGAAGCGCGTCAATCCGACCAGCGCTACCGGGCCATTGTCGACATGCAAGCGCCCGGGGAACCAGTGACTTGCCCCACGCGGTAGGTTGCCCTGCTGCTCACCGTGAGCTGCGGCAAGTCCGGTGGCTCGACAAGAAAAACTTCAAGCCGATGTGCGAGAAGTATGATGGCAGGACACACCCATCGGAGTTCCTCAAGATCTACACCATTGCGGTGCAGGCTGCGGGGACGAGACGACAAGATCCTCGCCAACTACTTCCCCGCCGGTACTCAAGCCAAATGTCGATCTTGGCTCATGCACTTGCCGGACAGTTCCATATCTTCTTGGGCAGATCTGTGCCATCGGTTTGTCGGCGCTTTCACAAAGTGCCACAAAACCTCATGGCCAAGAGAGTGACCTTCACCTGCCGCCTGAAGGAAGGAGAGTCCTCGCGAAGTTCATCCAGAGATTCAGCCAGGTGCACTACAACATCCCGATGTCCACCTCGCCGCCGCAGGATCGCTGCTTCACCGTAACGCGCGAAACCGCAGGATGAGGGAGGAGATGGCGATGTAAAGTCAAGGACGCCGGTGAGCTGTATGCCCTGGCCGACAAGTGTGCACGTGTCAAGAAGGAAGAAGACTCTGTGAGAGAATGCGAAGCTGGGTCTCGACAAGGAGGAGACCCCCAAGAAAGAAGAGCCAAGGCGGAACAATGTAAAGAAGAAGAGCAAAGAGGTACTAGTTGTCGAGCAGTCCCGCAATGGAGGTGGCGCCAAGAAGGCCAAGGTTGGTGGTTCGCAAGGAGGTTGTCACGACACCGACCGCCAAGTTGTGGCGATCACGACAAGGTGACAACTCCAACAAACAAGATCAGAAGATTCACCGCACTAAGGGCCATGACCTCCAGAGTTGCAAGAAAGTCGAGCAGCTTGTTGAACTACGTAAGGCTGAGTACGAGCATCGAGACAAGGAGAAGGCCTGTGAAGGTGCAGGGGCAGCTAGCAAGAAGAGACCCGCCGGGAGGACGCCGCTGCAAGGCCAAGCAGCGGCAAGGAGACAGACTCCCCGCTGCCGCGATAAGGATGAAGACAAGGATGATGATGAAGATATGGAAGACGATGAAGCCGATGAGCAGGAGTTTCGAAGGCAACAGAGGTTCTCTCATGTTGACGGTGGTGCTTCTCTCGCATACCTCACACCGCCAACTCAAGCAATGGATGCGGAGGTTAATGCAGCAGTAACCATTCAGAGAGTCACGAGACCTCTCAAGTGGTCCAAGACGCCTATCATCTTCGATATTGAGGACCACCCCGATCGCAGAATCGCGGTCGGGTGTTTGCCGATGTTGGTCTCACCAACTATCCGCAACCTCAAGGTCACCAAGATGTTAGTTGACGGCGGGCCGGCTTAAACCTGATCTCCTCCGCAGGCTCCGTAAGCTTCAAATCCTCGACAATGAAGCTCAAGAGACCGGCACTTTCCAAGGAATTAACCCAGAAGGAGCAAGCCGAAGGGAAGATCACGCTGCCGGTAACATTTGGCAGCGAACTGAATTTCAGGATCGAGAGGGTTACATTTGACGTTGTTGATTTCCCATTGCCCTACAATGGAATACTTGGTCGCCCAAAGACTTGCCAAGTTCATGGCAGCCTCTCATTATGCATACAACTTGCTCAAGATGCCCGCCCGATAAGTGTCATTTCTGTTCATGGCGACAAGAAAGATGCTCTTATCTCGCCGACAAGATTTACCGAAGCAAAGCAGCTGCAATGTAAAGCAAATCTCTTGTCACCAAGCTCCTGGGGAAGAAGAAGACCATTTTGTCCAAGAAGAGCTCGACGCCCACTCCGCAAGCGCACTCTTCGAGTGCTGCGCCACCGCCGAGGACGCACCATCGAGCTCCACCGCAAGTACAAGAAGATGATGGCAGTCTACCAAGACCAAGAAGGTGCCCGCCAAGGAGGACAAAGACTGGTGGTACCTTCACCATCGCTACACTCGACCCTAAATAGGAAGGCGAGCTCGTTGTTTTCCGGGCGAATGTCGATGTGTTTGCATGGCAACCGCCCGACATCCCCGTGTTCCTGTGAAAGTAATTGAGCACCACTTAGCTGTCTGTCCTCACGCGCGCCCGCCAAGCAAAAAAGTCGAAGTGCAAAGGAGCGCCAAGAGTTCATTGCGTAAGAGATCAAGAAGTTGGAAGCAGCAGCCTTGTCGAGGAGTGCTCCATCCCACGTGGTTGGCCAATTCGGTAGTTGTACGCAAGGCAAATGGGAAATGGAGACTTTGTATTGACTTCACAGATGTTAATAAAGCTTGTCCCAAAGACCCATTTCCTTGCCACGATAGACCAGATTGTTGACTCCACTACTGGATGTGATTTGCTTTCATTTCTTGATGCATACCAGATATCATCGATATTCATGGCGTAAGAAGATGAAGAGAAACCGCATTCATTACACCATGTGGCACATAATGCTTCACACGGATGCCTTTTGGTTTGAAGAATGCTGGTTCAACGCTTGCAAGAGTGGTCCACGACGCTTTTGAGCCCCAAATGCACGTAAATGTAGAAGCATACATGGATGACATAGTGGTCAAGAGCAAAGACAAAGCAACTCTGGTTCAAGATTTGATGAGACCTTTGCAAATCTGCGCAAGATCAACCTCAAGCTCAATCCCGAGAAGTGCGCGGTTTGGAGTTCCCTCCGCAAGCTTCTCGGTTCTTCGTGGTCTTAGCGGAAATTGAAGCCAACCCCGACAAGATCAAGGCCATTGATCGATTGAAGCACCAAAGCGCCAAGGATGTACGAAGACTTGCCGGCTATGCGGGCTGCTCTCAAAGAGGTTTATCTCTAGGTTCTGCTGAGGCCTCGCCATTTTTCAAGATTTTGAAAAGGCAGGTCCAATGAAATGGACTCCGGCGGAGGCTGCGCCGCAGACTTGAAGAGGTACCTGCCCTCTACTCCAATACTTGTCGCACCTAGGCCACAAGAGAAGTTGTCGCTATACATAGCGGCAACCAATCGTGGTTAGTGCTGCGTTAGTAGCGGAGAGGGAGGCGGACGACGAGCCGGGCAACCATGGCAGATGCATCCAGCGACAAGTGGGGCTTCTCCACAAGCTCGGGTCCCGACAAGGACGGATCTGCGCAGGATTGCGAAAAGATTCAGAAAAGGATGGTGCAGCGCCTACCTATTTTGTCAGCCCCTTCCGCAGGGGCTAGGTCAAGGTACTGCGTGCGGTTGCTTTTCGCCTCCTCATGGCCTCGAGAAAGCTGCGCCATTACTTCCAAGCACATGAGATAACAATGCCACCGCTTCCGCTAAAGAGGATATTGCAAAATCCGTAAACAACAGCAGGATCGCCGAGTGGGCATCGAACTGTCAAGCTTTGGCCTCAAGTTTGAGAGCACTTCAACTATCCAAAGCAGTAGCATTGGCAGAGTTTATAGCAGAATGGACGCCAACGCAAGATGAAGAAATTCCGAGACGAGCATTCCCGCCAAGGAAGCAAGTAAAGAGTGGCTAATGTACTTTGATGGTGCTCTTCGCTGCAAGGCGCCGGTGCCGGGGCGGTCGCTTATCGCACCCACCGTGAGCACCTCAAGTACATAGTCCAGATGCACTTTCCCAAGGAGCAAGCAACAAATAATACCGCAGAGTATGAAGGTTTGCTTGCCGGTCTCGTGGATTGCAGAGACCTTGGGATCGTGAAGCTTATTGTCGGGTGACTCACAGCTTGTCGTCCGCCAAGTAAACAAAGATTATCGAGTCCGCTGATGGAAGCCTACGCCGATGAAGTGAGAAAGCTGAAGAACACTTTGAAGGCCCGCAAATGGAACATGTTCCAAGAGCTCGTAATGATATTGCCGATGGCTCGCCAAAGTGCGCCAGACTCAAGTTACCTGTGGAACCAGGAATTTTGTGCTCAAGCTGGCTCAACCAACTCGTAACACCATCAACCGGATGTAACAAGAAGAGGAAGTTGGTTTCGGCGACTACTTTCCGCAGAGCTCCCTCGCCGCCGCCAAGAAGGTCCCCGTAATCAACGCAGATAACGCCGAGGAGCAATCTGCTCCCGACAAGCCCTAGGGTTTGTTTCGCTGAAGCGCACGCCCCGACAGTTTTGCTCCGCAAGCTTGCCGGGATCGCAAGCCCGCCGAGCCGCAGGTTCTGCCGAGAAGCTGATGTTCCCACAGCCGCAGATGTGCCTTTAGTTCTTGTTGTCGAGCCACAAGCTCCAACATGGGCACAGCAGATCGCCCATTTCCTTCTGACATGACAGAGAACTTCCCAAGAGCAAGAAGAAGCGGAGAGAGTAGCCCGATAGTCAAGTATGTACCAGTTTGTTGACAAAGACACCTGCATGTAAGAAGACTCAACGGTGTGAAATTGAAGTGTATTTGCCGGAAGATGGATGTAAGTTGCTGGCGAGATACATGGAGGCATATGTGGTCACCACATTGGCAAGAAGAGCACTTGCCGCAAAGCTTTCCCAAGGTTTCTTCCGCCGACAGCCTCCAGATGCAACCGCACAAGTAACCAAGTGTGAAGCGTGCCTGTTCCATTCAAAGCAGATACACCAGCCAGCTCAAGCTCTTCGACGATCCCTTTATCCCCGCCATTTTCGGTCCTGGGGCTCGACATCTCGCCCTTCCCCGAAAGCTGTTTGGGATTTGGGTACTTGTACGCTGTAATCGACAAGTTCACAAAGTGGCCGGAAGTGGAAGCAAAGGAGGAAGGTGACAAAGACAACAAGAGCCAAGTTCTTTCAGTCAATTGTTTGCCGCTTTGGGATTCCTAACCGGATCATCACCGACAACGCACACAATTCACGAAGTCGCACCTTCATGCAATACGCCCAAGATCTTACGCCAAGGTCTGCTGGCTTCGCTGCTCATCCAAGGAGCAACGGTCAAGCGTAAAGGGCAAACCCCGGCGTCTGCGAGGACTCAAGACCGTAACTTTCGGCTGTGCTGCGCAAGCGCGGAAGAAATCGGATTGAGGAGCTGCCGGTGGTTCTTGGTCGATCAGACGACGCCAAATCGAGCCACCGCCGTACACCTTTCGCCTAGTCTATGGAGCAGAGGCAGTTCTCCCACGAACTCGTGATACGGGTCACCTCGAGTGCACGCTTATGATGAGTTTGAGCAAGAGCAGCTGCGCAAGATGACGCGCTGCTTCCTTGAGGAGGATCGCCTTCAGTCATTGCACGAGCTGCTCGTTACAAAGAACTTTGCGCCGCTACCATAGCAGCAAAGTTAGAGCCGAAGCTTCGAGGAAGGCGAATTTTGTTCTTCGGCGCCCAATCCGCCAAGAATTCCAACAAGTTGACGCCTAAAGTGGGAAGGCCCTTATCGGGTGAAACGAAGTCACTAGGCTCGGCGCTGTCCGCTTTGAGACCGAAGATGGCGCTCCGTGAGCAACTCCTCGAATATAGAGCATCTTCAGAAAGTTTTACCTATAGGGCGCGTTGCCGGACCTGCTCCGCAACCACCCTTTTGTACAAGTCTTGCCGATGTTGCATGTAATCCTTTGTACAAAGCCGGGCGCAGACTGCTGCATCAAGAAGATCATGTGTTGCGATAATTTGTCAAATGCATGCTTTCATAATCCTTTATGCATGTGTTATCTAACATTTTGTGCAACATCCACACCGTAAGCAATAACGAGCCACGAGGCTCCATAACTTTATTATCTCTTCTTTCTTCTCAAAATAAAGGAAGGTCCTTCGCCCACAAGTTAGCCGGGGTGGGGGAGGAGAAGATAATGGTGTGGGCCGCCAAGTGTCGCCGAGGAAATATCGCCTTGCCGAAGCTTAACTACGTAAAAGCTAAGTTGCCAAAGTTTGAGCAATCAGTTTTAAATTTTTAAGTTATCTTCCTCGAACAATAAGTACTTTGTATGGAAAACCTGTGCACGAAGGAACTAATTCAGGGCTGGTTTGCGCCTTACTTTGTTTCGAGTCCGCTCAACAACTTAAGTGAGCTGCAACCAGCCATGCATAAGGTTGTTTGTCGGAGGCAAGATCGCCAACAGGTCACGACGTTCGCACTCAGCCATGCAAAGGTGCCCGCTACCGACAAGTTCCCTAAAAGCGAGGGCATAAACATACAAAGGAAGGAATCAAGAAAAGGAAATAACATTGCAATCATTGCCTAAGATAGAGTATATTACAAAATAACTTGTCGCAGATCTAATAAATTGTTCTCCGAACATGGTCTCGCAGCTGCTAAAGGAAAGATAACTTTGGCGGCCTAGTCCACACGGTCGCCATCAACCCTCTTGACTCCACTCACCCTGTCCACAATGGTGCGATAAGGGCCTTGAGCGCTCAACGCCAGCATCAAGCGGCAGGGACTTGAGGATCGCTACGGCCGACGCCTGGATTGCGGAAGGCCACCTTCATCAACACTTTCAAGAGCCCGCACAGATTTGGCGCGATTCGCCGCCAGCTGCTTTGGGATCTCCTCCCGAGCCACCGGAGAGCCGCCAACACGCCTTGAAGAACAGGCTGAGCTTGGCGCTGGGCCGAGATGCTCGCTTGGAGTACCCAGATCCACCATCCCCATCTCCATCGCCTCCTTGTCAATGGCGGCGGCAGATCCACAAGGCCCTCCGCCCAAAGGCATCACATTTCTTTGAAGGTGTTGTGGGCGTCGGGTATTCACCAAAGAAATCCTCGCTGGCCTTGATCTTCCAAAGAAACCCACTTCCCGCCTCCTTGGCGCCATCCAGCCGCTCCGCTGTGGTGGACAGCTTTAGCTCAAGATCTGCCTTTGAGTCCTTGGCGGCGCCGAGTTTTGATCTTCTCAACGAGACGACCCTCGCAACTCACCAAGAGTGTAGGCGCCCTTCAAGGCCGTGCTTCAAAGACGGTGACCTCTCGCCGCTCTTTCCGGAGGGTGGCCTCCAGCCGCGCCACCTCGCCTCTAACTTCTTCTGGCGGCCTCTGAGCCGCGGCAGCGCCCTTTGCCTCCTTGAGTGCTCCGCCAATTGATTGTTTCGCTGCAAGATCTTCCTCATAGCCGCCGAGGTTGATCTTCCGCTGCGCCACCGCTTCTTCTTGCGCAGATAGCTTCGCCGCAAGTTTTGCTGTTTTTCGACTCGCCTTCAAGGATGAAGGCCAGGCGCTTCAAGAGTTGCTCACACGCTCGCTATGACCCGAGAGTTTTTTGTTGGCGCCGCCAAGCTCTTTTATGCTTCTCCATGTCAGCTCCCGCCGCGACAAGTGCTTCCTCGACTCAGCCTTAGCTTGTCGGCGCTGTAGAGCGACAAGAGCTTTTTCTTCAAGAGCTGCCTCCTCGATCGCCATCGCTGCTGCTTACGATCAACTAGCGACAGCCCAGCGGAGGCGAGCAGCTCGTCAAGGTCTCCTCGACCGTGCCCGGAGCTCGACGCCCATGGAAGCTTGATGAAGACACCGCCGCCTTCAGATAGGCGCCGGTGGGGCTCTTCGAGCCTAGTGCTGCATCGGTGGAGGAGGGATCGGCGGTCGGCGAGGCCTCGGCACTCGCGGCCTCGTGGTCGCAAGGCGATCACTGCATTCTCCCAGCCTTTGCGCCAAAGAGCCTTGGCGGCCTCCTCGGGCGGACCCATCGGCGCTGGCCTCCTCCTCCATGTTGGCGGCGCCATCATTGTTGCCAAGGCCCTCCTCGCCGGGCAACCTCAGTCTCCATCGACTCGCAGATGGATCTAATGATCAGAGAAAGGAAGAACAATGACAAATGTTCAAAAGAAGAATGTAAGAAAAGGAACCCAAGGGAAATTTTCAAGCAAGGAGATTACTCATGATGGGATCTGTGGGTCATGTTTCCACCACCGGAGGATCGCTGCGCTGCCCCTCGTCAAGAAGCATCCCTTGCCGGAGAGGCCTCCTTGCCGGAGAGCGCCCCTTGCCGGAGAATTCTCCCTTGGCAGCAGAAGTTGAAGCAGATAGAACTCGAGTGACCTCGGGCCTCCCCGATGAGGCTGCTCGCTCCTACACAAATCAACAAGTCGATATCAAGAATAAGGAGCACCCATGCACACCTAACCGTAATAAATAAACCAATTACTTACGCTGGGGCAGGCTGGGCTGCTCATGGAAGGGTTGCCGGATCCGGACAGGGGTCTCAGACGCCTCCTGCCGCCGCTGGGGATCGCCTTCGATGACAACCACCGGAGTCTTGGCCTCTTTGATGCTCTCTAAGCCAACGCCCCAAAAAGGAAAGGGTTCGTAATGAAGCAAATCGATACAAGACAAAGCAAAGAAATTGAAGAATTACAAGCATAGCGACAAGATCTTACTCTTCTTCCTCCTCCTGAGCCGAGAGCGAGAAGTCGACCCGCCCACCTCCCAGGCGATGAGCCGGAAGAGTGGGATCCCTGACGCTTGGCGGTGCGGGAGCCGTGGTCCTGTAAGGCCCCGCCCAGCTTGCCGGGGGGTGTGAGGCGCCCCGCTGGCAACAGAGCTTGTCGCGTGGAGCAGGCTGCGCGGGCGAGACGATCAAGGTCTGCTTGCCGCCCGCCACTTCCCCTGTCCTATGGAGGCGCTTGGCGGGCTGCTGGCTCCTCCCGCTGCAAGCTTCCTGAAGGTGGAGGGAGGCGCCTGGAGGCTCTGCTCGCCAGCCAGTGCTCGCCTGCCCTCCGCTACAAGCAAGCCTCCTTGGCCGGGCAAGGCTTGCCGCCGCTGCCTCCGCCTCCACAAGGAACCCAAACTCACCGGTGGCAGAAGCTTCCGCCCTCCTCCACTGGTGCGGCGCGCTGCAGCTCGGCGCCGGTGGTGTCGCTGGTGAGCTACTTCGCTGCTGGCACGGATCGACACTTCTTCCAAGCTATCAAGAACTGCGACGATGTCGCCGGGCGGGTTTCTGCTGTTGGAACGATCCCATGGGAATCGCACAACGGCATCATCACGCGGATGCGGTCAAGCCAAGAGTTGTTGCACAAAGGAACGACTTCGGATGCGGCGGCGGAAATCACTCGCGGCGTGGTGCGCCGCCTCCGCCGACTGTAAGAGGTAGTACCTCCCGCAACTCCCCGTGGCGCCGAGCAGGGGTCAAAGATGGCCCGCCTTCCGCAGGCCGCGAGCCGCCGCGCCGCCGATTTCACGCTTTTCCCTTGTCGGCCTTCGCCCATGGCGGAGGTGGTGGAGGAGTCCGACGGTGTTGATGGCACCGTGGCAATGGGGGGCGGGCGCCGCTCTCTTTGGACTTGAGGAGAAGGGGAGCGGCGTGGTTTTGATGTGACAAAGAATGGCAAGGTGGGCGCTTGCCCCTGCTTCCCGCTTATAAGGAGGGGGAGGGGCGGACGCCCGCTTTTTCAATTAAAGAAAGCCCCCACGATCTCTCCCACGACGCCACGCCCCGGAGCGTGCTGCTCGTGGGGGACGGGTGGGTCCGAGGCGCAGTAATCGCGCGATCTAGGGCCAAGGCTGTCTGCAGACTCGCTTTTGGGCCTCACCCCACAGAGCTCGGCGCTGCAGGTGGCCCAGTCCCGGCCCTGCGGTGTACTAGAGTAGGGGTACCCTAGTATCCCGAACTGCGGCACGGGCAGTTGCAGCACTCGCCGGCAGTGGCTTGCCTAGTGGCCGAGGTCCTCCGCTGCCCTTTGGGGCCATTCAAGAACAAAGTATCCAAGGCCCCGCAAGAGGAGCATGCCGGAAGGCCACCGAGGCACGGCGAAACAAGACCCCGCAAGAGGAGCTTGCCGGAAGGCTTGGTGAGCGATGTGCTACCAAGCCGACAGGCTCACCGCTGCAAGGTACTTGCCGCTGCAGTAACCCTCTTCGCTCCGCCCATCATCCACCAACGTGTCGCCATGGGGCCATTCCAGCGCGGCGTGTCAAGAGGTCAGGCAGCCAGCCGGGAGCAGCGATAAGCAATACCGACAAGCTTACCATCGTGGCAAACGGTGGTGCACTTGACGTCCTCACAGATCGCTTAGGGCGATGTGGACGGCATTTATTGATCTTGTCCCTTGCCGCCGAGTTAGGTATATGCACCGCATAATCGCATAAGTCGGTGTACCAACTACTGTTTTTCCATTTGTACCCCATCTACGCTACACTGTCGGTGACCCCTTGAGCCTATAAAAGGAGGCCCAAGTGCAACGAGAAAGGGTTGGGGCTCGGTTCGTTCATTCGACCATTCGAGACCACACTCACTCAAGCTAGGTTTTGTAGCTCCCATTGCTCCCTAGCAAGAACACAATATAATCAACCAAGCAGCAAGAGGAGTATTATCTCTCCGAGAGCTCCGGTTGGGTAAACCGCTCGTGTGCATCGCCGATCCGCTTCTTCAGGCAATCTCCGCCCCCCTCCGAACCACAAGGGACTCGGTCCGCCAGGTCCCATAGGTGTTCGTGGGTCACGATCAGCTTCCCCGACACTCTCCCTTGCCCTCGCCCTTGCGGTGGACGTGCAGCGGTTCAATCGGTGTCAGATTGCCAGTAGCATAATGTGTACTGTAGTATCATCATTGTAGGACCTTCCGAAGAGGCGAAGAGCCAAGTTCAAGGTTCACACGAGTATGAATTGTTCAACCTCCCGAAGAGGCAAAGAGCCAAGCGCAAGGTTTTATAGGAGTTGTCATCCTAGTAGGAGCGTACTACAACTATAGTGAACGATGCTACTGTATGATGCCGCCATCGCCACGATATCCAAAGTTGTGCCACCTTTTTTTCTCAAAGAGCGTAGTTGGAGCCCGTGCAACAACCACACAAGTTGCACGCATACATAACACATTTACTAGTAATAAATTCTAAAGGACAAATGCCAAGATGCCACACAAGTTCATCTCCAATTCATGTGATAAATTTGTGCACGGCTAGTCTACATATATTCACAGCTACCATTCACAATTTACCGACTCCACTTACACGCTATAGATGGGCTACATGTCCTCCTCCGTGTTCCAAATCCTGTGTGTTCTTCATGGATGGCACAACCAGAAGCGCTGGGCAACGGAATCATTATCGCAGCTTTCTAGTCCGGTTCCACACGATGGAGACTCATCCAAGCTGAAGCGGCATAAATCAGGCAGTAATCAAGACACAACCATGCTTCATGAACGGCAGGCCTTCCGTGTCGTGCACGGAAGGTGACATCCGCTTACAATGGGGTAGCTGTCCCCAATGAAAAGCGAGTACTTCCAAGAGTGTTCCTCGCACCCACGTAGCATCACGGGGTCGAACTCGCGCCGCTCATATGGTACATGCGGCATCTCAGATCTGTACACATGGTGACGTACATAGTCAAGGTCCATGCATAATAATGTTGTGCTCAAATATGGCGGTCAGCAATACTGTGCAGCAAATAGTACTACTCCGATATAGAGGAAGTAAAATAACCGGGTTATTATATATAGCCACTCTTGGCTACATGGATGAGATAGTAAGACATGGAAAAACAAAAATGGTGGTAGCTAGTGGGTTCAAGTCTTCAAGGGCCTAGCTAGCTATACGCGTCCTCCAAGGTAAAAAGTACTCCTACTAGTACGTAAGTATAGAGTACTAGTACAACAATGAAAGAGAAGGTGAGAGGGTTAAAAAATGGAATACCTGGGTAGATGGTGACGGTCCGATCGTGGTAGATTGTGTGACCATGTTGCACATCAGTTCTACCATGGGTAACGACTGCTAAGATAGTTGATCCCAATATGCCAAAGTCTGCTACAAGGTTCCAGGTTAGACCGAATCGCGGATGCAAATGCACATCCAGGATCGGTGATCTTATTTTGATCGGGATGACCGGTCCTCGCAAAATAATGGAGTACCGTTAGGGATGCAAATGATGGTTTGTGCATTCCGTTGTAATCTCCCCGCATCAGTAGGATGGCAACCAGATGAAACAAGTCCCCTGGCTTGTCACCGCGAGATGCAGCCTAGATGGTGCACGGCATATTTGAACGTGTAGGGGTACAAATCTGCCGCCGCCAACATGCGCCAGCCTCTGTCGTTACTGCCTCTTGCATTGATGGCAATCCTTATGTCGAACACCATGATGAGATAGTAATTGTCGAGCTGCCGCTTTGTCGGGCGGGTCCGCAATTGCTATCTTATTCAATCTCATGTAGGCATCATCATACGATTCAAGCCCACCAGTCCGAAGGCCGATCCCAATGGTGAAGAAGGGGTCACCGGAATGGCCGACCGCTGTGGATGTTGTGCAAAATGATGGTGGTATCCGCCGGAGGTATGCAAGCCAATCTTTTGTTGGCACCGACCTGCACCTATATATAAGACGGTAAGAGAGAAATTATGGGATGGAAATGGAATAACTAAGTACTACATGATCAAACTCCATTACTGACCTGCTCATCGGACAAAATCCGACTACCTCTCAACGTCGGCAACTCTAGCGGAGTCAACGTGCAACCATGGCCAGGGAGAGGTGGACTGTTCGAAGGATTGTCCCATAGAAGAACCTTCTCCTCGAGGACGCATGGAAGACTAACAAGAATGGCCTTTTCCCAAGCCATTTTAAGAACCGCATTGAAAGAGTTGGTGCAGGAAGCACCGAGTCTTGCGGCGGTGAGGACGTCGGAGCGGCGTGCGATTTCTCCTAGAGGATCGTCGTCCAAGGTCTCCCAGCCCCGACGAGGAGGAGAACCGCCTGGCGAATCCATGGGAGCAGCGACGAACTGCTTTCTCTTCGAGGGGAGGGGAACTGGCGAGGAGGAGATAAGAGCGTAGTAACCGCAGGGCCTCATCCTTTCCAACTGTAGATCGTTCCTTAGCGAAGGGGTGAGGCTATTATTTACTACTAGTACTAGCATTATGGGACGTTATGGGATTGCATTATACTGTAAATAATAGCACTAGTAAGAAATTTTTGGCACTAGCTAGTAGTTTTTGGCGTGGATTAAGAAATTTTGGGTATGTTTTTGCTATTTTTTGTACACGCCAACTAGTGTCAAAAACGCTCTTACATTATGTGATTTCGAGGAGCACGTGATTGCATCAGAAAGCAGTACTAGTACTACTTTCTCAAGTGCGATGTACTGTATTTCAGTATAATGCACCAGCTTTTGAACTCTTGAATCTCAAAACAAGGAGCTACAGCTGGAAGTGGAGGGTACTACTATTCTCTAGAACCATCGCTGTACTACCAATGCAGGGAAAGTACACCGCTGTAGTGGCCTAGTGGCTACTCGGTGCTCTATTCAGCCGCCTCCTCTCACGTAGCTGGCCTACTCAGCCACCCTCTCACGCACACACTAGCAGCATGTTTATCAAATGACGGTTACTACGGGGCAGTAACATTTGAGTTATTTGATACAACGAGACTAGGCTTTTCGCCCATTTGTGGAGGTGTAATGGATCTCGCCGAACTTTGTTAGTAGTTCCTTCTTTTTGAATGAGATGAAGCAAAGCTTTTGCTCCGCTTCAAAAAAAAACACGCTAAGAGGAATTTCTTTTATAGTAGAGCCGATAATGGAGTGAAGTCCATGCGCAACGCCACAAGCTACAGAGTAGTAGTAGAGCACTTTACGACAGAGCCATATTGCACAGCTTCCCAATGCCCCGCCAGCTTTTCCGGCCTCGAGCTTAATTGGGAGGCACTAGTTTAAATATGCTACTAGCTGATGAGGAAGCTGCAAGCGAGGTGCGGCTAGGGCGCAGCACGCGAGCCACGAGATGCTGGGAAGGAAAACCTGCTCATGTGGTTAGGCTATCCAAAGGCACCCAGATTGTGGTGCCGCATGTCCATTTGACTTCAAAACTCAAACTACCTGTAAAATATTAGCTCGCAAGCGGTTACTATTTAAAAAGGCCGCCAAGCGCGTCCGCCAGGATCGAACCCACAAAACGACGTATACACACCTCACACCACTAGTAGTACTCTGGAGTACAACACAACCTAGAATCGCCTTTTGTCGCTAGTAGTACATTCTTCCTTACAAGAAACCCCTAATAATGCAAGAAACCACTAATAATGCCAAGAAACTACTAGCACTTGCATACGTGGCAGACTTAAGATAAGACTACCTTATCAACCATTGTACATGCTCTACCAACTAGCCTCTACCAAGAAACGACTACTCTACAAAGTGTCGCTATAGGCATGTTTCAACCTAGGGCCCTGCTTGATACATTTGTTGTCGGGCCTAACCTCGCCATCCAAACACCACTTTGGTTAGATTTAGTTTGGGGTTAGAATCTAACCTCGACTTAGAGTATCCAAACAGGCCCATGTCGCCCATTGTCAACACCTTCTATTCGACCCGGGCGCTATGACTTGTGGGACCTACATGTCACCTGCAAAAAATCCTCGAGTGACCTCCTACCTCCGCCCGTCTCCACCTAGTCATCCTCGCCATGGGACGCGCAGCTACCGCCACGGCGTATATGCAGGTCAAAACCGCCAGCGGTGCGGAGCCCATCTTGCGCAGCCCGGATACCAACTCCGTCCTCAAGCATCAGCGTCGCTAGCTAGACAAGATAGCTCCGCCCACTGCTTTTTCCGCAAGGTTTGCTAGATAGATTGGCATGGGCGGCGCTGTGGTTTGCTTTCGCGCCGCACTAAGGCCATCCATCCGCTCGAAGCGGCGCTGCCGGGCGGCTTGCTTCGCCGTTGTCGGGGTTATGCGACATATGCCAATGGATGGCTTATCATGGTGGAGCGAGTAGAACGTCGCCGGTGCCTCGGAAGCGGATAAGGTGTAGATACGAACGCCGCAAGACTTTACCCAGTGTTCGGGCTCTCCTAGGAGATAACACCCTAGTCCCGCTTCTGCTGGGTCTCCGCATGATCACTAAGGCACAAGTGAATACAATGGTGCTCCTCGAGCTGATGCTAGAGGTAGGAGAAGGCAAGGCTAGCTCTCTCCTTTCTCTATGGGTTGGTCTAGTTCTAACAGGTTGGGAACCCTTGCATGGGTGCCCTGGGGTTGAGAGAGGCCTCCCCTGTGGGGTACAATAGTAATCGTGCTGTGTAGGACCCGACCGCTCGCCTCTCCGGGTTGCCGGCTTGTCCGCCGATCGCCGCGCCCGGCCACTGGTCTGCACGGGCCGACAGCCATCTCCGACGCCTCGGTCTTGTCGGCTGCCGATCACCGTAGTCGGATACTAATGACGCAGCTTGGTCGGGGATCGTGGCTACAGCCTGCCGGGCGGGCGACATCGAGCCACTCAAGGCCTTGTCCGTTAATGGCGCGGGTCCCGAGGAAGGTGGCCGACCGCCGGGGCCGACCTCCCTCGGTCCCACCGCGGGCTCGGCCGCCTTCCGGCTCGCTGACAGGGGTCCATCGCCCTGGACCGCATCGACAGCCGCCAGGGAGCAGGTTCCGCCGCCAGGTGATGATGTCGGGGGTGGAGGGCAATGCAGCACGGCACGGGCGGAGATCCCCGCCTGTACGGTGCACTGTGGCCACGCTCATCCCTTGATTTGGGAGGGATGGGCTACACTGTAGCCACTCCCTGTCTTGTCTTTCTTAATGAGGGCGCAAGCTTCGTTGGCGCTACGGGTCGACTGCTAGGGGCCGGCTTCTCTGGAAGCCGTCCACTAGGAGTTGGCTTGCCTTGATGCCGGCTTCTGGGACTCGGCCGTCTACGGGCAGCCGGCTATTCCTCCAGCCGGCCACTAGAAGACAACACTTCTTCTTGGTGCCTTGAGGGGCGTAGCCAGCCCCGATGTCTTGAAAGGTTCTGGGCCTCGGGTTAGCCTACCCGTGGTTCATTACTCCGACAGTAGTCCCCGAAGCTGGTGAGGTGCCGCGGCTGAGAAGCCGAGGAGCCTCAGCAATTTATTTCTCCGAGTGCTTAAGGTGGAGCTTCGTCCGACTTCCGTCGTGCCGACTGGTGGGAGTCGGCCTTGTCCAGTCTGAATTATCCAAATTTCGAATGTGTCGGTGGGAATCAAGTGGCGTGCTACCTAAGCCTCCAGGCCGCCGCCGCCCGCTGAGGGCATGTCACGTGGTGTCGAGTGGACGGGCCAGTCTGCCAACCCACGCCGCGATGGGACACGCTGGCGGGGCCCGCCACTACCACACCTCGGCACGCGAGCGGATCCGCTGCGACCGAGGTGGGCGGTTGAGGTTCCCGCGGAGTTACTGCGCGCAGTAACTCGCGCGATAAACATGGGCGGCGTGGGATCATGGGCGCAGTAAATCTCACGTCCGCCCCTCGGCTTCGCAGCCCATAGGCCTATAAGTAGGGGGAGGAGGGGGAGCGGCGAAGCACGCGCATCCCTCCTCCCCATTCTTTCCACCTTCTTCTTCCCCTCGCCGTTGCGCCTCCAAGCCACGCTGAGCGCTGCGGTGGTTCATTCCTGATGAGCTCATCTTCCAACCCCACGCCCCCCACGATGCACTCCGGAGCATGGGACGGCTCCGAAGTTCACGTCTACCACGTTGATTTCCTCCGCCAGATGCGGCGGATGCCCGGCAAGGATTACGTGAGGGTCCACCTCGCGCCAAGGGGGGAGATCTCGCCGGCGCCGGAGGAGGGCGAGCGGGTCGTCTTCCGCTTGCACTGCCTGCGCGGCATTGGCTTGCCGGCGAGCAGCTTCTTCCGGTCCTTCCTCGAGTTCTATGGTGTCCAGCCGCACCACCTCACCCCGAACACGGTGGTGCTGCTGTTCGCCTTCGTCACCTTGTGCGAGGGCTTCCTCGGCGTCCTCCCCATCATTCAGCTTTGGGGGGAGTTCTTCTACATCAAGCTCGGCGCGTTCATCACGGTGCGGAGGTCGGCGGCCGACAATCCGTTTCCTCCCATCACGCTGATCAAGTCAGTGAAGATGCGGCAGCGGGTCGATTTCACGGAAGAGCGCCTTCACGAGGGCGACTGGGTCAACTTGCCCGGCTTACGGTTGGCCCGCCACCGAGGCGCCCAACCTGGTCATACCGAGCCAGGACGCCACGCTTCGAGCCGCCATCATCCAGCAGTGGCTCCGGAAAGTGTTGAGTGTATGGAGGGCCTGACTGGCCTCGACTTGCTGTCCGCCGAGGCGCGCCGAGTGCTCCCGCCTCCAGCCGCCTCACATGATCCGCCAAATGAGCGGCACCGACCCAAGTCGGTTGTGCACCAAGGAGATGCCTCGATGCAATCTGGGCAACAGGCCTCCAGCTCTGGGTCTTGTCGGCTGCTGATCCTTTGTGGTAAATACTAATAGCATGAGCTTAGTGAGGATCGTAGCTCTGACTCACGTCGCTGGCGGAAGGCGATCTTGTAACCACTGCGTCTTATGCAGTTATTGGCGCGTGGGTCAGGGGAGGTGGGTAGCATTGCTGAGCCGACCTCCCTCGGAGTCGGCTGGTGGGAGCTCGGCGTCTTCCGGGCTCTAAGCTGATTGGTGGGGTCCATCGTCCTTGGACCCGTGCAAGCGAAGCCGTTGTGGCGAGCGAGTTCCGCTGCTTGTGGTGATGTCGGGGGTGGAGTGGCAGCAGTGCCGCGCGCGGCGGAGATCCCTTTATGCGGTGCCTTTGTGGCCACGCTCATCCCTTGATTTGGGAGGATGGGCTACCTTGTAGCCACTCCTGTCTTGTCTTTCTTAATGAGGCATAAGCTTCGTTGGGCGCTTCTGAATTACATTGCTAGGGCGGCTTCTGAAGCCGTCCACTAGGAGTTAGCTTACTTGCAATCTTGGCTTACGGGACTCGGCCGTCTCACAGGCGACCGGCTATTCCTCCGGTAGGCCACTAGAAGACAACACTTCTTCTTGGTGCCTTGAGGCGTATGCCAGCCCGATGTCTTGAAAGGTTAAGGGCCTCGGGTTAGCCTACCCGTGGTTCATTACTCGACGATAGTCCCGAGAAGGCTGGTGAGGTGCCCGGTGGCAGAAGCGAGCCTCGACAATTTATTCTCCGAGTGCTTAAGGTGGAGCTTAAATCCGACTTCCGTCGTCTGCCGGCCCGGTGAATCGGCCTTGTCGATCTGAATTATCCAAATTTGAATGTGTCGGTGGGAATCAAGTGGCGTGCTACCTAAGCCTCCCGAGCCGCCCGCGCTTGCCCGTGAGGCATGTCACGTGGTGTCGAGTGGGCCGGGCGATGCGCCAACCCACGCCCATGATGGGACACGCTTCTTTGGCGGGCCCGCCACTACCACCTCGACCTGCGGCCAGATCGCGCTGCGACCAAGGAAGGCGGATTGAGTTCAGCGGAATTCTGCGCGAGTAACTTCGTAGCGATAAACTATGGCGGCGTGGGATCATGGGGCGCGATAAATCACGTCCGCCCCTCGACTTCATGACCCATAGGCCTATAAGTAGGGGAGGAGGGGCTGGCGAAGCAGCATCCCTCCTCCCATTCTCACCTTCTTCTTCCCCTCGCGTTGCGCCCTCCAAGCCTACGTGGCGCAGCTGCGGTGGTTCATTCTGATGAGCTCATCTTCCAACCCCCGCCCCACGATGCACTCCCGGAGCATGGGGCGGCTCAAAGTTCCGTCTACCCACGTTGATTTCCTCCGCCCGGATCACAGCGGATGCAACAAGGATTCGTGAGGTCCACCTCAGCGCATAAAGGGAGATCTCTTGGCGCCGAGAGGGGAGGCGGCGGGTAAATCTTCGCGCACCTTGCTGGTGACATTGGGCTTGCGGCGAGCAGCTTCTTCCGTCCTTCCTCGAGTTCTATGGTGTCCGGCGCACCACCTCACCCGAACCGGTGGTCACTGGCTGTTAAGCCGTCACCTTGTCTGAGGCTTCCTCGGCGTCCTCCCCATCATTCAGCTTTGGGGGAGTTCTTCTACATCAAGCTCGGTAGCGTTCATCCGCAGTCTTGGTCGGCCCGACAATCCGTTTCCTCCATCCGCTGATCGTCGATTCGGTGAAGATGCGGCGGCGTGATGCGTACTTCTACGTGAAGGCGTCTTCCACGGAGGCGGCTGAGTCAACTTGCCCGGCTTCTGGCTGGCCCGCCAGTTGGGGCGGCAAGCCGGGGTCATACCGAGGCCGGGGCCATGTCGCCTTGGGGCCGCCCGCCATCGCGTGGCTCGAGTGTTGGCGAGATGGAGGCTGACGGGCCTGACTTGCTGTCCGCCTTCGGTAGCGAGTGCTCCAGCTCGAGCCGCCCTCACATGATCGCCAAATGGCGGGCACCATGGACCCAAGTCGGTTGTGCACCAAGGAGATGCCTCATGCAGAATAGCTCTCATGGTGAACTATCTTGCGGACTGCGAGCTCACGGAGTGGCGGTTTGGCAGGAGCGTGATTCAGCCAACCCCGCCTATGGTAAGTCATCATCTTTTTCTCTATCTCTTTGTTGCGAGTTCATCACTGCTTGCCTGACCAATCGGCCTTTGAGCAGAGCCCCTCCTCGGCCAGTGTGCCGTGCCCTTGGGCTGGGCGCCAATTCCTCCCAGCCCAGCGGAGGCGGCGTCGACAACCCCGGCAGGGGCGGCGGCCTTGGAGGGGCAGCGCAGGGGCGGCCAGCGGTATTCGAGGCTCGAAAGCCAGCCTCGAGGAGCTGGCTGACAGCAGCCGAAGTCTCCCGCGCCACCCCTTGTTTACAGCGCGGGCGCCCAAGGCAGCGGAGGCCTTGAGGCAGCGCCGAGCGATGGCGGCAGGCGAAGAAATAAGGGCTCTCATTGCGGCGACCAAGCGGGATGGGCGGCCGCAAGGTCATCCGCTTCCGCAAGGAAGAGAGAGAAGAAGTCGCGGCTGGTTTCTGCGTAAGTACGCTTTATCTACATACCTTCATTTTTTTCCTTGTTGATTCTATGCAGACTTCTTCACTTTGTTTCCCTTGATCTAGGGCTCCATCTCTCTCGAGAAATCGGCGCCGCCGACTTCCACCACCAGACGGCGGATGGTCCGACCCGTACTGACCTCGGGAGGCGAGGAGGCGAGCAGCCGAGCAGTCTTGTGAAAAAGGCGAAGCCGCCCGCTGGAGAAAGCGGAGCCGCCACCTAAAAAAACTGGCGGGCCGAGGCGCCCGGCCGGCAGGCAGTGAAGAAGTCGCACACGCCCGATCGGCGATTTTCATCACTCCCACGAACTCAGCGCCGCCACATCCGGAGTTAATGGCGCGAGCTGAGGAGGCCGGCGGTGAGCACCCGGTCATGGAGAGGGAGCGGCGGCGGCGTCGCCATCTTGGGAATGGTTGTGTCTCCTCCGCCGCCGTCAAGGGGCGTGCAAAGCGAGCAGCCATGCCGGACCCGCCGGTGCCGTAACCGAGCGAGTTGGCGGCGGGCGACTCTTGAGATTCGACACCGCAAGCCAGCGTCGCCGACTTGCGTGGTAACCGGCGCCACGCTTGTTGGGCATGGCGCCACGAGCTCCTTGATCCCGGACAAGGGCGACGGCGCGCAGCGCCCACTAGGTGGAGTGCGGGTTGGTGAGGCAGACCCTCTCAACAAAGCGTCTTGGATGTTCAAACCAAACTTCTGTGCTGAAGCCAGCGCCATCAAGAACTGCAACAAAGGCGTATCTGGCGTCGCGAGAAGCCATCCGGGTATGCTTCTTGCTTCTTCGTTTTAACTCTTGTATTGCTTCATGAGGGGCCGTCAGCACACTTTAGGTGTAGTCCAGGAGTTCGGGCAGGCTGTGAGTAGGTGGCCTTGAACTTTAATAACGAGACTCTGAGCTGATATCCCTTCTGCTGAGATTATCACACCTTCGTTTTGCCGCCTCCAACTCCAGGTCACGAGTTGGATCAGCGTCTTGTCGACTTGTCGGAGGCAGATGAAATCTTCTTCCCTTTCAGCGAGGACTTATTGGCGCTGCAGGCTGTATCCCAAGGTCGGGCGGCTGCTGGCGAGTCGGGCGGATCTGACGACTATTCTTCTTTGTTGTGGCCGCGCCTTCCTTTCTTCTTTTCCTGCGAGGCCAAAGCGCCACCTTGCAGCGATGGCTGGTAAAGCCAACATTTGTATTCGCGGGCTAAGGAGGAGCACTTCAAGCTGGCTGAAAAGCGCGACGGCTTGTCATGGCATAGCTGGCGGAATAGAAGGAGCTCCTCTAGAAGGCCCAGAAGGAGGCGGAGGACAAGGAGACCGGCCTCCTTGCTGAGTTCGAGGCCCAGGCGCTCCGCTGGAGACGACAAGGAAGCGATGCTGACTTCCGGCTTTCACGAGATCGAGACATAGTCGGCGGTGAAGCTTCCCTCTTTTCCTTCTTTGAGCTGCGCTTTGTTGGTGCGAGCGGCTTCTCGTCTCTAACTTTGGCTCTTTGCTTTGTCTTGGCAGACTTCTTCCCTAGTCACTTTCGGGCGCTGCCAATCACGCCATTGAATCCGATCATTGAAGACGGAGCGCGGGCCAGTGCCTGAATCTGCCCAGCGCCCCGAACCCTTAGCAAGCAGACCACGAGCATCGAGGCCGTCTTGGCCGGCTCACGGATCTTCAGCGAACTTCAACGTGTCGGCCTTGAGCGTCGCCGCCACAATGGCGGACATGCCGGCACCGCGCACTCGGTCGGACGCTGCCGCCCGGCTGGAGAAATGGCGGTCGGCCGTCTTGAGGCTGGAAGGGCTCCTCGGCGGGATGGAAGCCTGGGCCTTGGAATTCGTCAAAGTGTGGTACCACAGGCTGAAGTCTAGCCCAGCTAGCCACCCGTTCGGCTGGAAGCTTCGGGGAGGAGTTGGCGGTCGTGGAAGATGACCTCGTCAGCGTCGGCATCAATCGCCGAGTACCGCCGCAGCATCTTACGTCCGGGCGGGTTGAGAAGCGGCCGAGGCACCACCAGAATGGTTGGAGCTGAACCGAACGCGCGAGAATCAGCGGAGTGATCGACTCAATGGCGAGATGAAAGCGAAGCGGAGGAGGAAGCGAAGAGGGCGCCCGGAAGGTGGAGCGGGCGTAGCCAAGCCGATCAACCACGCCTCCGACGCGAGCCTACCTTGCCGAGCGGCTACCACGGGCGACCAGCGGAGAGAGGCAGGCGGCCGCTCCACCAAGCACCGCCGACTCCTCCGATCCATCCGAACCCGTCTGCGCGCTCCCTAGGCCGCGGTTTATCTTTGCTTTACATCTATGAGTCTCGTCGAACTTGTTAATTTTGCACAATTCCACCGTGAGGGTTATCTCAAACTTTTATTGAATATTGGCCAAGGGCCTTTGCTATGTAAAATATTTTGTCTGTGTTCTATCTTTTCTTGCTTGCTGCTCTTTGGCTTCTTTCCTTTGCCGCCTTCCCTTGGTTGCCGTCTTGCCAGCCAGAACAGACGCTCTGCGGAGAGTGTAGCTGGGTCAAATGCTAGCTACTTCCGGAAGGCAAGTATAACCCGTTTTAGAACATTCTTAGCAAGTGAAGTAGAAGCTGGCCGGCCGGCTGCTCAGCGGCGATTATGAGAGAAAGCGGGAAGGCGGCTTAAACTATGCACATGCTTTGTGTCCTTAGCCATTTTCATGTGGCACCCTTTCTTCCTTTGCTCCTGCCCACGAGCCGATCGCTCTGCGGCTGCGGCTTCACGGCAGGAGGCGGCTTAAAATGCCAACACATTACTTGTCCACGTATAGGAAGCATTTCATAGTACAAAGGCGCAAGTCCCGGGCGACTAGTCGGACCGGTACCAGCAACATAAAGAAAATGACACATTAATGAGCATAATTCTTATTATATAGATAAAAGAGGCAGTCCCAAGCTCTTCTCGAGGGACCGGTCTTCATACTTTAATACAAAAGGTGGCGTGGTACATCTGCATCAGCGGTAAAATCTTGGAGAGATTTGCATTCCATAGCATCTCGTCTCCTTGCAGTCGTCCCTTTTGCCGCTCGAGGCTTACGGGCATCGATCAGGTAGTAGGAGTCATTGCCCAACACTTTGCTGATGATGAAGGGCCTTCCCAAAGCGGCTGAGAGCTTGCAATACGGCGGCTGACCATTTGGATCGGCCGGGCACAAAGTCTCCCTCTTGGAAAGATCTCGGCTTGACCTTCCGATTGTAGTATCAGCGCGGGCTCTGCTGGTAGATCTGGACCGGTGCGACTGCTGCCAACAGCGGCCCTCCTCCTCGGTCGACACCGTCTTGGCGATGCTTCTTACGCCTCCTCTTGATGTACATGGTGACTCAAAAGTCGTATTCTATGTCTGTTGGGATGACGGCTTCGGCACCGTAGACGAGGAAGAAAGGCGTGAAGCCGGTTGACTTGTTCGGAGTTGTGCGCAGGCTACACAGGGCAGCTGGCAGCTCCTCGAGCCAGTAGCCGGCCGAATGCTCCATAGGCTCGATCAGTCGAGGCTTGATGCCGGATAAGATGAGTCCATTTGCTCGCTCTACCTGGCCGTTTGACTGCGGATGGGCAACGGACGCTGGATCGATCGGATGCCTGCGTCAGCGCGAAAGCGGGCCAAGGCGCCTTTGGCAAAGTTCATGCCATTGTCGGTGATGATGCTGTGTGGTATGCCATACCGGATGGTGATGTCGGCAAAGCAAACGGGTCCTTGGGGCAGGCTTTGTTGAGGCTGGTGTAATCAATACACATGCGCCACTGCTTGTTTTTCTTCAACACAAGAATGGGTTGGCTAGCCACTCTGGAAAGAACACTTCCATGATGAAGCGGCTGCCGGCGGTCGGGCTATCTCTTCTCCAACGACTCTTCTCTTCTCTTCGACAAAGCGGCGCAAGGGCTGCTGGCGGCGGCAGCATCGGGCGGACATGTAACTTGTGCTCGGCGAAATCCGTCGAGAACACCGGCATGTCTTTGGGTGACCATGCAAAGATGTGCGATTCTCATGGAGGAAATCGGCGGCTAGCCTTCCTATTTCTTTGTCGAGGTTTGCACCTATGACGATTATACCTCTCCGGAGTGCTCCGGGTCAAGGTATCTTCTTTGTCTCTTTGGCGGCAGGCAGACCCTCGGCTTCCGACTCCTTGGGGTTGGGTGACATCTCCGGCTGCTTGCCTTCCGCCATACAACTTTCGGTCAAGGGCAGCTTCTCGGCCCGCGATCAAAGGGACTCGGCCAGCCGACTACTATCTGCCGCACAAGCGGACGACTTCTTGTAGTCCCTAGCTATGGTTAGAATTCCCTTAGAACTCGGCATCTTCATCTTGAGGTAAGCATAGTGGGGGACCGCCATGAACTTGGCCAGAGCAGGCCGGCCAAGTAGTGCATGGTATGGGCTCTCGAGGTCCACTACCTCAAACCAGACTGGCTCTCGGTGGAAGTGATCCTTGTCTCCAAAAAGGACGTCTATTTGGATCTTGCCGATTGGTGAGCAGGAAAGGCCGGGAACTATGCCATGGAATGCAGTCCAGTGAAATGAAGCTGCGCTGGCGATTCTGACTTCTTCCATGGTATCTTTATGCAGGATGTTGATCTTTGCTGCCGCCATCTATCGAACTCGGGAGAGCGAGCAGCTCACCTATACTCATGTAAAGGTGGCATCAGAACCGAGGCGTGGGGCGGGATTGGGCATCACTTCCGGGTGGTCAGCTCTCCTCCAACTGATGGGCTTCTCGGACCAATGCATGAACTCGGGTGTCTCTGATGCTACTGCATTTACTTCTTATTGCCCGTTGCCGTCTGTTGTGCTTATAAATGTACCCTTGTTGGCGAACCGACATAAACCCGTGCTCTTGAGATACTCGTCTTGTATGGCTCCGGTAATTGAACTGCCCGGTGTTGGGCGAAGGAGGGCGGCTGCTGTGAGAGCAGTGGAGAAAGCCGTCACCCTTGGTGATCTGGTGAGCCAATGGCATTTACAGTGATATGGTTTGGAGCTGACCGCCTTTATGAAATTTGCGAGAACGCGTCAAGAATCTGCTCATCTGAGAAAGCCGACAACCAATTGGGCTTGCCGCCCTTGGCGCTTGGATGGAGCTGCCCTTTCGGCTGCTGGTCTTATTATGCGCCACCTGCCCGGCTTGCAGAAGTCGGTTGCATAATACCTTCTTGCTTGTTTTCGCAGTTCTTGGCCTTGTTGGTGTGCCATGAGGGAGTTCGAGAGCGAGGGCCACTTTGCGAGACGCATCAACTTGGATCTCTGCCTTCATGGAGAGTCGGCGTGGCGTGTTTATGCGCTATGATCAGCAACTCGTCGTCGGTGCCGGCTCGTCGTGAAAGTCGGTGCTTGAGAGAGTGCCTCTCGGCACCAGTGAAATATTCGATGGCTTGCACCTCGTTACGCGCCCTTACAAGTTCGGAGCTCAGCCCAGCGCATGAGGTAGTCGTGAGTCGACTCGTTGGGGCCTTATGCACAAAGGAGAATTTGGCCGGGGCTTAGGCGGCCGCTTATACATGCTTTGGTGAAGTTGCGGATGAAGGCTTCGGTGAAGTCAACCCAGCTGTTGATGTTGCGGGGCTTCAGACTATTCAGGCATGTCCGAGCCGTGCCATGGAGCATGAGCGGAACGTACTTCACAGCAACGCGCTTGTTGCCGTTCGTGATGCTGACGGCTATGGAGTAGTCGGTGAGCCAGTCCTCACGACTTCCAGGCGGTGTGCCTAGGCGTATCTCTCGGGAGCATGAACCCTTTGGGGAAGGGCACAAATCTCGAATCTGGGGCCAAAACAAAGGCGGACCAGCTCATCTTCTTCTTCTAAGCGCCCGAGATCGGTGGAGGCAGTCGATCCGATGGCGGGCATCGTTCTCTCTGACTCCTTCTCGGCGGCCGTCGGCTGCAGTGTCGGGTGTTCAACGGTGGCCGGGTGGCGCCTTTCCCTGCGAGGAGGCGGAGACAATCATCCGTCGTTCCACTTGCTCTCGGGCGGCCCGTCTTGAGTGGCGCTCAATGGTGATGTGAGTCGGTTGCGGTGGCAGCGGCTCCTTATCTCTTCTTCCGTGGGCGCCGCCCGGTCGGCGTCACAGGATATCAGCGCCTTGATCTCGGCGGGGAGGCGGTCGTCATTTTGCGGTGAGGTGCCTCATTGCGGCGGCTTGCCTCGTGCTGCTTTCGGCGGCAGCGCGTCGAGCCGCTGGGCAGCGCTCATGTCTGGCGGCGTTCTTAGCCCTCGAACTTGTCAGCTCTTCTTTGTGCGCTGGGCAGCCGGATATTTCAGCAGGCGTGGTGTAGATGGGGCGATGTGCCCCGAACAGGTTAGCGATAGCCGCGCGCCATTCTGGACCGTGCCAGTGCGGCTGGGCCCACCGGGGAGCCGCCCGCATGCAGCGCGGTCCATCTCGTGTTGGTAGGCCTCCGACAGGCGTCTCATGCTGGCCAGCTTCTTGCACCCTCGACGAGCTGGATGCGACATGCTTCCAGCATCTTAGTGTCGGCGTTATACGGGATGGGCGCCCGTCGGTCTTCTTGATGCGGCGTCGGCGAGTCGCCGACACCTCGCCGGAATGCTTCTGGCGGCGATGACAAACACCTCCGTGACAAGCGCTTTTGCTGCTCTCTCCGTGCGCAGGCGGCTCATCGTGAACCACCACGTTGGTGGGGAGGAGCGTCAAGAGAGCGCAGTGTCAATCGACAAGCATTGGGTGGTGGAGCCAACAGATTCCAAGTCCGCCGAGCTTCCTTTGGTGGCGTGGAGCCTGACGAGGAGAGGCAGCGGCTCTTAGGGCCGTCGGTGACCGCGTTAAACGGCGGGCTGGTCGGAGAAAGCGAACCTACGCCAACAAGATCAGCGAGCAGCTCGCCCGCGCAAAGCAATCTCGGCGCCCGGCGCCCGTGCGTTAGCGTGAACTCCGTTAGGCGTCTTGCGAGGCTGGCTGCGCTTCGCCGAGAGGAAAAGGTTCCCGTCGAGCAGGTCTCGAACTGACGGTGCACCTCGCCATGCAGTGGCGCCAAATGTCGGAGGTTGGGTGCGACATATGCCAATGGATGGCTTATCATGGTGGGAAGCGAGTAGAGCGTTGCCGCTGCACGGAAGCGGGATAAAGGCGTGAACCACGAGCGCCCGGCGCACTTTACCGGTTCGGAGCTCTCCTAGGAGATAACACCCTAGTCACGCTCTCTGAGGGTCTCGCGCGCGATCACTAAGGCACAAGTGAATACAATGGTGCTCCTCGAGCTACATGCTAGAGGTAGGAGAAGGCAAGGCTAGCTCTCTCCTTTCTCTATGGGCTAGTCTAGTTCAAACAGGTTGGGAACCCTTTGCATGGGTGCCCTGGGGGGTTTATATAGGCCTACCCCCTAGGGGTACAATAGTAATCTGGCCAGGTGTAGGACCCGGCTGTCAGTCTCGAGGCCACCATTGTGGTGTAACACCTACTCCGGTGTGTGGTGTGGTAGGGTGCCTCTTGGTGATGATGAAACAATACAAAGAAGAACAGCCTCGCGAGTGCGGTGTTCTTAATGGCTAGGCTCTCGTCGGATTGGATCAAGCTAAGATGAGGCGAGATATGCAGGTCTCTACGAGATGCCTCTACCTGTGGGTGGCTAGTCCTATTTATAGGCAAGGCCTGGACCTCTTCCCAAATATTGAGAGGGAAGAGGCGCCAACAATTAGCCATTTGAAGAGACATCTAGTACACTTATCTGACTAAAGTTGGTCCCGCTTTGTCAAAGGCTTTGGTGGTGGCGTCTTGGGCTCCCGATGACTTCCTTCCTGCCGTTACAGGTCTTGGTCTTATTGCACGAAGCAGGTGCCTTTAGCGATGCTCTCGCTGCGCTTGCCCCCTTTGCAAGAGGAAAGCAGGGACACTTCTTGGCAGCTTTGGCGCGCGCCTGGCGCCCTTGAGTCGTCATGAAAGTCATGGGCACCTCGTGAGTACCCGCCTTGATCTCTCGCCTCCTTCGCGGGCACAGCAGCCGAGGCCATTGATCTCGAGGAAGCTTCCGATTAAATCCGCCCCATGAGGGCTTGGCCCCTCGCGAGGTCTTGAGCTTGTCTTGATGAAGATGGGCGTCTTTGGGCCACCTTGAAGCCATGCTTGCGGGCCTTGGGCGAGCAAGTCTAGGTACCCCGTTCGAAACGCCGACAGTAGCCGGGCCCAAAGCGGCGCTGAGACTTGGCTGGCGAGGAAAGCGAAGGAGGCAAAGTCGCGAGCGCCGCGGTCCCTACCTGCAGCCTCGGCTGACAGCGTGGCGGTTGATTGGGCGTGGGCGTCTCCACTTCCCAGCGCCTACAACAAGCTGCATGAATTGACAAGTCCCTGCATGCGAAGCGGAGTCGCGATTACTGCTGATGCGTGGAGAGTCGGCGGCTGGCCTTCCCGGCTATAAATGCGGGCAGCCGCGTGCCCTTCAGCCCATCTCTTCTTGCGTCTCCTTCTTCTCCATGGCTCCGTGAAGGGTTCTCAGCCCAGCGGAGAAAGGAAAGGCCCGCGAGGTAGAGCCTGACTCTCCCGGCCAGCAGCGGTCGAGCCGCCCTGCATAACAAGCACCACTGTGGCTTCGTGGCGGCTCCCAGCGGCCATGGAGAGTGATCTCTGCTAGCCAGCAGGCGTTAGGCCGTTGATGCGGGCGTCTTCTGACCGCCCGACCCCTAGGCCACGCTTCCGCTCGGTGGAGAGTGCTGCCGGAGTTTGTCGTGTGGTCGGTGGAACCGACCAACACCAGCTCCGGCTTCCCGCTTCTTATTAGGTGAACTTTCGGCGGCGCCCGGTTCCTCGGCTCGAGCGGGCGGTTCGCTGCAGCCCGGGCCTCCACGGCCATTTGAGGTCTCCAGGCCGGGAGTGTGTCCTGACCAGCGGCTGCAAGCGTTGCCAGGCGTGGTCTGAGCGGCGATGCCACGCACTTCAAGTTCGTGGCGATACCACCCACTACGAGGTGTTCGGGAAGATGGTGCGCCCGTCTTTGGAGTGCTGCCCGAGACAACGACGCGGCCGTGAAGCCTAACCCGGCGGCGATGAAGATAACAACCAGCAGTGATCGTCGTGGCGCTCGGGGTTCGTCGAGCTTTGCGCCTCTTCTTGGACAGCGGCTCCTCAGTGGCCAGCGCGACCAGGCCCAACGCGCGCTTGCCGCCTGGAGGGAGTAAGCGGGAATGCACTTGCGTCGCGCCTAGGTGAAGCGAGAGGTCCGCTGAGCTCCGGGGCAGTCCGTGCTCTCCGCGTGAGTTGATGTCGAGCGAGTCGCGCTGTTTACGTTCTTTCCTTTTCTGCGCAGGGAGCGGTAGTGTAGGGCCCAGCAGTGATGCTTGGACTATTGCCGTTAATTATCGTACTGTTTCCGCTATTTGGTTATTATGCTTTTGTGCAACGCCTGCCGCGTAGAAATTAATTAGCTCGCGAGGGCTTTACGTGGCCTTTGCTTGAGGCGAGGCCTCGTCAAGCGCTTCATGTCACCGCAAAGGTTAGTCTGGAGAGAGTAGCTCGGCCTCGGTTGTGGAAGCGACCGACCCAAATCATGTGTTCGTGTCGCGGTGCCCGTGGGGCAGGGCTGGGCGGAGGAGTGCTCATGTAGTGGACCGGGTGAGGAAGCCTCAAGCGATAGGGCAGAAAACACTCGCGAGGGTGCCGCGCTGCTCCCTCGCGAGACTTGCACGAGAGAAATCGAGGCAGGAGAGTGAAAAAGGCAGAGAGTCACGAGCCAAAGACGGCAACAACTTCAATAAAACTTCAAATGGGAATGAACAAGCCAACTGTAGAAAGCAAATGAGAAAAGCGCGTCGGCACCTAATCTAGTCTTGACGTCTTCTCACAGTAGCGGAGCTAAGTGCTGCTGCCAGGCGTGGAGAGGCCCAGGGGCACTGGGCGGCGCTCTGAGACTCGAGGCGTGTACAGCCCCAACTTATTATTACGTGAGAGTGTCACCAGGCGGCAAGCTTCATAGGCGTGGCCTTCTTCACGAACTCCGGGCCTTTCTCGGAAAAATAAACTTCATAGGCGTTTGCCTTCTTCACAGGCACCGGGCCTTTCATAGATAGATAAGCTTCACAGGCATTCGCCTTCTTCACAGGCTCTGGGCCTTTTTCAAAACGCATCAGCTTCACATGCATTCGCCTTCTTCGAGCACGGGCCTTTTCCAAAGCATGGCGCTTCACGGGCATTCGCCTTCTTCACGAACACGGGCCTTTTTCCAAAAGCATGGCGCTTCACGAGCGCGCGCGCCTTCTTCACGAACGCCGGGCCTTTTCCAAAGCATTGGCGCTTCACGGGCATTCGCCTTCTTCACGAGCACCGGGCCTTTTAGGGTAAAACCTCCGGAGTCTTTGGATGTTCCACAGCGTTACGGGCGGGCACCCCCTCCGAGTCTCAAGCGGGCGGGCAGACGCAAACATGAACAACCTTGAATGGGCCCTCCCACATGGGAGATAGCTTATGCAGTCCTTCCACTGGAGAGAACCCGCTGAGCACGAGGTCCCCTACCTCGAGAGTCACAGGGCGGATGTTGCGGCGATGGTATCGCCCATAGCTTGTTGGTATCTTGTCGCTCGTGGCCGCGGCTCCCCGGCGATGCTCCTCCCCGGCCACGGTCCGTTCCCGCATTGCGTCCTGCTGCGCCTCGTCGAGCGCCCGGGACCCGTGCGAGCGACGTCGACCTCGTGAGAGGACTGCTTCAGCTCCATAGATCCGGAAGAAGCGGGGTCTCGCCCGATCGGCTTGCAGCGGCGGTTGTGCGGATGGACCTGTCTGGTTGAAGCTCATCGTACTAGCCTCTGCTGCGGGCCTCGGCTTCTTCTTGAATGTCCTGGTTTGAGGCCCCTCGGGACCTCCGCGTTAGCCGCTTTCGGCTGACCATTGCTCAGCGGTGTGCTACCGGCGTAGCATATCTGCATCCAAGTTAGCACAATATGTTTTGAAGGGGAGTTCTTGGTGAGCTGCGAACCGTTATCGGTGATGATGCGGTTCGACACCCGAACAAGCTCACGATGCCCTTGATGAACTTGACCGCGAGAACACAGCAGGGGATGGTGCGGACGACTTCCACTTCAACCCACTTGGTGAACTTGTCCGCAGCGGCGTAGAGGTAGCGATAGCCTGGCGCCCAGGAAGCGGGCCTAGGATATCCAGCCCCGGACTGCAAATGGCCACGAGAGGGTATAGTTTGCGAGACCTCCGCCGGCTGATGGATCGCTTGGCATGGAATTGGCGAGCCTCGCAAGCCTCCACCCGTTCGGCGGCGTCATTGGCGCGATGGGCCAATAGAACCAGCTGCACGGAGCGCCTTGCGAGCAGTCGCGATGATGAATGATGCCCCGGTCTCCGCCGTGTATATCTGCCGGCAGTTCCATCCTTGCTCCCGGAGATGCGGCGTAAGGACACATCATTTGGTCACTTCGGTGAGAGCTCTCCATCCCTAATGCAGTATGTTGTGGCTTGTCGCGCCACAGCGCTCCGCTTCCTCCTCCTTCTCGGCAAGGTCCCTTGCGTCCCGGTAGCTCAGGAGCTCGTGATCCAGCACCCTCCACAGGCTCCGGCGTCAAGCGAGCGCTCTGAGGCAGAGCCCACGGATCGGGGCTCGAGGAGCTGGTGGCTGGGAGCTCCTCCGAGCTGCACCGTGCTTGACACAGCGATGGCGTGGCGAGGGCTTGAGCCGCTCCTCAAGATGCGGGCTCTGAGGTAGCCGCTGGATGCCGTTTAAGCGATGTCGTCGGCCTCTTGATTGGTGCCAGGGGCACATCTGCAACTCGGCCCCAGAACTGCTTCTCCATCCTGCGGACCTCTGCAAGGTGGCTTCCATGTGCTCATCCCTCGGCTCGTATACCTTGTTGGAGAATTGTGAGGAGTTGTGAATCACCCTTGATGGTAGGCGCTTCACTCCTAGGAAGCTGCGGCCTTGAAGGACCTGCTCGGAGACTTCATATTCTGCTATGTTGTTGGAGACCTTTTCTCCGTCTTTGGAAAGCAGAGATGCAGCGTGGTAGAACTTGTCTTGAGTAGGAGATATAAGCCTGCTCCGGCCCAGCGCCGTGCACAGAGAGCAGCTCCGTCGAAGTACATGACCCAACCGTCAGGCGCCTCGCTTCGGGGAGAGGGATCGATCCTCATCGACCTTGAGGCCCGGCGCCTCGTCCATTCTGCCCGAAATCCATGTCCCCTTGATGACTCTGGTTGTGCTGAATTCAAGCTGAAATGCTTGCGGTTCGATGTTCACTCAGCGACTCTTCCGGCTGAGTTGGGGCTTCTGAGCACCCTTTCAAAGTGCAGCTGAGACAACCTTGATGGGGTGGCCACGAAAATAATGCAGCCGCTTGTGAGGCCACCAATAAGCGAGGAGGTTTACAGGCATGGGGTACGCCCTCGCGTCCCGCAACCTTTGTCTTGTGAAGTACAGGGGTGTTCAACGAGTTTGGAGTGCTGGTGTCGATGGCGCCCTCCGGAGGCAAGTGGCGCCTCCTGAGGCAGTGGAGCTTCTACAGCGGTGAGTGCGCCGAGAGGTCTCTTACATCGAGTGCGTTTCCCTGCGGCGGTTGATCCTTCTCGGCTGTGATAGTGGTCTATGAGTCTTCCTTGATCTGCGCCGCCTTGGCCGGGCAGCTGCGCGGCTTTGGTCGGCGCTCCTCCCTAACGCCACAGGGCTGCGGTGGCGGAGTAGGGAGTGGCTACAAGTAGAAACGAGGGGTTCTATAGGTAGCGTGAGGCCACCATTACGGAGGCTGGTTAGGTACCTCTTGAGATCTTGGTATGCCTTGTCGGCCTCTTGATCCATTCAAAGGGCCCCTTTTTCTTCATCGGTTTGGAAGAAAGGCAGCGCTTCGCTCCCCAACTTGGAGATGAAGCGTCCTAGTGCGATCCTGAGCCAGTGAGCCGCATTTCTACGAGGGTCTTTGGCGGGCTCATGTCCTCGACCGCCTTGACCTTTCAGGTTAGCCTCGATGCCTCGGTGGGACATGAGAAGCCCAGAGAGCTTGCCGGGGGACCCCAAACACACACTTCTCGGGTTGAGCCGCGAGGTTCAACTGCGTTGAGAGCTGAGAAGTTTCCTCAGGTCTTGTATCAGGGTTTTGGCCTCCACGAGACTTCACCACAATGTCATCGGCGTAAGCCTCAACATTCTTCCCGAGCTGCAGGCCCAAGGTGATGTGCATCGGCCCATTGAAAGGTCGCCCTGCGTTCTGCGCAGCCAGGCAGCATGCATGTGTAGCAGTACACCCCACGGGGTTAGGAAAGCCGTTTTTCCGCGTCTTCTACCGCCATCTTGATCTGGTGATACCCGAGAGAGGCATCCAAGAAATACAACAGTGCTTTTCGGCGGTGGAATCGGCGATCTGATCGATCTGAGGGCGGGGAATGGATCCTGCAGGCGAGCTTTGTTGAGGTTGGTGAAGTCGACACACATACGTTCCTTCCCTCCTTTCTTCGGCACGACAACCGGGTTAGCCAACCAATATGGGTATCGGACCTCGCGAATGACCCCTGCAGCTTCCAGTTTGCGGGTCTCTTGGATGATAAAAGCCTGCTTTTCAGTGGACTGCCGTCTCGCTTTCTTCTTCACGGGGCGTACATTGGGGCTGCGTTGAGGTGATGCTCGATTACACCTCTAGGGATCCCATGGTTGATCGGGCTCCATGCGAATACCTTCCTGTTCGCGCGGGGAACTTGACCGGGGCCTCCTCTGCTTTCGGGCTCGAGGTTTGGCGCCTATGGTGAAAGTGGCGTTAGTGGATCCGTCCTCGTCGACCAGTATCTGCTTGGTTTACGCCTTGTCTGGGTGAACAAGCTGCTTCTTCTTGGCGGTGCAGCCCCTTGGGCTCGGGCGTCTGAGCGGCGAGCTGGGCCGCGCCAGTGATCTTGAAGGTGAGCTTGAGTACTTACGCGCATCCACAGGTGTCTCCGGACACGGTGAGGACGCCATTGCTCCGGGCATCTTCATGAGGTTATCTGTTGGGTGAGTCGCGGCCATGAATCAGCTAGTATTTGGTAGCGAGATAGCGTTGTATGGGAGGCGATGGGGGCGATGTCGAAGTCGATCAGCTCCGTCGCGGAAGTTATCGTAGGTGCGAAGGTTACCGGAGAGCGGATCTGCCCGAGGGCTGGATGAACCGCCCGATGCCTAAGAAGGGCTGCTTGGCTGAAGCCGCTCCGGCGGTATGTGGAGGAGCTGAAGGTTTCAGTAGAAACCTGTGAGGCCAGCGCCACCGTTGATGAGAGTCTGGTGATGGCCACTGGCGAGATGGTGGGGTGCGAGCATTGTGGCGCACCGAGCGGCTGAGTTGGTGGGGTGGTCCTCGAGTTGAAGGCGGATCGGCCTTGGCGCGCCGACCGACACAGGAGCCCCATCTTGTCTGTGAGAAGCAGCGCCGACTTTGGCGGCGAACGACTTGATGTGGCGGTCTGAAGGTGGCACCTGCGAGCCGCCAGAGAGAGCTGCGGCGACCGAGGCGCCCGTGCAGCGTGCTGGCGAGAAAAAGGCGCAGCTCCTCCCAGAGGCCCAAAGCGGCTGGCGGTGGAGCGACCACACGCGCAAGCGCGGTGAGGGCCGTGGGAAGCCGATTAGCCATGGCCTGTCGCGCCGCCCCTTTGAGGCGGCCTTCTCATACGCCAGCGGGAAGGCCAGCGGATCGGTCGTGCCGTTGTGGCGCGATGGCATCTCCGGCTTGAACTTGTCCGGCCACACTTTGTCGCAAAGGCTGGGGCCAAGGCTCGAGCCCCCAGCCCCAGCGCTGGCCGTGGCCCGGAGTGGGCGGCAGCTTCTCATCGTGGTCGCAGTCGCGATGTCGGCGGGGCGGGTCGGCGGAAGGAAGCTCGGCGCACCTACTGGCAGCGCCAAATGTCGGATTCGGGTTCAGCCGGACCCTTTAGGTTCGAACTACAGGGGTGCATCGGGATCTCACCTACCTACCTACACCTCGCCGCCTCGCTAGGATCTAAACTACCAAAGGAACAACACAAAGGGACACAAGGTTTATCTGGTTCGGGCCACCATTGTGGTGTAACACCCTACTCCGGTGTGTGGTGTGGTGGATTGCCTCTTGGGCTGATGATGAGCAGTTACAAAGAAGAACAGCCTCGCGAGGTGAGGTGTTCTTGTGGCTAGGCTCTCGATCGGATTGGATCAAGCTAAGATGAGCGAGATATGCAGGTCTCTCGAGATGCCTCTACCCTGTGGGTGGCTAGTCCTATTTATAGGCAAGGCCACAGGCCTCTTCCCAAATATTAGCGGGAAGAGCGCCAACAATTAGCCATTTGAAGGGAACATCTAGTACACTTATCGACTAAAGTTGGTCCTCTTTGTCAAAGGCTCTGGTGGTGATGCGGCTTGGGCTCCACGATGACTTACTTCCTGCCGTTGCGGCGGTCTTGGTCTTATTGCATCGAAGCGGGTGCCTTTGCTTGATGCTCTCGCTGCGCTTGCCCCTTGCACCAAAGAGGAAGCGAGGACCTTCTGCGGGCTGGCGCCCGCTGGCGCCCTTAATTCGTCATGGCTTGCGTCATGGGCACCTCATGAGGTACCCGCCTTCATCTCTCCGCCTCCTCGCTGAGCCAGCACTGTCGAGGCCGTGCACGAGAAGCTTCTGTCGTCCGCCCACGAGGCTTGGCCCCTCGCGAGGTCTTGAGCTTGTGCTGATGAAGATGGGCCGTGCTGGGCCACCCCTTGAGCCACGTCGCAGGCCGCAGGCAGGCAAGTCTGGGTACCCCCGTTCCTAGAACGCCGACAATCACTATAGCCGTGACACTAATGATGCGGGCTTGGTCAGGGGATCGTGGCTACAGCTCCGCCGCCTGGCGGACGATTACTGTAGACACTCTGCGTCTTGTCTGGTTAATAGCGCGTGGGTCCCGAGGAAGGGGTGGGCCGACTGCTGGGGGCTGACCTCACTCGGGTCCGACTGGTGGGGCTCTGGCCATCTTCCGGGCTCTCGCTGATTGGTGGGGACCGTCGTCCTTGGGCTGTACCGACAGACCGTCATGGTATGAGGTTCCGCTTGCTTGTTAGTGATGTCGAGTGGAGTGGCTTGATGCAGCGTCGAGGCGAGATCCCCACATGCGATTGCTGCTGTGGCCACGCTCATCCCTGGATTTGGGAGGGATGGGCTACACTATAGGCACTCCATGTCTTGTCTTTCTTGATGAGGGCGCAGGCTTCGTTGGCGCTACGGGCCGACTGCTAGGGGCCGGCTTCTCTGGAAGCCGTCCACTAGGAGTCGGCTTACTGATGATAAACCGGGACTCGGCCGTCTCGAGCGGCGGCTATTCCTCAATGCCCGGCCACGGAAGGCGGCGCCGTCTTGGTGCCTTGAGGGGCGCAGCCAGCCCCGATTCTTGAAAGGTTCTGGGCCTCGGGTTAGCCTACCCGTGGCTCATTACTTCGACACTCGTGAGTCACGCTCGGGGCAGCTTGCCAACCGTGCGGAGGCCAGCTGATGTCCGGCCCCGTCCGGCGGCGTGCCAACTTCGCTCATCACGGCGCCATCGGCGAACACGCGCCGATCTTGTTTGAGTAATGTTACGGAAAAATAATGATTTGAGGGAATAAAAGGATATAAGGTCAGATGTGGGTCCCTCGTGTCAGCGGTCAGATAAAATGTGTTGGTTTAAGCTGCCTCGTCAGCGCGGACATGTGGGCCAACCCTATCATAAATGGGTTTAAACTAACCTAATCGGTAGGTAGTAGTTTTTGGCATGGATTAAGAAATTTTGGGTATGTTTTTGCTATTTTCTGTACAATAGATTCTTCCTAGGGCTGGTAGAAAGTGGTAGTTTTTTGTTAAATACTCTACATATTGTAAGTAGGAGTGAAAGTTAAGCTTTGGAACCCAATAAGCAAGGCTAGTTACATAGTGCATATGTGTACATGATTGAAAGTAAATATCAACCATGAGTGACTAATATCTTGATGGAAAACTCGAAACTATGGAATACTAGGGAAAAAATTGCATGGTTGGAAATACTAGCAATGTTCATGTGCGTTGCAACGAATCATAATTAGAATAATACTTATTCACAAACTTGATACAAAACACTCTAATTTTGATATACATATATTATGTTTCAATTAGAATATATTCCTTGGGCTGTTTTGGTGAGGTCAGGGAGGGATGTGGTTTGTTTTAAGATACTAATTATGGGTTTTTCTGCAAATTGGTAGACAAGTGGGATGTTTGTGAGAAAAGGCAACAACTTACCTCACAGTCGTTAGATGTAGATCTAATGGTCACAAACGATGGATGGCAGACACACCATCATCACCAACTTAGTCTTCTGTAGGAGTACTAGCAAGATTAGTGCATTGCACGGAACATCAAGATGCATTTTTTTATAAAAACATTCGTTGTGATTGACCCATGCGGGAGCAATCCCATGTGTAAAAACTAATGATATCTCGAGAAATAGGAGATAAGGTGAAGAGGAGTGGGGCGTGGTGGCGGTTGGTGGTCGGACTGGCGGAGGCATGGGGATTGGCAGCGCCGGCGGCGGCCACCGAGGCCGGTTGTTCGAGGCTTCCTTTCTTAATTGCCCAACAATGAGGTTGTTGGAGATAAGGTGAGCGATGGAAGGCCTTGTCGCAAATGTGGAGAGGGTGCGGGTATCTTTTATTTTAATTTCCATCGATCGGATATAGATCGGACGGTCTATATTGCAAGATGGCACGCGTACCATCATCACCAACTCGATTTTTATAAGAGAAGAAATATAAGTATGGAGATACAAGCGTATTATCGATATTTGTTTCGTAAACTAGCATCTACATTCTATTCAACGCCTCAGCATGTGAGGCCTTAGCACAATGACTTCTCATTGTAAAACAAAGGTTTTCCGTCGCCCGATAAGGAGGGTGACAATGCGGCGCACTTTTGGCTTGCTCTAGTCCTAGTAGTCATACTAGGTGGCCTAAGCACGTGTAGATTTATTATTTTTCACGTCTCGTGTTCGTCGTCTGCCACATTTGTTGATGAATAGGCGGTAAGTTATTCACGGGAAACCCTTGTTGGCGTGTTTGCGAGAGAGAGAGAGAGTGTGCGTGTGTGATATGTCTAGAGGCCGAGGCAATGATAACAGATTCTTTGTGTCTATGTGTGTGGAGGATAGAGAGAGACATGTACATGGGGCTTTGTGTTGTGTAGCGTGGAGACACATATACATAATTAGAGAGTGAGTGTGTGAGATACACATGCGAACATGGGAGAAATGAGGATCCAGTTAATGGGTGTTTGTGCGTGTACTGTGTGTGTTTGTGCGCGTTTGTGTGTGAGAGGAGTGTGTGTATGTGGAGTAGAGACCACTAATGATGTAAACCTAGTATAAGGGAAGGGGGAATGGTGTGACATGTGTAGTAGCGGGATAGCATGGGTGCGGGCGGGGGGAGCAGACTATTTGGAAGAGACATCGATTGTGTGTGGGAGAGGGGTGTGAGAGAGAGAGAGAGAGAGAGAGAGAGAGAGAGAGAGAGAGAGAGAGAGAGATCTAGCTATGGAGAGAGAGAGAGGAAGAGAGGGGAGAGAGAGGGGGCGTTTGTGTCCATATATGGCGTATAGATAGGGAGACAATGTTGATGTTGTTTGAAATTGGCCTATGTACGGAGACGCAAGGGAAGCAAGTCATCGTGTGTGTGATAGGGACTTCATGAGAGATCTAGAATAGATGGTGTAGAGTAAAATGTGCGAGATCGAGAACGGTGATACATTAGGGAGCTATGGAGAGAGTCACGACATATATGTAGGAGCTGGGGCAGGTCCGCATGTGGGAGAGATAGAAAGAGGAGAGTGGTGCACAAGGAGACAAAGTGTGCTTGTTTTGTAGTGGGGTGGGGTGTGAGGTGAGTGTGCGAGAACCACATAACTAGGGAGATAGACGTTTGGGGGCGACGTTTTGTGTGTATGGGAAATATACACTCTACATAGTGCATGTGCTTGGGAAAGAGAGATGCCGGGAGACCTAGCTAGAGAGTGGGGGAAGAGATGTGTGCATGCCCAAGAGATAAAGTGATAGAGACCTATATTGGGGTCCGGACTTTAGAAGAGAGAGGGGTGTTAATGTGCTCGTGTGTTGGTGTTTGGGGAGAACGACTTTTGTGTGTGTGTGGCGGGGGTGGGCGACGAGGGTGGGGGGTGGGCGGCAGAGGGGTTGACCTCAGATAAAGAGTGAGGTTGATCAATAGTGTGTGCACTCAAGGTTGATCAATTTGTTTCACAATTTGGACTATGAGATAACGATACTTTTGAACATGCGTGATATACTTTGATGTACCATAATTACAAACCTAAGATTGAAATTTTGGAATTCGAATCCATCATTAGCTTTTGTAATTCATTTAAATGGAGGTACATTTTTAAGCCGGGATTTCGTGATTTCAAATTCATATATCAAACCTAGATATATACACATACGGGCATGTTCAAACTTTATAATCATCCACTTTATTCATACATACACATTTTGCTTTTGTCATCATATTTAGGATAAACACATTTGGAATTTCATTTGAATTGGACCATATGATGGTATTTTCTTGTAGTAGCTCAATGATCCATATTTGAATTGAATGGACAATCTAAGTTTCGAGTTGGAACAATGATTTTCAAAACTTGCACTTTTTGCGTGCAAAACAAACAAATTCTCGCCATGATATCATAGTCGGCCGTACAAGAGCAGAATATAATTTGGCGCCAAAAGCTTTCAAACTTCCGCTCACATCGTAATATCTCGCTACCGAAAGTTTAGCCTGCGATATTCCTGTTTTACCCTGCCACATGAGCGGAAAAGGGATGCTTTGGTAACTCCATTGTTTCCCCTCTTTACCCCAACATTCTTCCTAGAGCCCTCCTTCCCTCCCGACCCCCCCAACCACGGCAAGCCGCGAATCTAGTCCTCTGCCGCAGCGGTGGACCTCACACCCAGCGAATCTACCTTCCGCACCTTGGAACCCCCAGCGCCAACTCACCACTTCACGGAGCCGCTTGGCGGCGGCTTGTACACCCTCCAGATCTCCTTGACCGCCATCATGGTCCACCGCTTTGGATCTTCTTAACGGTGCCCTCGTCCTACAGTCTAGGCCCTTCTTTGTGTCCCTCGTCCATCCCTTCGCTGGCCCTTCATACAAGCACTCGTCATACGCCAGCAGACTGCCTCACGAAAGCACTTTGCCTGCAGCATACTTGAAGCCTTCGTCCTTTGCACGGACCCGCTCCACGGACGCCAAATTCAACTCCACCGCCCACCTTTATCGGCGCTGCAGCCTCATCGAGTTATTTCGATGTGTGCTCCTTCATTTTTCTCTTTATCGTGCAACTGTTCACTTACACAGATGATCTTTCTTGTATGTCGACAGCGCCGCAACCGTATGCTTTGGAGCCGCTTCAGCGATGGTGACAGCCGTCCCAAACTCAACATAACACGAGCACCATCGGCGATCCTTAGCTATCAAGTATGCCAGCGATACCCATCGCGCCGAGAATTAGGTACTATTATCCAGCGGCGGGCGCCTATGTTCACTTTCTTAGCATAAGCACCGCACCTTTGAATTTCTTGGGGCATCATTCAGTTTTTCATGAGGCGTTATTACGCTTTTTTGTGAGGGCCATACTTACAGCGATGAACATGTTACATGTGCTAAATTACATACCGGTGCACATATAGTTAATATGCTTTAGTTTTGTCCTAAGTATTACTGTACTTCCTAGATATCGGTGCCTACTATTTTACTTCTTGCATGCTATATTTATGATAATGGTGTTGTTACGATTCCACTGTTGGTTCCATCGGTCGCTTCATGTTCTTTATGCTTAATTACACATCGACAAACTAGCATGTGGTTCCGCTGGTTTTTGTTTGTTTTACCCTACATTTTCTGATGCTAGCTATTACATCACTGCTAAGAGCCTCTGTTCATTACTTTTTTGTGTGTTCTTGATCTTCCCAAGTTGCATGGCTAATTTTATGCTTCTACTAGGAAATTGCCCGTGCGTTGCAACGGGGATACATAGTTTTTAATATTGCCATGGGGGCGGAACTGATATATCGCAGAAACCGCCACCATAGCATTTGTGGCAGAAAATCAATAGTTCTCGACCATATTATACAAAAATATACTGAATTATCATATCAGAATATCCTAACAAACCTGAGAAACAATACTATGCAACTATTATTACAACAACCTTTGTATGCATAAGTAGTTCGTCCCATGAGAGCATCTCAAAAAAATCTCTACCGTGAAAATCTCTTCTCGCTGTCAAATACTCCGGTTAAAACCTCTCTCTCTCTCCCTCTCTCTCTCCCCCCTCTCTCTCTCATTTACTCCGTGAAAATATTCGTCTCCCATGAATCTCTCTCTCTCTCTCTTAGTTACACCGGTGTAAATCTCTCTCTCTCTCTCTCTCTCTCTCTCTCTCTTTCATTTACTCTCATGAAAATATTTGTCTCCCATGAATCTCTCTCTCTCTCTCTCATTTACTCCCCTGAAAATATTCGTCTCCCATGAATCTCTCTCTCTCTCTCTTAGTTACCCCGGTGTAAATCTATCTCTCTCTCTCTTTCATTTACTCTCGTGAAAATATTTGTCTCCCATGAATCTTTCCCTCTCTCTTAGTTAGACCCATGTATACTCTCTCTCCCTAGACCCTTCGTCCACTCTCTCTCTATATCTCTGACACAATGGCAGCATGGCATGGAGTTAAAATGTCCTCTAAGGAGTGCAGGTCGAGATACACTTATCCATCATTAAAATGTCATGGTTAAAATGTCCTAAGGAGTGCAGGTCGAGATACACTTATCCATCATTAAAATCTCCTAAGGAGTGCAGGTCGAGATACACTTATCCATCATTAAAATGTCCTCTCTGTTAAAAAAATGCTATTTGAAGAACGTAAAAAGAAGAATCAACTAATGGGTCGCAATCTCAAAAAGATAAACATGCACACGTAATAACCGGGTGTGGGGCAAAACAGTTTAGAGTGTAAACAACTAATCATATTATTATTCAAAAGTTATGATCTAAATTATGGGAGGTGCTCCAAGGAAGAACACGTTGGGCACAAAAGGTCCAATGACCCACGATGGCAAGAAGATGCTTGTGGCGGCGTAACTTCCAGTGGTAAGGATAACATCCCAAAACCTTCAAGCCCTAGACACCAAAGGAGGAGAGGTACATGCATAGAAGATAAGATTCTCACGGCTGAAGCGAAGGCATCGATGCCTTCCATGCCACTTAGGACCGCATGTCGATAGGTAGAGGGAAAGCGCGATTACTGCTACAAGAGAAGAAAGCGATAAGAGGAGGGAATAGGGTTTGGTCGAGAGACACGAGGTTGTGGGTGAGACGGGAGAGATAGGTAGAGGGAAAGAAGGGGGACGTAAAAAACAGAATCAAATCTGATAGCAGGCTCATGGGGTTGAGTCACGATTTTTTCTGTGATCATGCATGACCAGTTCGGCCACCCTGTGCAGCTCGACCAACTGTTTCAGTTGATCGACAAAGGGCACCGGATGTTCTGGCACAACATACTGCGACCAGAACAGCTTCTCCGTGGAATTCCCTTCTCCAGCTCGGAAGAACTTCGCAGCATCGGACACGCTGCATGGCAGATCCGCAAAAGCCCCTGGGCAACTCCAAATCCGGGTTAGTAAAAGGTACTTCTTCTCTGCATACTTGCTTTGCATGTTAAAAGCCTTACCCGCTGCGATCTTCTTGGCCTCCTGGATCTCCTGGAGAGTGCTCTGGGCCTCATTCTGTGCGGCCTCCGTGCTCTAGCGAGCCTTGGTAAGTTCAGTCTCTTGAACCGACGCTTCGCGCTCCAAAGCCTCACACTTTTTCACCGCGTCGTGGAGCTCCTGCTCGATCTCGTCGACCCGTGCCTTGAGCTTCTTACGGGCGGCTTGCTACTGGACAACCTTCCCCTCGGCTTTGGTCAGGGCATTTTTCAGGGCCTCGACCTCGGTCGCCGCCCCTACACACATTATGACACTATGGCCAATACTCACCACTTATTCTTTCCGAATACACAGCAAGTTGTCACTCACCTTGCTTCTCCTGGAGCTTAATCTTCACCTCGCCGAGCTCGTTCTCGGCCCGCTCCAACCTCTGCTTCAGTTCAGAGACTTCGGCAGCATGCGAGGTTGCGGCCAACAGTGACGCATGCTCATTCATATATATCAAGTTAGTCTCCTACAAAGGGTTGATCCCCTGTCCGGCCTTTCTTTCTGAACACTGGACAGTGTCTCAGGGGCTACTGTCAGCACAGTGTGTTCTCTTCGTACGTAACTTCCTCAAAACCTATCAATAGATTGTTGCAGGCCTCATTTAGTCCGCTCTTGGCGGACTAAATTTTCTCGATCACCGTACCCATAAGGACACGGTGCTCGTCCACAATGGAGGCGCCTTGTAGCACCTCCATCAGGTTATCCGGTGCCCCTGGTTGGACAGGGGCCACCGGTGGAATCGGCGCACCCCCTCCTTTGAAGGAGGTTGCTAGCCCGATTCTGGAGCCATATGGGTCTCCGGAATTGTGTTCGGCTGTGGGCCGAACTGAATACGGCCCTCTTCGCCAGTCTCCAAGGGGATCCGCTCCCCCATGTGCCCGGCAGCAGAGATTTCGCCTTGTGGCGCCTCCCGGACAGCGTCCTGGGCTCCTCCCGGCTCGGAACGGTCCTTCAGGACAACACTTCAGTGTCATCCTGGGCCTCGGGGGAGTGAGCAGTCGGAGGTGACGCATTGGCCATTTCCACCGGATCCAATGAACCTCCAGATGAGGTTCGCTGGACGTTGTCGCGGGCCGGACTGCAATAGCACAATTAACCATGTCAAGACAATAAAGAGGAGAGGCTGGATATACAGGTAGATGTGAGTCGTAGTACTTACGATGCGGCCTGGGGTTTAGTGCGGGGGCGTCGCTCCGGACTGCTGTCGACGTCCCACGCGGTGTTGACCGCAAGGGCGCCCTTCCCCTTCTTGGGCGTTCCAGCCTCCAGATTCATGGAAGCCGCCCTCTTTTTCTTCCCTCCTCAGGGGGAGGGTTGTTCTCCTCCTCCTCCCCTTCCTCGTCATAGTCCTCAGGGACGAAGGAATGGGCTTCTTCGTCTTCTGACGTTACGTCCAAAGCACCCTTGCGACGGGGGCCACTTTTGGCCCCCTTGGTCTTCTTCTTGGCCTTCTTCTCCGGCGCCTTATAGGGTGCCGGCACCAACATCTTCGCTAGACACGGGATGACCGGTTCTTCAGGCAGCGGAGTCGGACACTGGATCCCCTTCACCCTCTCCATCCAGTCCTGAGAAAGCAATGATAAAAGCTCAGACATCATCCTCGAAACAAACAAGTAGGGGATACGTTAAAAATACCATACCTTGCTGGCAAGGTGTTTAATGTCGTGCCCACGGTCTGAATCTGTGGCCGGTGGTTTCTCGTTGCCTTTAAAGAGCAACTTCCAGGCACCTTCATGAGTGGTTTCGAAGAGCCTCACCAGGGTTTGGTGCTTCTTCGGATTAAACTCCCACAGAGGGCGACTTCGGCGCTCGCACGGGAGAATCTGGCGAACTAGCATCACCTGGATTACATCAACAAGTTTGACGTTCTTGGCTATCATGCTTTGAATGCGCGTCTGCAGTGCTATCAGTTCATCGGACGAACACCAGTTCGGACTCTTCTCGACCCAGGAGGTGAGTCGCATGGGAGCGCCAGAGCGAAATTCGGCAAATGCGGCCCAGGTGGTTCCGCAGGGTTCTGTGATGTAGAACCACTGTTTCTGCCACTCCTTTACTGTATCCTCAAAGGTGCCTTTCGGCCAAGTGACGTTGGACAATTTACTCACCATGGCTCCTCCGCACTCCGTGTGCTGGCCATCCACCACCTTCGGCTTCACGTTGAAGACTTTGAGCCACAGTCCGAAGTGGGGTTGGATGTGAAGGAAGGCCTCACACACGACGATGAATGCCGATATGTTGAGGAAGGAGTTCGGGGACAGATCGTGGAAGTCTATCCCGTAACAATACATCAACCCGGGGACGAAAGGGTGGATTGGAAACCCTAGCCCGCGGAAGAAATGAGGGATGAATACCACCCTCTCGTTGGGCTTCGGCGTGGGGACAGCCTGTCCCTTGTTGGGCAGGCGGTGGACGATTTCATTTGCAAAATACCCAGCCGCCTGAAGCTCAGTAATGTCCTCCTCCTTGACGGAAGAGACCATCCACTTGCCCTGACCTCCGGATCCTGACATGGTTGAGTGCTAGCTCGAGTGGAAAGGAGATGATAACTTGGGCGCTGGAGCTCGAGATTGGAAGGGCGGAGATAGAGAGAAGGCCTGGGAGAAGAAGAGTGAGTCCTTATCCCTGTTGGATGTGGGGTTCCGGCAAACCCTTAAGGTTCGAACACTGGGGTCCGCACGAAGTCTTTCCCTCTGACCAATCTACGCCCTAGCTTGCTAAGATCTCGCGGATGAACTCAACAAACTCGCAACACAGAAAGACACGAGGTTTATACTGGTTTGGGCCACCGTTGTGGTGTAATACCCTACTCCAGTGTGGTGGTGGTGGATTGCCTCTTGGGCTGATAATGAACAGTACAAGGGGAAGAACAGCCTCCTGAGGTTGAGGTGTTCTTGTGGCTAGGCTCTCGATCGGGTTGGATCAAGCTAAGATGAGATCATATTGCCCCTACTATGGTGGATAGCTCTACTTATATAGGCCCTGGTCCTCTTCCCAAATATTGAGCGGGAAGGGAGCCAACAACGGCGGGCAAATTTGAAGGGGGACAGCTAGTACAAGCTATCCTGACAAAAGTGGTCTTCGCCTGCGAAAAGCTCTGGTGGTGACGCCGTCTTGGGCTCCACGATGACCTCTGTCTTGCCGTCCTCCTGGTCTTGGTCTCGTAGCACCAACATGGCAACCTTTGCCTGATGCCTCGGTACTCTTCGCCTGCGCTGGCCTCCTTAGCACCAAAGAGGAAATAAGGATGTTGCGCGCGCTGGCGCCCGCCTGGTGCCGTTCGTCATGGCTCACGTCACGAGAGCCTCATGAGGTTTGCCCCGCCTTGATATCTCCGCTCCTGGTGAGCCTGCCTGGCTCAGCCACTCTAGAGGAGGTCTTGTGTCGTCCGCCTCGTGAGGCTTGGACCCTCGCGAGGGTCTTGAATGCCTTATTGATGAAGATGGGCCATACAGCCTGCTGCTTAGCCACGCTATGGGCCGCAGGCAGGCAAGTCTGGGGACCCCCGTTCCCAGAACGCCGACAGTAGCCCCCGGGCCCAAGGTGCGCTCGGGCTTGCCTTCGCGGCGAAGCCAAGGGTCAAGTTCGGAGCACCGCGGGGCCCAAAAGCCTGCGGCCTCGGTTGATGCATGGCGGTTGATTGGACGTGGGCGTCTCCACTTCCCCACGCTGCCTTTGAACCCGCCTAGCTATGCCGCCCCCGCGGCCTACACAGTTATTCCTCCGTTGTCTGCGCCTTGCTTCCCCCAATCCCTCTGCTTCCTCGAGACTCTGTTTCTCTTCTCCAATCTGACTTGCGCTCCGCCTGCTCCATTGCCATGGTGCCGAAACAAGCTGAAAAGGGGAAGGGGCCTCTGTCTCTGCCAGCCGTGCCTCCGTCCTTTGCGCCGGCGCTCGGCCGGTCTCGGGTGCTCAACGACGAGGCCATGGACAAGGTGCGCCCGATGCTTGCTTCCAGCTTCAACGAGTGGGAGGAGACGGTGGCTTGGCCTGCGTCTCGCACTCACACGGCTCAGGCGGCCACCGAAATCCCAATCTTCATTGATGCCATCTGGGCTGGCCTAATTCCTCCCTTCTCCGCCTTCTTCAACGCGGTGCTTGAGCATTATCAGATCCACATGCTGCATCTTGACCCTCAGTCTGTGACTCTTCTCGCCGTCTTCGCCTTCGTGTGCGAAGCCATGGCTGGCATAGCCCCTTCTGTGGCCCTCCTATGCAATTTCTTCTCATTGCATCTGATCGACCCCCAACAAAGCTCGGGATGCGTGAGCTTCCATGCCGTGGCTGCGACGGCGAGCGAGGGGATCGACTTCGAGCTTCCACCACCCACGAGCGAGGACACGATGGGTGTTCGTTGATGCCGGCGTGCTCAGTCCTCTGCTTCAGGCTCCGTCGGGGCCCGCTGTTCCTAACTCCGTCTGGAACCATCAGCGGCTAACGAGCCCCGGCCTTGCCCACGTCTGGCTTAGGTTGAGGTTGCTGAAGGATCGCAGCATAACTGCGCCGATGGTGGTGAAGGAATTCGTCCAACGCTGGGTCGCTCCGCTTCAGTGCCATTCTCGCCCAATGTGGACCTTGCTGAGAAGCCAGGACCACATGAGGTTTCAGGAGTTCGGGCTCCTCCTTGGGACGTGGCGAACAGTGCTCAAGGTCCTGGCGGGTGTCTTTCTGCCGGCCGAACTGCCTGGGAAGAACTGTTTGTTGTACCGCTACAAGAACAAGGATGAATTTGTAGAGAACATGCCTTCCTTTGATGAATGGGGCCACGGCCAATCAGCCTGGAGGGGCCTCGTGAGAATCCCGTCGTCATGGTTCCCTTCCTTGCCACTGGTGCCGAGCTCGCCCCAAGCGACGGTGCAGGTGGGCGAGCTCCGGAGGAGGCCGGTGGCTCTAGTCCTAAGGAATGCCTGCCGAATGATGATCTTGGGGCGTCGTCTTTAGGGGCATGCGACCCCCCTCCCGAGGCACCGATTATTGAGGAGGCGCAGCACGCGGCTCCCGAGGCCAAGGCTCCAGGGGCCTCGGGAGGTTGTGGTGAAACGGTGCCTGGTTGTTCACCGCAACCGGGCACCCTTGAAGACATCCCTACGCGCTCTTCTTCGTCTCCGCCGTGCACCGGCCGTCATGTCCAGCGCTTTGATTGGATTTGTGTGGACTTCAGTGAGCTCCGCAAGAGGAAAGGATCCCCTAGTGGTAGTAGCATCTTCGGGCCGCTGAAGCGACAAAAGTACATCGCCATTGACGCGTAAGTACCTTGTTGTACCGGCTTCCTACGTGTTGCCTTCTTGTCCTGACGTTGCTTCTCCAGGGCTCCTTCCGCTAAAGCTGTTGCATCTCCCGAGAAGCGGCCTCCTCCTTCATCAACTCCCCCATCCTCCTTGAGTGTTCCTGGTCTTCCTACCGCCCTAGGAGTCGGGTTGGTCGGGGGAGCATCTCTGCCTTCACGGCGCGCTGATCCCACAGTTTGGCCATCCCTCCCCCACGGTCTGGCGTGGAGCTTGGCGGGCATGCCCAAGGCTCCCCCTTCTCTTATGGGTAGTGGCTTGCTGGCTTCGATCTTCAGTTCCTCCTCAAGCAGCGAGCCTCAGCCGGCTTGGGCTTCTAGCGAGGACGGGCTGGTGTCGGGTGCGGCGCCAGCCCCCAGCCCCTTGCCGGGGGGTGGCGCGCCGCTTGGCGCCTCGCCCATAGCCCCCGAGGCGGAGGACGAAGAGGGCCGAGCGTTCGATCTTGAGCGCGGGCGGAGCGTGGTTCGTCATGAGCTCTTCCAGGAGGCGATGAACGCGATGAGCCGACTTGGTGAAGAGCTCGAGGGTGTTGACTCGCGCCTTGAGGCCGAAGGTCTCCGGCTGGTGGAGGAGCAGTGCAAGCTGAGGGTGGCCATCAACCTCGGTCGCTACCAGTGCGACCTTGAGAATCTGGTGAGGCGTCCCTCAAGATCGCCCATGAAGCACGCTTCATGAGCCTTGGAAGAGGCTCGCGAGCTCTGGGAGGCAGCGTGGGAGATCCAGGCTGGGCGCATCCCTTGAGCAGCAGGTGGGGCGCTTGCAGGCAGCTCTTGCATCGCTGAGGGGGACGCCGGCGGAGGACGAGGAGGTTCGGAAGCGCAGTGAGGCGCTGGCCCTAGAAGCCGTGGAGCGCAGCCTTGAGCTCGAGCGACTGGAGATGAGGGAACGTCAAGTCGCTCAAGCAGAAGATGCCGTCGGGGCTCGCGAGGCCGGAGTTGAGGAGGAGGTGAATCGCCGGGTGGCCGAGGTTCGCGCGGACCTGGAGGGTAGGTACAACCTGAAGTTGAAGCTCGCGGGCGTGGAGGACGAGGGCAGGGCCGCTGCCCTCAGGCCCAGGTTGGACGAGGCTGAGAGGCGGGTTGACGACGCAGAGGCCGTCATGAGGCAAAACACGGAGGAGGTGCTCTGGTGACGCGTGCTGGAGCGCGAGCATGCCCCTATGCTTCAGGATCTCTGGAACAGGGTCAATATCGCCATGGGCCATATTTGTGACGTGGAGGCGCCGACCCCTCACTCGAATGATTATGCCAGCCACCTGACCTTGTTCACCGAGGTGGTGACGTGCCTGGAGGCTCGATCTGCCAGAGCTCGCCAACTTGTGGAGGAAAGGGAGCGTGGCCTGCTCGAGCGCACTTTCTCCCGTGTCTTCAGCCACCTCCTGAATGCCGACCCCAACTTTGATTTCGACGCCGCCATCGCCCACGTACCCATGGTTGTCCGGGGCGACCTAGCGCGTTGGGTTGAGGACAATATGGATGCACTGGTCAGGGCCTTCACTTCGGAGGATGACGCGGTGGTGGTCGTCGCAGACGAAGGCGACGTGGTTGACGACGGCGACGGGGGCGTCGCCGACGGCGGCGATGATGCCGATGAAGACGACGACAACGCGAGCGACGCAGCGGGTGACATTTCTGGCTGATCCCTCATTCTCCTGTCATTTCATCCTGCGCACAAACTTGGGTGTGGCCCTTGGGAACTTGTAAGGGCATTTTGAGAGGGGGAGCCCCTCATGTAATCAAATTGCAGTTTTTACTTTCCCATACGATGTGAGTTTGTGTCCTCATGAATTTGTGAATCCGGATGCGAGTTTTCTGCCTTGGTTCACCTTAGTCAGCGCCAACTTTGAGCTAGGCTGCGATGTGTCGAGTTCCTGATAACCCCGCAGAGCTCGTCGCCCCGTCAGAAGGGGCCCCACTAGAGTTGAGCACCAGTCGTAGTGCTTGTGCGCACTTGGCGTGCGCACTTCGCGCTTTCCCGCTCGCGAGGAGCTCGTGAGGGGAAGGCGATGGACATGAGTCCCAGTCAAAACGAGATCCAGAAGGCAAGAAATTGCTCGAATAAGAAAAGGCTCCCCCCGCGCGCATCAATAAAAACTCAGCTTCAACTCTAATCCAGATCCAGAAAGCAAAGATGCAGAGAGAAAGATCCAAAGCAAAAGGCCGCGTCCGGCACCTAGTCTAGTCTTCTGGTCTTCAAGTCTTCTCACCAGCGCGGAGCTAAGTGCTGCCACTAGGCGTGGGAGGGAACCCCAGGGCTTGAGGCCGGCACCCCTGAGACTCCAGGGCGTGTAAAGCCCCAACTCATTATTACGTGAGAGTTTCACGGGCAGCGAGCTTCACAGGCACTGGGCCTTCTTCACAGGTACCGGCCTTGCTTCGTATCGCCAGACGAGGGCCCCGCCTTGCGCCACCCTTGACCTCCTCTGAGCCGATCGGTCACAGGACGACACAAAGGAGGGAAAGAGGACGCCAGCGGTTCCCTCGGCGACCACAGGTCCTCTGCCGGGGGAAGGGTTGTCGAGGCCTCCCCGGCAGAGGGCCTACCTCCGGGTGTCGCCAGGCGTCGCGTGACGCAGGGAGGGGCCTTGCTCCTGGCTTCCTCCCGGCGGCCCCCAGCGTGTCCCCCTTGTTGGAATGGACGCTGCCGTGCCAGGGTCGTCGATCGACACTGCAACCTGAGTCATCTGCATCCCATGGTTAGCATAAGCCTGTTCCTGAGAGATTAGTGGTACCCCGAACACCTCGCCGTGGTGCCCCACGCTCCATGTTGCTCGGCCCATGGTGGCGTCCTGGGGATGACAGCACGGCATCCGGCTGGGACCATGGAGGGCGATGCCTGCGCCCGTGCTAGTTGCGGGCGGCATGAGGGGGGGGGGGGTCGGAGCCCCCTACGCCGCTGGCCGTGCTGATGTTGATGAAGCCCCCGGCGTGGTTGATGGTGTGCGGATGTGGTGAGGTTCGCCGCACGTCCCGGCAGTGGCCTGGGGAGGAAGTCGATAGCAGAAGGGTGGTGCTCCCTATGCCGATGCATCCATCAGCTCGGCAACACGTTCCAGCAGCGCGTCCCGACCGCTTTCCATCAGTATGCACCGCAGCAGCTCCCTTGCCACGGTGAGCGATGCCCGCATGTTTGCTTGCTCCCGCTGTGAGTGCGGCGTCGTTGCTGCGGCATGGCTTGCTGCTCTTACTGCGGCCCGTACCTGTCGTGGGGTGAAGGTGGACGATGCCTAGCCGCGCTGCCCGCGCCCGGCGGAGTTTGGCGGCGCTCGCGCCGCCTGGAGTGTGGGGTCGGAATCTTCACGGGCAGGCGGCGCTGCCCGGACCGGCCAGGCTGCCCAGCGACCGGAGTCGGCCCTAGAGTCGCCAGACATCGTGGCTAGGGAGCATCGGCGAGCTGGTTGGTGGAGAAGAAGCTCCGACGCACCCCTACCTGGTGCGCCAAATGTTGGATGTGGGGTTCCGGAAAACCCTTAAGGTTCGAACACTGGGGTGCGCGCGAAGTCTTTCCCTCCTACCAATCTACTCCCTAGCTCGCTAAGATCTCGCGAACGAACTCGACGAACTCGCAACACAGAAAGACACGAGGTTTATCCTGGTTCGGGCCACCGTTGTGGTGTAATACCCTACTCCAGTGTGGTGGTGGTGGATTGCCTCTTGGGCTGAAGATGAACAGTACAAGGGGAAGAACAGCCTCCTGAGGTTGAGGTGTTCTTGTGGCTAGGCTCTCGATCGGGTTGGATCAAGCTAAGATGAGATCAGATTGCCCCTACTATGGTGGCTAGCTCTACTTATATAGGCCCTGGTCCTCTTCCCAAATATCGAGCGGGAAGGGAGCCAACAACGGCGGGCAAATTTGAAGGGGGACAGCTAGTACAAGCTATCCTGATAAAAGTGGTTTTTGCGTGTGAAAGCTCTGGTGGTGACGCCGTCTTGGGCTCCACGATGACCTCTGTCTTGCCGTCCTCCTTGTCTTGGTCTCGTTGCACCAATATGGCAACCTTTGCCTGATGCCTCGGTACTCTTCGCCTGCGCTGGCCTCCTTAGCACCAAAGTGGAAATAAGGACACTGCGCGTGCTGGCGCCCGCCTGGCACCCGCCTGGTGCCATTCGTCATGGCTCACGCCACGAGAGCCTCGTGAGGTTTGCCCCACTGTGATATCTCCGCTCCTCGTGAGCCTGCCTGGCTCGGCCACTCTAGAGGAGGTCTTGCGTCGTCTGCCTCACGAGGCTTGGACCCTCGCGAGGGTCTTGGATGCCTTGTTGATGAAGATGGGCCGTACGGCCTGCTGCTTAGCCACACTGTGGGCCGCAGGCAGGAAAGTCTGGGGACCCCCGTTCCCAGAATGCGGACAACCCCCTTATAAAGGCAGTAAATGTTGAGCGCCTCCCCACTCGCCTTAGAATTCGCCTATTCCCAAGGGTTGTATAAACGGCACGGTTGGGTTACCCATACCCGTATTGATGAGAATCCCGCAATAAAGGGACACGATCTCTGCTTTGTCAAGACATGCCAATGGCAACCGCGTCTCGAAACGTGGAACGGTGAACACAAAATAGTCCGAAGTTATGACCGGGCTGACGTAATGTCATGTTGTAAAAAGCTGTTAGCGGATTGGACTCGTGCAAGTATTATATTCTCTCTGCGGTTGTGTGTGGTACGTGTTATAGGTCCGGATACTATCGTCGCATCCGAAGGCTACCTTGGAGTTCGGAAAAAAAGGGGAACCCGCCTTGCAATGCCGAAGATAATCTGTGCGCCGGACTCCTCGTCATTGAAGCCAGGTTCAGGGGCTACTGAGAGAGTCCTGGACTAAGGGGTCCTCAGGCGTCCGGCCTGTTATCCATGGGCCGGACTGGTGGGCTGTGAAGACATGAAGGCCGAAGACTATACCCGTGTCCGGATTGGACTCTCCTTGGCGTGGAAGGCAAGCTTAGTGATCAACTTTGAAGATTCCTTCTTATGTAACCGACTCTATGTAAGCCTAGATCCCCCCGGTGTCTATATAAACCGGAGGGTGTAGTCCAGAAAGCATATACTCATTACCATAGTCACATAGGCTAGACTTCTAGGGTTTAGCCATTACGATCTCGTGGTAGATCAACTCTTGTAACACTCATATTCATCAAGATCAATCAAGCAGGAAGTAGGGTATTCCCTCTATAGAGAGGGCCCGAACCTGGGTAAACATCGTGTCCCCTGTCTCCTGTAACCATCGACCTTAGACGCACAGTTCAGACCCCCTACCCGAGATCCGCCAGTTTTGACACCGACAGTAACCATAGAAGCATGTTTACTAATGAGTTTAAGTTCACCTTTAACTCTAGACATATAATCACCCAAGTGTTCAATCATATAAGCATTGTGTTTTAATTGTCTACCAAAATAAGCATTGAAATCTTCTTGCTTAACCATAAAATTATCAAACTCATCTAAGCATTGGCTAGCAAACTTAGTAGGTGGAATTTCAGCTTTATCATATCTATAGAGAGAATTTACCTTTACTACCTGTGTCGGGTTATCAAGACCATGTATTTCTTCAATAGGTGGTAAATTAAGGCCATGTATTTCTTCAATAGGAGGTAAATTCTTAACATCTTCAGCTTTAATACTTTTTTCTTTCATAGATTTCTTTGCCTCTTGCATATCTTCAGGACTAAGAAATAGAATACCCCTTTTCTTCGGAGTTGGCTTAGGAGTTGGTTCAGGAAGTGTCCAATTATTTTCATTAGTCAACATATTATTCAATAGCAATTCAGCTTGATCGACTGTTCTTTCCCTGAAAACACAACCGGCACCACTATCCAGGTGGTATCTGGAAGCATCAGTTAGTCCATTATAAAAGATATCAAGTATTTCATTTTTCTTGAGAGGATGATCAGGCAAAGCATTAAGTAATTGGAGAAGCCTCCCCCAAGCTTGTGGGAGACTCTCTTCTTCAATTTGCACAAAATTATATATTTCCCTTAAAGCAGCTTGTTTCTTATGAGCGGGGAAATATTTAGCAGAGAAGTAATAAATCATATCACTGGGACTACGCACACAACCTGGATCAAGAGAATTAAACCATGTCTTAGCATCACCCTTTAATGAGAATGGAAATAATTTAAGGATATAATAGTAGCGAGTTTTCTCATCATTAGTGAATAGGGTAGCTATATCATTTAATTTAGTAAGATGTGCCACAACAGTTTCAGATTCATAGCCATAGAAAGGATCAGATTCAACCAATTATTATCTTAGGATTGACAGAGAAACCATAATCCTTATCAGTAACAAAGATAGGTGAAGTAGCATAAGCAGGATCATATTTCATTCTAGCATTCAGAGATTTTTCTTTCAGCTTAGCTAATAATTTCGATCGCTCCTATCATTGCAAACAAGAAAGTCTCTAGCAGTTTCTTCATTCATAACATAACCCTCAGGCACAAACAGGCAATTCATATCTAGGAGGAGAATCTTCATCATCACTTTCATCAATATTATCGGTTTCAATAATTTCATTCTCTCTAGCCCTAGCAAGTTGTTCATCAAGGAATTCACCTAGTGGCATAGTAGTATCAAGCATAGAAGTAGTTTCATCATAAGTATCATGCATAACAGAAGTGGCATCATCAATAACATGCGACATATCGAATTAATAGCGTAAGGTGTTTAGGTGTCGCAAGTTTACTCAAAAGCAGAAGGTGAATCAAGTGCGAGCAAGATGGCAGTTCCTTACCTCCCTCGTAGTTGAAGGATAAATTTTGGTTTTCTCGTCTTTCAAGTTCCTCATAGTGATCAGCAGATATAAATCCCAAGTGACTCAAAGAATAGAGCTATGCTCCCGGCAACGGCGCCGTAAAATAGTCTTGATAACCCACAAGTATAGGGGATCGCATAGCAGTTTTTGAGGGTAGAGTATTCAACCCAAATTTACTGATTCGACACAAGGGGAGCCAAAGAATATTCTCAAGTATTAGCAGTTGAGTTGTCAATTCAACCACACCTGGATAACTTAATATCTGCAGCAAAGTATTTAGTAGCAAAGTAGTATGTAAGTAAGGGTAACAGTGGCAAAAGTAACGAAAGCAGTTTTGTAGTAATTATAACAGTGGCAACGGTAAAGTAACTAAGCGAAGAGCAATATGTGAAAAGCTCGTAGGCATTGGATCGGTGATGGATAATTATGCCGGATGTGATTATTCATGCAACAGTTATAACATAGGGTGACACAAAACTAGCTCCAATTCATCAATGTAATGTAGGCATGTATTCTGAATATAGTCATACGTGCTTATGGAAAAGAACTTGCATGACATCTTTTGTCCTACACTCCCATGGCAGCGGCGTCCTATTGGAAACTAAGGGATATTAAGGCCTCCTTTTAATAGAGTACCGGACCAAAGCATTAACACTTAGTGAATACATGAACTCCTCAAACTACGGTCATCACCAAGAGTGGTCCCAATTATTGTCAATTCGGGGTTGCCGGATCATAACACATAGTAGGTGACTATAGACTTGCAAGATAGGATCAAGAACTCACATATATATTCATGAAAACATAATAGGTTCATATCTGAAATCATGGCACTCGGGCCCTAGTGACAAGCATTAAACATAGCAAAGTCATAGCAACATCAATCTCAGAACATAATGGATACTAGGGATCAAACCCTAACAAAACTAACTCGATTACATGATAAATCTCATCCAACCCATCACCGTCCAGCAAGCCTACGATGGAATTACTCATGCACGGCAGTGAGCATCATGAAATTGGTGATGGAGGATGGTTGATGATGATGACGGCGACGGATTCCCCTCTCCGGATCCCCGAACGGACTCCAGATCAGCCCTCCCGAGAGAGTTTAGGGCTTGGCGGCGGCTCCGTATCGTAAAACGTGATGAATCCTTCTCTCTGATTTTTTTCTCCCCGAACATGAATATATAGAGTTGGAGTTGAGGTCGGTGGAGCACCAGGGGGCCCACGAGGTAGGGGGCGCGCCCCCCACCCTCATGGACAGGGTGTGGGCCCCCTGGCCTTGATTCTTTCCCCAGTATTTTTATTATTTCCAAAAATAATCTCCATGAAGTTTCAGGTCATTCCGAGAACTTTTATTTCTGCACAAAAATAACACCATGGCAATTCTGCTGAAAACAGCGTCAGTCCGTGTTAGTTCCATTCAAATCATGCAAGTTAGAGTCCAAAACAAGGGCAAAAGTGTTTGGAAAAGTAGATACGACGGAGACGTATCAATTATTGGCATATGCTAATGAATACCTGGAGGTGAATATCTTATGAACGGTTGAGCCCAAGGATATTTTGATTCTGAAATTGATCATTGAACACTGCATTTGTTGGCTTAGACTATCTAGGTTGGTGCCCCTACAACCAACCACAAAGTCTTTGTTTTTGCCTGGGAGAAAGTGTGCACCAACTTGCATATAGCTATTACCATACCCATTTAGAAGTGATACTTATTATGTTTAAGGTTTGCTATTTGGGCTTCTGTACTTTATTGCTTGTTGGTATTGTTCTCAATGGATGTTCCTTTCAGTTTATTGCATTCCCTTTCCACTCTTTGTTCTCACAGCGTATCTGTGTTCCATGTCCTTCATGCCCTTGGCAGGAACTCTTTAAGATTGTTGGAGATACCCTGCAAATCATCCTTTTGTTTTACCCACACTAATGATGGATCCTCTTATGTTTATGTACCCCTTATTGATCCTGTATAAATTCTCCTTTATTGTGCTAATTTTTCGAGAACCCCACTTTTTTGCTCCTTTTTGTTCTGTAACAATTTTCATGTTTAGTGACTTAAAAGGGACGACAAGACTTGTATGCCTAGGTGTAAAATTTTATTGCAGACCGGCATCATTATATGTTTTATTATTTAAATAATATATTTGTACAAAACTTATAAGATATAGTTTCCCAAATATTCCTAATGTCTTTCCTAAGAGAAGCATGTATTGATCAGCCATCCTAATTCAAATCCCATATGTTTGATTTCACAACTCGAACCAACAAGTTTATTAGATCTAGAAAAGGTTTAACATGTTACTTTCTTGCAGATCAACCAAATTTTCTCTTTAGTTGCATGCCACTATTGCAGATTAACCAGATTCCTCTCTTCAATTACATACCATATTATTTCAAAAAAAAATGGAATCAAGCACAAGCTACGAGAAAGCATGATACTTTTTGAAGCTGCAAACACATTAATCCCTAAGAACTAAGAGGAAAAATAGATGGGTGTAGCAACGCGTGCCATCAATGATCTAGTAGAAACTATAAAACAAGCAACCTATGCACCGAAAACAGAATCTGTCGAAAACAAAATAGGTTGTAGTGATCTGAACAAAGACCATACTTCTGTAACTCCAAAAATTCTGAAAAATTAGGAAAACGTAGAAAATTTGGATATAAATCATGTGTAAAATTTCCGAATTGTTTGACACTCCAGTGATTTTAAAATACTGGAGGCAAAAGTTTATGTTTTTGCACAGAATCAAGTCACCTATCATCCACACTATCACAAAGGCTTTACTTGGTACTTTAGTGAAACAAAAGCTATAAAACATGATTACTACAGTAGTATAATCATGTTAACACACAAAAACAGTAGAGGTAAATATTGGGTTGCCTCCCAACAAGCGCTTTCTTTAATGCCTTTTTAGGTAGGCATGATGATTTAAATGATGCTCACATAAAAGATAAGGATTGAAACATAAAGAGAGCATCATGGATCACATGGCAAACACATTTAAGCCTAACCCACTTCCTATGCATAGGGATTTTGTGAGCAAACAATTTATGGGAGCAAGAATAAACTAGCATGGGAAGGAAAACAAAGGATGACTTCAAAACTTTCAACACATAGAGAGGAAAATTGATATTATTGAGATATGTAAAAGCACATGTTCCTCTCTCATAATATTTTTTAGCAGCATCATGAATAAATTCAAAAATATAGCTATCACACAAAGCATTCTTCTTATGATCCACATGCATAAAATTTGTATTACTCTCCATGTAAGCAAATTTCTTCTCATCAATAATAGTGGGAGCAAACTCAACAAAATACTATCATGATATACTTGATTGGCATAATTCAATTGAAAATAAAAATCATGATGACAAGTTTCATGGTTATCATTCTTATTTATAGCATACATGTCAACATAGATAGCACCTTTGTTGTCATAATCAATTGAAACCTCTACCGAAATAGTGGAATCTTCATTAAATAAACTCATGACCTCTCCAAATCCACTTTCATAATTATTACAATAAGATTCAACACTGTCCAAAATAGTGGGATCATTATTACCTAGAGTTGACACTCTTCCAAACCCACTTTCATCATTGTAATCATCATAAATAGGAGGCATGCAATCATCATAATAAATTGGCTCATCAAAACTTGGGGAACTAAATATATCATCTTCATCAAACATAGCATCCCCAAGCTTATGGTTTTGCATATTAGCATCAAGGATATTCAAAGAATTCATACTAACAACATTGCAATCATGCTCATCATTCAAATATTTTATGCCAAACATTTTATTGAATTATTCTTCTAGCACTTTGGCACAATTTTTTGATCCATCATTTTGAAGAAAGACATTACAAAGACAAAGCATTTGAGGCAACCTCAATTCCAATTTTTTGTAGTTTTCATTTATAAACAGAACTAGTGATAAAACAAGAAACTAAAAGATTCAATTGCAAGATCTAAAGATGCACCTTCAAGTACTCACCTCCCCGGCAACGGCGACAGAAAAGAGCTTGATGTCCAGTACGCAACTTTTATTCTTGTAGACTCGGTTGGGCCTCCAAGCGTAGAATTTTGTAGGACAGCAGCAATTTCCCCTCGAGTGGATGTGATGTGGAGCATCCTACAATCATCCCCATGTACACTACGATTATTCCCCAAGCCCCAAGTGGACATACAATGAGACCTCCAACATGTGCCATTGGACCCACATGAGACATGGCTACTACCTCAAACAAAGACACTTTGTGTGCCTAGGTACCAAGGAACCAACAAGGAGAAGGAATGGTGCAAGATGGACACCAAGAGCATGGACGGGGATTTTCCCAGCACAGAGATAGAGGTACTACCGGTCAACTACCGCCCAACTACCGGCCGACCGATACAACCGCCCAACTATCCGTCAACTACCGGTCAAGCTTATGTGATCGACTGGTGCAAGGCCGGTACAGCACCGGAACAACCGCTATATCCACTAAAACCGGTACTACCGGCCCCATGACCGGTACTACCGCCCTGCCTGCGCACAGTTGAAGGGGTTTCACCCCATGTATCCCCCAACTTACCCCTTGGACTATATATACTTGTCCCTTAGCTCCGTACTAGGGTTAGCATTGGTTTTAGCTCATATGTGAGACAGAGCTTTACTCAGCCATACGGATCTAATCCATGAGAGAGACCGCGGACCCTCTACAAAGAAGATCCACATTGGATTCAAGACCCCTGATATGTCCATTTTGCATCATGCTTTTATATCGATATTTATTGCATTATGGGCTGTTATTATGCATTATTACACAATACTTATGGCTATTCTCTCTTATTTTACAAGGTTTACATAAGGAGGGAGACTGCCGGCAGCTGGAATCCAGGGCTGGAAAAGGAGCAAATATTAGAGACCTATTCTGCATAACTCCAAAAGTCCTAAAACTCCACAGAATACCTTAAAATAAATAAAGAAAAATCGTCGCCAAAGATGAAGGCCAGGGGGCCCACACCCTGTCCACGAGGGTGGGGGCGCGCCCCCCTAGGGCGCGCCCCCTACCTCTTGGGCCCCCTGGTGGCTCTCCGATGCCCATCTTCTGCTATATGAGGTCTTTCGATGAGAAAAACATAATAAGCAACCTTTCGGGACGAGACTCCGCCGCCACGAGGCGGAACCTTGGCGGAACCAATCTAGGGCTCCGGCAGAGCTGTTCTGCCGGGGATACTTCCCTCCGGGGGGGGGAAATCATCGCCATCGTCATCACCAACTCTCCTCTCATCGGGAGAGGGAAATCTCCATCAACATCTTCACCAGCACCATCTCATCTCAAAACCCTAGTTCATCTCTTGTATCCAATTCTTGTCTCCAAGTCCGGGATTGGTACTAGTAGGTTGCTAGTAGTGTTAATTACTCCTTGTAGTTGATGCTAGTTGGTTTATTTCGTGGAAGATCATATGTTCAGATCCTTTATGCATATTATTACCCCTCTGATTATGAACATGTATGCTTTGTGAGTAGTTACCTTTGGTCCTGAGGACATGGGAGAAGTCTTGCTATTAGTAGTCATGTGAATTTGGTATTCGTCCGATATTTTGATGAGATGTATGTGTCTAGCCTCTAGTGGTGTTATGTGAACGTCGAATACATAACATTTCACCATTATTTGGGCCTAGAGGAAGGCATTGGGAAGTAATAAGTAGATGATGGGTTGCTAGAGTGACAGAAGCTTAAACCCTAGTTTATGCGTTGCTTCGTAAGGGGCTGATTTGGATCCACATGTTTCATGCTATGGTTAGGTTTACCTTAATACTTTTGTTGTAGTTGCGGATGCTTGCAATAGAGGCTAATCATAAGTGGGATGCTTGTTCAAGTAAGAACAGCACCCAAGCACTAGTCCACCCACATATCAAATTATCAAAGTACCGAACGCGAACCATGTGTCCTCGGGAGCGCTTTTCCTATTATAAGAGTTTGTTCAGGCTTGTCCTTTGCTACAAAAAGGATTGGGCCACCTTGCTGCACTTTATTTACTTTTGTTACTTGTTGCTCGTTACAAATTATCTTATCACAAAACTATCTGTTGCCACTTATTTCAGTACTTGCAGAGAATACCTTGCTGAAAACCGCTTATCATTTCCTTCTGCTCCTCGTTGGGTTCGACACTCTTACTTATCGAAAGGACTATGATAGATCCCCTATACTTGTGGGTCATCAAGACTCTTTTCTGGCATCGTTGCCGGGGAGTGAAGCACCTTTGGTAGGTGGAATTTGGTAAGGAAAAATTTATGTAGTGTGCCGAAATTTACTGTCACTTGTTACTATGGAAAGTGATCCTCTGAGGGGCTTGTTCGGGGTATCTTCACCCCGACCAATAGAGCAAAGAATTGCTCCTCAATCTACTGAACCTATTGAAGATGAAAATGTTCCCTTTGAATTTCCTTCGGGTATGATAGAAAAACTGCTAGCTAATCCTTTTACTGGAGATGGAACAAAGCATCCTGATGAGCACTTAATATATGTGGATGAAGTTTGTGGATTATTTAAGCTTGCAGGTATACCCGATGATGTTGCTAAGAAGAAGGTCTTCCCTTTATCTTTGAATGGAGATGCATTGACATGGAATAGGCTATGTGATGATACGACATCATGGAACTATAGAAGATTGAAATTGGAATTTCATCAAAAGTATTATCCTATGCATCTTGTTCATCGTGATCGCAATTATATATATAATTTTTGGCCTCGCGAAGGAGAAAGCATTGCTCAAGCTTGGGGGAGGCTTAAATCAATGTTATATTCTTGCCCCAATCATGAGCTCCCAAGAGAAACAATTATTCAAAATCTTTATGCTCGGCTTTCTGAAAACAATCGCACCATGCTCGATACTTCTTGTGCTGGCTCTTTTACGATGAAGACTATTGAGTTTAAATGGGATTTATTGGATAGAATTAAACGCAACTCTGAAGATTGGGATCTCGACGAAGGTAAGGAGTCAGGTATGACACCTAAGTTTGATTGTGTTAAATCTTTTATGGATACCAATATTTTCCGTAAATTTAGCACTAAATATGGACTTGACTTTGAGATAGTAGCTTCTTTCTGTGAATCTTTTGCTACTTATGTTGATCTCCCCAAGGAGAAGTGGTTTAAATATCATCCTCCCATACAAGTAAAAGTAGCTGCACCTATTAAAGTTGAAGAAAAGACTGACACTTATAATGATCCTATTGTTCCTACCTCTTATGTTGAGAAACCACCTTTCCCTGTTAGAATAAAGGATCATGCTAAAGCTTCAACTGTGGTTCGTAAAAGCAATATTAGAACTTATACACCTCCTGAGCAAGTTAAAGTAGAACCTAATATTGCTATTGTTAAAGATCTCTTGTCTGATAATATTGATGGGCATGTCATTCAGTTCTGCGGTGAAACTGCTAGAATTGCTAAACCTTGTGCTAAAGATAAACATAGACCTGTGGTAGGCGTGCCTGTTATTTTTGTTAAAAAAGGAGATCATTGTTATCATGGCTTATGTGATATGGGTGCTAGTGCTAGTGTGTGACGCCCCAAAAAATTTAACCTTGTTTTATTAATTAAAATTTTGCCTTGAAACTTAAACTTTTAAATTCTGGAATTTCTTTTGATTTCAGGACCATTCTTTCCTTAATTTTTATGGAGTTTTTACCTCTAGTGAAAACTTTCCAAATATATTATTGGAATTGTTTGCCCTTTCAAGTAAAACATTTCTTTTCTTTCAGTGGAATTTATTTACATAATTATTTCTCTCTGAGCTTTATTCCTTAAAGTGATTTTCGTTAGTTTTGGAGCTCTTTTTGAACTACAACCATTTGATAAATTTAACTAAAATTCCAACCAAAATTTGGAGATGCCATGTGATGTCACCAAATAACTTTTGTGCAAAAATATCTTCTGTTCATTGGAAAATTTGAGCTCTACACCAGATTTTCAAATCTGGTCCAGTGGGCAATTTTACACTACAACCTATTTAAATATTTCTTTAAAACTTCTACCAAAATTAGGGGAGGTCAGTAGGAGCATATTATTCAACTTTTTGCAAAAACCCAGTGATGTCCTTTGAAAAAATTGAGTGTATCAACCTCATTTCCATTCTGGTCCAACTTGATGATTTGTACTACAACTATATTTTAACTTGCTCCTTTTGCTATGATTCCTTTTCCTACTTATAACCCATCCTACAATACCCTTAAGTCCAGGAGGTTGGACTCATTGGAGCAATTCTAGTACTTGCAATCATGCCCTGTTCTTTCCGTCCAAAACTGAAGATTTGCAAAACTTGCACTAGAAAGTTTCTTCTTTTGCCCAAATGACCTTACCACTCTCTTTTCCACCCAAAGAGGCACTAACCTTGAGAATTGGGCCACCCCAAGAAATGCCTAGGTGCATGTGGCATTCTGTCAAGCACCTTGTGGGCATGATCAGTTTTGACATAGTTTCTGGTTTGCGCAATGAACCTGCTTCCTTTGCCTAACCACCTTGTCCAATAAACTCCTAGCTACTCCTAACATAGGTCTGCTAATTGCCAGCCTCACCCAAGCTCTGTGGCATGCACGGGCATTTCGCCGAGCACCTGGTGGGCGTGCTCTAGGCGCGCCCAGAGCGCGCGTTTTGCTCGTGCCGCGCCCGAGCCGCCGCGTCGCGCCCCTGGTTTTTGCCCGCTCTGCAGAGCCGCGCCACACCTTCGACCACTCACCAGAACGCGCCAAGCAGCCCCTGGTGCCCTACAGCACCGCCGTCAGAGCCCCCTTGGTGGCACGCCGGTGTCCGCAGTGAGCTCCTGCCACGGACGGCACCGCCCGAGCCACACGCGCGCGCCAGCTTGCCCCTTGAGCAGTGTGGAGTCCGTCGGAGTGCGCCGACCAGCTCCAACCGCCTCCACGTCGCCCCTAGCTACAGAATGACGGTTCGCCGGTGATCTTATCCCCGGCCACCGCGGAACCGCCTTGACTCGCTTATTTAAGGAGCCCGCACCTCTCCGAGCCCTCAGGCGACCCCAAGCCAACCCATCAGGGCTCCCATAGCCAGCAATCGCCCCGGGAAGGCCTCCTTCCCCGTCTCCGGCCAGTTCGGCCACCGCCGCCTCCCGGCTCCGTTCGTCACAACCAGAGCCTCCCCGGCCCTCCCAACACCACCAACCGACTCCACTTCGTCTTGCGAAGCCAACCAACACCTCGGCCGCGACGGAGAGCCACCGTAGCCCCAAGTTCACTTTGCTCCCGAAGATTCCGGCCGCCGCGAAACTCGTCGACGGCGACTCCCTCCACCCCCGGCGACCCAACGACCACCGGGAGGACCGCCCCGGTCTGGCGGGTCCATCCCAGCCCTCGGAACCCCGCGAGGATCCACCCATCACCGGCGGCGATCGCCGGAGTCCCGCCCCCCGCTCGGGCAGAGGAAGAGGGGGGTCGACTAGTCAAACCTGACCAGTGGGCCAGGCGGGCCCACTGTCAGTGACCCACGCACGGTCTACGCTGGATAAGTGGAGGCGTAAAAAATCGGAATACGCCTTCGACGTGGTCAGTTCGAAACGTTTTTCCTTTTTATTCTGTTTTATTTTAAAAACAGATTTTGACCACAACTTTGACTGGCCATAACTTTTTAAATAAAACTCCAAATAAGTTGATTCTTTTTCCTACCTTCCTCAAATTTAGTCTAGTTTATTTTAAGATTTATTTAAAAAAATTCCAAGCAAATTTTTTGTACTGTTTTTAAACTATGTGTTAATTCGAATATTTTCAAAAATAGGATTGTCGGAGAGAGGAGAAAACTTTCAAAGTGTTGGAATGCACCCTGCCTCCCCACAACTTGAAGGCAAGCATTCTGAACCCTGGCATAATATTGTGTGTGTTATTTGACGCGGTGACAACACCACCTCGACACGTGGTATACGTCATTTTATGTGATGATATGTTCCTACTCATGAGTGCATATTGATGATTTCATGCTATTCGAGTTTGATATGTTTGTGATAGTAGTCGCCATCATATGCCTTTCATGCATACCGGAAGGAAATCCGGGAAAGCCTCTGTCTTGGGTAGACACGGTCTTGTCCCTAGTCCTCCGTCGAGACGGTCGTGTCCGGTATGGCATGAGTAGGTATGTCGCGTGGTGATTCTATCTGTTGGTTGAAGTATAAATTGTTATGCTAACCATGCAGGGAATACTTAAACCTCCTGAGTCGACCATAGATCGAGTCTTGTTCCAGTAACCCCCATACTAGTTTTGTACTACCACTTGTCTCTACAACAAGTAGGGTACGGTTCAGTAAGTCGTCAACCCCTTTCTAGCACACACCGTATAGAGAGGCCATGGTGGAAGATACCGGTTGTAGTCGGTAGGCAGGCCACCTGGTCCGGGGGCATGGGTGTTTCCGGTTGGGACCGAGAGGGGAGGCCACCCCTTAGAGCGCGCGATATAAATTTGATCCCATGCTACGCGAGGTTGTAGCCTCCCCACTTAGAGTTTTGCTTGACAGGTGTCGTGGGTGATTCCAGACACCGGTAAATTAAGCTGGTGTGTGCAAGTTAGGTGTGTTTTCAACGAAAAGGCCGTAGACGGAATTAGTCCCGATGGGCTAAAGGAATCCGTTACTCGTGGGTAAAGAGTACACCCTCTGTAGAGGTTAAACCTATTCGAATAGCCGGGTCCATTGTTAGGACTACGATGCAGGATGGGTCAAGTGTTGGTCTTAGTGTCGGTCTTGAGGAGAAACTGTTAAACCAAACTTGGGGCCTAACTTGTGACTTGTGAGGACCATGATTATTATTTTGTTATGGACTAACCCGTTATATTACTTGAATTATCGAGTATCCCAGGATGGTTCTACCTCTGGATATTCCTGTGATTATTTATAAGCCCTTATGTGGTGTCATTTGAGGCGCCTGATCGTGGCATGCTTGTTATTTATTTACCTTATAAGCCCTTTATGTGGTGTCGTTGAGACGCCTGGATCGTGGCATGCTTGTTATTTATTTACTTTATAAGCCCTTTATGTGGTGTATTTGAGACGCTCGATCGTGGCATGCTTGTTATTTATTTACCTTATAAGCCCTTTATGTGGTGTCACGAGACGCCTGATTGTGGCATGCTTGTTGTTTATTTACCTTATAAGCCCTTTATGTGGTGTCGCTGAGACGCCTTGATCGTGGCATGCTTGTTATTTATTTACTTATAAGCCCTTTATGTGGTGTCGCTCAACGCCTCGATCGAGGCATGCTCGTTATTTACCATCAATTCGAGGCGCCGCTTGGACATCCGAATGGTGCATTTTATTCCTACTCTGTCATTACATATTCATTGTTACATATTAATAACCGCGTGCATGCATCAGAGATTTTTTTTATGACCGACGTTGTGATCATAGAATATTTCGTAACATGTTTTGTTATATTATACTGTGTTCATAATGTTTGCGAGTACATTCAAAGTACTCACTTTGGCTTGTCCCTCGCTATTGTCTTGGCCAGATTTCTTGCATGGAAAGGAGCGAAGCAATGACAGCCCCGGAACCTACGCAATGATGATAGTAGCCTCGCGAAGATAGGAGTTAACCTGGTCAGCTGTTCCTGTGGGAAATGGAGTCCCATAGACGCTGACGATCCACAAACCGCTTCCGCCATCAACCACTAGAAACCATTTGTTGTACTCACAGGCCAGAATGGTCTTGGACTACATATTTTGTATTTTGCTTGGAATTTCGTATCAAGTTGGTGCCTCATCGGTAACAAAGACAATCCACGGGGCTGGTGAGCACAAGGGCCATTTTCCGAAATCAATACCCGTAAAACCGGTCGTGACAAACTTGGTATCGAGCCAGTGACCATTGGCTAATCCTATCTTAGCGGGTCAATAAACCTAGGTAAGCCAAACCACCAGACCTTAACCTAAACCCAGCCAAGCTTCTCGTGCAAGATAGCCACACAGTGACCCCGACACTTTTGGCAGTCGGTGCCCAACCTATCAACCTAGCTTGTCGATCACGCGCCAGTGACCGACGCCTATAATGTCTCATTCGCAAGCGTGCGAAGGAAGACTTCGTCCCCTTTTTCTATAAAAAGGGCACGCTCGCCTCAACCCAGCACAACACAACCTCTACCCCAAACCGAGCCATAATGACTGGCCCCGTCGTGCACATTGAGACCACAGCAACCAACCTTGGAGGTTTTGTGACCATACTCGCAAACCTCACCCGTCGTGCCTATGCGTTAGAAGAGCCCCCAGAATATGTTGTGTACCAAGGATCCATGAGCGGTGAGATCCGTCAATTCTGGGCCACTGTGCACATCTATGGTAGGGGTCTATCTCCAGAATGCCCCTACAGGTTCACCGGAAGGACAACTTCCTTTGAGCCACAAGCCATCCAACTAGCAGCGCGAGAGGCTATAGTTCAACTCCGGCAGTTGTCGCCCAGAGTTAACTGTCGCTCGTTCTACTACTACCCCAGACGCGAAGGGTATGGTAGACCACCCCAAGTTGCCAATGGGGATCACGAGACGGATCCTGCGTTGTTGCACCTAGTGTGATATGTAGGTGCACTAGAGGAACTGTTCGATCAAATCACCATTGATCTGATCGCAGCTCGTGGAGAGCTGGTTCGTCGAGCCCCGGCGAGAGGAGAGGACGAGCCCGACGCCGACAACCCAGTCGTGCTGTTCGGACACCCGATCGAGACCTTGAGGTCACCCCCAGCCATCAACCAAGGTGCTTTGATGACCCCAGAAGTGCTTCGTCGCCTTTTGGGAGCACACTCCAACGGGATTGTGGCCAACTGTAACATCCCAAAATTCTAAATTTTTGGAATGTTATATTAAATAAATAACTATGGTTGTTGTCTGATTGTTTGACTGATTGATTGAATGGAATTGAGTGGAAATTGAAACTTTTGAAAGTTGAATGAGAGGGAATAAAATGACTTTTCCCAAACTTTCCATTTTGCATTTTTGGATCCCAATTGAACTCAAGTTCATTGCAACACCAAAACCTAGAGTGAAGATGACATGACTTCTTCCATGTTGAAATGAAAAGGGTTTTGGGAAAAAGATTTGAATTTCATTTGGGGATATTTCAAATTCAAAACTTTATGCAACTCAATGATTTTCATGAGGGAAGATAAAATGACTTCTTCAATTATATGAAATATGAGTTGGAAGTTAAAAAGAACCAAATTGAAAGTCATTGGAAGGTATTTTGAAACCCCCTTTCAAATTTGGTATTATTTGGGCTTTATTCAAATTATTTTCCTCCTAAAAACAAATAAATGGAAATAGGGGTAAAATGATTCCCTTCAATGAAAAATTAGGAGAAAATAAATTTGAAGTCATTTTGGTATTTTTAAAATGATTTTATTGGATTTTATTAGGGCAGAAACACTCTTTATTTTATTTGAGTTTTGTGTATTTTATTTGAACTTGAAAAATAGTTCATGTTGTAGAAAATCTTTTTTGATCATTTTGGTATATATATGTCCTATATAAAATATTTATATTTTAAAAGATATCCCTGTTTTTGTTTTATTCAAAAATAAAAATTTAAAAATTAGAAACCCCTGGCGCCAGCCAAGCACCCCAGCCCAGCCAGTGCGCCGCACCCTCCGGCTGGCCCGGCCAGTGCCACTGAGGCCAGCCCAGTGAGCCACCGACCGCCCAGCTCCCCTCTCCCTCCCGCGAAACGCCCGCCACCCACCGCCTCGCCCCTCTCTCTCTCTCTCTGACCCGCGGGGCCCACCCCATCTTCTTCCCCCGCCCCACGCCACGCCGTCGCCGCCGGGATCGCCGGATCCCGAAGGATCCGGATGCCATTCCTCCCCGATCCCCTTCCTTCCCCGACGAGGCCCACGCCCTATAAAACCCCCTCCCCACACCCCGCTTCCCCCTCGCCCCTCATGGGACCTCCTCTCCCTCCCGCTCGTGCTCACCGGAGACCCGAGCTCGCCACCGCCGCCAAAGTCGCCGCCGTCGCCGCCCTAGTCCTCCCCGACCAACCCCGACCCCACCGAACCCCTCCCCGTGCTCCCCTGCATCTCCCCGACGACTCGCCGGAGCTCACCGACGCCCGGAAGCCCCGACGCACTCTCGCCGCCGCCGCCGCCGTCGCCGGAGTCCGGTAAGCCCCCGGCATCGCCCTCCCCCGTCCGATCTCAAATCGACGGCCTCGATTAGAACCCCCGAAGGGGTAGGTTTTATTTAGAAAACCGGCCGGTTCAATCGGCTTATTTTTAGTTAGGTTTATTTTTTTAGGCCGGTTCGTTTTAGTTAACCCTAGAGCCCGTTAGGCTATCTAACGCATGAGAGCATGATATAGGCCCATTGGGCCTTTTTCTTTATTTTGATTTTTCTGTTTTAGCAGAATAGTTTCATTTTCAAAAATTCATATCTTTTATTCTGTTTAATATTTTTGAGTGATTCTTTTTTTGTTGGATTGCAAATTTTATTTAGTTTCTGTAGAATATATATTTAGCTATGTTAAAATAATTAAAATTGCTTTATTTTAGTTTTGGTCAGAATAGTAAATCTGCTATAACTTTAGTTAAAAAATTATTTTTGCATGATTCTTTTGCCCCAACTTTATTTTGTCATTGCCAAACCCTAGAAATTAACTTGGGTATTTTAGGATTAATAAATAATTAGTTTTAAGCAGAATCCTATTAATCCTAATTAATTAACTAGTTCATGTTTTCCTATTAAATTAATTAGTAAATTAATTTATTTTAACTTGTGATTAGTTATTCTAGGTTAGTTTCTGTCATTCTAGTAGATGAACTTTTATTTATAATTAATAAAAGTTTTAATTTATTTTCTTAATAGAAATTGGATTAGGCCTAAAATGAGTTTTATAATAGCTTTTAATTAATTCTTTTTGCTCCTAGTTGCTTAGTGAATCCTTTTCTGTTAAGTTAACTTAAAACCATGATTAGGTTATATTAAGAAATTTTATTATATAGAACTACTTTTAGTTATTATTTGAAGTAGGAAAAACTTTGAGTTGGTTTTTCTTTGAGTTTTCCTTTGGATTTTTGATTTTGGTTGTTTTGTTGTGTTATGTTACTTTTGTTATGTTGTGTTATGTGATCCTATTGCTATGTGCTTATTATAGTTATTGTTTGCCTCGGTAGAATTTCCGGAGTGCGAAGATTGCTACTACGAAACCCTAGTTTTTTTTTCGAAGATCGTCAACCAGGCAAGTTCACTTTGACCATGCTTTCTTACCTATGTTTTATTGCATTTAGTGGCACCTTTGCAACCACCCCTCAGTAGTGTTATTGAAATCCTTGTAGTTGAGTAGTATGCATGAGGTAGGAACCCATCACCCTGTTACCAACCCCGGGACGTTAATTATTTTAATGCTATGCTAAAGTAGACGGGTTTGGTATGAGTGCTCGGGAGTGGTGTGAGAATGGAGACTCTCGTCAATGACGACAACTCCATCTTTGGAATCTGCAAGGACTGCATCTTCAAGACCTCAAGACTTCAAGACTCGAGACAGATTTCAATACACACTCTTTGGGTGAAGGGCGGTTGACGGGCACCTGGAGAACCCAGTGGTTGGCGGGATGCATGGAGAAGCGCCATGACATCTTGCGGAAAGCTTCACCCAGACTCAAAGAGACGGAAGAATACTTCACGCCGGAAGCTTACTCTGCAATGACAAGTCATTATGGGCTCGGCTTGGTTGACCTTAGTTGTGACTCTGGCTGGGGCGGTGCTAGCAGATGTAGAACTACGGTAGGATTGGATGGGTACCGGACGGTGGTCGAGGAACTCTTTGGAAGACCATGTTTGGTCATCTTGTTCTCAAACACTCTGAAGTGCGAGAGCGTAAAAGAGGATCGAATCTTGCGGGTAAAGTGTACAAACCTCTGCAGAGGGTTATAACCTAATCGATTAGCCGTGTCCCGATTCACGGACAATTTGAGCATCTGGACTTGGATCTATCTGGAACTCTCAACACCGGATGATAACTTAATTGTGGGCAACTTATGATGATTTGGGCTATGAGACATCGGTTGGCGGAACCATGTCATGATAGAAAAATCCATAGTACAGACTGCATTTATTCCTTTGATGTAGGGAAAATAAAACCAGCTTTTACGCAAACAAAACTCAGATCTGAGCCACAAAGCCATACTGCATATAGTATAGTTTATCATCTGTTTTCTCCTATTGTGATCTTGCGGTACATTCAATGTCTTGACCTACACGGCTGCAACGTATCATGTTGCAGATATTTCATCGACAGTAAGAGTTACGATACAGGTTACGGTCTACACTCAACCTGCCGATGGCGTTGATGGGACTCCACACCCGACTATTTGTTTCAGCTGTGACTTATGAGGTATATATCAGTTTCGTTAATTATACATGTGATTGCACTTTGATATATACATTGATGTCTTGTGTGTGCAAAGATCTTGATCGAGGATGGCACAGAAACACAGAGGCTTGACCGTCTGAGGTCGGGTCGCTACACCAACAATCCCCGCGATAGTCATCATCGCCACCCCGACCCTGCAGTTCCTCAACCACCTCCAGCTAATCCCGACGGTGAGACCCGTGGAGAAGCCTCGACGTCCTCAAGGCAGGCTCGTTTAGATATAAATGAGGTAGACTGAATCACTCGAATAGTACCGAGTCTCAGTGTATCCATGCCTTATAATCATGTGACCTTGTGAGTTAACGCAGCCTGTTGTTGTGCCCCTGTTTTAAATAGTAACCTTGCATAAATATGTCAGCCTGCAATTGCATTTTTTTTATCCCGGGCGCAGCTACCAAAATCACCCCGACGACACCCCCAGTAACACGTCGCTTTTGTGAGATATGTGTATCTGTGGCTTTGACCCCAACCCTGTGAGAGCAGGACCGACAGACTAGTGCCCCTCACCGCGGCTTATAACCCAGGCCGGATGCTGTATAAAAAGGCCACCTCGTGACCTTTCCAAGCACCCCTCACCTTGTGCACCACCCTCACAACCATTTCTTGCCATGCCGAGCCCTAGCATTTATCTGAGAACCCCAGATGCAACCTCGGGTAGCTTTGTCAAAATATTGTGGGACTTTACCTGCAGTACCATGGTTCTACCCAGCCACCCCAGTACGAGCTGCTCAAATCGAGGATCACCCCATCCACCTCGAAATATTGGGCAGTAGTACACATCCCTCCCGTAAATCCAAACCAAGACCCAACGGAAGTTTCCTTCGTGGGGAAATCTATGCCAGCTCCACTAATGGCCATAGAAGCGGCTGCACACGAAGCACTTGCCCGCCTTCGATTTGCGGTACCCTATGCCAGTGAAAGAGGATATTATTACTTTCCGAGCCGTGCAGCACCCGGAGGAGTAACATCTTTTCCCGGTGGACGGATTGAGAGAGACCCAGTACTAGCCAACCTGTCCAGTACGTCATCGCTCAAGAACGTTTGACCCAGCGAGTAATGGGTTATCTCCAGAGTCTCGCGGATTTAAATCCTCAGATCGCCACCGGCAGACCACTGAGGCCCGACCAGGAGAGACACAATCATCGGCTGGTCAATCCGCTTCCCCCGATAGAGGAGGAGTGCGTCCCAGTACCAGAGACGTTTTCTCGGGACCCCGTCCAGTTATCGTTTGCATTATAGACGTCGCTGCTGTGTTTATTATTGCAACATTTATTTATAAGTTGTAACTTATGCGTAGTACGCCGAGTTTGTGCGGCGAGTAAATTATTTAGTTTCTATTAATTTGAGTAGTTTTTGTTGCGGTTTGACTCTTAATTTACTGATTTTCTCTCGCGAAAAATCCTGGAGTGAGATTTCTTTTCCCTGAGTTGTGGCATTGTGTATCTTCTCATGACATGGATTTTATTCACGCAGCACCACGACAGCAGACTCACAACCGCTCGAACACATACACTGCTTGCAAAAACACGTAACCGTGGAGTATTTGTTTTTCAAAACAGCTCTTAACAAATCTCGAGGACGAGATTTTTCTTAAGGGCGGTAGTGTTGTGACGCCCCAAAAATTTTAACCTTGTTTTATTAATTAAAATTTTGCCTTGAAACTTAAACTTTTAAATTCTGGAATTTCTTTTGATTTCAGGACCATTCTTTCCTTAATTTTTATGGAGTTTTTACCTCTAGTGAAAACTTTCCAAATATATTATTGGAATTTTTTGCCCTTTCAAGTAAAACATTTCTTTTCTTTCAGTGGAATTTATTTACATAATTATTTCTCTCTGAGCTTTATTCCTTAAAGTGATTTTCATTAGTTTTGGAGCTCTTTTTGAACTACAACCATTTGATAAATTTAACTAAAATTCCAACCAAAGTTTGGAGATGCCATGTGATGTCACCAAATCACTTTTGTGCAAAAGTATCTTCTGTTCATTGGAAAATTTGAGCTCTACACCAGATTTTCAAATCTGGTCCAGTGGGCAATTTTACACTACAACCTATTTAAATATTTCTTTAAAACTTCTACCAAAATTAGGGGAGGTCAGTAGGAGCATATTATTCAACTTTTTGCAAAAACCTAGTGATGTTCTTTGAAAAAATTGAGTGTATCAACCTCATTTCCATTCTGGTCCAACTTGATGATTTATACTACAACTATATTTTTACTTGCTCCTTTTGCTGTGATTCCTTTTCCTACTTATAACCCATCCTACAATACCCTTAAGTCCAGGAGGTTGGACTCATTGGAGCAATTCTAGTACTTGCAATCATGCCCTGTTCTTTCTGTCCAAAACTGAAGATTTGCAAAACTTGCACTAGCAAGTTTCTTCTTTTGCCCAAATGACCTTACCACTTTCTTTCGCACCCAAAGAGGCACTAACCTGGAGAATTGGGCCACCCCAAGAAATGCCTAGGTGCATGTGGCATTCTGTCAAGCACCTTGTGGGCATGATCAGTTTTGACATAGTTTCTGGTTTGCGCAATGAACCTGCTTCCTTTGCCTAACCACCTTGTCCAATAAACTCCTAGCTACTCCTAACCTGGGTCTGCTAATTGCCAGCCTCACCCAAGCTCTGTGGCATGCACGTCACCCCGGGCATAAAAACCGAAGACCAAAGACCGAAACCGAAAAGACCGAGACCGAACCCGAAAAGACCAAACTAAAAAAGACCGAATAAAATACGGTCTGCATAAGTAGAAGACCGAATTAGTTACGGTCTGATCGGTCCTACTGTCTCTAGGACCGAATAGACCATATAGACCGAATAGCCCATACGCAAGAGGCCCATGTGGCCAGCCCAATGGTCACACACAACACGAGTACACGTCCTCCTCCTCACATCACGGTTCACAGGAACGCATCCGGCAGCCAATTCACTCCCATTCCTCTTATCCTCTCCCACTAGGAACCCTAGCCGCTGCCCGTCGCCCACCGCTGCGCCCGGACGCCCCATGCCCATGAGATGTGAGTCGGTGATGGCCGCCAGATCGAGGTGTGGTGTGCCCATGCCGGCGAAGATCGGCGCCCGAGCCCCGACCCCAACCGGTGGAGACCGGCGCCCCATGCCGCCATCCTCGACCCTCCGTCGGTCGCTCCACTGCCCACGACACGATCGTCGTCCGCCGGTGACAAGCGCCAGATTTCGGAGCCTTGCGCGCTACCGACCGATGAAGATCGACACCGAGCTAAGGCCCCAACCAGTTGAGACTGGTGCCCAGCGCCGCCATCCCGAGCCCCGTCGGTTGCTCCACCGCCGCGACACGGCCGTCCACCGCCGGTGCTCCGTGCCCGATGATTGGTTCAGCAATGCAGTCCATCACCACCCATCAAGCACCGTCTTCTTCAACTATGTTCGTCGGCTCGCTGCCTCGCCCTCCTTCATTTCTTCACATCGCGGTGAAGGTGAGCATCTACTTTATGTCTCTATGTACATCATCTGTGATTCCCATGAAAACAAATTAGGTACATGCCTTCTAATGTTAGCTGCAGCTAATTTGTTATATTTGTCATCAGAACCCACTATCCTTCCTATTGTGAAACTAATCATGTGAGCACACCCAGCATAATAGCCATCTAAATCCATGTCCTATTATGTTTATGTGGCTAGTTCTTTTTAGTTTTTATCATTGTCAAATTGTGTTGTTGCTATCTGCTCTAATAGCGAGTATCGTTTTTCTCTTTTGTAGATATATAGCGGAATCTGAATCTGAACATCATGATGCACACATATGTGACACCCCAAAAATTTTAACTTTGTTTTGCTAATAAAAATCTTGCCAGGAAATTTAACTTTTCTTTTTCTTGGTTTTTCTTGATTTCAAAACCTTTCTTTTCTTGGTTATCTTGGAGTTGTTCCCTGAGATGGAAAATCTTTTACTTATAATATTGGAGTTGTTTAACCTCTCAAGAAAAACTTTTCTTTTATTAGTAGAACTAATTACATAATTAATTTGCTTGATCTTTATTTTCTTGAAAAATAGTTTTTCCAAGATTATATGGCCATATCTGAACTACAACCATTTGATAAATTCACTTAAAATTTCAACCAAAAAATTGGAGATGTCTAGTGATGTTTCTAAATCACTTTTATGCTAAAATATCTTTCATTCATGAAACATTTTGAGCTCTACACCCAATTTTCTTCTCTGGTCCAGTGGGCAATTTTGCACTGCAACTCATTCAAATACTTCTTTCTAGCCTCCACCAAAATTATGGGATGTCAGTAGGAGCATATTATTCCACTATATGCAAAAATCCAAGGTTGTTATTTGAAAATTTTGGGTGTATCAGCCTCATCTTCATTCTGGTCCAACATGATGGATTGTACAGCATCCATATTCTTGCTTGCTCTGTGGCCCTTGATTCTTTCCCCAGCTTGTAGACCACCCTACAAAACCCCTAAGTCCAGGAGCATGCAACCATTGGAATACTTTTGGTTCATGAGATAATGTCATTCACCACCTGTCCAGAATTGGAGTTCTGCAAAACTTGCACTAGCAAGTTTGTACTTTTCACAAACTAACCTCACCACCCTCTTGTTCATCTAAAGAGACACTGATCTGGAGAATTTGGCCACCCCAAGTTTTGCCTGGATGCCATTGGCATTTTGACAAACACCCTGAGTGCATAGCCAGATTTGGCATGATTTCAAGTCTACATTGTGAACTTGGTCTCCGGACCAAACCACCTTGTCCCTTGATCTTCCCTCTATCACTAATCTAGTTCTGTTGCTTGCCAACCTCACCCGAGACCCCTAGCATGCCCCGGCATTTCATCGAACACGTCCGGGCGTGCTCAGGGGCGCCAGGCGTCGCGTTTGGCCCGCACGTGCGCCCGAGCCGACACGTCGCCCCCTGGTTCGCCACCGCTCTGCAGAGCCGCGCCACATGCTCCCCTCCTCACCGCAAAACGCCAAGCAGACCCTCGCCGCGTCTCCGGCAGGCCAAGGACTAGCCGCCACCACCGCCCGACAGCTCCTGCACTAGCCAGCGCCGCCCAAGCCGTCTCCGCTCGCCAACTCGCCCTTGGAGCAGTAGCCGCTCGTCCGCTAGCTCCTGCCGCCATCCCCAGCCTCGCCACATTGCCCTGCAGCTACAGAAGACGGTCGACGGCGACCTTATCCACGGCCGCCGCGGAACCGACTCCGATCGCCTATATAAGGAGCCCCGAGCTCATCCCCGCATGCAGGCAGTCCCAAGCCATCTCCCTAGGACCCCCATTGGCAGCCAATCAACTCGGGGAGGCTTCCTTCCCCATCTCCGACAACCACAGCCGCCGCCACTGCCCCGGCCATTCCGGCGCCACCAGGGCCTCACCCTCTCCACTCTCTCCACCAGAAGCTCTTCCTTCCTCCCGTGAACCCTCCCCCCTGCTCGATTTTGATCGGGAACCACCACAACCACAAACTCACTTTACTCCCGACGCCGCCGGCCGCCGCGAAGCTCGTCAACGGCGATTCCCTCCACCCCCGATGACCCTACGACCACCGGAAGGACCACCCTTGATCTGCGGATCCATCCCCGCTCTCAGCTCCCCGCAAGGACCCGCCATCCACCGTCGGCGATCGCCGGAGTCTCGCACCCCTGCTCGGGCAGAGAAAGGGGAGGGAGGGCGATCGTCAAACGACCATGGGCGAGCAGCCCACTGTCATGACCAGCCCCGCCTCCACGTGTAGTAAGTGAAGGCGTTTTTCTCAAAGTACGTCTTCGACGTATGCTTATTTTCGAAACGTTTTCTTTTCTGTTTCTTTTTAAAATAACAGATTTTGACCAGGACTTTGACTGGCTATAACTTTTTAAATACAACTCCAAATGAAATGATTCTTTTTCCTACCTCTCCCAAATTTGATCTAGTTTATTTTAAGATTTATTTGACAATTTTTCAAGACAACTTTTTGTGCTGTTTTGGATTTGTGTGTTAATTCAAATTTATTTTAAATAGGACTTTGGAGAAAGAGAAGAAAACCTTCAAAAGTTTTGGAGTGCACCCTGCCTTACCACACATTGAAGGCAAGCATTCTGAACCCTGGCACAATATGTTGCATGCATTGTTTGACACGATCATGACACCACCTCATTATATGGAACTCGTTATTTTATGTGGTGGTATGATCATTTGCATGCATGCTTATTTAAATTTTTCTTGCTGTTGGAAATGGACTTGCTTGGGATGATGACCATCCTCGCATGCCTTTCGTGCCTACCGGAAGGAAAATGGGAAAGTCACTGTCTTGGGTAGACCAGAGCTTGTCCCTAGTTCCTCGTCGAGACGAGTGTGTCCGGCATGGCATGAAGAGTATGATGAGTGGTGACTCTGTCTGTTGGATGAAATATATTTGTTATACTAATCATGCAGGGAATACTTAGACCTCCTGAGTCGACCCTAGATCGAGTCTTGTTCCAGTAACCCCATGCTTGTTTCGTACTACCACTCGTCTCTACAACAAGTAGAGTACGGTTCAGTAAGTTGTCAACCTCCTTCTAGCACACACCGTACAGAGAGGCCATGGTGGAAGATATCGGTTGAAGCCGGTAGCCATGCCACCTGGTCCGGGGGCATGGGTGTTTCCGGTTGAGACCGAGAGGGGAGGCCACCCCTTAGAGCGCGCAATATAAATTTGATCCCATGCTACGCGAGGTTGCAGCCTCCCCACTTAGAGTTTGGCTTAACAGGTGTCATGGGTGATTCCAGACACGGGTAAGTTAAGCTGGTGTGTGCAAGTCAGGTGTGTTTTCAATTAAAAGACCGTAGACGGAATTAGTCCCGATGGACTAAAGAAATCCGTTACTCGTGGGTAAAGAGTACACTCTCTGCAGAGATTAAACCTATTCGGATAGCCGTGTCCATGGTCAAGGATTACAGTCTGGGATGGGTCAAGTGTCGGTCTTTGTGTCAGTCTTTGGAGGAGAAACTGCTAAACCAGGTTTTGGTTTATGATTTGTGACTTGTGATGATGATGATGATTATTATCATGGATGTTTATTATTATGGACTAACCCCTTTATATTATTTGAATCTTTGAGTATCCCTGGGACGGTTCTACCTCCTGGATATTCACCGTATTCATTTTATATAAGCCCTTTATGTGGTGTCGCTCAGACGCCCAACTGTGGCATTGCTTCTGTTTATTTATAAGCCCTTTATGCGGTGTCGCTGAGACGCCCAACTGTGGCATTACTTTTATAAGCCCTTTATGTGGTGTCGCTAAGACGCCCGACTGTGGCATGTTTGTTATTTTATTTCATAATTTATTTTACACTATTATGTTATTTCATATTCATGAGTAACATGTTTGCGTGCATCAGATTTTTATTATCTTTTGTGACTGACGCCATGAGCATAAAATATTTTCAGCACATCATTGTTATATCATGCCTGTGTTCCTAATGTTTGCGAGTACATTCAAAGTACTCACTGGCTTGTCCCTGGCTATTGTCTTGGCCAGATTTCTTGCGTGGAGCGGAGCGTTGCGACGACCGCCCCGGAACCTAAGCAACAGTGGTAGCAGCCTCGCGAAGATAGGAGTTAACCTGGTCAGCTGTTCCCGTGGGAAATGGAGTTCCACTGATGATCCACAAACCGCTTCCGCCATCAACCACTAGAAACCATTTGTTGTACTCACAGGCCAGATTGGTCTTGTACCGCATATCCTGTACTTTTGCTTGGATTTTCTGTACCGAGTTGATGCCTCATCAGCTAACAGTAGTCCTGGGGCTGATGAGCACGACGGCCATTTTCTGGAATTTAATATCCGGAAAAACCGGTCGCGACAACATAGTAATTTGTTTGATTGTTTGTTCCTCATCTTGTAGTAATCTTCAAAACTGTACTATGTACTGATTGCATTTGTCATCAACCAAACACACTCCACTCTAGAACTCTCCATTTTTCATCAACCAAACACACTCCACGCCAGCACTCTCCTCGCATGCTAGAAACCAACCAACTTTTCCATGAACTAGCAGAAGATGTTACCAACACTAAGATTATGAAATTTTACTGAATACTTGACTTGTTGCAGAGACAATTGAAGAATTTGGGGACAAGGTGAAGGGAAAGCACAAGGTCCATGGTGGTGCTGAAATTGATTTGTTTGATGTCAATTACTATGTTATCAAGTACTAAGTGATGGTTGTCTGCTGTTTGCTGCTTGTCGATTCCAGTATTCTATGGGCTGTTGTTGCTTGTGATCTTATTACTTTGTGTCAAATATAAATGGTGTTGCTTGTTGTCTTCTCACTTTTTGTCAAATGTAAATGTTGTTGCTTTTTAACTTCTTACTTTCTATCAAATATAAATGATATGCATACATGAATCTTGTTGCTGGAACATAAATCATGAATCTTCTTACTTCGTGTCAGATATGAATCTTGTTATTTCCTGTAAAATATAGACATAGAATTGTACTGGAAGTATCATGAATCTGAGTTGTAATAATTAAGTTAGTCTGTTTGGTCGGGACCGAAGACCGAATTGTAAAGACCGAAGACCGAATAGTTAAGAACCGAAAAGACCAAAATTATTTCGGTCCTCAATTATGAAAGACTGAATTATTAGAAGACCGAAAAGACCGGACCGAAAAGACCGAACGCCCGGGCTGACATGCACGGGCATTTTGCCGAGCACCTGGTGGGCGTGCTCTGGGCGCGCCCAGAGCGCGCGTTTTGCACGTGCCGCGCCCGAGCCGCCGCGTCGCGCCCCTGGTTTTTGCCCGCTCTGCAGAGCCGCGCCACACCCTCGACCACTCACCAGAAGGCGCCAAGCAGCCCCTGGTGCCCTACAGCACAGCCGTCAGAGCCCCCTTGGTGGCACGCCGGTGTCCGCAGTGAGCACCTGCCACGGACGGCACCGCCCGAGCCACACGCGCGCGCCAGCTCACCCCTTGAGCAGTGTGGAGTCCGTCGGAGTGCGCCGACCAGCTCCAACCGCCTCCACGTCGCCCCTAGCTACAGAATGACGGTTCGCCGGTGATCTTATCCCCGGCCGCCGCGGAACCTCCTTGACTCGCCTATTTAAGGAGCCCCGCACCTCTCCGAGCCCTCAGGCGACCCCAAGCCAACCCATCAGGGCTCCCGTAGCCAGCAATCGCCCCGGGAAGGCCTCCTTACCCTTCTCCGGCCAGTTCGGCCACCGCCGCCTCCCGGCTCCGTTCGTCACAACCAGAGCCACCCCGGCCCTCCCAACACCACCAACCGACTCCACTTCGTCTTGCGAAGCCAACTAACACCTCGGCCGCGACGGAGAGCCACCGTAGCCCCAAGTTCACTTTGCTCTCGAATCTTCCGGCCGCCGCGAAACTCGTCGACGGCGACTCCCTCCACCCCCGGCGACCCAACGACCACCGGGAGGACCGCCCCGGTCTGGCGGGTCCATCCCTGCCCTCGGAACCCCGCGAGGAACCACCCATCGCCGGCGGCGATCGCCGGAGTCCCGCCCCCCGCTCGGGCAGAGGAAGAGGGGGGGGGGGGTCGACTAGTCAAACCTGACCAGTGGGCCAGGCGGGCCCACTGTCAGTGACCCACACATGGTCCACGCTGGATAAGTGGAGGCGTAAAAATCGAATCGCCGCCGACGTGGTCAGTTCAAACGTTTTCCTTTTATTCTGTTTTATTTTAAAACAGATTTTGACCACAACTTTGACTGGCCATAACTTTTTAAATAAAACTCCAAATGAGTTGATTCTTTTTCCTACCTTCCTCAAATTTAGTATAGTTTATTTTAAGATTTATTTGAAAAAATTCCAAGCAACTTTTTTGTACTGTTTTTAAACTATGTGTTAATTCGAATGTTTTCAAAAATAGGATTGTCGGAGAGAGGAGAAAACTTTCAAAGTGTTGGAATGCACCCTGCCTCCCCACAACTTGAAGGCAAGCATTCTGAACCCTGGCATAATACTGTGTGTGTTATTTGGCGCGGTGACAACACCACATCGACACGTGGTATACGTCATTTTATGTGATGATATGTTCCTACTCATGAGTGCATATTGATGATTTCATGCTATTGGAGTTTGATATGTTTGTGGTAGTAGTCACCATCATATGCCTTTCATGCATACTGGAAGGAAATCCGGGAAAGCCTCTGTCTTGGGTAGACACGGTCTTGTCCCTAGTCCTCCGTCGAGACGGTCGTGTCCGGTATGGCATGAGTAGGTATGTCGCGTGGTGATTCTATCTGTTGGTTGAAGTATAAATTGTTATGCTAACTATGCAGGCAATACTTAAACCTCCTGAGTCGACCATAGATCGAGTCTTGTTCCAGTAACCCCCATACTTGTTTCGTACTACCAAATGTCTCTACAACAAGTAGGGTACGGTTCAGTAAGTCGTCAACCCCTTTCTAGCACACACCGTACAGAGAGGCCATGGTGGAAGATACCGGTTGTAGTCGGTAGGCAGGCCACCTGGTCCGGGGGCATGGGTGTTTTCGGTTGGGACCGAGAGGGGAGGCCACCCCTTAGAGCGCGCGATATAAATTTGATCCCATGATACGCGAGGTTGTAGCCTCCCCACTTAGAGTTTTGCTTGACAGGTGTCGTGGGTGATTCGAGACCTTTGGTAAGTTTGTGGTGTGTGCAAGTTAGGTGTGTTTTCAACTAAAAGGTCGTAGACGGAATTAGTCCCGATGGGCTAAAGGAATCCGTTACTCGTGGGTAAAGAGTACACCCTCTGCAGAGGTTAAACCTATTCGAATAGCCGGGTCCATGGTTAAGGACTACAGCCTGGGATGGGTCAAGTGTTGGTCTTAGTGTCGGTCTTCGGAGGAGAAACTGTTAAACCAAACTTGGGGCCTGACTTGTGACTTGTGAGGACCATGATTATTATTTTGTTATGGACTAACCCGTTATATTACTTGAATTATCGAGTATCCCTGGGATGGTTCTACCTCCTGGATATTCCTTGTGATTATTTATAAGCCCTTTATGTGGAGTCACTGAGACGCCCGACTGTGGCATGCTTGTTATTTATTTACCTTATAAGCCCTTTATGTGGTGTCATTTGAGACACCCGATCGTGGCATGCTTGTTATTTATTTACTTTATAAGCCCTTTATGTGGTGTCATTTGAGGCGCTCGATCATGCATGCTTGTTATTTATTTACCTTATAAGCCCTTTATGTGGTGTCGCTGAGATGCCCGACTGTGGCATGCTTGTTATTTATTTACCTTATAAGCCCTTTATGTGGTGTCGTTGAGACGCCCGACTATGGCATACTTGTTATTTATTTACTTATAAGCCCTTTATGTGGTGTCGCTCAGACGCCCGACTGAGGCATGCTCGTTATTTACCATCAATTCGAGACGTCACTTTAGACATCCGAATGGTGCATTTTATTCCTACTCTGTCATTACATATTCATTGTTACATATTAATAACCGGCGTGCATGCATCAGAGATTTTTTTATTTTATGACCGACGTTGTGATCATAGAATATTTCAGAACATGTTTTGTTATATTATACCTGTGTTCATAATGTTTGCGAGTACATTCAAAGTACTCACTGGCTTGTCCCTGGCTATTGTCTTGGCCAGATTTCTTGCATGGAGAGGAGCGAAGCGATGACAGCCCCGGAACCTACGCAATGATGATAGTAGCCTCGCGAAGATAGGAGTTAACCTGGTCAGTTGTTCCTGTGGGAAATGGAGTCCCATAGACGCTGATGATCCACAAACCGCTTCCGCCATCAACCACTAGAAACCATTTGTTGTACTCACAGGCCAGAATGGTCTTGTACTACATATTTTGTATTTTGCTTGGGTTTTCTGTATCAAGTTGGTGCCTCATCAGCTAACAGCAATCCTGGGGCTGGTGAGCACAAGGGCCATTTTCTGGAAATCAATACCCGGAAAACCGGTCGTGACATAGTGTTATACCTATTACCTTATATGAAGAAATTAAGCATGAAATTGCACCTGCTGAGATAGAAGATATTGATGTCACAATTAAACTTGCCAATAGAGATACTATATCACCAGTGGGAATTGTTAGAGATGTTGAAGTCTTGTGTGGGAAAACTAAATACCCTGCTGATTTCCTTGTTCTTGGTTTCCCACAAGATAGCTTTTGTCCCATTATATTTGGTAGACCCTTCTTGAATATTGTTAATGCTAAGATAGACTGTGAAAAGAATGTTGTTACTGTTAGCTTGGATGATATGATTCAGTAGTTTAATTTCTCTAAATTTAGTAAACAACATCGTGAAGAAGAATTTGGCCTAGTAAGGATGAAATTATTGGTCTTGCTTCTATTGCCATACCTCATAGTGATCCTTTATACATTATTTGCTAGACCAGGAAAATGATATGTTTATGAATGAAAGAAGGGAAATAGATGAAATATTCTTTAAATAGGAACCTATTCTGAAACACAACTTGCCTATTTAAATCCTAGGGGATCCTCCTCCACCCAAGGGTGATCCCGTGTTTGAGCTTAAACCGTTACCTGATAATCTTAAATATGCCTATCTTGATGAAAAGAAGATATATCTTGTTATTATTAGTGCTAACCTTTCAGAGCATGAAAAAGAGAGATTATTGAAAACTCTGAAGAAGCACCGTGCTGCTATTGGATATACTCTTGATGATCTTAAGGGCATTAGTCCCACTCTATGTCAACATAAAATAAATTTGGAAGCAGATGCCAAACCAGTTCGTGATCCTCAACGACGTTTAAATCCTAAAATGAAAGAAGTGGTAAGAAAAGAAATACTAAAGCTTCTGGAAGCAGGTATAATTTATCCCGTTGCTGATAGTCAGTGGTTAATTCCTGTCCATTGTGTCCCTAAGAAGGGAGGTATTACTGTTGTTCCTAATGATAAAGATGAATTGATTCCACAAAGAATTATTACAGGTTATAGGATGGTAATTGATTTCCGCAAATTAAATAAGGCTACTAAAAAGGATCATTACCCCTTACCTTTTATTGATCAAATGCTAGAAAGATTATGCAAACATACACATTATTGCTTTCTAGATGATTATTCTGGTTTCTCTCAAATACCTGCGTCGGCTAAAGATCAATCAAAGACTACTTTTACATTCCCTTTTGGTACTTTTGCTTATAGACGTACGCCTTTTGGTTTATGTAATGCACCTGCTACCTTTCAAAGATGCATGATGGCTATATTCTCTGACTTTTGTGAAAAGATTTGCGAGGTTTTCATGGACGACTTTTCCGTCTATGGCTCCTCTTTTGATGATTGCTTGAGCAATCTTGGTCGAGTTTTGCAGAGATGTGAAGAAACTAATCTTGTCTTGAACTGGGAAAAGTGCCACTTTATGATTAATGAAGGTATTGTCTTGGGGCATAAAGTTTCTGAAAGAGGTATTGAAGTTGATAAAGCCAAGGTTGATGCTATTGAAAAGATGCCATGTCCCAAGGACATCAAAGGTATAAGAAGTTTCTTTGGTCACGCCGGATTTTATAGGAGGTTCATTAAGGACTTCTCAAAAATTTCTCGGCCTCTGACTAATTTATTACAAGTTCAGACCTTATATTGTTGACTCTAAAGTAACTATTCACACTGATCATGCTGCTATTAAATATCTTATGGAAAAGAAAGATGCTAAACCTAGACTTATTAGATGGGTTCTCTTGCTACAAGAATTTGACTTGCATATTGTTGATAGAAAGGGAGCTGAGAACCCCGTTGCAGACAACTTGTCTAGGTTAGAAAATGTTCTTGATGACCCACTACCTATTGATGATAGCTTTCATGATGAGCAATTAAATGTTATAAGTACTTCTCGCAGTACTCCTTGGTATGCTGATTATGCGAACTATATTGTTGCTAAATTTATACCACCTAGCTTCACATACCAACAAAAGAAAAAGTTCTTCTATGATTTGAGACATTACTTTTGGGATGACCCACGTCTTTATAAAGAAGGAGTAGATGGTGTTGTTAGACGTTGTGTACCTGAGCATGAACAGGAATAGATCCTACGCAAGTGTCACTCCGAAGCTTATGGAGGACACCATGCTAGAGACAGAACTGCACATAAGGTATTGCCATCCGGTTTTTATTGGCCTACTCTCTTCAAGGATGCCCGTAAGTTTGTCTTGTCGTGTGATGAATGTCAAAGAATTGGTAATATTAGTAGACGTCAAGAAATTCCTATGAATTATTCACTTGTTATTAAACCATTCGATGTTTGGGGCTTTGATTATATGGGACCTTTTCCTGCCTCTAATGGATATACACATATTTTAGTTGTTGTTGATTACGTTAGTAAGTGGGTAGAAGCTATTCCAACTAGTAGTGCTGATCATAACACCTCTATTAAAATGCTTAAGGAAATTATTTTTCCGAGGTTTGGAGTCCCTAGATATTTAATGACCGATGGTGGTTCACATTTTATACATGGTGCTTTCCGTAAAATGCTTGCTAAGTATGATGTTAATCATAGAATTGCATCTCCTTATCACCCACAGTCTAGTGGTCAAGTAGAATTGAGTAATAGAGAACTCAAATTAATTTTGCAAAAGACTGTCAATAGGTCTAGAAAGAATTGGTCCAAGAAACTTGATGATGCATTATGGGCCTATAGAACTGCATATAAAAATCATATGGGTATGTCTCCATATAAAATGGTTTATGGCAAAGCATGTCACTTACCTCTCGAACTAGAACATAAGGCATGTTGGGCTATTAAAGAGCTCAACTAAGATTTCAAACTTGCCGGTGAGAAGAGGTTATTTGATATTAGCTCACTAGATGAATGGAGAACCCAAGCTTATGAAAATGCCAAGTTGTTTAAGAAAAAGTTAAAAGATGGCATGATAAAATCATACAAAAGTGTGAGTTTAATGTAGGTGACTATGTATTGCTATACTACTCTCGATTAAGATTTTTTGCAGGAAAACTTCTCTCTAAATGGGAAGGCCCCTGCGTCATCAAGGAGGTCTATCGTTCCGGTGCCATAAAAATCAACAACTTCGAAGGCACAAATCCGAAGGTGGTAAATGGTCAAAGAATCAAACATTATATCTCAGGTAATCCCATAAATGTTGAAACCAATATTATTGAAACCGTAACCCCAGAGGAATACATAAGAGACACCTTCCAGAACATTTCAGACTCCAAAAAGGAATAGGTATGTGGTACGGTAAGTAAACCGACTCCGAAACAATTTAAGGCAATATTTCTCCGTTTTGGAATATTTAGAAAAATAGGAAAATAAGTGGCAGTCCGGGAAGGACACGAGGGCCCCATGAGGGTGGGGGGCGCGCCCTACCCCCCTGGGCGCGCCCCCCTACCTCGTGAGCACCTCGTGTGCCTTCCGGACTCCGTTTTCTTGCACGATACATATTTTGGTCGGAAAAAATTCATTATAAATTCTCCCGAAGGTTTTGACTCCCGTATCACGCAATTGTCTTATGTTCTTGTTTCGAGCTATTTTTCTGACAGATCTAGATTATCAATGACGTCCCCAAGTGCTTCCAAGGACAAGTTCTTCGAGAAGGTCATCAACCCTTACCTCGCGGAGGTGCTGCGACACCCTCAAACCATTGAGTTGCGTGATGGGTTGCTGCACATCCGCGATGAAGAGGGACCGAAGGGGACCGGAAGCGTGGAGATAAGGCTCGAAACAATGGAGCAACAAGTTTTCAAGTGCCAAGGGATGGTGGAACATGGACTCAACTCCAACCACATGATGATCGCGGAGTTCACTAGCAACCATAAGTTGGCTGCTGACAACATCGGGGAGGCCATCTGTTGGGGAACGTTGCAGAAAATTAAAATTTTTCCTACGGTTTCACCAAGATCCATCTATGAGTTCATCTAAGCAACGAGTCAAGGGAGTGAGTTTGCATCTACATACCACTTGTAGATCGAAAAGGAAGCGTTCAAGGGATGGTGATGATGGAGTCGTACTCGGATCACCGATGACCAAGTGCTGAACGGACAGCACCTCCGCGTTCAACACACGTGCAGTGCAGACGGACGTCTCCTCCGTCTTGATCCAGCAAGGAGGAAGGAGAGGTTGAGGAAGACAACTCCAACGGCAGCACGACGGCGTGGTGTTGTTGGTGCAGTGATACTCGGCTGTGGCTTCGCCAAGCACGACAGAGGAGGAGTGGTGTTGGGAGGGAGGGCTGCGCCTTGGCTTGTGTGCAGCCTCCCTCACCCCTCTATTTATAGGGGAAGGGGCAGGGGCGGCCCCTCTAGATGGGAATCTAGAGGGGGCGGCGGCGAGGAGGGTGGCTTGCCCCCCAAGCAAGGGGCCCCTTCTAGGGTTCCCCCCAAACCCTAGGCGCAAGGGCCCAAGGGGGGGGGTGCGCCCAGCCCACCAGGGGCTGGCTCCTTCCCCCATGCAGCCCATGTGGTCCCCCGGGAGGGGTGGCCCCTCCCGGTGGACCCCCGGAACCCTTCCGGTGGCCCCGGTACAATACCGATATGCCCCCGAAACTTTCCGGTGTCCGTTTGACAACTTCCCATATATAAATCTTTACCTCCGGACCCTTCCGGAACTCCTCGTGACGTCCGGGATCTCATCCGGGACTCCGAACAACATTCGGTAATCACATACAAGTCTTCCTAATAACCCTAGCGTCACCGAACCTTAAGTGTGTAGACCCTACGGGTTCGGAGACATGCGAACATGACCGAGGCGGCTCTCGGTCAATAACTAACAGCGGGATCTGGATACCCATGTTGGCTCCCACATGCTCCTCGATGATGTCATCGGATGAACCACGATGTCAAGGATTCAAGCAACCCCGTATACTATTCCCTTTGTCAGACGGTATGTTACTTGCCCGAGACTCGATCGTCGGTATCCCAATACCTCGTTCAGTCTCGTTACGGCAAGTCACTTTACTCGCATCCGTAATGCATGATCCCGTGACCGGACACTTGGTCACTTTGATCTCATTATGATGATGCACTACCGAGTGGGCCCAGTGATACCTCTCCGTCATATGGGTGACAAATCCTGTCTCGATCCGTGTCAACCCAATGACACTTTCGGAGATACCGTAGTGCACCTTTATAGTCACCCGATTACGTTGTGACGTTTGGTACACCCAAAGCACTCCTACGGTATCCGGAGTTACACGATCTCATGGTCTAAGGAAGAGATACTTGACATTGAAAAAGCTCTAGCAAAACGAACTACACGATCTTGTGCTATGCTTAGGATTGGGTCTTGTCCATCACGTCATTCTCCTAATGACGTGATCCCGTTGTCAATGACATCTGATGTCCATAGTCAGGAAACCATGACTATCTGTTGACCAACGAGCTAGTCAACTAGAGGCTCACTAGGGACGTATTGTGGTCTATGTATTCACACATGTATTATGATTTTCGGATAATACAATTATAGCATGAATAAAAGACAATTATCATGAACAAGGAAATATAATAATAATGCTTTTATTATTGCCTCTAGGGCATATTTCCAACAGTCTCCCACTTGCACTAGAGTCAATAATCTAGTTACATTGTGATGAATCGAACACCCATAGAGTTACGGTGTTGATCATGTTTTGCTGCGGAAGAGGTTTAGTCAGCGGATCTGCGACATTCAGATCCGTATGCACTTACAAATTTCTATGTCTCCATCCTGAACATTTTCACGGATGGAGTTGAAGCGTCGCTTGATGTGCTCTGGTCTTCTTGTGAAACCTGGGCTCCTTGGCAAGTGCAATAGCTCCGGTGTTGTCACAGAAGAGTTTGATTGGCCCCGACGCATTGGGTATGACTCCTAGGTCGGTGATGAACTCCTTCATCCAAATTGCTTCATGCGCTGCCTCCGAGGCTGCCATGTACTCCGCTTCACATGTAGATCCCGCCACGACGCTTCGCTTGCAGCTGCACCAGCTTCTTGCTCCACCATTCAACATATACACGTATCCGGTTTGTGACTTAGAGTCATTCAGATCTGTGTCAAAGCTAAGCGTCGGCGTAACCCTTTCTGACGAGCTCTTCGTCACCTCCATAAACGAAACATGTCCTTCGTCCTTTTCGGTATTTTAGGATATTCTTGACCGCTGTCCAGTGTTCCTTGCTGGGATTACTTTGGTACCTTCCTACCAAACTTACGGCAAGGTTTACATCAGGTCTGGTACACAGCATGGCATACATAATAGATCCTATGGCTGAAGCATAGGGGATGACACTCATCTCTTCTTTATCTTTTGCCGTGGTCGGGCATTGAGCCGAGCTCAATCTCACACCTTGCAATCTGAGCAAGAACCCTTCTTGGACTGATCCATTTTGAACTTCTTCAAAATCTTATCAAGGTATGTGCTTTGTGAAAGACCTATGAGGCGTCTCGATCTATCTCTATAGATCTTGATGCCTAATATATAAGCAGCTTCTCCAAGGTCCTTCATTGAAAAACACTTATTCAAGTAGGCCTTAATGCTGTCCAAGAATTCTATATCATTTCCCATCAAAAGTATGTCATCTACATATAATATGAGAAATGCTCTGAGCTCCCACTCACTTTCTTGTAAACGCAGGCTTCTCCATAAGTCTGCATAAACCCAAACGCTTTGATCATCTCATCAAAGCGAATGTTCCAACTCGAGATGCTTGCACCAGCCCATAAATGGATCGCTGGAGCTTGCATACTTTGTTAGCATTCTTAGGATCGACAAAACCTTCGGCTGCATCATATACAGCTCTTCCTTAAGATAACCATTAAGGAACGTTGTTTTGGCGTCCATCGCCATATCCATAATCATAGTATGCGGCAATTGCTAACATGATTTCGACGGACTTAAGCTTCGCCACGGAGAGAAAGTCTCATCGTAGTCAATCCCTTGAACTTGCCGATAACCCTTAGCGACAAGTCGAGCTTTATAGATGGTGATATTACCATCGCGTCTGTCTTCTTCTTAAAGATCCATTTGTTTTCTATCGCTCGCCGATCATCGGGCAAGTCAGTCAAAGTCCATACTTTGTTTTCATACATGGATTCTATCTCGGATTTCATGGCTTCAAGCCATTTGTTGGAATCTGGGCCCGCCATCGCTTCTTCATAGTCCGAAGGTTCACCGTTGTCTAACAACATGATTTCCAGGACAGGGTTGTCGTACCACTCTGGTGCGGAACGTGTCCTTGTGGACCTACGAAGTTCAGTAGCAACTTGATCCGAAGTACCTTGATCATCATCATTATTTTCCTATTCAGTTGGTGTAGTCATCACAGGAACATTTTCCTGAGCTGCACTACTATCCCGTTCAAGAGGTAGTACTTCATCGAGTTCTACTTTCCTCCCACTTACTTCTTTCGAGAGAAACTCTTTTTCCAGAAAGGATCCGTTCTTTGCAACAAAGATCTTGCCCTCGGATCTTAAGTAGAAGGTATACCCAATGGTTTCCTTAGGGTATCCTATGAAGACGCATTTTTCCGACTTGGGTTCGAGCTTTTCAGGTTGAAGTTTCTTGACATAAGCATCGCATCCCCAAACTTTTAGAAACGGCAGCTTAGGTTTCTTCCCAAACCATAATTCATACGGTGTCGTCTCAACGGATTTAGACGGTGCCCTATTTAAAGTGAATGTAGCTGTCTCTAGAGCGTATCCCCAAAATGATAGCGGTAAATCGGTAAGAGACATCATAGATCGCACCATATCCAATAGAGTGCGATTACGACGTTCGGACACACCGTTACGCTGAGGTGTTCCAGGCGGCGTGAGTTGTGAAACGATTCCACATTTTCTTAAGTGTGTACCAAATTCATGACTCAAGTATTCTCCTCCACGATCTGATCGTAGGAATTTTATCTTTCGGTCACGTTGATTCTCTACCTCATTCTGAAATTCCTTGAACTTTTCAAAGGTCTCAGACTTGTGTTTCATTAAGTAGACATACCCATATCTACTCAAGTCATCTGTGAGAGTGAGAACATAACGATATCCTCCATGAGCCTCAACACTCATTGGACCGCACACATCGGTATGTATGATTTCCAACAAGTTGGTTGCTCGCCCATTGTTCCGGAGAACGGAGTCTTGGTCATTTTGCCCATGAGGCATGGTTCGCATGTGTCAAATGATTCATAATCGAGAGACTCTAAAGTCCATCAGCATGGAGCTTCTTCATGCGCTTGACACCAATGTGACCAAGGCGGCAGTGCCACAAGTATGTGGGACTATCGTTATCAACTTTACATCTTTTGGTATTCACGCTATGAATATGTGTAACACTACGCCGAGATTCATTAAGAATAAACCATTGACCATTGGAGCATGACCATAAAACATATCTCTCATATAAATAGAACAACCATTATTCTCGGATTTAAATGAGTAGCCATCTCGATCAAACGAGATCCGGATACAATGTTCATGCTCAAACTTGGCACCAAATAACAATTATTAAGGTTCAAAACTAATCCGTAGATAAATGTAGAGGTAGCGTGCGACGGCGATCACATCGACTGGAACCATTCCCGACGCGCATCGTCACCTCATCCTTCTCCGGTCTCCGCTTATTCCGCAGCTCCTGCTGTGAGTTACAAATATGAGCAACAGCACCGTATCAAATACCCGGGAGTTACTACGAGTCTCGGTAAGGTACACATCAATTACATGTATATCAAATATACCTTTGGTGTTGCCGGCCTTCTTATCCGCTAAGTATTTGGGGCAGTTCCGCTTCTAGTGACCCTTCCCCTTGCAATAAAAGCACTCAGTCTCAGGCTTGGGTCCATTCTTTGACTTCTTCCCGGCAACTGGTTTACCGGGCGCGGCAACATCTTTGCCGTCCTTCTTGAAGTTCTTCTTACCCTTTCCCTTCTTGAACTTAGTGGTCTTATTGACCATCAACACTTGATGTTCTTTCTTGATTTCAACCTCTGCTGACTTCAGCATTGAGAATACTTCGGGAATGGTCTTCACCATCCCCTGCATATTGTAGTTCATCACAAAGCTCTTGTAGCTTGGTGGGAGCGACTGAAGGATTCTGTCAATGACCGCCTCGTCTGGGAGGTTTATGTCCAGCTGGGACAGGCGGTTGTGCAACCCAGACATTTTGAGTATGTGCTCACTGACAAAACTGTTTTCCTCCATCTTACAACTATAGAATTTGTCGGAGACTTCATATCTCTCGACCTGGGCATGAGCTTGAAAAACTAGTTTCATCTCCTCGAACATCTCATATGCTCTGTGTTGCTCAAAACGCTTTTGGAGCCTCGGTTCTAAGCTGTAAAGCATGCCGCACTGAACGAGGGAGTAATCATCAAGACGAGACTGCCAAGCATTCATAATGTCTTGGTTCTTCGGGACGGAGCGTCACCTAGCGGTCCTTCTAGGACATATTGCTTCTGGCAGCTATGAGGATGATCCTCGGGTTCGGACCCAGTCCGTATAGTTGCTGCCGTCATCTTTCGCTTGGTTTTCTAGGAGCGTTGAAGTTCAAGTTGACATGAGCGTTGGCCATTTGATCTACAAGACATATTATGCAAAAGTTTTAGACTAAGTTCATGATAATTAAGTTCATCTAATCAAATTATTTTAATGAACTCCCACTCAGATTAGACATCCCTCTAGTCATCTAAGTGTTACACGATCCGAGTCGACTAGGCCGTGTCCGATCATCACGTGAGACGGACTAGTCATCGTCGGTGAACATTCTCATGTTGATCGTATCTTCCATACGACTCGTGTTCGACCTTTTGGTCTCCGTGTTCCGAGGCCATGTCTGTACATGCTAGGCTCGTCAAGTTAACCCTAAGTGTTTTGCATGTGTAAAACTGTCTTACACCCGTTGTATGTGAACGTAAGGATCTATCACACCCGATCATCACGTGGTGCTTCGAAACGACGAACTTTAGCAACGGTGCACAGTTAGGGGAGAACACTTCTTGAAATTGTTGTAAGGGATCATCTTATTTACTACCGTCATTCTAAGTAAACAAGATGCATAAACATAATAAACATCACATGCAATTATATAATAGTGACATGATATGGCCAATATCATAAAACTCCATTGATCTCCATCTTCGGGGCTCCATGATCATCTTGTCACCGGCATGACACCATGATCTCCATCATCATGATCTCCATCATCGTGTCTTCATGAAGTTGTCACGCCAACGACTACTTCTACTTCTATGGCTAACGCGTTTAGCAATAAAGTAAAGTAATTTACATGGCGTTCTTCAATGACACGCAGGTCATACAAAAAATAAAGACAACTCCTATGGCTCCTGCCGGTTGTCATACTCATCGACATGCAAGTCGTGATCCCTATTACAAGAACATGATCTCATACATCACAATATGTCATTCATCATTCATCACAAATTCTGGCCATATCACATCACATGACAATTGCTGCAAAAACAAGTTAGACGTCCTCTAATTGTTGTTGCATCTTTTACGTGGCTGCAATTGGGTTCTAACAAGAACGTTTTCTTACCTACGAATAACCACAACGTGATTTTGTCAACTTCTATTTACCCTTCATAAGGACCCTTTTCATCGAATCCGCTCCAACTAAAGTGGGAGAGACAGACATCCGCCAGCCACCTTATGCAACTAGTGCATGTCAGTCGGTGGAACCGGTCTCACGTAAGCGTACGTGTAAGGTTGGTCCGGGCCGCTTCATCCCACAATACCGCTGAAGCAAGATAAGACTAGTAGCGGCAAGCAAGTTGACAAGATCTACGCCCACAACAAAATTGTGTTCTACTCGTGCAATAGAGAACTACATAGACCTAGCTCATGATGCCACTTTGTTGGGGAACGTTGCAGAAAATTAAAATTTTCCTACGGTTTCACCAAGATCCATCTATGAGTTCATCTAAGCAACGAGTCAAGGGAGTGAGTTTGCATCTACATACCACTTGTAGATCGAAAGGAAGCGCTCAAGGGATGGTGATGATGGATTCGTACTCGGATCACCGATGACCAAGTGCTGAACGGACAGCACCTCCGCGTTCAACACACGTGCAGTGCGGACGACGTCTCCTCCGTCTTGATCCAGCAAGGAGGAAGGAGAGGTTGAGGAAGAAAACTCCAACGGCAGCACGACGGCGTGGTGTTGTTGGTTCAGCAAGATCTCGGCTGTGGCTTCGCCAAGCACGCATGAGAGGAGGAGAGGTGTTGGGAGGGAGGGCTGCGCCTTGGATTGTGTATGCAGCCCTCCCTCACCCCTCTATTTATAGGGGAAGGGGCAAGGGGGCCGGCCCCTCTAGATGGGAATCTAGAGGGGGTGGCGGCCAGGGAGGGGTGGCTTGCCCCCCAAGCAAGGGGGGCGCCCCCTTCTAGGGTTCCCCAAACCCTAGGCGCAAGGGCCCAAGGGGTGCGCCCAGCCCACCGGGCTGGCTCCTTCCCCACGCAGCCCATGTGGCCCCCGGGAGGTGGCCCCTCCCGTGGACCCCGAACCCTTCCGTGGCCCCGTACAATACCAATATGCCCCAAAACTTTCCGGTGTCCGCTTGACAACTTTCCATATATAAATCTTTACCTTGGACCCTTCCAAACTCCTCGTGACGTCCGGATTTCATCCGAGACTCGAACAACATTCGGTAATCACATACAAGTCTTCCTAATAACCCTAGCGCCACCGAACCTTATGTGTAGACCCTACGGGTTCGGAGACATCGGACATGACCGAGACGGCTCTCGGTCAATAACTAACAGCGGATCTGGATACCCATGTTGGCTCCCACATGCTCCTCGATGATGTCATCGGATGAACCACGATGTCAAGGATTCAAGCAACCCCGTATACTATTCCCTTTGTCAGACGGTATGTTACTTGCCCGAGACTCGATCGTCGGTATCCCAATACCTCGTTCAGTCTCGTTACCGGCAAGTCACTTTACTCGTATCGTAATGCATGATCCCGTGACCAGACACTTGGTCACTTTGAGCTCATTATGATGATGCACTACCGAGTGGGCCCAGTGATACCTCTCCGTCATATGGAGTGACAAATCCCTGTCTCGATCCGTGTCAACCCAACAGACACTTTCGGAGATACCTGTAGTGCACCTTTATAGTCACCCAGTTACATTGTGACGTTTGGTACACCCAAAGCACTCCTACGGTATCCGGGAGTTACACGATCTCATGGTCTAAGGAAGAGATACTTGACATTGAAAAAGCTCTAGCAAAACGAACTACACGATCTTGTGCTATGCTTAGGATTGGGTCTTGTCCATCACGTCATTCTCCTAATGACGTGATCCCGTTGTCAATGACATCTGATGTCCATAGTCAGGAAACCATGACTATCTGTTGACCAACGAGCTAGTCAACTAGAGGCTCACTAGGGACGTATTGTGGTCTATGTATTCACACATGTATTACGATTTCCGGATAATACAATTATAGCATGAATAAAAGACAATTATCATGAACAAGGAAATATAATAATGCTGCTTTTATTATTGCCTCTAGGGCATATTTCCAACACCATCTTCAAGCTTCATGAGAAGATCGAGCACCTCCAAGCCCAAATCTATGACCTGCAAAACCAAAACTGTGAGTATGAATATAGATTCAAAAGGATGAGTTTGGCTGTAGATTTGAGGATCCCGGAGACTCGATCATCCTTCTATGATGGTGAGCCTATGCCTTGGAAGATGGACGCCAAGCCCGCATCATCAACAACACCTCCACCTTCTTCACCGACAAAGGAGACATAATCACATGGGTATGGGCACTCCCCTTGGCAACCGCCAAGCTTGGGGGAGGTGCCCTGGTATTGTATCACCATCACAACTCCTATCTTTACCGGTTTTCTTAGTTCGATCCTATTAGTAGTATCTTGATCTAGTAGAATAAAGTTTATGGCATGATCTAGTTTTGAGTTTTGCTTTATGGTCTCTCTTTGTAATCGAGTCCGTGAGCTATATATAATAAAGATTAGTGTTGAGTCAAGGGCTTGATTATTTAGCCATAATCTTGAGTGAATAAAAGAAGAGAAGAGAAAAAGAATAAAAAGAAACAAAGAGTTCATATTGATCTTATTGAGAATAATGACTTCACATAGAAAGAGTATGATGATTGAAAGTTGCTGGGAGTTGGCAAACATAGCTTTGGTCATCGTTGCAATTAATAGGAAGTAATAAGGAAAGACGGGTTCACATATAAATATACTATTATTGACATCTTTTATGATTGGGAGCACTCATTAAAATATGACATGCTAAAGAGTTGATGTTGGACAAGGAAGACAACGTAATGAGTTATGTTTTCTTATGTATGAAATAAAGTATGTTGTCATGGATCCTCCAACATGTTGAGCTTGCCTTTCCCCCTCATGCCAGCCAAATTCTCAGCACCAAGTAGAGATACTACCTGTGCTTCCAAAACCCTTAAACCAGTTTTGCCATGAGAGTCCACCATATCTACCTATGGATTGAGTAAGATCCTTCAAGTAAGTTGTCATCGATGCAAAGCAATAAAAATTGCCCTAAATATGTTTGATTGATTGGTGTGGGAGAAATAAGCTTTATACGATCTTGTGATTTGGAAGTAATAAAAGCGACGGACTGCATAATAAAGGTTCATATCACAAGTGGCAATATAAAGTGACGTTCTTTCGCATTGAGATTTTGTGCATCCAACCATAAAAGGGCATGGCAACCTCTGCTTCCCTCTGGGAAGGGCCTATCTTTTATTATTATCTTCTACCTTTTGCAAGAGTCATGGTGATCTTCACCTTTCCTTTTTCATTTTTTTCCTTTGGCCAGCACAATATGTTGGAAAGATTCTGATATATATATCTAATTGGATGTAAGGGAGCATGAGTTATTATTGTTGACATTACCCTTGAGGTAAAAGGTTGTGGGGCAAAATTATAAGCCCCTATCTTTCTCTGTGTACGATTAAAACTTCATAACCACAAGTATTGCGTGACTGTTAGCAATTATGAAGGACTAGATGATAGTTGAGTATGTGGAATTGCTTTTGAGCTCTGACATAGACTCTTTCCGATGTTATGATAAATTGCAATTGCTTCAATGACTGAGATTATAGTTTGTTGGTTCTCAATAAAGTTCATGATTCGTACTTTTGCATTGTGAATGGATTATTACTTGAACATAAGAAATCATATGACAATATTCACATATGTTGTTGTTATGAGAATAATCATGATGCCTTCATGTCCGTATTTTATTTTTATCGACACCTCTGCCTCTAAACATGGGGACATATTTATCGTTATCGGCTTTCGCTTGAGGACAAGCGAGGTCTAAGCTTGGGGGAGTTGATACGTCCATTTTGCATCATGCCTTTATATCGATATTTATTGCATTATGGGCTGTTATTATGCATTATGTCACAATACTTATGGCTATTCTCTCTTATTTTACAAGGTTTACATAAGGAGGCGGAATGCCGGCAGCTGGAATCCAGGGCTGGAAAAGGAGCAAATATTAGAGACCTATTCTGCACAACTCCAAAAGTCCTGAAACTCCACGGAACATCGTTAAAAATAATGAAAAATCCTTGCCAAAGATGAAGACCAGGGGGCCCACATCCTGTCCACGACGGTGGGCCCCCCCCAGGGCGCGCCCCCTACCTCGTGGGCCCCCTGGTGGCTCTCCGATGCCCATCTTCTGCTATATGAGGTCTTTCGATGAGAAAAAAATAATAAGCAACCTTTCGGGATGAGACTCCGCCGCCACGAGGCGGAACCAATCTAGGGCTCCGGCAGAGCTGTTCTGCCGGGGATACTTCCCTCCGGGAGGGGGAAATCATCGCCATCGTCATCACCAACGCTCCTCTCATCGGGAGAGGGCAATCTCCATCAACATCTTCACTAGCACCATCTCATCTCAAAACCCTAGTTCCTCTCTTGTATCCAATTCTTGTCTCCAAGTCCGGGATTGGTACTAGTAGGTTGCTAGTAGTGTTAATTACTCCTTGTAGTTGATGCTAGTTGGTTTATTTGGTGGAAGATCATATGTTCAGGTCCTTTATGCATATTATTACCCCTCTGATTATGAACATGAATATGCTTTGTGAGTAGTTACGTTTGTTCCTGAGGACATGGGAGAAGTCTTGCTATTAGTAGTCATGTGAATTTGGTATTCGTTCGATATTTTGATGAGATGTATGTTGTCTAGCCTCTAGTGGTGTTATGTGAACGTCGACTACATAACACTTCACCATTATTTGGGCCTAGAGGAAGGCATTGGGAAGTAATAAGTAGATGATGGGTTGCTAGACTGACAGAAGCTTAAACCCTAGTTTATGCGTTGCTTCGTAAGAGGCTGATTTGGATCCACATGTTTCATGCTATGGTTAGGTTTACCTTAATACTTTTTTTGTAGTTGCAGATGCTTGCAATAGAGGTTAATCATAAGTGGGATGCTTGTTCAACTAAGAACAGCACCCAAGCACCGGTCCACCCACATATCAAATTATCAAAGTACCGAACGCGAATCATATGAACGTGATGAAAACTAGCTTGACGATATTCCCATGTGTCCTCGGGAGCGCTTTTCCTGTTATAAGAGTTTGTGCAGGCTTGTCCTTTGCTACAAAAAGGATTGGGCCACCTTGCTTCACTTTATTTACTTTTGTTACTTGTTGCTCGTTACAAATTATCTTATCACAAAACTATCTGTTGCCACTTATTTCAGTACTTGCAGAGAATACCTTGCTGAAAACCGCTGATCATTTCCTTCTGCTCCTCTTGGGTTCGACACTCTTACTTACGAAAGGACTACGATAGATCCCCTATACCTGTGGGTCATCAACCCCCTCTTGGGTGGCCCCATCAAGACCTCCTCACGGAGAAGAACCGGCTACCCTATGTATCGTCCCTTGTTGGTTTTGGACCGTGTGATCTCTATGTGTACTCGGATCTAGCATATGTGTGACTATATCTTGTTGGTGTGAGAGACCCTCTTGTGTTTTCCCTTGTGTTTCCCCGTGTTTTCTTCGTGTTCTTAGTTGGGATCCACTCCTTTCGTGAAAGATCGGCCGTTTAGGGTTCCACCCTACATCATCTTGGTATCATGAGCCATGTTGAGCATGATTTCGGAGCCTCCCCTCTTCGTTTTCTAGCTTGATTTTGTTGTTTTTGTCCTAAATTCGAAAATCCCCACCAAAAATAGTCCCAATTTTTTTTGTGATTTGTTGGTTTTGGTGAAGTTTTGTTGATTTTGATCCATGGATTTTCTTGGTTTCAAGTGGATCTAGCATCTCCACAAGTTTCCCCACTTTTCATCCACGAAATCCGTCAAATTTTGTCCCCGAAATCATCCATGTCCGCCTCAAATTCGCCCCGATCCAGTTCTGTGAATTTTCCCGACACCAGCGGTACTTCCACCCACACAAGCGGTACTACTGCTGAGCACCACAAGCGGTACTACCGCCCATCCTAGCGGTACTTCCGCCCCTCCCAGTTTCAGCATTCCGTGTTTCACCGTTTTGGCCATAACTTCCACATCCGGAGTCCGATTTTGACGTTCTTTAGCTCGTTGAGTAGCTATTGACATCCCCCATCCGCCTAGATAGGTTCCAACACCATTTGACTCCATCAAAATTTTGGGATTTTGGCATATTTTTCTAGGCCCTCCACCATATCATCTGCATAACCACCACTGACTTCCACAACCTAACCCATTTTGTCCCATATAGCAGTTGTGATTGCTTGAGTAGTGACTTGATTCTCCTAAGGTGTTTCGGCTACTTAGGGACGGTTGCTTATTCATCAACCACCACCATAACTTCCGCATAGGCTTGCCCACCATACACTTCTGCCACCCCAACTTAACCCAATTTTGTTTGTGTTGTGAGTTGTGTCTTCTAAGGTGTTTCGTCTTCTTAGGGACCGTGCTTCCAACTCCGACACCGTGTATAGTTCACCACCTTACCCTCCACTTCCGCATTGCATCCTCCAAAACCCATCATTGCATTCCTGCAATCCCATCGAGTTTCCGCTACCACCACCGCTTTCCCGCTACCACCATTTGACATTTGATGTTTGAGATTTTGAGTTCGCGGTTTTTCCGTTTCCTAAGGTGTTTCGGCTACTTAGTCACGAGTCTCCATCATCTTGGTATCTACATCAAGAACACCGCCACTCATCATCGCCACAGACGGTAACCTCCATATCGGTATCATCTTGGTATCGTGGTATCCTTACATTGTATATTACCTAGCCATTGCATTGATAACCCCTAGCCCATTTTGCATTATTTACCTACCGAGACTAGCCATTTGAGTATTGTCGACAATGTTACTTGTGCACATTAGTGATCTACACCATCCATTGCATACATACCATATCATATTGGTATCATATCATCACCTGTGTCACAAGATTGTTCCCGCATATACACAATTGCTATCTTGGTTTGTGCATTTCGCATTGTGGCCATCCAAAAAAAGAGAATAAGCTTTTAAGCAAAGGAAAAGAGTGAACAAAGAGCTTGTAAGCAAGTGACATAGCACCATACCACATTGCATATAAGATTGTCATATCCAATCATCTTGGATCATAACACCGGAACATCATACACATAGCATACTTGGGATAGAAGTTGATACATTTTGCGTATCATAGGTTGTGCACAAGTGTCGTATCTGCCTATTGAGCAATCGTGCTAGCGTATCTCTTGAGTTGTGCAACACGAGCGTTTTCCGTGGATTCCACATTTTGTGCTCATTCCTTGGTTGCACGACCCCATTTATCTATCCGTGTCCGCGTTTCCGTGTGCCACATATTGTTATTGGTCTACTTGTGTCACTTGCGAATTTGTGAATCTCTTTCAACATTATTGACTCTTGCTAACATTTTGCATCAAATTTTTGTGCCACTATCCTCACCGAGCTCCACCATAAGCCTTACTTGTGTAGGTGTGAGAAATTGACAAGATCGGTACCAATTGTGCTATTTCCTTGTTACATTATTGAGTGATCATTGATCCATCTTCAACATCGGTCAAGGTACATTTGGTATAGTTCTTCTCTTTCTTCCACTCATATTTGCTCGAGTCTTCTGATGGATAGGCATGGCATTTCATCTCCGGTCTTCGACCACAACGACGGCGTGAACAACTACATCATCAAAGCGTCAATCTTCGATCTACAACGACAAATGCAAGGCGCACAATCAAGATTGCAAGAGCGCGTCGAGAACATCTCCATCGACATTCGTCACTCCAAAGCAAGGAAAAGGGACTACATCAACAACAAGCTTTCCGCACAAAAGGAGGAGCAAGATGCAAGGATGGAGGAGATTCGAGCCTTGTTGATCAACCGTTCTTCCCCTTCATCATCCTCAAGGCGGCGACATTCAAGTCACAAGTCTTCGGAGCACAAAAATGATGCAAGCGCAAGTCGTCCACGTCCACATCTCCATGGCGACCACCATCACATTCGTGATCCACATCGTCATGAAGTGAAAGTCACCTCAAAGCATCATGTGCACGACGACGACGAACGCCATCGAGCTCAAGCACGACGACGACACCATCATCATGAAGATGCTCGCCAAGTGCAAACTTACAAGTCCCAACAAGCTCTACATCAAGCTACAGCCAAACTCCATGAGCTCAAGAGAAGACCGCGAGACGACCACAACCAAGACGGCGCTACGGCTAAAACAACCACTTCGGCATCTTCGCCAAGTGCTATCAAGGCATCTTCGCCTTTGGACGTACGGCATCTTCGCCTACTTCCCATGAGTTCGCCTACATCGACATCTTCAACAACAAGGCGACCACCTACAAGTGAGGGCGACACTTCCATCTTCAGAAGCCCCTCAAGGAAAATGGCCGAGCATGGGAAATTCCCTTTGGTCATGGAGATGAGCTATGAGGTGCCACATCATATGGGCCTCCAACAACAAGACGGCGACAAGAAGGTCGAGGACGATCCATCCCCTTCAACCACAGCGACGAGCACGAACCTCTTCAACAACATGAAGACGGTGCCCATATTGGACTTGTACTCTGAGTCAAGCTACGCGAGCGCACATGAGACCTTATCTTTGGTCTCGGAGGAGAGTGATGTTTTGCCACATCCTACGGCATTCATATTTGGAGACGTTTGCACCTAGACCTCTCTGACACCCACATATGATGAGATGCCCCAATTCCCATGTGAGGAGAGCCACCACCCCATGAGTGAGATGAGTGACTCCACCATATGTGACATTGAGTGCATTACCTATGAGAGGACGAGTGTGACCACCGCTAGCCCCACATTTAAGAGCATGCCACACATCCTATGTCAGGTTGGGAGCTGATATGTCTCCAACGTATCTATAATTTTTTATTGCTCCATGCTATATTATCTACTGTTTTTGGACCATATTGGGCTTTATTTTCCACTTTTATATTACTTTTGGGACTAACCTATTAACCGGAGGCCCAGCCCAGAATTGCTGTTTTTTGCCTATTTCAGTGTTTCGAAGAAACAGAATATCAAACGGAGTCCAAACGGAATGAAACCTTCGGGAACGTGATTTTCTCACCAAATATGATCCAGGAGACTTGGACCCCCCGTTAAGAAAGAAAGGAGGCGGCCACGAGGGTGGAGGGCCCCCCCCCCTAGGGCGCGCCCCCTGCCTCATGGGCCCCCCTTTGCTCCACCGACGTACTCCTTCCTCCTATATATACCCACGCACTTCAAACGATCGACACGGAGCCAAAACCTAATTCCACCACCGAAACCTTCTGTATCCACGAGATCCCATCTTGGGGCCTGTTCCGGAGCTCCGCCAGAAGGGGAATCCACCACGGAGGGCTTCTACATCATCACCATAGCCTCTCCGATGAAGTGTGAGTAGTTTACTTCAGACCTTCGGGTCCATAGTTAGTAGCTAGATGGCTTCTTCTCTCTTTTTGGATCTCAATACAATGTTCTCCCCCTCTCTCGTGGAGATCTATTCGATGTAATCTTCTTTTTGCGGTGTGTTTGTTGAGACCGATGAATTGTGGGTTTATGATCAAGTTTATCTATGAACAATATTTGAATCTTCTCTGAATTCTTTTATGTATGATTGGTTATCTTTGCAAGTCTCTTCGAATTATCAGTTTGGTTTGGCCTACTAGATTGGTTTTTCTTGCAATGGGAGAAGTGCTTAGCTTTGGGTTCAATCTTGCGGTGTCCTTTCCCAAAGGACAATAGGGGCAGCAAGGCACGATTGTATTGTTGCCATCGAGGATAACAAGATGGGGTTTTATCATATTGTATGAATGTATCCTCTACATCATGTCATCTTGCTTAAGGTGTTACTCTGTTTTATTAACTTAATACTCTAGATGCATCTTTGGATAGCGGTCGATGAGTGGAGTAATAGTAGTAGATGCAGGTGAGTCGGTCTACTTGTCTCGGCGTGATGCCTATATACATGATCATACCTAGATACTCTCATAACTATGCTCAGTTCATCAATTGCTCAACAAGAATTGCTCACCCACCGTAGAATACTTATGTTCTTGAGAGAAGCCACTAGTGAAACCTATGGCCCCCGGGTCTATTCTCATCATATCAATCTTCCATCACTCTATTATTGCTTTGCTTTTTTACTTTGCCTTTTATTTTATTTTGCATCTTTATATCAAAAATACCAAAAATATTATCTATCAGATCTCACTCTCTTAAGTGACCGTGAAGGGATTGACAACCCCTATTCGTGTTGGTTGCGAGGAGTTATTTGCTTTGTGTACGTACGAGGGACTCGCGCGTAGCCTCCTACTGGATTGATACTTGGTTCTCAAAAACTGAGGGAAATACTTACGCTACTTTGCTGCATCATCCTCTCCTCTTCGGGGAAACCCAACGCAGTGCTCAAGAGGTAGCAAGAAGAATTTCTAGCGCCGTTGCCGGGGAGTCTACGCAAAAGTCAACATACCGTGAGTTGATTATTCGATATGCATCAAACAACTTCAGATTCGTAATATTCAATCCAACACAAAGAACTTCAAAGAATGTCCAAAGATTTTTACCGGAGAAAGTAGGATGAAAACATGCATCAACCCCTATGCATAGCTTACCCAAATGTCACCTCAGGAATCCGCGAGTTGAGTGCCAAAGCATACATCAAGTGAATCAATATAATACCCCATTGTCACCACGGGTATTCATATGGGTACGAGTTGAGTGATAATGGGATGAGATGCACCCAAACACTCCAGTATATGAAGTCATTCCCCGCACTCCTCCAACTCAAGTCACTACACCTGTGCTTGAGTCACCCGAGCCGCCATTGGAGAGCATGGAGGTTGATGCACAATCACCACGTGCATCACCCTCTTTTCAAAGGCTTCGCAAAGGCCCAAGGCCCTCCACCTCCATGACAAGCATCCCTGAAGATGCAGTTCAAGATGACACATCTGTTGCTCAAGAGGTCACACATGAAGCTACTCCTGCTAGCACCATGGTGGAGGATGTTTCACAAGGTGAAGCCAATGAGGCTGAACCTAATGTTGTTGAAGTCAATGTGACTGACGCCAACGCTATTAAAGAATCAGCCCAATCTGAGGTCAATCCTGAACACGCTCTGGTTGTCACTACTGAAGCCAATCAGCCTCCTGCAACTAAAGCCAATGATGCTACAAGGACACCGTCACCACCAAACCTTTTTCGGGTCCTGATCCTTTCTACACAACTTTTTTGCCCTACATGGTCCTCGTTGTTTTCTGTAGGATTTTGTGGCTTCTTTTGGCATTTTTTATCCACGCCCATTCTCTTGCTGCCAAGCTTCTTTCCCCGCTGATACGTACATTTTGCATCATGCTTTTATATCGATATTTATTGCATTATGGGATGTTACTTCACTTTATGTCACAATACTTATGGCTATTATCTCTTATTTTACAAGATTTACATAAGGAAGGAGAATGCCGCACTGGAATTTCAATGGAAAAGGAGCAAATATTAGAGACCTATTCGCACAACTCCAAAAGTCCCAAACTCCACGGAATATCTTATATTAAATAATAAAAATCCTCGCTAAAGATGAAGGCCAGGGGCCCACACCGATCCATGAGGGTGGGGCGCCTCTGCGCGCCCCTACTTGTGGGCCCCGGTGGCTCTCCGATGACCATCTTCGCTATATGAAGTCTTTCGTCGAGAAAAAAACAAGAGGCAACCTTTCGGGACGAAACTCCGCCGCCACGAGGCGGAACCTTGGCGGAACCAATCTAGGGCTCCGAGATGGGGAAATCATCGCCATCGTCATCACCAACGCTCCTCTCATCGGGAGAGGGCAATCTCCATCAACATCTTCACCAGCACCATCTCATCTCCAAACCCTAGTTCATCTCTTGTATCCAATTCTTGTCTCCAAGTCCGGATTGGTACTAGTAGGTTGCTAGTAGTGTTGATTACTCCTTGTAGTTGATGCTAGTCGGTTTATTTGGTGGAAGATCATATGTTCAGATCCTTTATGCATATTATTACCCCTCTGATTATGAACATGAATATGCTTTGTGAGTAGTTACGTTTGTTCCTGAGGACATGGGAGAAGTCCTGCTACTAGTAGTCATGTGAATTTGGTATTCGTTTGATATTTTGATGAGATGTATGTTGTCTAGCCTCTAGTGGTGTTATGTGAACGTCGACTACATAACACTTCACCATTATTTGGGCCTAGAGGAAGGCATTGGGAAGTAATAAGTAGATGATGGGTTGCTAGAGTGACAGAAGCTTAAACCCTAGTTTATGCGTTGCTTCGTAAGGGGCTGATTTGGATCCATATGTTTCATGCTATGGTTAGGTTTACCTTAATACTTTTGTTGTAGTTGTGGATGCTTGCAATAGAGGTTAATTATAAGTGGGATGTTTGTTCAAGTAAGAACAGCACCCAAGCACCGGTCCACCCATATATCAAATTATCAAAGTACCGAACGCGAATCATATGAACGTGATGAAAACTAGCTTGACGATATTCCCATGTGTTCTCGGAAGCGCTTTTCCTATTATAAGAGTTTGTCCAGGCTTGTCCTTTGCTACAAAAAGGATTGGGTCACCTTGCTGCACTTTATTTACTTTTGTTACTTGTTGCTCGTTACAATTTACCCTATCACAAAACTATCTGTTTTCTTTTATTTCAGTACTTGCAGAGAATACCTTACTGAAAACCGCTTATCATTCTGCTCCTTGTTGGATTCGACACTCTTACTTATCGAAAGGACTATGATAGATCCCCTATACTTGTGGGTCATCACCCGCCTGTTTTCATGGGCTATGATTCTGTGTGAAATGCCTCACTCTCTTGGTGTACCAACTTGTTTTGACAAATATTTAGGAACGAAGGGAGTATGTTGCATGGGGTGTAGGTAAATATCTGTCCATGTGGTTGTCTCCTATCTGGAGTTGGTGGTGCTGCTACATGCCACTCTTCACTAGATATGTGGTTGTGCCTAAGGAATTTAAAGTTTGTTAAAGGTAGCACACATTTCATTCTATTCTTTGATGTTGCCTCTCCTCTCTTCCGCTCGGGAGAGCATTGTTCGTCTATTAGGTGTGTCCCAGGCTGATCGTGTTCTGACCTTAGACTTACAAATGCAGAAAAGGCACCCCTCTAGCAAAAAAACTACAGAAAAGCTTGCGTGTGAGTTATTAGCTTTTAACACAATAACAAAAATGTTTGTACCAAACAGTCATCAATGCTCAATGCCACTGATCATGAAATTCCCTAACCCCAGACATACACAAATACCTGGAATTTACACCACACCACCATCAATACAATTCCATAACAGTTAGACGCACTAGTCTAAGCTTGTAAGAATAAATACGAGTCCACAACAAGCGAAAAATCGCTAACAAAATAAAAATGGCAAGCTGAGAAAAAAAAGACCTTAAAAAATCTAGCCATGGGTGTCAGAATCTATTATCAATATTTCTCTCAAAAGGATTTCTCTTCTATATAAAGTATAATATTACAAAGGGGCAGCTTAAATATCATGGAGTTGAAATGTAAAAAGGGTAATAATCAACACTACACGAGCCTCTCTTTTCCCAAGGTTGTTTCCTAAGACTGATTGACTGCTTCCCCGGCGATATGATCGCATCTGCCCCTCCTCAACTTCCACCTTCCACCATGGAAGTTAAACCTCCAACATGGACGCTGATGTGACATCTGTATGCGACCTAGAAAAAGTCAGTTAGCTTGACCGTTGAATCAAGATAGAGCGCAATAGTGCCCATATGTCATAATTCACACTTTCACGGGCAAAGAAGTTTATGCTCGCAACAAGATCCAAAAGAACCAATCTGCCATAAGGAATGTACAACAATAATGATGCCTCGTGTCTACTTTCAGATAAATTACGGTGCAGTGAAACAGTATTGTAACGTTTGTTTCACTTATGATCACAAAAATGCAAAGGGTTTGCACAAATGGCGACTTAACCACAAATGGGAGTACTAAAAAAATGCAGCTGCCCAATCTTGTAAGCTCCATGCTGTTTGTGGTAAAAACAACAGTGCTACTGAAATGCAATTAGAAAGCTGTGATGTCCTTCTAGTTGATACATACCTAAGGCATCATCGTCTGATTCTAGGCTTGCAACGGAATTCTGCTAAGAGTGCTATGTGATCTGATGACCATTCAGGTGAAGGGAGAGCAGTGTCTTTTCTTAAGCTCTCCTCATCCAGAAGCTCCAATAAAGACTCCACTGACAACGAATCCGCTGAAATAAGAAAGGAAACATGGTAACTGACAATCATCAAACATATCACGGTACTAAATGCTTATTCCAGAATAATGGAGATATCAAAAATGCAAAAATAGCATACAAATACAATGCATCAGGCACCTACCTGTGTAAAATATGTAATCAACAGTACCAGTGAAATCTCTTGTGCAATTTGTGAAAAGTGGTTCATTTGTTCCTGAGTCCATCCTCCTCCGCTGGTGCTCCAAATCATAACCGACACCTACCATCCTTGCAAATGAAGAATATGCACTGACCTATAAACAAGTAAAACCTTTGGTCAGAACAGTTGAAAAGGAGAAAAGATAAACAAGCCATGGTAGTTTTACTGTACCAGAGGAAGCTGATGTGTCAGCTTGCTCACAGGGCGTAAAATTCCAAGGGGGTCAATGGCCAGATCTGGATGCAATTGGTCAACTTTGCCTATCGCAAGAAGTCCGTGTGGAGTACTGAAAGGCAAAAGGAAGCACAAAGGGATTAAGAGTTGGAGAAAACAAATAAGTATGAAAAATATTGCTCCGATGGGATCTTGATACGCACCTCCCAGGGATTGAATTGAAATCCCCACAGACCAACATTGGAATGTCCGCACTGTTAGCTATCTTTTCCAATCCTTTCAAAAGTGTTTGAACCTGCAAAACCATACTTGCTGTTAATCTGAATATTTCAGATGTTGCCGAGTGCTAGCCTACAAAGAATGTGATGATACAGACCTCCCATAGCTTGACATCTTTGAGATCTTGGTGGACATTTACATGTGTATTGGCCTGCAAATTGGAAACATTTGAAAAGAATAAAAAATTGAGACACCCATAACATCAAAAGGCTTTCAAGCCTGGACCACTACGAATAATAACAGAGGTCAAGGACTAACATCATAAACTCAGCGCTATAAGGGGGAACTTGCAGTAAGATGCGCCTTTTACCAAGCACCCATCATTGACATACAGATGCTTTCCATGCATCTCAACTTATTACAGTCATCATATATATGGTAGTATATATACACCCACGTCATCCTATATATCATGATAGTTCACCCATGTCTCATATACTACTATGTGGTACTCCCTCCGTCCCAAAATAAGTGTCTCACTTAGTACAAAGTTGAGACACTTATTTTGGGACGGAGGGAGTAGTATATATACTACTTTATCCTTACATATATAAAACTTCTAATCCCTAAATGTAGTGACTAAACAAGAAAAATAATGTCACGTGCTATTTTGCATTATACTGCTAGCAGTTCAACAGCTAAATATCTATATCTATACCAATATATAAAGACACAGAGGGGCAGATCCAATTAGTCTCAGCCGTCGAACCATGTCAATCCAATGACCTAGATTGCTCCAATGGTGAGCGCTCAACATGTCTAGCATGCAATTAATATCACTCTTATATTTCTTTACGGAGTACCAAATATCATCACATAGTTAACAGGTAACTGATATCCTACCTAATATGAACATGCAATTAATTTCCTCCCTAATATCAACGTGTATCGCACGTACACAATTACTAGTATAGGAAAAGGTCCACTTTTGATCTGTTAGCTATTGTCTTGGTTTAACACTTTAACATACAGCCTGTACTTCGAAACTGTCTAATTTACACATCAACTATCTAAATGTTCAAATTACGTCCTAAAGTAGTATTTGTGGGCGGTTTTGTGTGGCCTGGGATAAATGTCAACACGTTTTACCACCTAATTCTCTACTGGGCACTTCCTTGGCCACTCTATGGCCTCCGCTATAGCTTCTGCTGCTCACAACTCTTTCATCACACCTCTTCTGTTTCAGAGACAGTGCTTTGACACGTGGGAAGCAGGCGAAGAGAGGATGGCCAAGGAGGAAAAGGTGTTAGTGTTAAGAGCTAGGAAGGAGGAAAGGGAACAGAGAGCGCAGACAAGGATAGGGTAGAGAGAAACGGGCGCTTCCCAAATAATGACTCGACATGTGGGGCTACTGCTAAGTAAAGAATGAAGTGCCAAAGTTGACGATAAAGCAGCCTCCTCACCAGGCCCGTTGACAAGGGTGGCCAAAATTGGCCGACCGCACAGGGCCCCCAAATTTTTGGGGCCCCCCAGTCCAGCAGGCAATAGGTATAGGTCAGGCCCAGCACACGGTCCACTTCAAGGCCTGGGATCATGTGCTGTTTATTTCTCAGTGCTGAAAGAAAGATCCAACACACGATACTCCTGATTGGCCCATCAATTCAATCAGTCTGGATCGATTAGCGACCGATCAACCTACGCATATGCACGCACAAAATCAGCGCGTTAGTTTCCCGAATCACAACTGACTAGATCCATTAGCGATCGTATATTGCAGGGATTTGCTCGGCATCGGTGATTCGCAATTTGAGGACTCGGGCAGGGATGCAGGAGACTGGACGACGGCGGCAGGTGCAGGCGGCCACGCCCCACGGCACTCACTGACTTGTACAGTTGCACGGTAGCGCTGTCCGACGCTGAGCGGAACGGAATTAGCCAGCTCAAGCCCTTTCGTGCTTTTCCACATAATATGAAGCCTTACTAATGTAGGCTACTTCATTGTTGAATATATTTTTTAGTAAGTATTAGAGCACTTATTCCATCAGTACATCTTATATTGTTTATGTTAATTTGGTTATTTTCATCTTTTGTGGACATGCTACTTCATTGTTGAATATATTTTTTAGTAAGTATTAGAGCACTTATTCCATCAGTACATCTTATATTGTTTATGTTAATTTGGTTATTTTCATCTTTTGTGGACATGTGCAGTATTTTTCATCTTCTGCTTTGCAGTCAAATTGTTTGAGTTAGATAGTCAAGCTATCATGCATCCAAGATTTGCGAAGTAGTTGCTTCAAAATGAGGTTAGTTTATTAGTTTAGCACAAACTTTACTCTTTTAGCATTACTATTTGATATATTTATATTTATTGTAGTAAATAACATATATTTGAACTTATATAACTAAGTGAGACTAAATCTACTTTGGTTCTTCAGTTATATGATTTTTCTCAAAATTTAGGGCTCTGTTTTACTTTTTGCTCCAAGCCCCCAAATATCTGGAGACAGCCCTGCTCTTCTCCAAACACCACTCGAGAACCCAGCTCCCAAACAGTCCTGAGAGTCTAGGGTGTAAATTGAACGGTAATGAAGTTGATAGACCAGAAGTAGACCTTTAACAATCATGATATAAAAATGCCATATCTAGTAAGTGCATAGTTACTTTATACACATCTAAAGAAAGAAGGGTGATTGACGTACCACACAAAGGAGCTGCCTTTTACCAGGGTTTTCAGTTCCTTGGTTGCCAAATTTGGCTTCTAAGACCGCAATCAGTGCAATGTTATCCTTCAAACAGAATGTGTGATAATAAGAAGTCGGTACAGAATCCAATAGCATATAATCTCTTCTAAAATTAATCTTACTTTAATCAATCGATTTAAAGCCACCCTCTTTTGTGCAGGTGGAATAATCGCATCTGTTAAAGACTGTGCAGCCTTATTGAACTCGACCTACACACAAGCAAGTACAAGAAGTATCAGATAGCTGCAAATCAGCAGGTAGCTGCAAGTACAGTGGAGGTACCTCATATTTCTTTACGTGTGAAAATCTGTCTCTACGGAAGAAAGTAGCACAGCCGTCAATGGCATGAGGAACTCCAGCATACACCTGTGACAACAATGAAGTAGAATCAAATAAGACAACGAAAGGTATCTAACCAATTTGTGACGATAAACTGCAACTCAAAGATACCTCTGTTGTCCTTTTCTTGTAAAGCGCCTGATATCCATGTTTATCAAACTCAGGTGCAAAAAAATCCTCGAAGTGGTTCAATTGTACCTGAAACCAATAGCATTTTGCTTAATTGTCACCTTTTATAATCTTAGGCACTTCTCATTTTTAGCATTTTTAATATGCAAATTAGTTCAAATAAAGAAACCAATCATGCAAAGAAGAGAAAATAATCATAAGCACCTTCAAGAAAGAAGAAACTGTTCATAACGATCATGCAGAGATATTTTTGAAAGCTTAAACAACGGGCAAACTATGATAAATTCAAATCCAACGTCCCTATAAACAAGGAAAACAAGTGACGACCCAAATGAAAAATGAAACAGGCTAACAAGAGTATATAAGAGACATTGTAGGTTGTTGAACAGAGTCGTCACGCATAAGTGCACCTTGGATGCAATATTTTTATTATGCAAACAATTGAGACTTTCTCAGTTCATTAAATCAAATATATGATGCAACTAAAGGCGAAACATAGGTCACACAAAAATTAAATTGACAAGAAAGGTTATCACATCATACCTCCTGAAGACATATGATGTCAGCATGATAACCAATAATTTCACGCATCAAATTTTGTCTCCGGTAAGTCCATGAAAGAGCCCATGTTGGGCAGTAGCTATATGCATCGCTTGTAGCATATGCATCTGCAAGAATATTATAAGACAGCACTGTGAATGTCCCGAAAGAAGAACTCTGGCTGTCCATATCCAAGTGACCCAAAACATCTCCATTCACTTGGATAAGGCGGCGTGGAGTAGGGGTTGGTGCTGGAATCACACGTGACGTCATAATTGAAGTTGGAGGTCCTGCTGGTACTTTCTTTTCTGTATCCACCGCTGCACATTCAAATCTCAGAACATGGCCAATATCATCTGCAGTCGGTGTATATGTCTGCGAGCGTCCCACTTCAAACCAAGTTTCACCCGAGCTTTTGTCAGAGCCCGAGGGATACAAAGGAACAGGTCCATTATTAACACCAGGGCTCTGTCCAAGATTTGACATTGAGCCAGACCCAGAACTGAGAATCCCTGAACTACCACTGCCAAATCTACCAAATAGCTCCTCCTCTTCAGCTCCATTTTCATTTAAAGCACTACTAGCTCGCTCATGCAAAACCTTGTGGTGCTGCCACGCATCAGAGAAGCACTTAGCAGAACAATGGTAGCTCTTAGCAGCAGGTATTTTTGACTTGAGACAACCTAGACACTGGATTGTTGCTTGCTCCATTGGATGTACACTGCAGATAGCAACTTTCCGATCGCTTTGTATGCGGTACCTTCAAGAGAAGAGTCAAATCAGTATAACTATGTGTTGTAAGATACACAAAAGCTGTAAGATACCATGAAGAGAGAACAGACTGGAAAAGTAAAGACACGAAAGAACACCTAAAGAGCTCATTTTAAGTTGTATCAGCTCGTGGTAACTTGCTAACAGCACCTTGGATATCAGTTTGTTAGGGCACTTTGGGAAAATACATTTTCTCTACTCCTATAAAAGACTCAGTTGGTGATGATGGTGTGTCTGCCATCCGTCATTTCTGCCCATTAGATCTGCATCTAACGACTGTGATGCAAGTTGTGGCCTTTTTGCAACAATATCCCACTTCTCTGCTCCAATTTCTCTACTCCTATAAAAGACTCAGTTGGTGATGATGGTGTGTCTACCATCCGTCATTTCTGACCACTAGATCTGCATCTAACAACTGTGATGTAAGTTGTGCCTTTTTGCAACAATATCCCACTTCTCTGCTCCAATTTACAGAAAACCCCTTAGTATTTTGAAAACAACCACATTCCTCCCTTAACTCATCAAAACAGCCCAAGAAATATATTTTGAGTGAAACATAATATATTTTTAGTGATATATGTATATCAAAACTAGACTGTTTTCTTTCAAATTTGTGAATATGTATTATTCTACTTTTGATCAGTTGCAACGCACGGGCACATTGCTAGCTTCTTATAAATAATGAGGCAAGATGAAGAAAATTGGCAATACATCAGGGGAAAAATTCAAGTTTTCTTGTGCATGTTTTTTTTCTATAAAGGGCACGTTTATTAACTCAAAATGTAGCATAAAGCGGATACAAAGCATGATGAGCAACTTCTCAAAAAAGATAATAAATGTACACTGTTATAACATGGAGAACAGCAAAAAAAGATCATTCAACAATATGATCAAATAAACCCTGCGCAAAAAACACAACAGGTAAATTGATTTCTTTTATAATACAACTACAACCACTTGTATTTTGCGCACAGGACACATTTTTTTTCATATTTTTGCACGATTTTTGATGGTGCACAATTGTACATATTACATGTGGTTCTGTCAAACTAGCGACTGAAAAGCAAACAAAATGAAAGCATACAAAAAAAGATTTGGTGGGCAATACTAATATTTTACTCCCTCCGTCCCGAATTACTTGTCGCAAAAATGGATGCATCTAGACATATTTTTAGTTCTAGATACATCCATTTCTGCGACAAGTAATTCGGGGCGGAGGGGGTATCTGTGTAAAAAAAAGATTTGGTTTGTGTTGTAACAAAATAATATTTTATTTATCTTAAAACACTTATAACATATATCTTAGCAGTGTACCATAGTGACTAGTGAGTTTATTGTAAGTAAATTTGAAGAACTGACATAATGTGTCAGTCTTCTAAAAAATTGTCTATAGGCAGTGTACGAGGAAGCGGCTAATAAAAAGCAAACCAATGAAACTACATGTGTTAACGGACTAGCTCCGCTATCTTCATAAGTCTGCAATACTAAATTCTCAACATATAGCATCCAATTGATGCAATTTAGCATTGTTTATAAGGCGACCTAAGGCGAGCACCATCCACCCTGATGCCTAAGCGCCTAAGGTGGACGCCTAAACGCCTAAAGCGGGCACACTTGCAAGGCACTGGGCGCCTTGCTGCCTAAGCGTCGGCTAAGCGTCAAAGGCGGGACGCCTTATAAACAATGCAATTTAGACCTACTTGACATGACAAACAATGGACATGATGAAATGATTAACCATCCAAGCAAGAGTGTAATGAGTAATGCACAACAATATTATATATATTCAATAACAGGTAATCGTCCGGACACCCGGCACAACAATATTATATATATTCAATAACAGGTAATCGTCCGGACACCCAGCTGGTAGTGATTGTATTGCCAATTGTATATGTGGCATACGCACAGCTTGTAAGCAACAGGTAGGGCACCGCATCCTCGTACACTGCCTATAGATCATTTTTTAGAACACTCGAGCATTATGTTAGTTCTTCAAATTTACTTACAATACATTCGCTATGATACACTGCTAAGATATACTCCCTCCGTCCCAAAATATAAGAGCGTTTTTGACACTAGTGTAGTGTCAAAAACGCTCTTATATTTTGGGACGGAGGGAGTATGTTATAAGTGTTTTTACATAAATAAAACATTAACTAGGACAGTGCCTGTGTGTTGCAACAGGATATAAATATTCTAGTATGTTAGCTTGTGATTTACCTGCCCATATTAATGTGATGGTGTAAATAAATATTTATCAAATCCTGCCATGATTTACCTTATAGTTTGATGAGAAGTTTGGTAAGTAAACTGAAGTGGAATTGGTTCATAAGGTAAGTAAATTAAGATGATTGATTGTCATACGGGGAAGGTTGGACGGAGGGGTGGTGGGAAGAGAAGTGATGAAAGATGGAACCTTACATTCTTTTTAAGTAGTAGAGATACAGATTTGTTACAACAAAGGAAGAATATGGATAAGGTGGGGTGTGGGAGTGACAAGGCCAGTAAGAGATCAAACAGAAGAGAAGGACACGTGTAGTCAACAAAACAAAAATAATGGAATGTGTGTTCAATCTCTCACTAACCGTAAGCAAGTAAAGTAACTTGCAGCTGAACCTAATATGCAACCAATTTTAATATGCAGTACTTCAAAAGAAGATATAATAATCCTTTTTGAGCCCAGAGGCGTCAAAATTCAGTGTACAATCAAGCAGCCTCTTTGTTCAACAAGTGCTGTTCAGCTCAAGGATTGTATCCCAGTCTAAGAATCATGTGACCCCAAGTGAACAAACTGATAGCACTTGTGGAATAGCTATCTCTACAAAATTATTTATATGATCCAGTGCAATCCCAAAATTCTACAATGCTCCCATTTCACCCAAGATGGATAGGACCATTATTGCCCAATGATTGATAGCATTCTACAAGCCAGGCAGGCTTCATCTCCATTACGACTCTTACGATCCTATCTAACTGTCGAGAGCTCTAAGCACAACCAAATTCAGACAGCATAATGACTTGCTCGATGAATTACTCAGTTATTCTTATAACCATTCTGCGTTATCCCATGTGGTGGCTTAATATATCACAGACTCAATAGTTTTATCTGTAAGTGAATCAAGATACAACTTCTGAGTCCTGAAAACTGTACTACGTCTCCAACTCAACAATCTAGTTATGTCTCAAAGGCAACCATTGGCATTTAATATTCTCTGTGTTTCCATTCATTCGCAAAAACACAAAATTGGCTTCTTAGAGCAATCGATGCTCCAAATTGTCCAGAGCTCGAAACACAACCAAAATCAGACAGCATATTGACTTGCTCGATGAATTACTCAGTTATTCTTATAACCATTCTGCGTTATCCCATGTGGTGGCTTAATATATCATAGACTCAATAGTTTTATCTGTAAGTGAATCAAGATACAACTTCTGAGTCCTCAAAACTGTTCTACGTCTCCAACTCAACAATCTAGTTATGTCTCAAAGGCAACCATTGGCATTTAATATTCTCTGTGTTTCCATTCATTTACAAAAACACAAAATTGGCTTGTTAGAGCAATCGATGCTCCGAATTGACACGGTTGTGCTTCATATATTCAGGAACTAAGAAGAACAGGACTTTCCTGAGTTTAGCAAGTAGTTAAGCATATAGCAATCTGATCAATACTAAAAGACCCTTCTTTTAACAGCATTAACTAGTACTAACGCACAAGCGGAACTAATCATTCCACAATGCATATCCTATTGAACCAAAAGTCAGAGTCACGAGCTGCTCGCTCACCATCTGTATCGCATGAAGTGACCATCAACAGCCGCGGTCTCAGGTACGTCTTCGGTGGAGATGGCCCCATTGGGCAGACGCAGCAGCACATACGGGGTGATCTCACACCCCACAATCGGGATCTCCGACGGCAGGTGCACCCGTACCACGCTCAGCATCCTCCACCCCTGCTCCTCCTCTGCTGCGCTCTTCTCCACAGCCCCAGCACTAGCACCAGCACCGGCACCAGCACCAGCTCCAGCTCCTCACAGGGGCGGGCTTAACACGGGGCATGGGGGTTCAGTTGAACCCCCAATTTTTTTCTGAAAATAAACTGTTGTTAGTAGTATAATTCGGGATCTCGAAAATTGTAGTCTTAGTTCCGCGAAATGGAGACCAAAATACATGGGTGGGCGGATGCGCCCGCCGCGCCTTCATAGTCCACCCTACCGATGGGATGGAACGGCGTTAACTGAGACAAATCTCGAATAAAGGGATCTGGCTGGATTCGATTGCTCGCGGCCAAGAGGAAACCGGAGAAGAAGAAAAACGAAGAGCAGTCCGAGCAAAGCTAGGGCTTCCTTACCAACAAAATGAATCGCGTCGAGCCACGCCACACCAGCAGCTGCAGAAGGGATCGGAGGAGGAAGATCAGGAGAGAACCGCGCGAGCTCCTCCGCTTCGAGATGGCAGGCGCGCTTCGGTAGGAGGGGAGGGAGGGGTTTCGGCGGCGAGGGACTCCGGGATGGTGCGGTGGATTTGGGAGCAGAAGCATAAACATTTTTTTAGGACATGCTTCATCACTCCTTCCTCTCCTTGGGCCGAGCCCATTCTCCATTCATTTTAATGGCCCATCGCCACTGCCTTGTTTTTCTTTTCACAGGATTGTGACTGCCTTGCTTTTTTTTTTCTTTGACTATATAATTGTCGTGCGTTGCAACGGGAGTATAAACATTTTAGTAGATTAGCTCATGATTGCACGTCTATTATTACATTGGTGTGCTAAAATCTTAGCAAATTTTTCTATGCAATTGCCAAGATTTATTCATCATCTTATAGTTAAGCACTTATTTGACAAGAATTTATTGACTTATCAAAGAAAAATAATATTTCTACTACTTGAAAAGAGAGATGGAGGGAAATGCCATCTTATTATGAAGCACTTATTTGGTAGGAATTTATTAACTTACCAAAGAATATTATTATTTTTGAGAAAAATCAGAAATGGGAGAAAAAAATAGGAGAAAATGAAGGGATAATGTTAAATGGGCTTAGAGAGGTTGGACGAAGGAGAGGTGAAACGGGAACCTTACGTTCTTTTTAAGTAGTATATAGTCGTTGTTCCGCGAAATGGAGACCAAAATACATGGGTGGGCGGATGCGCCACCAAGGCCTTCATAGTCCACCCCACCGATGGGATGGAACGGGTTAATCGAGACAAATCTCGAATAAAGGGATCCGGCCGATTCGATTGCTCAGAGCCAAGAGGAGACCGAGAAGAAAAAACGAAGAGCAGTCCGAGCAAAGCTAGGGCTTCCTTACCAACAAAATGAATCGCCGAGCCACGCCACACCAAAGAAATGCAGAAGGGATCGGAGGAGGAAGATCGAGAGAACTGCGCGAGCTCCTCCACTTCGAGATGGCAAAGGCTTCGGTGGGAGGGGAAGGGTTTCATGACGAGGACTCCGGATGGTGCAGATGGATTTGGGAGCAGAAGCATAAACATTTTTTAGGACATGCTTCATCACTCCTTCCTCTCCTTGGGCCGAGCCCGTTCTCCATTCTTGCTTCCCATTTTATTTTATGCAGCCACATGTTCCGCCCTAATGGCCCATCGTCACTGCCTTGTTTTTCTTTTCACTGGATTGTGACTGCCTTGCTTTTTTGTTTTGACTATATAATTGCCGTGCGTCGCAACTGGAGTATAAACATTCTAGTAGATTAGCTCATGATTGCACGTATATTAATACATTGGTGCGCTAAAGTCTTAGCAAATTTTTCTATGCAATTGCCAAGATTTATTCATCATCTTATAGTTAAGCACTTATTTGGCAAGAATTTACTGACTTATCAAAGAAAAAAATATTTCTACTACTTGAAAAGAGAGATGGAGGAAAATGACGTCTTATTATGAAGCACTTATTTGGTAAGAATTTATTAACTTACCAAAGAATATTATTATTTTGGGGAAAAAACAGAAATGGGAGAAAAAACAGGAGAAAGGAAGGAATAATGTAAAATGGGCTTGATAGAGGCGATGGTCCCGATCTTTCGATGAGATGATAACTATCGATTTGGTGGAGATGACTTTGACGATCAGACTACAGACGTGCACGACGTTGCGCCTTAGCAATCGCTAAACCAACTCCGAGAGGTTATTGACCATGCCGGAGCATGATCAACCTAACCACGAAGGTCTATTCCTGCAAGCAATCGAAGAACGAGCAAGAATATGATTAAGCAATCTGAATATTGCGAATATGGATGAAGTATTAATAAAAGTGGGGTTTCATAAGCGGTCTTGGTCTAGTCGTTGGACACAAACGAAGTACATGAAGTTGCAGTGATGGCTAACTTTTAACTAAAAAAACCAAAGACTAAACGATGCCTTAAGGGCTATATTTATAGGGAAAAGAGAGGGTATTTTGTCCACCCTTGGCAAGGTGGGACTAAAACACCTCCTAAGTCGTTTCCCCTGCAATATGGACTCTAAAAATAGATTACATGGGCCTGGCCCAAAATAAGGTGGCGCAACATCAATAGTAAGCTATGGACGAAATTTACAAAAGGCCATCTTGTATATTTCGTCCATTTTCTTGTATGTCATCATGGTGGCTTCAAAGTCTGAAAATCTCCACTTGAACCTCCATTCTTGTTCTCTTCGCACGCACCTTCATCTCCGTGCTTGACCATGCTCCAATGCTCAACCTTCTTATCTGTGCTAGGCCCTTCAATTGCAAGCAACACAAACATATCTAAGTTAGGCAGCATCATATTCTCATGAACACTAGAAACATTACCAAGAAATGAAAGTACCTGATAATTTAATTGGCGTATCTGAGCTCTAGCAACTGTTCCAAGAGGTAAAGCAGCATGGGATATGGGTGTAACTGTGGTAGCCATCTCCTCATCATCCTCCCCTTCTTGAAAACAAAGTCGTCCTCGGCGTTGCTTAATCTGAAATCTGGCTAACAATAGAGACAATGTGTACACGTTGTATATGTATATGTCATCCATTTTAACTGATCTTAGTTGTGGCACATGTGACACAGTTATACAAGAGCACCCTTCAAAAGTCGTGAAAAACAAAGCCAATATATTATCACAAGAAGTCAAAGGCATGAAAATATTGCAACTCAGTTTGCACATACTCCCTCCGTTCCCAAATAATTGTCTTTCTAGCCATCTCAAATGGACTACAACATACGGATGTATGTAGACATGTTTTAGAGTGTAGATTCACTCATTTTGCTCCGTATATAGTCATTTGTTGAAATCTCTAGAAAGACAATTATTTGGGAACGGAGGGCGTATAAGTGAAGCTCTTATTCATAACAAAAGATTGGCAATGCTCATCATTAAACCATCCCAACCTTGATGAACCATCACAAGATTAGAGGTCATATCAAAATTATTAAACATTGGCACAACTATTTTCAAACGTATTTGATCCAAATGTGATCTATTCACTGATTCACATGGTTCTTTTGCATCAATAGTTAATTCAATGGGTTCACTCAAAATTGTTTGATCATATGGCAAAGTCAAATCATGAACACAGTCCTCTAAAATAGCTGGTGTGATCAAAGTAGTGGGTAGCTCATCGCTGTAACACCCCGGTAGTTAAGCTATAGTAACCACACACTAATGGTGCCATGTCATCGCGATTAAATTTCTAAACCTCACTTGGATCCAAACCGAATTCAAATTTAAATTGAAAAGAGTCAAATTTTTATTTCTTCAAACGGTAAAACAAAAATGTCCGCTGGGTTGCCAAAATTCACTAACAATTTTCCTAAAAGAAACCAACATTTTATGAGAAATTAAAATGCCCTTAAACTAACTAAAATTGGACCAACAACTTTTAATTGATCCTTTTCAATTTAAGTAAATATTTGCACATTTCAAAATAACTTGGAACTTGCCGTGCTATCTGATAGCATTACATAGTATTTATGTGTCAAGTACCTTGTTGAACCAAAAATCCTTTGCCTTTAATAGAAATAGCAAAACACTAGCTAAAAATAAAACAAAATTAAAAGAAAAGGAAACAAAGCCCACCCCCTCACAAGGTCGTGGGCTCGGTGGCCACTGTGCCACAACTGGCTGGCCTAGTCGCGCCCCACCCCACTCCCCATAACCCCCTAGGAAACCCTAGCCCGACCCCACGATCCCCATTCCCCTTATCCGCCGCCACTCATCAGAGGCCACAAGACGCATGAGTCCTCGAGGGAGAGGAGCCCCTCGTGTTCGACGCGCGGCCGGGCGACCCTCGACCGCCTCGCCGCCTGTTCGCTTTCGCCAGACGACATCTGTCGCTGGATCGCCTCCTCGCCGCACTGCTGCTCCATCCTCCTCCTCGCCCCCCCGCCTGCGTGCCCTACAATCCCGGTGAGGACCCCGATCCTCCTCCTCCCGTGCCCTCACGCTGGCCGCCCGCCACCACACCGTCCGGCTCTGCGCCCTAGCACTAACCTCACGACGCTGCGCCAGCGATCGCGCCCCACCGCCTCGCTCGCGACGACGCCATCCGCCTGGCCACTGCTGCCCTCGGCCACCACCACTACTCCCGCTTAGCACCGCCGCTTCCCCATGGCTCCCTACTCACGGCCACATGCTGGGCTGTGGCTGGCCCGGCCATCGTGACTCGCATGCTGCCCTCGTTCACATCAGGTCACAGGTCTCAAGGCACAGCTGCTGACTAGGACCAAGGCCCACCCCGCCTCGGCTGCTGCCACTGGAGCTCAAGGCCAGGCCAGATCGCTCCCACTGCCACCTCCGCGCCCATCTGCACCTCGCCCGACTGCCCACAGTCAGCTGGAGCCCCCGCCAGACGCCCGCTCCCCACGGCGCTCTCCTCCTCCTCCGCCAATGTTCGGGCGATGGGCACGCGCCGCCGACGCCTGCTAGTGCTCACATACCGCTAGGTCCCCCAGGGCCTATGACATGGGGGCCCCGCCTTAACGTTAAAAAAGAAATTAAAATAAATAAATAAATAAATAAGTAAATAAAAATGTTAATTAATTAATTAATTAATTAAATTAACTTAATTAAGCCTGTTTAATTAAACTAATTAAACATTAGGTACTTAATTAACTAATTAAACTGATTAATAGGTTAATTAGGTTATTGTACCTATGATATGCGGGACCCACACGTCACCGACTACCAACGCCTGTTGATCGCGACGTCATGTCGACGCGGCAAGGCACTATTCTGGATAATGTTGGATTAAGATAAAACAAATGCAAAAAAATGATTTAAATCTTTTAAAATCAATATAAAATAAAACGTAGCTCGGATGGAAAAACTTTGTACATGAAAGTTGCTCAGAACGACGAAACGAATTCGGATACGCAACCCGTTCGTCCACCGTGCATCCCTAGCATAGCGAACACGCAACTTTTCCCCTCCGGTTCCTTTGTCCGAAAACGCCAAACACCGGGGATACTTTCCCGGATGTTCCCCCCTTTGCCGGTATCACCTACTACCGCGTTTGGGCACACCTAGCATCACGCTTTGTCATGTCATGCATCGTTATGCATCTGTTTGCATTGTATTCATTGTTTCTTCCCCCTCTTCTCTCCGGTAGACTACGAGACCGACGCCGCTGTTGGTGCCCCGACCGACTACGGTGTTGACGACCCCTCCTTCTTGCCAGAGCAATCAGGCAAGCCCCCCCCCCCTCTTGATCACCAGATATTGCCTATTCTTCGCTATACTGCTTGCATTAGAGTAGTGTAGCATGTTACTGCTTTCGGTTAATCCTATTCTGCTGCATAGCCTGTCATTGCTGCTATAGTTGTTACCCTTACCTGCTATCCTACTGCTTAGTATAGGATGCTAGTATTCCATCCGTGGCCCTACATTCTTGTTCATCTGTTCACAGTTATATTATTGGGCCGTGATCACTCGGGAGGTGATCGCGGTATATACTATATACTTTATACATGATACATGTGGCAACTAAAGTCGGGTCGGCTTGTGGAGCACCCATGAGTGATTCACTGATTGGGGCTGAAGGACCTTTGTCCCAACGACCCTCTGGTGGATCTTTGTGGTGGAGCGACAGGCGTGTTGAGACTACCTAGGTGAGAGGTGGGTCTGCCCCGGTCGGCGTTCATGTTACTTTAATAACACACTTAACGAGATCTTGGTATTTGATCTGAGTTGGGTCGTTGACCTTATACGCACTAACCGCCATGTGGGACAAGATACGGGCAACCGGCGTCATGGTATCAGCCGAAGCATTTCGTGACGTCAGCGACTAAGCGGCGCACGCCGGATTGGACTGGAATGCCTACTAGGCTAGGTCTGCTTCTGGCCGCGTTCGCAACGTGCAGGTGTGCTATGGGCGATGGGCCTAGACCCATGTGCACTTAGGTTTAGACTGGCGTGCTGACCTCTCTGTTGTGCCTAGGTAGGGCTGCGACGTGTTGATCTTCCGAGGCCGGGCATGACCCAGGAAAGTGTGTCCGGCCAAATGGGATCGAGTGTGTCGGGTAATATGGTGCACCCCTACAGGGAAGTTTATCTATTCGAATAGCCGTGATCTTCGGTAACAGGACGACTTGGAGTTGTACCTTGACCTTATGACAACTAGAACCGGATACTTAATAAAACACACCTTCCAAGTGCCGATTTAACGGTGATCGCTCTCAACAGGTGGCGAGGAGGGGATCGCCGGTAGGATTATGCTATGCGATGCTACTTGAGGACTTCAACTGAGTTTACTCCACGCGCCGAGCTGCCCAACGCCTCGATCTCAATCTTTTCACCCCCGATTCGAACGGGTGGGGCCCGGTTGCCAAAACTTCTCCCTCAATTCATCAAACAGAAAGTATTACGCTGTCTCGAAATTGGTTGCCAGTAGCCATGAAGCCGAGATAGCCATCCCCCTTCAATCTATTCTCTTCTATATGCTGCAAGATGGAGGTGGCATGAAGCGTAGTCTTTGACAGGATTAGTTATCCCCCTCTTATTCTGGCATTCTGCAGTTTAGTCCACTGATATGGCCCTTTACACATATATCCATGCATATGTAGTGTAGCTCCTTGCTTGCGAGTACTTTGGATGAGTACTCACGGTTGCTTTTCTCCCTCTTTTCCCCTTTCCCTTCTACCTGGTTGTCGGAACCAGATGCCGGAGCCCAGGAGCTAGACGCCACCGTCGACGACTCCTACTACACTGGAGGTGTCTACTACTACGTGCAGCCCACTGACGATGACCAGGAGTAGTTTAGGAGGATCCCAGGCAGGAGGCCTGCGCCTTTTTTTTTGAAAGCTCAGGACAGTGAGGGCTGCCCCTCACTGACTTTAAATTAACTCAACAAAGTATACATGTACAACTCTGTGGTGTTACATTTTAAGATGGGTGTGTAAGCCCTCACCACTAGAGAGGAGAAAAGAGAGGGGGGGGGGGCAAAACGCAATACAAAAAAAGTGTTCTGTCTTGCAAACTAGATAGAAGTGACAAAACTGTCCACAAATGGCACTAGAGCCTCCCTGACCCTGTATCTCATCATATGAAAGTCGGTCTTGAACCTGAGGAGCCAGCCCTCAAATGTAGGCAGCACCCCCCTGAAGTGCCTGTTGTTACGTTCTTTCCAGATGCTCCAGGCCGAAATGATACATATGTCCATAAACATAGGGTTCGCCCACCTGGTTCTCGCCTCATGCATAAGTTGGAGTCTGTTCCCACCACGCATCCAATCGATTCCCAGCTGCATCCAACATGCCCTACTGAATGGACACTGGAAGAAAAGATGCTCAACCGTTTCTTTGGGCGGGTCATCACAGAGGAGGCAAGTGTACACGTCATCGCGCAGCTTCATACCTCTCCTCTTCAGCATGTTCCTGGTATTCAGCCTGTCCGCTAGAAGGAGCCATGCAAAAACCCTCCATTTATTAGTGCATTTTGAATTCCAGATCCATTTGAAAGCATCGTCCGCCACCACCTCACGAAAGCAATGATCATAGTATTTCTGGGGAACGAAGCCCGCGCCCCCCAGATGCATCGCCAGATGTCTGGGGTTTCAGAAAGCTCAGTGGAGGCCAAGCTGCCTTGAAGATCTCGCAGCTCTTCCCTGGCTTGCGTCGAGAGCGGCAACTGAAAATTCCGTCCAAGTGTCGGCGCTGTCGGTAGCGCTTGCACCGAGACATCTTCGTCCGCCGCAAAGGAGAACAGCCGGGGGTGGCTATCACTGAGGATGCCGTTGTGCCACTGGTCTTTCCAAAACAGAATTGTGCTCCCATCACGAACCTCCACCGACGTAACTCCTCTGTAGATTGGAGTGAGCTGCAGGATATCACGCCACCAAAACGACCCGCACAAATCAGCTGCATGGGGCACCAAACCCTCATAATAGTCGGACCAAATTAGGTTAACCCACGACACATCACACCGGTTGTAAAACTTGTGCAGTTGTTTGAGCAGCAGGCCTTGGTTCTAAATTTGGAGATTAATTATCCCCAACCCACCTTTCTCTTTGGGGCGACAGACTAGGGTCCAAGCCGCCATGGATACATCTTTGTGGCCATCATCAATTTCCTTCGCCCAGAGACAGTATCTCCTTAGTTTGTCAAGGTGCTCCAGGATCTTCGGCGGCAACCTGATTGAGCACATAGCATAAATCGCGAGGGACGTGACCACCAAATTGACTAAGGTGAGTTTTGAACCAAGGTCCAACAGTGAGGTCGCCGTGGACAACCTATGCTCGACTGAAGCCACACGCGGCATCAGGTCAGAGACGGTGGGTTTAGCCGTGCCCATCGGCATGCCAAGGTACGTGAACGACATCTCCCCAACCTTGCACCCAAAAACCTCAGCCAGTCGTCCCGTCGCATCCGCCACCGTGTTGACAGTCATCAGAGTTGATTTATGAAAATTGATGTGTAAACCTATGGAGGACGCATAGTCCTGAAGGATGCGCTTGATTGTCTCCGCTTGCGCCTGATCAGCTGGCATCACTAAGATCGTGTCATCCGCGTACTGGACCACGGGGTAGTCACTCTCCACGGTGGGCATGGGTAGCTCAAGCTCTCCCCTCCTATAAGCGTCATTGATGGCTGCTTGAAGAAGGTCAGCTGCCAAGACGAAGATGAGTGGTGACAGCGGATCACCCTGGCGCACCCCTCTCTTACAGAAGAATTGCCTACCGGGGGTTCCGTTTAGGAGTATCGAGGACTTTGCCGTCGAGAACAAGCAGCGCATCCACCCCAACCAACGATTGTCAAAGCCCATGCATTCCATGATCTGCATCATTGGAGCATGCTCGATCGTGTCGAAGGCCTTCGCGAAATCAAGTTTAAGAATGGCAATTTCCCTCTTCCAAGCTTGACACTGATGAATGAATTCATACGCCCACGCCACACAATCCTGGATCGACCTACCCTTCAAGAATCCGTATTGGTTACGGTGGATAATTTCGAGGACCACTTTCCGTAAACGGTTTGCCAGGAGCTTCGTCAGCAATTTGAGGCAGCAATTGAGAAGTGTTATGGGGCGATATTGTCACATCCCTAGTTCTGGTATGACCTAGGCTAGCTAGTCATTTGTGCATCATGTTTAAATTCCATTTAATTTTGAAATGAGGATTTGTGAAACCTCGTAAATTATTTCGAAATGACCCAAGATAAAAAGTGCTCCAAAAGGTCCAAGAAAATGTTCATGTTGCTCTCTCAAAATATTGGTCGAGATAAAAATCAAACCAATATTTTTGGGAGCTCACAAATATTTATTTTGGCCATTTGGAATTAATCCAGCATTTATTTGCCTTGGATATATATTGTTATATATATATATATAAAATATTGTCCAAAAATTATGCCATTTATTGAGGAGCTCGAATAATACCACTAGCCCCTATAAAAATTGGCATAAGTTAGTAAAATGGTTTAGTATTTTATTAAACCAAACAAATGTCGAAAAATAGAAAATTAAACAAAAGGAACTTAGAAGGCCACTTACTTACTGCAGCCGGCACTCAGGTAACCCAATGCCTAAAGGCCCTGGCCCACTGACCGGCAGGCGGTCGCCGTCCCTCTCGCCAGAGGATAGGTCGACGCACGAGCAATCGCCGTGCGCCACCTCCCGCCGCCACGCCTCTGGCCTCTCCTCGACGCTTCTCATCCCGAACGCCGCCACGCCGCCGCCCGGACCGCTCTCTCTCTCTCTCGCCTCCTCCTCCCTAGACCTCTCCCTCTCCCTCGCGTTCGGAAGCTGCCGCCGCCGCAGCTCACCGCCGACGCGCAGCCCCGCCGCCCCTCGCCCCTCCGACGTGAGTCCATGAGCTCGCCACACCTTCCTCGCCCTCTCCGCTAAGCCGTGCCTCGCCGGACGCCCTGTGGAGCCGTCGCTGCCGCCTTCTTCACCTCCGCCGCCGTGGATCCCCATCGCCGCTTCGCCATCTCCGGGCGCCCCGAGCTCGCCATCAAGCCTGCTGAGTCCGCGGTGAGCTCCGCCACTCCTCTCTCTCCGCTTAGCTGCCCGCACGCCGTAGCCTTCCTCCCCACCACGGCCAAGCCTCTCGCCGCCGCCCATGTCACCGTCGTCGTCTCGGCCGCCTCCGCCCAAACCGAGCACCCCAACATGCTCCTGGTGCCACGAGGGTGCCGCAGAGCCCCTCGGGTGGCCTCCCCGTGCCCCGCAGCCCGATCCCGCTCGAAGCCGAGCTCCGGCCGCCGCCAGAAGCCTCGCCCGGCGAGCTCGCCGCCGCCAGCCTTCCCCTTGCTCCCCTCGATGCTGGACGAGTGCTGGCGACCTCTGGTGTCTCCGCCGCCCAAATGGTCGCGGGCTCGATGGGACTCCGCCGAGCCCTGGTCGCTGGCAGCTAAACGCCGGCGGGTTGACCGGTCTAACCCCTAGTTGACACGGTGTTCCCCCTGTGGGACGCCGACACGTGGGGCCCGGCCCGCTAATTTTTAGTTTAGGATTAGTTCAATATCTAGTTAACTCGTTAACTAACTATGACACCGACGTGTGGACCCCACACGTCAGGTTTGACCTCAGCCAGCCACAGTTGACTTGTCGACGTCATGCTTACTCAATGTCGACGTAGTAATACAATTTTTGGATTTATTCTAATCAGGAATTTCGAAAATATTCAAATACTTCAAAAATCATAGAAATTCAACCGTAGCTCAGATTGAAATAATTTATATATGAAAAATTATCAGAAAAATGCAATCTATCCATCTGTATCAGTTTCATGCATGACAAAACAACTTATACCTGCTGTATAGGTGAAAACATATAAATGGCATATATAAGAGCTTAATTTGGAGTTGCATTTTAACCCTTGGTTCAAATGGACTTCATTCAAATTGAATACTAGCTGCATTAGCTCAAACAGCATCACATCTTCATGCCATGTTCATGCATCATATTGTTGCATATGCTTGTGTTTTGATTGTTGGCACCGTTCCTTCTCGACAGGTCTTGCTCCAGAGATCGTTCCAGAGTGCCTGTGTGTGAAGCAGTGCCCCCCCTGTTGATCTACCAGGCAAGCAAACCCCCTTGTTCATTTCGATACAATCCTACTCTCTCGCTCCTGCTCTCAGTTATTGCATTAGGACAACAACGATTCATCTGCTACTTTGTGCTGCGGTAGTTGAACCCATTCCTCTGCATGACCTGTCATTGCCACAAGAATAGTTGAAACCCACTAGCATGTGTAGGAGTTGATTGAGCCATGTTGTGTTCCTACCATGCTATGCCTGCTATTGCTTAGAGTTGTGTCAGTCTGATTCATTGGGAATGAATTGGAGTGTTACGATATGTTCCGATGTCGAGAGTGAAGTGTGTGAACACGATTTGGTAAAGGTAGCGGTGAGAGGCCATGTAGGAGTACATGGTGGGTTGTCTCACTAGAACCGCCCTAAGCACTGAGTTCTATGTATGTTGTCCAATGACTCGATACTACCACACATTGGGTTCCGGTAACCAAGCCCTCTCGACTTATTAATCAACTTGATCTCTCGTCCGTGAGTCGCAACTAGTTTTCGTGTTTGTAGGTAGTGCTATTTTTCTACCAAGTGGCACCCGGTACAGGTGGGCTTGGGATAGACTAGGCACAGTGGCACGGTGTACCAAGTGGCACCCGGATGGTGGGCTTGGGAACCCTGCACACATCGTTTGGGGCCGTGAGCGACACCCCGGCCGGATCTCCTTGCGGATGGAACCCGAATAGGCGATAAACCTGGCTAGAGTCTTGTGTGGTTAGTCAGGTCGTGGCCGACACCCTCGCCAGGCTTCCGCTTGAAGGTTGCCGAGGTACATGACGGTACATGGTGATAAGTGGTGAGAGCGTGTGAAGAAGTACACCCCGCAAGGTTATCATGATCTATTCAATAGCCGTGTCCTCGGTTATGGACTTCTTGGATGCTTACGTGGTACATAGACAACTTGAAGTGGATACTCTAAAATGCTCAAGACAAGTGTGAGTGCTATGGATGGCCTTCTCGATGGAGACGGGATGAATCCATAGTAGTGTATTGTGTGGTGACTAGTGGACTGCAGCGCCTATATCACCTCAAAGAAGTTCTTGTAGTCGAGAACAGGATAGCCACTCGAGTCAAAGCTGGCTTGCTGCAACTAAACTCCACATTACCTTCTTGATACTAATGCATGTATAATAGGATCTGATGTAAGTCTTGTTGAGTACCTTTGTACTCACGTTGTTTTATTTATGTTTTGGAGTGGAGATTTCGGTCTTACTAGTAGTTCCGCTTGACTTGATTTAGTAGCTTGTTACCTCAGCTACGATCTTGTACCCTTGGGAGGGTCTTGTAGATAGTCAGGCTTCTCAGCCTTTTTCTTTTGTAGTTGTCTCGTACTCGGACATGTAATGCTTCCGCTTGTTGCTTGTATGTTTCAATGATGGGTCATGTGACCCCTGCTTGTATTTAATGCTATGTGGCTCTTCCGAGCCTTTATCTATATGAGTTTATGCTATGTTGTGATGCCATGTTGTACAACACATACTTGCATGTTATGCGACGTGTAACTTGTATTGCTATGTGTGGGATCCGACAACCTAGTTGTTTATCCTTGGTAGCCTCTCTTATGGGGAAATGTAGTCTAGTGCTTCCATCGAGCCATAGTAGTCCGCTACATGCCCGGTTCACCGGAGTCCTGCTAGCCCAAGACTACCGCTCCTAACACTTGATCGGGCGGCATGTGATTCACTTTGTTCTCGTGTTCTGTCCTTCGGGAAATGTCACGCGGTGACATCCGAGTCCCGCTTAGCCTGCTACATGCCCGAGTTACGGAGTCCTCATAGCCCTGCTACAGCCCGGATTCACACGCGCATGACCGACATGCTCGATGTTGATTCATGTATGCCTGTCCCCATAGGTTAGTGCCACTTTGGTTTCACGACTAGTCATGTCGGCCCGGTTCTTCTGTCATATGGATGCTAGCGACACTATCATATACATGAGCCAAAAGGCTAAACGGTCCGGGCCATGGTAAGGCGACACCTGGGAATACCGTGCGTGAGGCCGCAAAGTGATATGATTTGTTACATGCTAGATCGGTGTGACTTAGGATCGGGTCCCGACAGCTTTGGTATCGAGCTCGATCGCTCAGAGGATTTCCAAGCCAACCTGGTCAAGTTGAGTCTAGAAATGCTTTAGTTATGTAGGGAATTGATTGTGGAAGGAACGTAAGGCTCTTTTTACTCCTTTACCTCATGGCCTTTCGATCCGAGTCATCCTATCTTTCCTACGGGTTAAGGAACTAGGCTTTCTTCTTGTGTCTATCAGATCACGTGTTACTACTCCGTAGTCCCATAGGATTGGTTGATCGAGTCATACCTCAGTTCGAGTACCTCCGTGTAGTCTGCTTAGTAATATCTCGTAACCTTGAGTGGTGATGTTGAGTTGTTGTACTACCCCATTTTGGCAGGATGTCTCATTCTGAGCATTTTACTGCCGTTATGCTGCCGGAATTGCCCCAGGAGTTCGAGAGTTACTAATTTCTGTGTCCTACATTTTTCAGTATGTAGTTGATGTTGATTCCGTCCTTGGTTTCGTTTCTCAGGATGTCATCAGTTAAGCGAAGTTCTGTTGCTTGTAGCCAGAACCACGGAGATGGTAGGGATGAGGATCCTCCCGACCAGCCTTCATTGGCAGAGTTTATGTTAGAGATGGAGAGGAACAAGCGTGAGTCTAACCGCTTGTTGGCACGTATCGAGGAGAACACCGCACATCAGTTCAAAGGGTCTGCAACCATTCATGACTTCATTCGCTTGCACCCACCTACCTTTCATCATTCCATCGAGCCACTCAATGGAGATGACCGCTCCGTAGTATCACACGCAAGCTCCGTTCTCGCGAACGTAGCTGAAAGTGACAAGGTCACCTATGCTGCATACCACCGGAAGGTCCCGCTAGTCTTTGGTGGCGTAACTATGAGGCTATGCTTCCACCTGGTCGATTCCTACCGAGAGATTTCATTGAGGCTTTTCGCGAGCATCACATTCTCAAGCCCTCATCGATCGCAAGAGAGAAGAGTTCTGTAGTTTCACCCAGGTAAGATGGTTGTTGATGCTTACAGCAGAGAGTTTGAGAACCTTGCCCGCTATGCTCCGTAAGAGGTGTCCACGGACGCCAAGAAGCGTGCTAGGTTCGGAAGGGTCTCAACCCCAAGTTGCGCCGTGATCTCCACCTACATCATTGTGATACATTCCAAGCTCTTGTGAACAAGGCCATTAATGCAGAGACAGCTCAGCTCACTTACGAGGAGTCTCGTAAGCACACCCGTGATTTGGTTTCTTCCTCGGTTCTAGTTTGCGAAGCGCCGGATTTGGATTCCAACTCGCTCTTCCACCCGGATATTCACCGAGGCCATCCCATGTGGCGCCTCACCCAGCTTCAGCTTACATGCTCCACCCAGCCTATTGGTAGACCACTTGTCAATGCGGGTCCACGCCCAACTTCGTGGACTTGCTTCACATGCGGAGAGCCAGACACTATGCACGGATCGCTCTCGCCGCTTATGCTCCACCCAGCCGAGAAGACTATTGGTTGTGTTAAGCCATCACGCAAGACGATCAATGTCAAGTCAGCCCCACCGAACATGGACGTGTGCATCACGCCTCAGCTAAAGACGCCATGATGATCCGGATGTCGTTCTTGGTACACTCCTTGTCAATTGTCATCCAAAGATCGGTTCTATTCGACATCGAGCATCTCATTCCTTCATCTCTCAAGGCTATGCTAACTTGCACGACATGTCATTTTGTGATATGCCAACTCCGCTTGAAATTCAAACCCCAGGGTCTAGATGGCAAACCACTAGAATCAGCTATGGTAATGAAATCCTTGTTGATAGACTTGTATTCCTTGCATCACTTGTAGCCCTCAAGTCCTCAGATATTAACATCATCTTGGGTATGGAGTGGATGACAGCTCATCATGCCAAGATTGATTGTTACACTAGGTCTGTTCAGCTTACACACCCATCCGGCAAGATAGTCACCGCTCCACTAGAGTTGCAAAGCGCCAACTCTATTCTCTTAATGCCAGCCCTCTTCCGCACCTTGAAGATATCCCCGTAGTCCGTGACTTTCCGGATGTCTTTCTAGAGGAACTGCCATGTATTCCACCTGAGAGATGTAGAGTTCGTCATAGATCTTATCCCAGGAACCGCTCCAATCTCTAGGAGACCTTACAAGATGGCACCCTTAGAACTAGCCGAGCTTAAGAAACAACTTGATGAGTCCTTGCAAAAGGGTTTCATCCGTCCTAGTTCTTCTCCTTGGGCTTGCCCCGTCCTCTTCGTCAAGAAGAAGGATGGTACGGACCGGATGGTTGTAGATTATCGTCCCGTTAATTTGGTCACGATAAAGAACAAGTATCCGCTCCCCAGGATCAACGACATGTATGATCAGCTCGCTGGATCCTCGGTCTTTTCCAAGATGGATTTGAGGTTAGGCTACCACCAAATCAAGATCAGAAACGGGGACATCCCCAAGAAAGCCTTTGTCACTCGTTATGGCCAGTACGAGTACACCGTCATGTCCTTTGGTCTAACCAACGCCCCAGCCACATTCTCCCGCTTGATGAACTCGATCTTCATGGAGTACTTAGACAAATTCGTCGTGGTTTACCTCGATGATATTCTTATTTACTCGAAGAATGAGGAAGAGCATGCCGAACATCTTAGACTTGTGTTAGAAAAACTCAGAGAGCACCGCCTTTATGCCAAGTTCTCCAAGTGTGAATTTTGTTGCCAAAGTGACCTACCTAGGCCACGTAATCTCCGTAAGGGCATTGCTGTCAATCCCGAGAGAGTTCAGCCGTTCTTGATTGGACTCCACCAAACAGTTAAACAAGTTAGGAGTTTCCTTGGTCTAGCCAGCTATTGTCGCCGCTTTGTTGAAAACTTCTCCAAAGTGGCCAAACCCTCACGGAACTTCTCAAGAAAGATAAAAGTTTGAGTGGTCCCCACAAGTGTGAGTACAGTTTTCAGAACTAAAAGACGCTCGACTTCGCTCCCATACTTGTGCCACCGGATTTCACTAAAGACTTTGTTATCTCATCGTGACGCCTCACGACAAGGACTAGGTTGCATTCTTATGCAAGATCGTCATGTGATTGCCTATGCATCTCATCAGCTTGCATCCACATGAGGAGAATTATCCTACACATGATCTAGAGCTTGCAACCGTAGTCTATGCACTCAAGACCTGGCGACACTACCTTCTTGGTAAACGTTGCGAGATCTACACCGATCACCAGAGTCTCAAGTATATCTTCACCCAACCAGATTTGAACCTTAGGCAAAGACGTTGGTTGGAGTTGATCTCAGATTATGATCTAGGGATTACCTACACCCCAGGCAAAGCCAATGTCATGGCTGATGCGCTAAGTCGTAAATCCTATTGCAACAATCTCATGTTGCAGCAGGCCAACCACTTCTCCATGAGGAATTTTGTAAGCTTAACCTTCACATTGCTCCTCACGGATTCCTTTCTACCTTGGTGGCAAAACCTGATCTTGAGGATCGGATTATCGAAGTCAAAAGCATGACACGGAATTTCCGGATCAAGAGAAACATTAAGAAGGAGTTGGTGGATGTTTCTCTATGGATGATCGAGGTGTTGTTTTCTTTGAAAACCGCTTGGTGGTTCCCAAGAATCAACATCTGCGAAAATTGATTCTTAAGGAGGCGATGAATCTCCTCTCACAATTCATCCGGTAGTACTAAGATGTATCAGACCTACGCCAGAGGTTCCGTGGACTAGGATGAAGAGAGAAATCGCTCGACTTTATTGCTAATTGCGACGTTTGTCGTCACGTTAAGCAGAGCATCAAAGGCCTGCTGGCACCCTTCAGCCTTTAGCTATTCCCGAGTGGAAATGGGATAAAGTTGGTATGGACTTCATCACCGCTTTCCTGTGACCAAGAAAGGGAATAATGCTATCTTCGTAGTCATTGATCGTCTTTCCAAAGTGGCTCACTTCCTACCTGCTCGAGAGAGTATCACCGCTAGTCAGCTCGCTGACTTATACATTTCTTGAATAGTGTCACTTCATGGTGTTCCACTAGAGATCAATTCAGACCGTGGCGTCTTTTCACTTCTCATTTCGGGAGAGTTTCCAAACTGCCATGGGCACCCATCTTTCCTTCAAGCCGCTTTCCACCCTCACCAAGTGGTCGTGGAAAGGGTCAACCAAATTCTCGAAGACATGCTTAGAGCTTATGCTATCTCATTCGGTATGGATTGGGAGAAATGTCTTCCTTTCGCCGAGTTTGCTTATAACAATAGCTATCAATCCAGCCTCAAGAAAGCTCCTTTTGAGATTCTCTATGGACGAAGATGTCGAACACCTTTGAACTGGTCAGAAACCGGTGAAAGACAATTCTTTGGACCGGATATGATCCAGGAGGCAGAAGAGCAAGTTTGCATCATTCATGAGAATTTGAAAACAGCCCAGTCTCGTCAAAAGAGCCAGTATGATCGTCATCATAAGGATATGACTTATGAAGTTGGCGACAAGGCTTACCTTCGGGTTACTCCTCTAAAGGGTACCCATCGTTTCGGTATCAAGGGCAAGTTGGCTCCTCGTTACATTGGTCCTTTTCGCATTCTCGCTAAACGAGGAGAGGTTGCCTACCAGTTGGAACTACCCCCACATCTTTCTCGAGTGCATGATGTCTTCCACGTCTCTCAACTCAGGCGTTGCTTCTCGGATCCCATCCGTGGAGTGGACCACGAAACGTTTGATCCAAGATAACCTCACATACCGAGAGTACCCGGTTTGCATTCTTGATCAAGTAGAGCGTGTTACCCGACGTCAGAACATCAAGTTTCTCAAGGTTCAGTGGTCTCATCATTCCGAGAGAGAAGCTACCTGGGAGCGAGAAGATCGTCTTCGACTGGAGTACCCCGCTTTCTTTCCATCGACCCCTGAATCTCGGGACGAGATTCTTTCAAGTGGGGGCGAGTTGTCACATCCCTAGTTCTGGTACGACCTAGGCTAGCTAGTCATTTGTGCATCATGTTTAAATTCCATTTAATTTTGAAATGGGGATTTGTGAAACCCTCGTAAATCATTTTTCGAAATGACCCAATAAAAATTGCTCCAAAAGGTCCAAGAAAATGCTCATGTTGCTCTCTCAAAATATTGGACAGAGATAAAAATCAAACCAATATTTTTAGGAGCTCATAAGTATTTATTTTGGCCATTTGAATTAATGCATAATTATTTGCCTTGGATATATATATATATATATATAATATATGTCCAAAAATTGTGTTTTTGTTGAGGAGCTCGAATAATA